>OW971898.1:625000-1250000 GCA_943193645.1 Acentria ephemerella | reverse complement strand
TCATGTTTTACGTACGAAGCGCGCGAGATTCTGAAGAGTTTTATGGTTACAAACTCCTAAAACTATGGTTACTGTAATAGTTAGCCATATGCATGTCAAAGTCAAAAGTCAAAGTCAAAATAACTTTATTTAAACAGACTCATTTACTAAGTTCTTTTAAATCGTCACAACAGGAAATATATATGAGAAAAACAAATAAATACAATTAAAGGCAATAGTCATAACTTTAACTGGGTATCAACCGGGCATTTTCAAATTGTCCCAGCAATAGTATTTAAATATGTACTAAATAAATTGTTATAAAATGTGGATAAATACAGACTGATATAAATGTAATAAGTAGAACTTTCGTGTTTACTACCCACCTTTTCAATTATGCGTAAATAAAGTAAATAAATAAATAGTAAATGTACTGTGTTACTGTGTAAGGTTTGGTCTGTCACTTTGGAATAGACAACGAATCGATATACAGGGTCTCTCTTGTAAAGTATCAAAGTAACTATAATTATCCTCACAGTGCTCTTTCAAAATAATTATAATTACATAAAATACAGTTACCATTCGAAATTAGGTGGTTTGCGTGCTTAATACTTGCGTGCGATATTGTTCTTCGAAGGAATTTAAGTATTTTATCAAATTAGACGGCCGTCTGGTCAAGTGGTCAGTACTCCTATCTACTTAGCTAGAGGTACTTGGTTCGAATCCCAGTAGGGGCAGATATTTGTATGTTGAGTACGAATATTTGTTCACAAGTCATGAATGTTTGTATATGGTTGTAATCAAATTACGTATCTAATGATAATAGAAATAAGCTTGTAATTTCTACTATTACCAGAGACTTGAACGAACCAAAAATCAGAAAAGAAAAGGTATTACGTTTTGTGGTAACGGCTACCTTACAATGTCGATATTATCAGATTTGAACATCCGAAATAGTTACAAATCGACGGTAATTACTCGTTAGAATGCTCGTAATTGTTATGATAATTTATAATTATATAATACATACCATTAATGGGAACCATCTCATAGGCAGGGTTTATCTGTAGTTTTAACTTATTCAACTCTTCTTGTACTTTTGGTGAATTTGGAGAAGCTCCACGATACGCCGATAACGATACCCGAGCATCCTTAAAAAATGTTGAGCGCAATTAATTATTTACCCAAAAATACATTGACTTTCTGCGAAAATCTTATGTTATAAATAACGATAACTATCGTGTACTTAAAATATAACTGTTGATTTTTAAACTCACTGGAGAAATTAGTATAAAAACAATATGTTTTCAAAAAAATAAAAGTAATGTTTTCCGGAATTAATATGGTTCATTGTTTTTATATATTTATTTTAAAACAAACTCAGGTTACAGCCCTACGAGCTTAATTATCTACAAATAAAGTTCAAATTAAATATTAATACTTCTCACCAATCTTGAAAAATATATACTCTTTTAATTTTGGATGAACAATGCAATTTACACGTAATTTTTCGTAAAATACATCTAGAATCCTAAACGTCTATACGTAATAATACATAGAGATGTACAAAATAGATAGCTTACATGTGTATGTTTATGTAGACGTGACATTTATTTAGTATTCGTGATTAATGTTAAAATAAAAACAATTAATTTCTTTTTAAAAAAATAATTATTATTATAATTATTTATTAATTTTTTTATTTTTATTTATCTATCTGATTATATCTATCGCAATATGATTTTAATTTTATATATTTTATAAAGTAATTATTTTTATTATTAATATATTAACCTATAAGTAATATGTAATATATTCAGTATTAGAATGTTCATTTCAAAACTAATTTATGTATGATAGTAAAGTTGAAGATTGATTATTTGATTATTTGTAATTAATAAATGATTCTTCAATTGTCTCTACAAATAATCTACACGCCGTTTCCGAGGTCACCGCTTATTTTAGGGTTCTTGAAGTAGAATTAATCTCTACCAAAAACTACTTATTTATTTATTTAACAATTAAACAACTAAACATCATTATTTATTTAACAACTAAACATCATATCGTAGAACAAAATTTCAAAAACTAAATTTCTACCAAAAATCTACTGTTTAAGTACAGTGGTACACCTTAGTTAGACACTCGCATAGTGATATTGAACTCTATGGCACAAGAGATAAGCAGCAGCAGCTTGAGTAAACAAAACTTTCTTTTTTCATTTAAATCCCACCTTTATACTAATAATTCATGGATCAAATTTATGTAGTCTTTAGTTTTTTTTTCACCTGGGTAGAAAGTCCTTTTGATATGACTTCTTTATTTTTGGCATTTTATGATACCGTTGGACTATATGTATTTAATTGTATTATTAATTATATTTTAGGTACCAACAAGTAAGTATAACCGATATTGTATGTATTTCTAACAGAGAAGACTTTTTCTCAAATTCTACCAAAATAGTAGATTCTAAGTAGTTGCGGTGGCTGATCCACTTCTTTATCTATTTTATAGCTTTTGTTAATAGAGTTTTTACTTATTTTTTTTTACTTTTTAATATATTTGATACTAGATTAATAAAAGTATTATTGATTGAAGATTCTTACTACCGCTTTTCTCCGACAAAACTACCCTGGCTCCTTAACCTAACGTAACAGTCAACTGTAAGCAATACCAACAGTTCTCATGTTGACCGATATCAAGATTTATACTAAACAACATTTAGCTATTCATCTTTATTTATATACAACATTTACAAATTTCAAGAAGTGTAGTATTGAACGTATGAAGAACAAAATAAAAACATTATTACCGCTTCTCGATTCTTCTTCAGCAAATAAATGGGACTCTCCGTGACGATAAGAAGCAGGCCACAGGAGACCACACTGATTGATAAGTTGATCCAAACAGTAGCATTGTAGCTACAGAACCAGCCGAGCACATAAGATATCAATGTACCGAATTCATAAAATATAATGGGTGCTGGAAATATCAAAGCTTTGTATTAGTCACAGGTTCCTTAGACCGCTAACTAACAGTTAGCTAACTAACTGTATAACTTCTGCCTATTATTATTTCAAAATTTAATTAGCAATAAAAATATCTACTATATTACATAGGTAATAGTTTTATTACATTAAATTGTCGTCTAATACTAAAAATGTTGCTGCAGACATTCAAAAACTCTAAACTTCTCAGATAAATAAAAGTCATTTAAAATCATATCATCTTTATAAATGTATACCCATTCTTTGAATCTAAATTGCCTTTCTTCATACCATTTAAATATCAAATAATTTTAATTCCCTCATGTTGGTAGGCACTTACACGATCCGTACAATTGAATTATTTAATCGATATATTTTAAGATGTTTTAGAATAAGACAAAATGCTCTTTTAGAAATGCTAAATATTGTCACCGGTCGTCTGTTTTGTAATACTGTCCTTAAATTAGAAAAAAAAAAACACGAATCTGCTTAGTACAAATGTAAAAATTTCAACAAAATATAATTTGAATATAAATGGCTGTTGAGAGATAATAAAAAGACAGGCATAGGTACGTAATAAAAGTAGAAAAAAAGTAAGTCTCAGGCCTGAGACAAATATTCTATCATAATTGGTCTATCAGAAAGGGAGATAAACTTTTATGAAGCCGACAACATACGAGGCATCGAAATGGCTCCAATAAAACGTATTATTTTTACTTAAGTAAGTTTTATAATTTTATAAATATACTAATTGAGTCGGAGAACGTTGTTATGCCATATTTATTTATTTATTATTCATTGCACAAAAGTACATACAACCATTCACCCAAGATACTAGTCAACTATTAGAAACAGTAGAAAAAGCCATGTATGATAAAAAGTCAAGAAATTAAATTTAAAAAATCAGGACTTTCTTATCACTTAAAGTATATAAAAATTAAAAAAGAACTCAGTCAAGCCGTTCAGAGGAGTTCGATAAAAAACACGTGATACGAGTAATTATATTTACATATAACAAACCTGTAGCCAAAGTGCCCCGAATCGAATCTTCGGAAACTTCAGATATAAACATCGGTCCATAAACCAAATTAGCACCGCCAGAAAATCCTCCAACGAATCTAGCTAATAGAATCCAAGTACTTGAGTTTGTCATTGCTATAATAGACCACGATATCTGAAGAGATTAGAATTTGGTTGTTTTTAAAGTTAATTATGATAACGAAAATATAATAGATAAAAGGATTTCGACAAATGAAGTTTTACGAAGACCATATTAGGAGCAGTGTCAACAAATAAAAAATAACTTCCTATTTATAGAAAGAGTAATCTTATAATCATTTATTGCTCCATGAGTCAAAAAATGAATGATCACTAATAACCTAATTAAAAATCTTGAATTAATCCTGTTTTAACTTACAACAAAAGGCAGCGTGACAGCAACTCCTCCTAATTTCCTTCCAAAGGTGTCAATTGAAGGTCCAACACTCAGTGTTCCAAGCATAGCTCCTAAAGCTGGTAAGCTACCAAGTAGTGATCTTCCTGTTTCTGTCATTGGTGCTGAGAGTATAGTTGAGTTTTTTGCCATCAACAATGGGACTGTATACGAAGGCCATACGTACAACATACCCATGACAAAGCCAGGAACTGCACCTGGAAATTTAAAAGTATGTAAAACCTTGTCAGAGGACTTTTATGGTCGTAAATTTTGTCTGATATATTTGATGATAATAGATTCTTATTTTGTACGGTCTTCGCATTGCTTTGGATGATATGATTTACTCCTTTTATCATAGCTATAACAGGAAATAGCGTAGGCCAAAACGTCGTCAATGATCGAGTCATCGTCGTCAGGTTAAGCGGTTCGTGAACATTCTAGATAGGTTTCACATTCCGTTGTATTTATTATAGATTTTATTGTATTTACTTACATTATAGATGTAATGGCACGTCGGATAAGTAATTGAAATTTTTATTCTTAGATCATTAAAATATCAGTAAATTTTATATAGTATATATAGTAATTCAGAGAAATAAAAGTATTTAGTAAACCTTCCGACAAACATAATATTGATGAAGATATTAATGAAGTAATGTGATATCTAATACAATAATGGATGGTAGATATGCAAACCGGAGGACGAGTGTATAAAGACCCTGGACTAACAAAAGACCAAGAGGCTGATCATCAAAACGATTTTAATAGTAAGTAGACTATAATAAGTGTGTTTGATAAAATAATTAGTATCTGAACTCCTTACATATACTACGCTAAACTCACAACATTTTATAAAATGTCTGTTGCTACTTGTAAGAGAATGATGAAAATTAACCGAGGTAATACAATGATTAATTAGTTTAGTGGATAGGTGTGTTATTTTTATTACATTCATCATCTATAATCTGGGCCCACTGCTGGGAAGGCTGCTGGGAGGCTATGTGGGAGAAACACACGAGGAGGTTTAGCCATAAGACCGATTGGTGGATGAAACACCGGTGGGTGAAAGTGGCAAATGGGACCGGTATATATACAAGCTACAAATTTTACATTATTACTTTCGCTTGAGAGGGCATATTCTACCCACTAGCGATGACATTCGATTAAATAAATAATAATAATAATATTTCTCACACCCACACCTATTATCTAGGTAAAATTGAACATCATTTAGAGCTTGTGTTATGGATACTAGATAACGGGGAGAGAGAGAGAGAGAGAGAGAGAGAGAGAGAGAGAGAGAGAGAGAGAGAGAGATATGATCGGTGAACAAATCCAAAATGTAAAATAAGTATATTTATATCAGTTAATTATTAAATTTACATTTAAACGTGTTTTTATGATCGTATTATATTGTAGCAGTGATTTTGTAATATAGTAGAGTTCAGGTATTGTTTCTAATTTTTGATTCGCATAAGACTCTAAATTGGTCCACTATCAAACTTGTGCAGTATACGAAACTGTGATGTCTACGAAAAAAACTTTGTTCATACTTGCCACTGCCGTCAACGTTTGGTTTAATTTTCCGTACCCCATAGTAAACACTACACTACACGCAACCTGAGCTTGTGATCTTACACCGCTACTAACAGATTTAATGTTCCTCTTCTGTAATTATAGTACGAAGATAAACACACTATAAGTTTAAGCTTTAACCAAATATCTAGTAAGATAGCAAAGTCGCTAATAAGTAATATACAGTAATCTAAGAACACTCCAGTGAGGTAGGTCATGCTTATTTTTATAATGCAGATTAACTACATTTTAGAATACTGATAAACAAAATTTTAGTTTATTGTCTCTTTCATTTTACTACTAATGAAAAGATAAACGTACACAATTCACTAACAAATATGTTACAGTCACATAAATATGTTAAAAAAAATGTGTCAAATATGTTATGTCACAGATTTAAAGAATTTAACTGACGAGGAACTCTTTGTTAATTTATGTCAGTTATGACATGGTAAATTCTGAGAAACCAAATTTACGTTCACCTCTCTTTTATTCCAATTCAGTTAGAAAGATGATAATGAAATAAACAGGTCTACTGTTTTAAAAGGTACGTTTCCAGATGTATGCTAACATTGTGTACAACTAGTAACTAGTAGGCTTCGAACTAGTAACTAGTAGTTTGGGTTCGTAAACATATAATATATATTATACAATATATGTACGGAATCTAAAATTCGATAACGATTTAAAGTAGGTCAGAAAACTCGTAGGGATCAGACTTAGTTTTCTAACCTACTTTAAATCTGTTCTGCTAGCTAATAAAGAATATGAACGGTTACTCTTACTTTTGGAGTTTTTAAATAATGTGAATTAGAAATTATAAAACACAACACAACAAAGACTGAATAATTTTCTACAGTAATAAAGTAAATTTAACCGTGAAATGTAGTCAGGGCCATAATTTGAATTCTATTGTATCAGAATCCTGATTTACAGTTCGTGCACAGTCGTGGGCAGAACATTTTAGATACAAGCCGACCTGGGAAGTGAACTTGGGGTTCGAAGTTACATATCTTGGTCTTAGGTCTCCTATCATTTGAACGAAAAGATTTTCATCAATACGACATTAAACAAACATCTTCCAAATTTGAAATTTATAAATAATTTTATATATTATATATTACTATCTATATATCTCTCTGTGCAGTATCTCTGACGAACACCTATTATTTAGCCCAAATTAAGCATGCTTAATAGTTCCTGTTATGGATACTACAAAACGGAGGTATATAGATGGAGATTTACTAAATCAACATACCAACAAAAATGACTTGTAATATCTGAACCATACCGGGATTCGATCCCATGAACTCTGTCTTACTAGACAGGGGTACTGACCGTGTGGTCAAGTCTAATGGAGTCACCAGACAGTGTAAGAGAAAGAAAATCCCAGAAAGCTATTTCACCAATTCATATCAATGGAGCTGTCAAACGTTTAGTCTGATTGAATCATGTATCACGGATCGTGTGTTCGCACAAGATTAAAATTAAGATTACTTATGACATTAAAAAATAAAATTATCACAGATATTAAGTCAGGAAACAGTCGAAACTGCTTCTTTTCATATTATTAGATGTGGTCACATCCCTTCTACGCGTTATATTCTTTTCTGCAGGTGTCGCTTTTTGTTCTCCGTATTGGAAATAATAAAACTTGTCGCATTCTCAAAATTGTTCCTTTTTACATTTATCTTTTTATATTAAGGCTGTAATTCAAAGAGCACAGATGAATATATGCTACTAAATTCGTACAAAATGAAAACGTTTTAAAGATCACGAGAAAGGCTTAACTTAGCTGTAAATACACTTTGTCTTTGTTTAGCATTTAGTAAGGATCAGAAATCAATTGAACAACTTTTATATCAAGTGATGCCATGCTTAGTAACAGATATTTGTTCCAAAATGCGACGATATCAGAACGAACGGCACAGCGTCTTATCGAGTCTTTGTATACACTTGGTTTTATATTAGCTTGTATCTTCCAATGTATATAAGTAGGTACGTACTGTTTTAATCAAAAATATTAACCGAAACTCGGTGAATAGTTTTACGCAAAAAGACAGTGAACCCAGGCTTTACGCCTCTCTCAAATTATTAAGTACTCCCACGCAAAACGGCCCAGCTCCTGTTATTGACGCCTGTAATAATTTCCATTTTGATATCCTTAAGGCTTTACAGTGACAACCATTCCTATTGTTTATTTCAGATCATTACCAGCTTTTACTGGTACAACAAGGTCACTTGAGTTCAAGTATGGATTTGAGGTACCTCACATCTATTATCTTGTTCAATTTAAGGATTCTAAAGAGATTACGTCATGGATACTAGACAAAGAAGTTAGTAGTATGTATATTATTATTATCAGTAATGTACTAAATTGGTTGGTGTCATCAGAGTATCCACTAGACAAAGAAGTTAATAGTATGTATATTATAATTATCAGAAATGTACTAAATTGGTTGATGTACGATAAACATATATTATATTCTATTCTATACAAACAAATTCTAGACAAACAAAAATTTCTAAAATTTTATATATGCCATCTCATGTCATTAAAATCATAGTAATGTGAACCAGTACCCAGTGAGAATTTCTAAAAAAATACAATGTACAAATTTTTTTCCGATTCAGTTTCATTATATGTTCTCTCTTTCTTAGTGAGAGGTTATTATTTTCTTTCACCCAGTGTATCCTGTACTAGTAGTATATATATCTCAATATCTGCTGCTATGCTGTGAGTAATGTCAGCTAGTATTTGTTTATACCTGACCCCGTTAGCAACACCGTACAGAACTAAACAATGGCAACCATAACTTCATAGTTACATCCAATCTCCAATATCCCAGTTACTGTTGTAGGCCGAGAGATAGGATGTTTGGTATCTACGTTATTAGCATTAGCTACAATATTAGAATTTTTTTATTATTTTTTTCAAATAAGGTAGTCAAATGAGTTTTGTAAAAAGAAGGTTTTATGACGAGGCTTGCTTTGAATGCTTTGAAGATTATAATGATAAAATTTATTAATAACATTTGTTGTTTTAAAAACTGCGTCCAACCGGTAATAAGGATAGTTTTAGTTGTAAACACGCAGAAATAACTTTTAAAGAACAATGTCACCAAAATTTTACGATGTTTTCCCTTATGAAATTATTCGCTCTTAGTGATAAGTCCGCCTATTGTGCATTTAACTATCAAAAACAAAGTTTGTTTTTTAGTATGTACTGTGAACTGTGTTGATGCTCAATAAAGTATAAATCTATTCTATTTTGTTTTAAATTCGGTTTTATTTTAGTTCTTGTTCTTAACGGGGATTTATATGACTGTCGAGGTACTTAAGATGTTGTTGTACATAAACCATTTTATTATTACCCGTTCTATATATGTTATTTTTTAAATGTTAATGTAATATCGACATCTTGTCTAGAATATTTTTTTTTAATAAAATAGGTTAAAGTAGGATTATATGATAACAAATGAAAAATGTTAATTACTTAGTCTACCTATCTTTAGCGTTACGGGGTGTTCAAAGGTAACACCGGAATCAAGAGTATTGAAAAATAGATATTTACTCAATTGCTGTATCATTGTGCACCAATATACGAACTATTGAGCGATGACTGCAGCTTATATAAAAAGTATAGAAAAATTTTTTCGTAGTCCCCTGATTCTTCTCCCAAAATAGATGACCTTGACAAAATGACAAAAATTTACGGGATTTGACATAAGTTATCATAGTTAGCTATTTCATTGCGATTATGTAAAGTCTTGTTGACTAGGCTGGAAGGATATCATCACTCTCTTAGTTAAAAAGGTTTTATTTATATTGCTCTAGTGGCATAAGGCTTAATTTATATTGCTTATTATCTTAGGCTTATTATCTAGTGGCCCAAAGATGAGTGTTGTAATTCTCATCTGTAGATCTTACCACGTGATATAATTACGATACTGGCAGTGAATAAAAAATAATATTTATAATGTTCCTGACAGATAGTCTTGAATGTCTTTGATATAAAATATATTGTTTCAAGTTCACAGTCTCTAACTATTATTATTTTTTATATTAAGCTATATTAACCAAATTACTCGACACCACCTGATGATAAGCAGTAGAGGAGGCCATATGTGAAGATAGCTAGTGAAGCATGCGACATACTGCCCTAGCCACCATCTCCTTGCCGGCCCAAAAAGTGCTTTTTCAAGCCTCTTTTAAAGGAACTCATGTTGTATGAAGAAGAGAATGTATGTGCCGGTAAGGAATTCCATTCTCTAGATGTGCGATAGAGAAAGGAGTCACAAAATCTCTTAGAGCGCAAAGTAGACGTGGCGACAGTGAAGGAGTGACTCCGTAGACCAGCACGGGTACTCCTGAGTAAGAAATTGGAGGGAGGGATAAGGTCGAAGAGCTCTTCAGAGCCATTGTACAAACGATAAAAGGCACTAAGCGACGCTATGTCGCGATGCAATTGCAGAGGCTCTAGGGTGTTCGTTACCTCCGCATCGACTATAATACGCATAGCGCGACGCTGCAATCTGTCTAGGGCATCCAGGAGGTGATGAGCGGAGCCATCCCAAAGGTGAGCTGGGATTTGTACAGCAGGCATAACTGGTCAGACTTGAAATACCTACGCACCCTGTTCAGGACTCCGAGATTCCACAAGGCGGTCTTCATAACGAATTCGATATAATCCTTGGGGTTTAGATCACACCATAGCTCCATGCCGAGCAAGGTATTACTGCTCTGTAGCGACATAATGGTGCCCTGAAGAGAAGAAAGGGGAACGGCGACTTTTTAGCTATAAACGCGCACACCTGCTTTTTCCTAGCATTGAACTTGACAAGATTCTTAATTCTCAATTTTCAATTTATATAAATATAATTACAATAAATTACAACAAGCAATCTATAATCAACAATCAGTGTGAATGTCATAAACATGCACACGCTCTCTAAGTCTATACTGCCCAACCAAGTGTTCCTTAGACATGTCTACAAATACTTGAATCTCGGCGCACGTGAGTTAATGGTACGCGAAATTTCTACTAACTTTGTAAATGCTTTATGCCACAACATTGTCTCCTTGCCTGGAGCGCTTATACTATTAAAAGCACTCTATTTCTTTTCCAGAATTCTTTGACGAAAATTATCAGGTGCTGTTTTAACTAAACTTTGGTGGGCCTATCGCTATCAGTAGAGAGAATATTGAAACCTGCCGTTTATCAACTTTACTACTTAACATTATGCGCGGCGTAAACTTTATATTAAGTAATTGTAATTATTTATAGTTATTGTAAGTGGCTTTGAGTTTCATTTTGCTGTTTTGCAAGGAACTATTTTTTTTTAACAGAATTTGATATAAATAATGTATTCAATTTTTTTTTTAACTTTTTCAATATATTCTGATACGTATATTGTCGTAAATGTTCTACAAAGTGATCCTGGATATCAATTTGGTTTTAAAGATATTATTTCACAAGCTCTGTAAAAATATAACTCTTCAATCAATACTTTGTAGTAATTTAACGTTAAATGTAAGCCAAGTAAACTCTTAGCTCAGTTAACTTTCGGAATGCTAACTCTTTGGCCTAGTTTTTTTTTTTTTTGGACTGACTATGGCCTAGTGCATCACACATTTGACACCCTTAATAATATAAGTGCATAATACAAAAAAGTAGGATTTTGGGAAAATGCGCTTAAAAATTTAAGCTTCCAACAGTCCAGCTTTTGTGTTAAATAAAATTCTTAAAAAATAAAATTTAAAATCACATTTTACAATAATTTTGACTTAGGCCGTTATGTTATTAAGGGAGCGATTTGGTTAACTTTAATTGGATTCAGTTAAACAGGCGATGTTTGCTTCGCGCTGAATAGTTTAGTGTGGTTGAAAGATTAGTTTACGGGCATAGTCAAAATATATTGTTACAGTAGATAATGTTACACTGGTAATTTATGCCCGATTTAAAAGAATTTAATAAATGACTATTTAAACAAAGATATTTTGACTTTGACTTTCATTTCACTAAAAGTTAGTAGGCTCAAGTTTTTTATAAAATCATTGTGCAATCCACTTTATTAGTCCCACAGTATTTAAATAGGGATGTCTAAACAGTTGGTGATATTACACATTAATATGAAGAAAATAACTGATAGCTTGACTTCAAACTATAAAATCTTCAAAAAATAGCAATGCCAAGGTATAATAAACTACATAATGTTATTTTAGATTTTGGAAAACAATTATTATTTTTAGGAAATTACGAAATTATCAAAATAAAAAATAATGCCAGATATTGTTTTAAAATCCTGGATATTTAAAAAAAAATGGAGTAGAGAAAATATCAATTCAATTCAAGTTTTTATATGATCGGGTGTCCAGTGAAGAGTAACCCTTTTTTTACGAGGAGGAATCCATTTATGGACCTACCCGCCACTGGCTAAGCGACGGGCGTGTGTGGGGCTCACTTAGTACCTCAATAGAGCGACATTGAGAATACCCACTAAAACTCCCCGGTAACTTATGTAGAATTTCGATAACAAATTTTATCAACCTATCCAGGGACAACCATGACTAAAGTAGCTTTGTTTTCGTTATCGAAACTACTACCCCAAGGTGCTCAGCATAAAAAACTCTTTAGTCTTCACTGTGAGATTAATATCAATATGTTAAATAAAATCATTATTAAAAATTTCAAAAACTAAAAATTAACACATTTTGCCTACTGACGGTATTTAACCAACCCAGCGGTCTATTTGAACAATGTTCAGGGTAAATCTACCCTGTAGATAGTAGCAATGCAAGAGATATTTGTCGGCAAAGGAGTCCAGAGCCAAAATAGACACGCTATCTAAACTATTGCTTTGAGAATTTCTTACAAAAATGGTCATTGAATTCTTGTTTACATATGCAAAAATACACATTTAACATTTATGGTAGGTCATACTCAATCAAAAACTACATAAAACATGATTCAAAAATGTTTACGTTGTAAGAAAAAATCTAATTAATATTTTTCTTACAACTAAAACAATAAACCTTTTTCTTTTAATTACTTATACCGGATATCCCCATTTCAATCTTATTTTTAGGGATCTGTAGAGTTGTATTTTAAATATTGCAAGCAATTAATTATTTAAATACACAATAAAAGATTCTTCATCTTGAGCAATTGTGTTCCAAAGTTCGAATTAGCTATAGCTTATTATTAATTGAGGTTTGAATTAGCTACCGGTTAGCCCTGATTCGCCGACAAAACGCCGCACAAAAACGCCGCTTACAATAATATTGCACATTACAGAATGCTACTTCTTTTTTCGTAATTAAATTTCATACAGTGGCTTTTGGTGATAAATAGTCATAAAAAAACCTTGAACCTATTTATTAAAACTTATTAATTTAACGTTTTCAAACTAACAGAAATACCTATATTTATATATCTATACCTATATACCTATATTATTTATATATCCTAATATTGGGGGACCTTTTAAAATTATCCGACGTTTTGTCTGCGGCGTTTTCTATTGACGGCTTTATTCGTACGGCGTTTTGACTGCGATGTTTTGTCGGGATACGGCTTGATGGGGTATCTGCGTAATACTTGTTCACGGGTGAAAGTTATATATATGTATGATATTTCCTTCACTAGAAGTGATTTACCGTTATATACTAAACACAATAAAAGCTATAGATGATGCTCACTTGGGGCCAGTGCAATGACCGCAAGGATATTATCACATCACCCGGCGAACGATCTATCAAATATACACAATTCATAAAAAATAGTCTAGCCTTTTCCAAGGAGTGCCAGAACAAATAGTATGACCCGAGATTTTTATATAATTAGATTCAACATATATTATGTTTACTATTGAGTTTCCAATACGGTCTTAAATTCTAGCTTTATAAAATGTTAGTTAAAAGGCCTATCAAAGAGACTCACCGAGTCGTCTGGGGACTGAAAGGCTGGCAGCTATCTTGGTCAACGGATCAGCTTTGCCATCCAACGTGGCAATGCTGCTAGCCTTTTAGGCACCATTCCTGACGGCAGCCCTGGGGCTGATATATTTTTTAACTTATAATTTTTAAACATTAATCAATTAATAATATTAAAATAGGAATATTAACAAATCACAACAAAATATATATTAATATGGAATACAGCTTGACATCTCAAATGTTAGTTAATTCACATTTAATAATACAGAACCCCGAATAAAACAAAACGTTCGACTGGTTTTTATCCGAGCATCAGAGAGTTGGCTTAAAAATATAATAACTTGCTGTAAACAAGAACGCGGTGTTTTATATCTTGAGCCACCAAGTAGGTTGTGTTTGTATTTATGTAAAATCTACACTTTCTACAGGAGAAAAGGCAAATCCCAATGGGTTCTAAGTGATTTGTCCGATTTTTCAGTAATTAATCAATTATCATCGTAACCTGTGAAATGTCAGATAGATTATTTTATATGTTAGAAAGCTGACTATAAAATAAATAATTACCTTAATGATCAAGACTAAGACGAGTCATCAAAAATGAAAATAGTATTTAATTAAGAATATAGACGAGCAATTTGATGCATTACAAATATAATAAATCTGGGGGGTTTCTTGTGCCACTTCTTCTCCAAAGCTAAAGTATTCGTCGAAGGGGTGGGGTTTTATTTTGACGATATAAACGACCTTACTTATTGAGTCCATTTCAGGAAGGACCATTTGAGATTAGTGTTTGAGGAATCCGAGTAGTATCTTCGGAACTCTGAAAAAGCTAGAGATAGTATTAAGGACGGACAGGTGAGCTAGTGCCGATTTACTAATGAAATGAGAAGGCGGATAAATGGATAAAATTAATATAACCGTAACTAAAGAAAACCACAACAGATAAAATCAAAAGAAAAACAGTCAAAAAGAGTAAAAAAAAATAGCATTCTGCAAAGAGATATATTACTTTTATTTTCTTTCCACCAAAATTCAAATACTGTGTGTATTCATTCACATTAGATTATTGCAGTCCACTGCTAGACGTAGGTTTCCCAAAATTTCGCTACAAAAAACGAACCCGTACCCTGTTATTTCATAATACAAAATTACTTTTTCCGAAAAGCCCATATGCCAGAATCTGAGTCTAGTTTCGACACATTTCAATCCCATTAATCATCCCATTAACCCATACAAATGTTTTAAAAGGTTGTTACATACCGTAAATTAAATAACTGCCACTCCCTACAGTCCTTATCATCATTGGAAGCCTCCGCTTTATTATTTTACCGTGATGCATTTTTAACCTTTTTATTGAACACATTTTCTTTACCTTGTTTCTGGCTTAACCACGTCTCCACGTCGACTCTTGCAACCATGCTTCGTGCTTGCCTAGAACACTCAGTTTGCTGGGCAATTTCATGGCCCTTGTCCATGTCAAATTCGCAGCGTCCTGTTTAAATAAACGATCCCGGACCAGTCCAGCTCAGACCCAATATGAAACGATCCCGTAGTAAAATGTCGAGCGCTGAGCCAAAATTACAATGGGTAGCGAAACCCCTGAGGCGCGCGGCCCAATTTTCATTGCTCTCTCCTTGAATACTTAGGGCTTTATAGAACTTTGCTCGGTCGACAAAGGTTGATCTTTTTGGAGTGAAATGGTCACTGAGCACTCTCACTAGCTTGTTATAACTGACAATCTCCAAACCGTGCGGGTGCACCAAATTTCGCGGCAGACAGTAAGTCTCGTCAAAAAGGTGAGTCAGTGATACCGCACACTTGTTCTCGGCTGTTATTTTGTTTAACTTAATGAACTGGGAAAGACGACTGTAGGAAATCGCCCATTCCTGGTTTTGATAGTCAAATACACTTAAATTCCCAATTAACACGGACATTTTTACTCCAATTAATAACTGTGGCTATTCGTCGCCAATGGAGTATTCTAACTAATGAAACCGTCGCGTGTGTTAGCTAGTTTATTACTAAATAACAAGTTTTGACAATTTGAATTACCTTTATTTATTTACATCTTACAGGGGCAATCTTTCCCCTTGGAATAGGCGTGACTAAACGGCTAAAAGTGGAAGGTGGTGCTTACCCAGGTGTCCGGTAAAGACTTAACGCTAGCTAATATGCGTAACATAACTCTAAGCTAGATAAGTCATTGCTAAATTTAATGAATCTTATGTTATTTCTATCGTAAATTAATTTAATTAAAGAAATATATTTTTTTATCCTCCCCTTTACTAACACAGACTTCTCATGTTACTTATAAGATATGGACACAAAATGGTCTGAAATAATTCTTTTTTATTTTATATGGTGCATCTGGCCAATGAATCTATAAAAAAATGTTCAAATTTTGTACCTAAATACACCAGGGCAACATAAACTGCAAAGTGTTGTCCAAAACTTTCGTGCAAACTTAAAAAAGTGCTCGTCTGCGGCTAGTACCAGGGGAATATAACATTCGAAGAGTCAAACAGCGCGCAATTCGAAAACGCTTAGAAAACGGCCAAGTGCAGGTTCCTCATTAACCCAGAAAATGTTCGCTCGCGGCTCAAGTCAGTGAAAGACGATGAAAACTAGTGTATGAGATATAATAGCTGGTAGACTCGCTCGCGCACCCAGTCTCGCTGCCGATGCCGCCGCGTGAACACGCGCTGCTTAGCGTTCGAAGTACGCGCGTAACTTTTTTGAAAACGTTCGAAAGTGCTTGTGTGTGAGCAGTGCGTTCGGATTTTGAGGAGTAAGTTCTTTTTTAATTTAATTTTTTTGCTAAATGAAAAATAAACTTTTTTGTCTAATCGAAGAAGTTCTGTGTACACTTTCAGGCACGTGAGCTTTTTTTTTGCGTTAAAATTACATAGATAAAGGTAAATATTTTTTTATTTACTTTGGAACCCCATACGAATTGTCCTATTTATTCAACATTTGAAAATTCGTTCAAATACTTTGTCTTAAATTAAAATGTTAAACATTTTAATAGAAGACAAAAATTTTAAGCTATAAATTATAAGTAATATAAGTAGCCGTTAAATAAAAAACATTATTATTTTTTTTAAATGTTACTAATTATATAATTTTGAGATAAAAACCCTTTACAATATCCACATTCTTGTCTGAAACGTAAAAAAAAAACCTGGTTTGGGTATATCGATAAAATCTATTACCCAAAATTTATTCACAACACTACAGTTATCCAACGGAACAAACAACATAATAATGTTTAATACATTAACAGTCCAATGCTTCGTATTAAAAGAAGATGCAAACTGGTTTCTAGTTGGTACTATTTCTCTATAAATTTATATTCATAAAATTGCAACGGGCAGTACGGTAGTTTACTGTTTTTTAATTACTTTTATAACAAGGTCTTATACATCTAAAGCTCGGATCCACAAGCGATAATTACATCAATATTGAATATTTAAAAAATGTCGATGAATGCATATACTTTATTTGATGTCAACGTTGTTTCTTGCAAGCAACATTAACTGCAAGCTGAATCGATATGTCTTCTTGAGTAGTTTATCGATAGTTTACATCGATGTTGGATGTGCTTTGTCTTTGTTTGCACATTTTATAAAGAAACAAAAATCTTTGAAATACAATTGTAAAAATTTGAAATTCGAATATTGAAGTTTCTCATTTTTAAACTAAGAGTGCTTTCAATAATCACGCCCATATTTTTTTTATTAGTGTGTGTGAATAAAATGGTTATGTGTCTTTAAAGTCTAAATATATCAGGGTTATTTATCAAACATTCTAATTTAGAATGAGAGAGACCTCTTTGCTTTGATGAAATAACACTATCCAATTTCATGATATCTTGGAATCGCCCTATCACACTCTTAAACAATATTACACTAGGCGTCATAAAATTGCACATCCAGCAATTCTTCATACGTACAATTAATGTCATCTTGAGTCAATATTATCTTCTTCTTTGGGGTTTTATGGCGCTTTCTTAATAGATTCCGCCAGTATCGAGTTTTCTGCTTAGGTATATATTTTATAAAAACTATCTGGGCAAAGTGATATGATTGCACAAGGTATATTAATTGTGTATGAGAGGTTAAATGTAGAACTGTTGAATTATCTGAAAAAAAAGACACAAATATATAGTAAATTTATCAATGTAATGTATTTAATGTCATCGATCGTGTTTGTTTTCAACTGTCAAATTATACAGAAGCGACAGCAGCGCCTCTGTTGTGAATATTGGAAACGATTTTTCATATAAGCATTAATCAACTGAAATCAACTACATTCGATACGTTTCTATACGATTAAAACTAGCACTAGGGGTATTGTGAGCTCATTGGCGTAGCGATTTAACCGCGCTTCGATAACGGAAACTGAGTAACTTTCGCCATGGCTTATATCTGGATGAGTCAACCACAATATTTCATCTCGAGGTCCTCTGTGCTTCAGAAGACACGATAAGCCGTTGATACCTGTTGCCATGACAACCGCCGCACCCACAACCCCGCATTGGTCCAGCGTGGTAGAGTGATATCCCAAAATTCATATCCCACGTAGGAAAGCCTGTGCCGTATATATGCTATTAATGATGCAATTGAACTCGCATAAAGATTAATTAATAGAAGTTATATGATGTTTGAAGGGCATTTAAATCAAATTTTATTGGGCACTTTACAGTTTAAAAAGACTGGTTCACAAATACAGGGTACAAATGAAACTGATCAAAAATCACATACAAATAGAGCATAATATTGTTTATAGATTTTGTATTTATAAAACTAAATTCATTATTTATAATTGAGTTACCAATAAATGTAAAATTTAAAAAAATTAAGAGATTATTATAAAGTTTCAATCACACAATTTCCTCAAGTTACATCTGCTTAAATAACTTAAAGGTACCAACTGTAAAGTCTTTTACTTTAAATCTAAATAAACTTACCTGATTAACTTTCATATTTATGTTAGCACAATCGGGCAGGAAATACGTAAATACATTTCCCTGCGTCAAAAAATGGTTAGCATACGAAGTAAATTAGTAAAATAAATGGCAAATTAATTGTTTAAAACTTTTAATAAGTATACTGTATATCTACTCGTCACCAATTGTCATTTACACAAAAGAAAATTGACGTTGTTATTCAAAACCTATAGCAATTAAAAAACTATTAATTTTTATTTGAATGACTCCAAATTGACGAAAATTGGTCGGACGGTAAACGGGTTAGATATTTGTTGAATGAAATATTATGGGAGGTTGATATTTACCGAAATGCAACTCAAATTTGAAGAACGCTTTTGCTAACGTTTTGCAAACATTAAGATGATTAATTATTAAAAAAAAAAACTGGCTTACAAGCACCAAGGCTTATAAAAGTGCCCGTTCGAAAATGTAAGGAATTTAAATTTTAATTCACTTATAAAATATTAAGCACCACCAAATGTCAGTTTAAATATTTAAACAGAATAGAAAAACGGTTACTGAATGAGATTGCAAGCTATTATTCGCAAATATGACATTTAAAACTGGAAGTCGGTTTGAAAAGATTTTGAGAGGTCAAACGAAGGAGTAATCACAATAGGCCGTTAGCACAGCAGGAGTTATTGGCCGTAACTATGTCAGATTTTGACTTGAACCAAATTTGTCTGGTGAAACGCGATTTGAATAGTTGACGTTGAATTCTTCTGTAGTCTGTTCGTCCAAAAGTTACCTAGAACTTATCGATAAGACGTTGGATATCTGTATCTGATTTATAATGTACAAGATTTGTGTTCAACAAGTGGATCAGTTCAGGGATGCGACTTTTTAATATTTTATAATTGTAGTTTCAAGTTGCACTGCTACTATTAAGTTTCATGACATCATAAAAAACTTAATTGCACCATAAGGTTGCTAATTCAGTACCCACTGTCCAGTTTATGCGATGTATTCTCTCACACCCCATCTCAGGTTTTAACCGTGACATGATCTCCAACTGCAAGATGCTAACCTTCATTTATGTAAAAATAACACTGAAATCCACCTACAAGTTCTAGATAATTGCAGTGAAGGCGAATATATTAATTAAACCTGAAGATTGAACCAAATGAGTACCTTGTGGTATGCCAAAGTCTACGAACATATACTTAATCAAATGCATGCAAGACTTCAGTGATGCTATTTAATTAAAACCATTTCAACATTTTTGTTTTGTTAGTTAATTTAAAAAGTATGTATTTAATGCTGTGCACGTCCCTGTCTTTATTATTTTGAAATCAATCAATATTATAAAAAATAATGCATTGATAATTAAAAAACAAATTAGAAATGTCAACAATTAACGTTTATAAATGAAATGCTAAATTTATATAATCTTAATATATAAACACCAGCCTCGAAATAGCATTCTTATGAATATTTTAATAAGTTTAAGCCAAATTTACAAATAAATTGTAACCTCTCGAACTTGTTAATGCAAAAATTTATGATCACCCATATGAAACCAAGACATCATAACTGTTGTTTCACACATTCTGACTATTACCCTAGGGCCGTATTTTAAAAACCTTTATAGTATAATACACTAACATAATTAAATCACGGAAATGCAGGCACATTATTACAAAGCTATCCTTATCAGGTGCAGTACGCGTGAATGAGATGGAGATAGGGTTTACCATAGACTTTTTTTATGTTAGACATGCGTAAAGTGGAACTGGTGCGTCATTAACTGTTTCATACATATTTTGTTTCTTTCTTGCCCGACAGTCAAATGACGATAGATAGATAGATATATTATATGTACCTTTTCTTTTCTAAATCACACATAAAAATAGCTTTAATGGAAAACGTGGCATTATTTTAAATGCACTTATATGCAAAAGATGTGAACAAAAATCAAATCAATTTACTACCCACAGACAACAAAGTGTAGTTCATTAGTTTAACCTATATATTTTATTAGTTCATTACTCTTATAGAGTAATATAGAAGTAATAACATATTGAGTTTTGTCGCCCAGAAATGTGCCAGGAAATGTGTTTGTATGGGCCCTAAGTTAATTAGTTAGGTAGATAATTATAAATGGTTCTTCAGAATATTATAATGACACATACACTGAAGGTTTTCATTCTTTCTGACTTCCTTTTCATATAGATTTATGAGAATTTTACTGTTGTCGTTGGCTATAAGGAATATTTCCAATTCATTGTAATGTGTTAAGCATTATAAATACGAGATTTATGATAAACTTTTAGTTACGTTGTTACGTATACTGAGTTTTGACATCCTTTGAAGAACTCCATGTCTATCAGATAATGATAGTATTAAACATTTTAGTCAGACTGGACGTTCACAAAATGATTCAATGCCAAATCTAGTAGAAACTAAGTCTATGGTCTCTACGCTCCGATGAATAATGAATTGCGAACTATACCAGCAATACTATGAAGTCCAGAATGTAACGGTAGAAATGTTATTGAACATATATTTATCAGGTAAATGTGCATGGGTGACTTTCTATGGGTGGTCCCTCCATAGGATCTTTTTTCTAGGTTATATTGCAAGAGCTTTGTCTTTTTTGTGATAAGCATGCCAATGAGAGAGATTCTAGTAAGATATAACAAGGGTTCCTTTAAAAGAGGCGTGATAAACACTTTTTGGGCCGGCAAGGTGAGGGTGGCTAGGGCAGTATATCACATGCTTCACTAGCTATCTTCACATATGGACTCCTCTACTGCTTATCATCAGGTGGTGTCGAGTCATTTGCTGTGCTTTATATAAAAAAAAATATATGAGGCCTACCTTCATCAGGGTACAACTTGCCGTTCCACGAAATTTCAGACGAAAAATTTAATTGTGTCTTCGCCATGATAAGTGTTTATTAAAAAGCCCTCAGCTTTACTTTATCTCGAGAATGTTTTCTATTAGTCCAAATGGAAGTATCGATAAACTTGTAACTTCAAGTAACGTATTTCTTTTTTCAAAAGTTTTCTAAGTGTCAGCATCGCGATTTTTTTTCACAATTGTTTTTTTTTTCAATTATTTGGCCTGGTAACTAAGACCTTTATGCCATATCTTCATTAATGTAGTTATCATCTTTATTTATGGCTCCAGGATACTGGTGCAATGTAGCCCTTTGCCCCATGGAGTTTTTGGGGACCAATGGTAGGCCCCGCTATTTTGTTAATGACTTACGAGAAAATTTTTGAAAATGGATTTTCACAATTGATTTTTCTCTTCGTAACTGTTTTTTATTCCCAAAGGTGCTTTTAGTTTTTGTAGTAAATTAATTATGGTTAATTCCTTTTTTTTTTTCCTTATTATCAATTTTTATTACAAAGCCCGGGGTGACTCTATTACTGCGTGTATTACCTTACTTCTTTCGTCCTCGCTAGGGTATATTTGGTCGTCAGAACTCTTTAAGGCCGAGTTTTGTTGGGAGGAGAGTTCCTTGACTCCTTTGCTTGTCTTCTTGTTCCTGTTGTCCACTCATGAGCTATTCAACGTGTTTGGCTTCAAAACTATCAAGTCAAAACCTACCCATGTTTACTTAATCATAAATACTAGCGGTTATCGAAAATTAAAGATTGGAATTTAAATTTGGAATTTCTCATATTTCTTTTAAGTTAACAAAATATTTTCATGGAGTTTTTAATAATTATTTGAAATTGTACAAAACACTCTCATATTGTGCGGTTGAAGTTAGCATTTAATATATAAAGTGAATACAAAATACTGGAAAGGAAACAAACTTACCATTATAAAAGTAAACGGCGTATCGAATATTCTTATAGTGATAATTGAATTCTTACTGCAAATTTTAATTTATCTAGGCACAAACTTGGTTTGTCTGACCTAGCACAGCTTTAACCTACTAAACGTTCGTTAGAAAGTCACAGCTTTTATTAAAATACAAAATAGGTGGCAGAAAAAGCTACACGCTTTTTGAGTTATATTAGCCTTGTCGGTGCACAGATTATAAATAAATTATTGTTAAAACAAAAGCGATAATAGGCGCTGGCGTAGTGGCTTGGGCATGTCTCCGTGTGACTTCTTGGCTAGGGTTGAACGTGGGTTCAGTTGTGACAAATATAATAAAAATATAGCTGCATTACTAAGCGCTTTATTCTAATACATAACAGCGCTTTATTCTAATATATAAGATAAAGAAAGAAGACATAAAAGAGTAGAAGGAACTGTAACAATAACAAGGGAACTTATAAACTTGTGCACAACCAATCATATATAAAATAGGTAATGATGAGAGATTATGATGGTGATGATGTGATGATTGTTACTTACGCCACATAAAAAAATTTAAATGTCTCTACGTGTAAATTTAAGTGTAGTGTGTCATTCACTACATAAATATAGGGAAGACGATAGAATTTTTTTGTTTTTTTTTACCTGTGGGTTGTTTTGGCACAGCGTGTCAGAAATAGATCTAATATATACCCATTTCTCAATTCTGAATAGGTATTTGAAGAAGTTCTCATAGAACAACTAGAAACACAGACTCGTTGCTATGAACCTAGGCATGAGTACTAGAGTAGTCTCTTTTACTAAACAAAGATATAATCACAGAATTAAAACGCCTAGAAAAAGTATCACAATCAACCAACTACATACCTCCCACTACTAGACACAGGTCTCCCTATATGACAGAAACACTTGACGACTTTGGACTATAACACCATCACGATAGCCTAATACAAGTTAGTGAGTGAAATCGGTTCGCTTTACAATCGGGTTTAACAGCTTAGCATACTTCCAGAAGTACGAAGGAGGACGAGAAAACAAGTTTTGATTGATCCATCCAGAGACAGGGAAAGAGGTTTGTTTTCGTAAACAGATTTTTCTTAAATTAAGTTCAGCAAATGACTCGACATCGTCTGATGATAAGCAGTAGAGGAGTCCATATGTGAAGATAGTGAAGCATGCGACATACTACCCTAGCCACCCTGCTGGCCCAAAAAGTGCTTTTTCACACCTCTTTTAAAGGAAACCATGTTGTATGAAGGAGGGAATACGTAGGAAAGGAGAGAAATTTAAACCATGTGACATTTAAAAAAGATTTTTTAATTATTTTGCTAGAGGTATGAGGTATCATTTTGGCAATGGAGTCTTTGGCCCAAAATAGTTTGAGTCTCTCTGTCTATAAATACGTTTCTCGAATAAGCTGTAATATATCGAATAAGCGGCTTTACGTTTGTGAGCGCGAGTGGTATAACACTATCTTTCATGTTATTATTGTATGAGTAAAATATTTAAGCATTATTGTTACATAACCACGGTAAAAGTAACTATAAACCCGTAAATAGCATTTGCGTGCGCGCAGCTTTGGAGTCGACTGTTATCTTTCCATAGTCAGTTAACTTCCCGTGCATGTTTTTACCATAATTATGTGGATATCTATCTTTAAACAAGTTTACGATTGGATCGAATTAACAACACGTGCGCGTGCGCCTGTTTAACAATTAACATCAACAACAAAAAGAGACCACAGTAGATTTATTACAATGCTACAATCTCTTCCGGCTATCCTGAATTAAAGAAAATAATACAAGCAATGATAGCATGGATATTTTGATTTCTTATCGATACCAGATTTTTTATATCTCGTGAAAATTTCAAGATCGGTAATCTTTTAATGTTCCTTAAATGTGTCTGGTCTTCGAAATTCGAAGTTTTCTTTTTAGCAATGAATGTGGAATGCATTATAAATTGAAGAAAAATTTGGTAATTTTTATTATTGTTTGTTTAATGAATGTTAGTGTCTAAAATATTAGTTAAGGTTACCTGGAGGAGATGCTATTCCATTCTAATGAAAAGGATTCTTACAATTACAAGAAGTTTCACGAGGCTTCCGAATCATAGACTAGTAAGAGAACGAACCACACTGTTAACCAATTTACGGCCAAAATTTGAAATACTCAGAAAACCCTCAACTATCCTGTTGCGGACTGGCTAGTTTTTGTATAATTCCATATTTGAATTTTATATTTTTTCTTTGTTTTTGAAATATACATTTTGTTTTACTATCAGTTTAAAGAATATACGCTCTCGAAGCAGACTGAGAGTTTCATTCTCAATACATCCGGTCTCTGGCTTATAACAATGATAGTAAAACTAATTTCTAATGCCTCTTGTCTGTCTTGCTGCTCCGCATATCTTGCCAAGCTCATCATTAGGATAGTGTTCCCACATCAAACCTTTATTCTTCTTAACATCATTAATATCTTATGGCAATTTACTTATCATATGTATAACTGTATCAACGATACTCACTCTTTATATGCTCACTATGCATAATTATGTAAATTATATGATTTCATTAGCATAATTTTTAATAATTTTGAGGCAATAGCTAGTTCAAAATTGAACATAAATATTATGAGTTTTCTACGTTAATAGTTCAATGTAGGTCTCCTAAATATTTTACTTGGTATTTTGGTAGTAGGGCTTATCTTACTCCCCCTGGCTAGCTAATACCATATTACCTAAGTTTGTCGCCCTAACAATATTGTTATCAGCATTTTTTTATCCTGAAATTTTCAGGTAAGATCTTCATTCCTCTGTAGTTCAGGATACTGTGTGTAGCTTTGTCCTCCTATCCAAGGCCAATGCCACCTAAACACGCCGCAAGCCCTATGTCTTAGGTAGGTAATCCAACATGAACGTTAGGGCACCAGGATCTACTATTGTCACGGCTTTGCTTCACATCTTGACCAGTGGTGGTCCTAGCCCCACAATCCTCATAGACCTCCGCAGGCCCAATTGCATCAAAAGAGATCATCTTGCCTTTTATGATGGAGAATAGCCGATAACAAAACTACTGCTGGTTCCTTGCCCGCCCAGGGTACATCTGGATCCGTTGATGAACCACCCCTTTCACTTTACGGGAGTATATCAAGTGCATTATGTCGTTCCCCAGCGATTCCAGCACCTCCTCCTCCTCGACTTCCTCCAGCGGTCCTCTAGCCGCATTAAGGACCTTATACAACAAACTCAACCAATACATTAGTTAGAAATATTTTATTTATTTTATCAATAGTTATTACAAACAATGTCTTTATGTATAGGAACCATTCGGACATGGTCAGGCTATCGATGACAATGTTGATGATAATTTAAACCTTCTACTATCTACAAAGGTGTTACTTAATTTGAAATATTTAATGGTGAAGTAGAATAAAAGAACAATGCGTTTATTGATATATCAATTGATCCCTATAAAAAGATTATCTTAATTAGTAAGGAGTTTCCAACCTTTTCTAATTATATAAATCTCAAAATCAAACTTCAAATATTCATGTGTTGATGGCAAAGCTACAGTTCTGCCTTTCGTCGATGATTGTCTTAAAGCAAGTTCAAAATTTTACAGTGACACGAAGGTTAATGACCTACAAGCTAAACAATGACCAATGCACGGCTATTAACGGATCGATGTTAGAATTTTAGCAATCTGTTTTTTTGCGTTAAAATCTTTGTTACTGATTTTGCGATATAAAATTAGGCATAGTTTCCTGCACTACTTGTATCTTGTTTCGAAGCAAATTGATTTGATGAAATAAAATAGCAAAAGGGGATCCAACACTCGAACAAGATGTTTTTAAATTTAGAATATACTATATATGATAGATTATTTTTAGGTCATCCATCCTCGTGTGGTATCTAACGCCCCTTGACTTTTACAATGTGATGACGATTAATTCTTTCTCGAAGAGTATTAAGTCTTATAAACTCGAGCTTGGTATAAGCATACTTTCTAATAGCTTTTTATGAATACCCTATTGCTATTCTAAGATAGTCACTGTAAAGTCGAATTCAATGGACGTTTGTGTTTTGAATACCGAGTTTGCTGTCCAATTTGCAAAAGAAGGTTAGTACCTTAACTGCTTTATTTACAGAATATAGGGGGCATCATGCGATTCGACGTTATAGTTGATAATGAGATAGCTAGCAATAGAACGTATTAAATAATATACACTACTACTATATATATCAGAAGTATCGTCGGTATCGATGAAAATGCTCGGAAATTTATATTAAATTTACACAGGAGTTACTTAATTCCGATATGATGATGATGATTTTTGAACAATCAAAGAAATATCAACACCATTCTTATATTACGAACTAAACAAATCTGGTTGTATTACAATCAAGGGAAATTGTAATGATTTTGTTTTGTTCGAAAACTCTCTACAAGATGTTAAATCCGAGATTTTGCTATAATCGAAAAAGAAAGTCAAAATTGTATTTTAAACCAGTGATATACTGCTTTACGTTGCATATCGATATGTGCCGTAGAAAACATACTAAAATCACTGACGTCTGATCTACAAATCAAATTGACACTTTAATTTTTTAATTGACTCTTTTTATTCCAATTCAATGGCTTGATTGATCCTAATGCAATGCCCGCATAGCCTCAATCTTCAAGGCATTTTGCACTTTGTCAGTATTAACACACAGTTCACGTTTCTTGCTAATTTAATGACGAAAGCTATCGAGATTCTCATCCCGTTTTCATTGTTTATTGTTTTGTACTAGACTTCCCTTATGCAAGCTAAAGTTTTCTTGTTGAAAACATAGATTTTAGCATCAAAAGCCCATTGTTTTTTGAAAACGACGAAAAAACATAGTTTTTATTTCATTAATATTTCTTGTTATGCTTTGTTCAAATTTCATGTTCATTATAATAAAGAATTGTGTTGGTATCTCTTTTTTATTTCTGTTAAAGTTTGGAAACAATAATTGGAATGTTAGAGCAAGTATGTAGCCATCCTGTCTTTAGCTGTACGTTCTAGATTTTAATGTTTTCTAGGAAACGTACTATGTTAACTGTGTGAACTGCATAAATTAGTCTTGTTATAAACAGAGAAGAACGTCCGTTCTCTTAGTCACTGGTCGTTGTGACCTCTCTGTTGTGCGGTCGTATGTAGGCTTCAGGCCTTCGTATTTTTCTTCTGTAAAGATAACACGGAAATGAAGTTTAGGTTTGGATAAAGTAAGTAGTTTATTAAAATTGACAGGGTACAAGCTTTACATTACAAACCTTATGAACTCATAATAAGAGTCACTTTGACTTAAATTAAAGTAATGCCTTGTTGTTACATTTATCTTTTTAATAATTGAATTTTCTGTTAACCGTTAATAAACTATTTGATTAATAACTTCTGGAACTTAATTAATTTTTACCGTATCTCGTTAAAATAATCCCAGTTAACATCGTAAACATATTTTTGGTTTAGTAACCTCTATAATTATTGTCCTATGCATTGGAACTTTACTGAGAGCAGCTGCCTACCAATAACAATTACTTTTATAATAAATCCAACTGATTACAACATAGTATATTCCACAGCAAATTATGTCTATTTACTAAAGCTTGGTGTCCCACAAGGGGGCATATTAGGTCCACTTTTAACGATTCACATAAAACCAACTATGAACCGCTCTGTTGAATGCCAACGGAAAGTACACTTTGCGGTACTGATTTAGCGGTCGGATAAGTTCTGCATGAATTCAATTGCTAAAGATCAGTGACCTGCCATTGTATGCACTGCGCTCATCAGAGGGTGTTACTTTAGCATTTGATTGTGATTTCACAATTAGCACATTGACGCGAAATTAGTGTTGCCTAATTGTATTGTTTTGATAAAGACCTTGAAAAAACCTTTGACCTTTAAAAGGAGGAATACCAGTACTTGGACCTCTAAATAAACAGAATACAAAAGTGTATTCAACTGAACCAAGTGGATTTAAAAAAATCTAAAATCGTTAATAGAATTCATTACTGTAGTTATTGAACAATAACTAAATATTCTTGTACTTATAGATACATGATTCAGGAGAACCAATAACCTTATAACCGATACCATCGATGTGTTGTTTAGATTTAAAAAAAACATTATAGTTTACTTTAGAGCACCACATAAAAAGCGGTAAAAAGAGTCCACTAATGCAAAAATATGTAGTGCAAAATAAACAAACTGTACAAGCCCTATTTCGATACAAAATAGGAATCAGAATACATAATCCAGATAAGAATCCTTTGGCTCTTTTCAAAGGATAAAGAAAACACAGTAATTTTATCCAAGATTTCGACGAGGGACGGAGAACTCATATAACCTTCAACTTGTAGAGTTGAACAAGCCAAATCTGTTTTCTATTTCTATTTTTTATGGAAGAGATCGCTTTTAGCGATAAGGTCGCCCTTTGTATAAAATTAGTTAAATGTTTTTTGTGTATTTCTCTTCTTCGATTGGCTGATGTATTCAATAAAGATATATTCTATTCTATTCTTTTTTATTGTGTCAAGCTGTATCCGGCTTGTAAGCCCGGAAGTGTATCAGGTTTTATGAGAACTTTTTTCTTTGTCTCTCATAGTTCCAGAGATTTCCAAATTCAATGTTTCAACTTTTTACTCTTTAGTTTCACTTTCATTGCCGGTATTCACTTTTTCTCATAAGCTCACTAGTTCATCTTTTCAAGCATCAAGATAAGATCAGTAGTGTCTTACGTTGACGGTAAGTGACAAGTTAAAAATAAACGATTTCAACGAAGACGTTGAATGAAGTAGATTCATTTTTGAGCGTCTAGTTTTGACATTTTATGTCGACATTATTCAAATTTGGCTCATGCTTTTAATCTGCTGCCATAGTTAATCTTATAATTTGGAATAGTGTAAAATTTAAATCCTTACGTCCAATTCTTGATTACAGGTCAAATTCACACACACATAATGTGTATATCCATAATCTATTGATAACGAGTCGTTGAATTTTGCTATAATTCTCATACCAATTAAATTTGTTAGTGATCAACGCCTAGTAAGCAAAACCATCCAAAGATATATTGAAGAAACTCGCGTACTAGTGAATCACCCACTTCTCTTCTGGTACAGAACACTAGTACATAAACTGCCTTTTTATTCCGGCAATTGGATGTAAAGTAAGCACTAGCCAATACAAATGCATGATGTAGAAGGTATTTATATATATCTTGATCCAGAATATCAACGTATCAGATACAACAAGTAAGTTCATTGGCTTAGCAGATACAATATGGTTGTCTAACACTTTTCAGGTAGTCTATCTCTAAGTTTTCAAAAACATAATGCTTTGATTTTCCTGTATCAAAATAATATGACTGCTTCATTTACTTCTCACATTGACTGTCATATTTTGGAACTGCATTTAGGCTAGCTTTTATTAATTTAGTTTTAATAAAGTTTCAAGCTAAAATTTTCTCATTGCATGTACACTGTGCTCTCAATACGCCTTCGCATAAGAGTTATTGCTCTGAATTACCATTGAATTGTGAATTTAAATTATTACATTATTCTCGCCATTACGCCGATTGAGATCAATTCTGTACTGCCTTTGTATATCTATCAATAAGTGCACGGCTTTTTACGTCATGATCTCTTGTGCGTAAGTTTTTTGTTACAGACGTTTTGATAAAATATTCGTAATTTTTGTTTATAGTTCTAATAGCAGTAGATACGTTGATTATCGATTGTAATTATTTGTCAATGATTTTAATAAAAGATACTGTATAATGAAAGATATTAAAAATGATTAATGACATAACTACAATAAAATTATTGTAATACCTATAAAAATTTAATATCGTGTTTCCGATTGATACCTATAAAAAGTAGCGGTACTTCATACTGTCTTAATATTATGTTTCAATACGATATCTACCACGGCAGCTTGCTATTGTGGCTTGATCCAAGCAGTAGCTAACACATATTATGTTCTGGGAAAATTTACTGCTGTGGCGTGATATCTCATGGATCATAATTTTTTTAACAGATCTAGTGGTTCCTATAAAGTTTGTAATAACTAAGGTTAGAAAAAATATTATTAAATTTTAATTTTTAATGGTGTCTGTTGTCATCGACCTTAGGAGACCACTAGTTAACAAAAGCACTGAGCATAGGGTTAGCGTTAACACTAAAGCGCTTTAAATGCATATTACAGTCAGCATTATCCCAAAACCATATTTTTATTTTAATCGCTGTCACTGACAATTCATTACCTACATATTCGTTTATAGAACTGTAAAAATTTTCTGTGTGGCTATTGTTTAGTTTATGACGAATAAAATTTAGTTTATGACGAATAAAATTTAGTTTATGACGAATAAAATGAACTTTGTGACGAATAAAATTTAATATTCTATCTTACTTCGTTTCCTTAAGAATTTGCTTGTGAAAATCAACGTTTTTATCAAGTTAATATAGTTTACGTGGTAAACTACCCACACTGAAATCAACAAGATGGACAATTTTTCTGTGCAATCTCTAAACCAAAGTGATTATTTTTGTCATCTATTCTAGACAGATAGTTTTTAAAGTAATAACATATTATTTTCTAATCTTTTATAATTCATTTATAATGTTGCTGACGCTGAAATACTCATTTATTTTTGTGTTTTATCTGAAATGTTTATTTATACTGTCTACATCTTTAGTTAATATATCCTAGTCTTAATTAAAATTTCCAATGAGATAATCTAGATCAATATTTATTATTTTTTCAATACTTCAGTTAACTCCGATCAGTCGATTGTGTGATTAAGTAGTTTTAAATTTGGGATGTAATTTTGATTTAGTTATATAAATTTTTTTAAGGTCTTATTCAATGGGAAGTTTGAAACAAATTGCATTAGCATAAACTAATAATAGAATAAATGTGTCTTGTATCTTTACGTATTCTTAAATCTTTAACGCACAATAAATGTCTATTTCATATCAGTCTAAACAGTGGGCCACATCAATTTCAATTTGCACCACAGCAATCAAGTACGCGTTAGAAGCTTGTTCGAAGTACCATAAATTACTTAAAGATAATGCCCAAGGCAAGCATTCATTTCTAATCTCGACATTTCTCATCTGAACCTCATTATGTCACTTTGTAATATCTACAAGCTACTATACCCCTCTCTCAAAGAATATAAGGTGTAATATCGGTTGAATAAATCTAATGTTCTACGTCTATATTTGGATCGAACTCACTCCGGATACATTGTCACTAAAACCTGTTTTTTTATAGATGCCTCCGACTATAAAGTATTAATAGATTAAATCCAGCAATTCATTTTTATATCATAATTTTGAGAAATTTTATCGTTATGTACTTAAATTTTATCCTTAACATCAAGCGTTTTAAGATTTTTATCTTGTTTCTGTGTAATTATGGATGCTAGTAGCCTGTTTGCTAGTTTTTAACAACACAATTTTTTATATCTTTTCATAAGGATTACATTTATGTTTTATAATTTGTTGTGCATTTAAGTTTTAGATTGTCGGCGAAGAAGTCAAATTACAATAAATTGGACGCTGACTGAGTCACAAAAATATCTACGATTAATTAATTAGTTTACGAAATTACATTTTTATTACTTCATTGGGTCATTGTATTGGTCTTAAATTGCCTTACGGATATCTCCTGGGGTATTAATATAAGATAAAGTTTCATTTTCAATTTATTTAAATGACTAACTTTCATTAACTTTTAACCTATTTTCAGAAGCTTTTTTATTAGTAAAATAATTTTGGTCAGTTATTGTGCTTGAGTAATACCTAACTCAGTTTCTTTTAAGATTGAGATGCAGTATAGTATGAATAATAAATCATAATAATTAAAAGTAATAAACCTTTCGTCAATTGAAAATATTTTAGTAATATCGTCTAAGTATTACAGTAAAACGCTGAAGGTATTTCATTATTTTACATCTAAGATGGATTTTATCTGCAATATTGCCAATAAGTCTCCAGGAATCTTGACAACAATGCACGTTTTATATCAGCTGGGAGGCCGACTAACCCGCCTTGAACTCCCGTTGCCCCCACACTTACTTCTGCTCATACAGTTTCACGGGCGTGTGCTGAGAATCCTACAGATCTATTAAGATTGGATGTTTCATATAAATGAACATCAGATGCCACTGCATATTGAAATACAGCGTGGCATTCTTGAAAAGCAGCGTTGAATGATATGGTTCCCCGACATTCTATCAGACCTTATACTAGACATTTTTTGTTGGGTTATGCATTGATTTGTACCGGTTTTCCTTGATTGATGTTAATACTTTTCAATTGTTCGCAAGATAAATGGATGGATCAAAAGATTTTGATGTTTTGCTTCGAATGTTTGATAAATTAACATTCGAATAAAAGAAGTATGTCAGATGTGAACCGGGTGGCCTAGTATCAGCTGTTTAGTTAATAACATCGTTAAATTAAGATGGATTGTGCTTTGAAGATTATTGATGTATATTTATCACTTTCATTAATCTAATAAGAATTCATAACACATTTTGAATGATGGTGGCTTCTAAATAACATAGTTATGAGCAATCGTCTAATACCGCCCTCATTATTGAACAATGGCTCCAGTTGTCTAAACATTTCATTAACAAGGCATACCTGTCGGCCAAATTTGTATTTAAAAGCCTTTCCTTTCTATCAACTAATTATATATCAGCAGAGCTAATGAGGTTATGATTGAAGAGTGCTTCGAATGGTATCAAGAGATAGTATTGAAATTGCACAAATTATTATTTAAAAAACTTTGTTTTAAATACTATTTTCGTTTGTGGCTTCAAGATGTACTCTTGGGCTTTAAGACGTAAGATAATACAAGAGATATTTTTATACTCAATTGCATCAAACTTGTAGCCCTACTAACTGTAGAGAAAATTCGATTTCATTTTGCCCCGTACAAAAAACTGCGATCAACCCATATCTTCTACTATCCAACGTTCTTAGGAGTACTTTATCTCAGTATTTTCTTTATCAATGCTGCAAAAAGGCGATAAATCTACCAAGAAGCCTTCTGTCGGGAAATAAGATTGCTAGAAGCTATTTCCATATCATTTATAATCAGATAACATTATGTTTTGACGTGGAGGGGTTATTAGAGCTGTGATCATTTATGTTTATTGTTATCTTTTGTGTGTCCGTTATCTTATTAGGACAGTTAAGTATAGATTAATATTAAAAGAAGAAATTTCTAATATTTCAATATGGCAATAAAAAATTCGTCGAGATCAGTTTTTCTAATGTCATTCAGTATATTCTGATTAAGTAGCAACTTTACTGAGGTTATGTCTTCAAGTTAGATCTTGCCACTTTGGCTATTAGTAATTTGCTAATGTTTCAAATAAGTTTGGTAAAAAGATTACGTATTTTTTTATTATAATTTACATGCTTTATGAATCTTAAAGCGTTAAATGTTTATTACTAGTTTCATTGATGATGTATGTTCTGTAAAAATAGTTTAAAATGTAATCGCTGTAAATTTTTTATATTTACCGTATTAACTGTAACATATTTACCTGTACCATAACGTATTTACTGTAGAAGAGGTAATTTTTTATTTCACCTGAGCATTATTTATAAATAATTTCAACATTTCAACTTATTTTAAACAAGTGAAGTCTAAATAAAAATGTGGCTAGTGCGTTTGAGACTATGCACTGCAATCCATCTTGATCTCCCTGAGCTGCAAGATGCTTCTTCACGCCTCTTTTAAACGAGCCTGGATTGCAAGGAGGGAAAGCGTGTGCTGGCAAAGAATTCCATTTCTTGATTGACTGTTATGAAGTTTCATTTTTCTATTGCTACACAACTATACTTAAATATGGATATAATTTCACAATCCGTGTACAGTTAAAAACAGCAGCTGTGTGCTCTGTTAAGCTAAAATGTGTTTTAGCATTTCACGTTTAAATTGCAAAGCCGTTTGTTTTGTTCTGTTATTTTTTGGATGCATGAATTTTCAGCTTTACTACCTGATAATTAAAGTTGCTTCTGGATTTTCTGTTATTTGGTGTTGATTGTACAGATTCCAACTAAAAGCCAGGCGATTCACGGTCTGGTTCAACTATCTTTGTATTCGCTTCCTGGTATTGTCTGCTCTTTCCATTACTGGGATCATTAAAATCTTTTATTTATTCAGAACTGATAGCTGTCTCCTGACCAGTTTTGCGCTTGATTAAAATACGTATGGAATGTTGTTAATTTTTCTTACGATTCGTTAACGAGACGTTTCTTTAATTCAAATTCTACTTTAACAGGGTCAGTTGTTTAAGGGGATTTTATTCAATTAATTCTATTATTTTATAAAATATTAAGATTGTAAAATAGCAAACTCTTTCCTTCTTAATTTTAAATAAGACATGATACATTTTCTTTAGATAAGCAGACAGTGTGGTGGGCGTGCTGAATACCTATTATCACTTTCACTTGTCACTTAAGAGCTGTCAAACGAGAGTGATTGAAGTATTTCTTGGTAGTAATTATTGAGATATCTACACACGAACCAACAGTGAGGGCAATTTACTTGTATATGTTAATAAAGATAATAAGAATGTACATGAACTAAATTGAGATCATTAAGTTCTTATGATACTAGACAAGAAATGCGTTAATAAACTATAAATAATCATGACTAGTCAAAACAATTTCTCGTGAATATTTGGGGTTTCCTGGATTGGAATCTGGATTGGATAAGGCTTTCTGACCACCATGCCAGCCGGTCGTGGTGTTTTTATGAATTTTTGCTTGACTAAATAATTTAATATGTCTTTAAAATTTTGGCCTTTCTGTAGGAGTGTCTCATTTAAGGTTTATAGTATGCCAAAATTATCTTGAGTTAAATAGTTATATGCCTTATTATAAGACGCATACTGCATGAAAGCTACTAATGTAAATTTGTAAAAAAAATGGTCGTTTGCGGACAACACTAAATAAATTTGCGGAATTTAAATATTTGTGTGAAAATGCTCATTTTTTGAGCGACTCATAGTACCATTCAATAGACTACAGTTCCAAATTCTTGATCAATTTCTAATCCATAACTTCTTAATATCAGTTGAGACTTAATAAAACTTCTTAAGTTTAAAAATTCTAATTCATTAGTTGATATTGTCTGCGTTTTCATAATGTTCTCCGTCATTAGCGACTGTGTGTATATATCAGGAAATTCTTGCCCATATTTAAAGTTCTCTATAATAGCAGGTAACGAAAGCCACTTCAGTTTTTTTAACGTTTCACTTTCAAATGAAACTAATTCGAACATACATGGACTCATCCAATAATAAGTGAACTTTTTATAGCGGCGAATCAGTTGTATGAAAAACTTATTGAATACGTTTTTTGGTGTGCGTCAGTGAGAGTCTTTGTATAGGTAATCAAAATTAATTGGGGCTTCGAGTCTTTCTAGAATGAACAGTGTACTATCGACAGCAAATCAAACGTTCACATTATTATATTGAAGGACAAATAAACTTCACGATTTAATGATTTTAATGTAATTATTTTGGTGGGAGATTTAATGCAGAAGTGTTTCACTTTACGTATCTGTGGTCTTGTGATTGAGAGCGCTTTTAAAATATGAAGAATCCCTGAGTTCAATTCCCATCGCAGAAATATTTTGCTTAGTTTGGTAGTGATAAATTTGATTAACTCATTTATTTTAACGAACTAAAGAAAAATCTGTCGTTACCGGGACGAAAGGTTAAACGTCCCTTAAACTGGATCCATCCAAGGACCAATCACAGCGAGGATTGTTTTGTGTTCGTAATCGACTTCAGAGCGTACGAACGACTGCACCAAAGAGTTCTCGCGTGTAATTGTCGACTTATTATTTACACTCACCACTGTAATTGCTGTTTAGTTATTTATTTAACAATAAATGTACACACAAAAACAATTAAAAAGGACACAACCGAATAACAGAGAATTATACAAAGTTAATGCTAATTTCTATAATAAATATCTTCCAGCATCATATGGAAAAAGTGACAACGAAAAGTAGAGAGGCGTGTATCAATACTAATATAATTAAAAGAGAAAAATAGATAAAAGTACATATATACATATATATACATACATAGTGTTCTTACCATACAGCTCTTAAAGTATTTTATAGTTAAAACAACTGGCAATACCGATATTGCAAATAGACATGGGCGGCGGTAATCATTTACCACCAGGCGACCCCAAAGCTCGTTTAATCAGAGTATTTATACTGTTATTTACAAAGAAAACTCGTAACGGATATACGCAATTTGATGTGATTAAAATAATACAGTGCAATTTTATATTTTTTGATATCATGGTTAAAAATGTTGATAAAAAACTTCGTTATGCCGTTTCTCGATCGATCGTCGCCGCCTTCAAGTGTCCGGTCCATCGTGTGGAGGACGGCGCTGATAGTTAACTCCAGCTAAAATAAAGAATAAAAAAAATCTTTCATTGGCTTTTATTTCGTCGTTTATCATTTTAAATAATTGTGTTAATGTGTCAGAGGTTTTATACCAACATTATTGTGTGCAAATTCGATTACTTATTCTCGTTTGCAAACAACTTGCTCTTTTGAATGTGTACATGCGCTTGCGATCTTTTATTTGCATTGGTTAATAGTTGCCAGTTTAATGGTCTTCTTAGATTTAGAAGATTCGATTCCCAGTGGTAAGATAGTGTAGAGTTGTGGACTCAACTATTTGATGTATATTTTGTTATTAACATTATAATTATTGTTTGACATATATTAATAAATAATTTCCTGAACTAAAAAGAAAGTCGTGGCATCACTAGCTAGTAGCATTTTCAGAGAACAACAATCAAGAAGTGTAGGAGCCAACGTACATATTCAGCATTTTGATTGTAATTGTGAGAATTCAAATAAACTGATTGTGTTGCGCATGCGCATCGGTTTACTATTTCATATTACTTTATAACTTAATAAATTAGTGTAACAGCAGCACTCTAACGGGTCGGTTTTATTCAGCACTCCTCGGAGTAAACCCCATAGCAACATAAATACTTCAATCTGTAGGGAGCTACAACCCCTACAAGAAGTTTTGTATGATTTAAGTGTTAAGAATTCAAATGAAACAAATTCACATGAAACATGTCAAAATCCATAAACGTATACAAAACTATTTGTATGTATTGTTTTAATGGATACTAATTTAATTTACTACTTTGAATCATTATAAGTTTTGGTTTTATTTACTTTATTGCTTAATTGAGTATCCTCAATTGATGTTAATGTTAATTGGGTTGGATTTTAATCATTTATGACTGTTTAATTTCTATATAATGCGTGGTGGATGTAAGTGTATTTATCTAACTTAAATGTAATTGATTGGTTGGCATTTTATTTTATTATTAATCTTTTTATCTTGTTTATTAATGTAATTTTTTTTTAATTTATTAAATAATAAAGTATGAATAGATTTTTCAGTAAAATGTTCTGTTATAGGGTGTTCTGTTACCTATAATTAAGATTGCATTCAATTTAATTCTTATTCATTGTATTTCCTTTGTGCATTTTAAAATGTAAATCTTATTGGTGTTAATAAATAAATATATATTAAATATTCTATATTCAAAACTTCAAGGCATACTTTTTATCAATTTAAAAGGTCTTAAGTAAATTGTAAAGAAACAAACTCGCGAAGTTTTGTTTCCGTTAAGGTCCCAACGTTACTGTAACTTTTTCCGCCATTTTGTTGTGATTTCGTTATAATAGCAGCCATATTGAACATTATTCAAAATGGTGTATTTTATTCCTTAACTTGGCAATATAAGCTATGATGAATTTAACTTTTGACTTTTTTACACCCAAATATCAAAAAGAAGTAAGCTCACTCAAAACACCGTAAAGGTAGTCACGTGCTTTATGAAACAATAACCGTTACGAACGGCTTTTGGCGAACGTAACTCATAACGGTGATATTTTAATAGGTTTGACTAATTGACTACTGAGACGTCCAGTAGCTGTTATGGTGGTAAGATGATTTGTTAAAAATTAACAGTTGTATACATACTCCAAAATTTAATCTGCTCGAGTCGTTACCCAGTTGAAACCAGCTGTTAACGCAAGAAATGCCCGAGTTTTACCTGGAATCCTAATAGATTAGTTCACGCAGCTTACAGTTAGACAGAGCTTTGGGTGTCTCCTCATGACATCGTTATCATTACACTCAAGTGTATACTAAAAGTTTTTTGACTTTGCGTATTAAGATAAAATCATTCCCGAAGATGAGGAAATGTAACATTAGATTATTTCAAAAAAAATTGTACGGCTTGATAGTTGATCATGAATTTTATGATTTGAATGATCAAAAAAATATATTATAATATATTTTGGGGCTAGATAATAGATCTAGCCTTAAATAAATAGAGTTTAATACAATGGAATGTTAATATTGAAATATTTCTGTGAAACCAGTAAGTAATCTGTTGATATCGAAACGTCACGCAATATTGCTTTCATTTGATTTAATCACTCATATCTTGTTCTAGTAATTACGCAAAAATGCTAATTACTAACTATGCTAGTCATAATTTATTGTATTCTTCAATTAGACTCGCTTATCCCGATAGTAATCTGACATACATTTTTGAGGCGCACTCAAAAGCTCGTTTGGTAAAATTTAATAGATTTGCCGCTTATCGACAAAAACTTGACCGTTAGTTCCTAACAAATCTTATTTAATATATTACGGAGGATTTGTTGGACAATACCTACGCTTTTTACGTGTCTACAAAAAACCCTATTGTTTCAACAACTTTATGGGTCAGATGATGAGGTTAATGACAGAATGATTGTCATCGACGCGGCGGCTAATTGAATCTGATGAGTTATTATTTTTGGATTTGTGAAGATTCACCTTGTCACTTGTAGGAAAGTAATTCCCAATCTTATATTTTTTCTGACTATGATCATGCATGATATGATTATGATCATGAAATTTTAGGAGTTTTCCTCCTCTGGGTGATATGCAGTGAATTTCAACTAACTGCAGTAAGGAGTACCAATTGGACTCTGGTTATCTGTGTGTGCATGTTACTTGATACCTTAGTTAAATTTATCGATGGTTTTTTGATTTTTGAGCGATAAAGTCTATTATCGTTAACAACGTCTAGACCTGTGTTCTTTCTCTCAAGTGTTTAAATATATGAACCTCTTTTATAGAAAAAATAACTAGTTTGCTATTCTTTAACTGCTTTTAAAAGTAAACTTGCTTTGAAGCGCGTATCTTTATTTAAAAAAAATACTGATTTTTAAACCCAGTATTACTTTAGAGAGGAGCAGGTGTGCTTCACCAACAGAAAAAAGAATGTCGGATGTTTAACCACAAGACAAAAAATTATATCAACATTTTAAAGTTATTTTTACTTGTTTTGAAGCAGGTGCATCTTCGTAATGATTGGAAGGTACTGTCAAGCGAAGATCAAGCATTACACATTAAACTAAGTATAGATCGTGTTTCATTGCAATAGGGCTTATAATCGAATCCACGGTTAGTTAATGTAACGACAAACCAGTTTCCGAAATTGCTTGTGAACATAACGCTTTTTAAAATTTCTTTACATTTTAACATCATTATTGCAAACACGTTAATGCAACGCTATCGGCAAATTTGACCGAGAATTGTGAAAAGAAGCTTATTCTAATTTTGAAAAATACGTTGGTTTATATTTTTTAGCTTACATTAAGAACATTATTTGTAACCAAATTGGATACATTATGTTAAATTCCATTGAATTTGGTAAGGAAAACTTTACACGAAATCTTCTTTGTGTTATAGTTAGCTTTTATCCTATCTATCCATGTTAACAAAGTAAGATAAAGGAAATATAAAGGTGTTATCAAAATATTCGAAAAACTCAAATATTAAAAAAATATCGTTTACCTAAACTTTAAAACTGTGATTTGAAAATCTTTTTATTAGTCAGTAAGTTTACTTAACTACGCGTTTATATATTTATCTATTTTTATATATTTATCACATAGAAGACTTCATAATTTATTACAGAAATTTCAATGTATATAAATTAGGATAAAGCTATTTCTATTGAAACTACTTGTCAAAATATATATTATTTCTTATTACATTCTCACCAATTAGTAAACTGGACTTGCTAGTTTAAGCTCGCCACGCTCCTTTTAAATTTCAATTCGAAAAAGAACCGCAAACTTGCGCAAATTAAACCAGACATGTACCAGGCAAGCATGACTCGCGAGAAAGTATCCGGACAAGTATTGTCTGCGGTGCTACTTTCGTCGGCGCGCAGAGGTCGCGGGTCACGCCCAAGGTTGGTCGCTGCGCTGACCTCCTTTATTTCATGACAGCCTGGTATCTCAGATGACTGAATACAATGGCAGTGATTTTTTTATTATAAGAATAAAATTGTATTGAGATTAAATATCACTTTGATATTTTAAACAATAAATTGGATGTCGTCATGACTTCTAATTTATCGTTTGAAATGTATAGATTACCGTGAGTTGGTATTCTGGTCAATTGATTGTATTGGTTTAACAATTAAGCTTCATTTGGGATCGATAGTTTGTTTTTATTCGAAAAATATCATCATCTGTTAGTTATTGTCTTCTTTTAAATATTAAAATTGTTCCTAGTCTCTTTTAACTATAAATTGAACTCTTCGTTTCTTAAGCCATGATATCCCACATGATAAATCTTTATAATGATAGAGAGATTTAATAACATACCGCCCGAAGGAAGGGGAACGATATATGCTTCGTGGCGCAATTGTACGTCTGAATGACAGTTGTATATTTTGGTCGACATTTATATATTTTTTTTAAATTACAAAAAGATTTCAAAACACTGATTACGCATTATGTTTAAGATATTATCCCATTTCAATTATTTTTGGAGTTGATGCTTCACCTATCTTATATATAAAAAAAATATTTTTAGTTTTATTTTTACCCTTTTTTTCACATTTTTGAGTGGACACTTTCTAAGGTCAAAGTGGGTTACCACCAGTATTAACAACTGGCCTGTCTGTATCTCAAAACAAAGTTAGCCAAAGTTCAAAGTTCTCAAAATAAAGTTAGTCAAAACAAAAGTAAAAATTACATAGTCCAAGCTGAAGTTAATATTGTTGAGTTATTTACTCAACAAATAAAAATAAACAAAAATTGAAATTTTTGTACAAGTTGTTTTTTTATTAAATCTTTAACTTAAGTATTTGAATATAAAAATAATAATATTTTATGTATCTTATTACCAACCCCGAAGTAAGCATTATTAAGAACTTGTGTTATTAATACTAAAAAAACAACGAACATAGATGGCGTAAAAACACATAAATCTTTTAATTATTCTTTACTAATCAACACCAATCTGACGTAATAATATCAATAAATAATTTATCTTATCTTATCTGATAAAGGTTACCGTCATGCCATGGATCACTGCGATCTATCTTCCTGTTATTTATATACGAATTTAATAAGCTTTATTATATGATATATTTTGTTGGTACTACCCCTCCAAGGTGGACTGACGATCTGACAAAGGTCGCGAGAAGCCAATGCAGTCAGCGCAAGCCCGGGCAGTTTGTAGGTAGGAGCGCCCTATGTCCCTATGACGATGATATGATATATCTATAAAAGTAAATAGATAGATATTCGTGTACACACCGTCAGCCTTTCTCAAATTATTTCCTTTTGCAGGTCTGCTGGAAGAAACTCCTTTGCGAAATAATCATATCCTTTGTGCTTACAGACTACCCTATTGTTTATGTATTTTGTTATTTGTGCTTAAATAAATCAGATGAAAGCATTACACCGTGTAGGTCAGTGAAACTGTGTTGCTATTCACAAAGTACCAACGACCTGTGTTAAACTAGACTTGTTATTATATATAATAACGCGACAAGAACACTCGGACAATTAAAATGTTTAGCAACATAAATATTATGGCGTTACTAGTGGGTAAAATATTTTCATCATAAAATGAAGAACCATCCTTTTCACTTCTTTCGTCTTCTACTTCTTTCTTTTTCAGTGTATCAATTTTTATTGTCAAAAAACTTACTGGTTTTATCTTTGGCACTTAATGTATAGTCTAATTATGAATATTTAAAAATAAATCAATGAAAAAAATTAGTTTAAGTTTTTGGCATACCATAGCCAAGTCACTGAAGTACTGTCATGTCAATTACATCATGCTATATTCATATATATAAAAAATCACATTTTTTTATAAATATTACAAAATAATTAAATTACATTGTAAATGAATCAGCGTAATAACTTATTATCTAAATGACACAAAAGCTTGTAATAATGAGTTCATTAATACAAAGAATATGGATACGAAATGGCACAAATGTTTTGTAGTTTTAGTTAGTTTTCGCTAGTAGTAGTAGTAATTTGGGTTAAAATGTGACGATTTAAAGAAATTTCGTAATTGAGAACTTAAAATAAGAGAGAAATTCTCTTATTATAAACGTCAACTGCACTTACTACACTACAAGTGACATTGGTCAAGTAGCAATCTGGAAGATAACTTACAAGTCCCACCTATATATGTTTACCTATATATATATAATGGTTCATGCATATTTATTTAAAATATTCATTATAGGTGTTATAGGTGTATAAATTTAATTAAATTGTGTGCATGTACATAAATTGTTAAATATGCCGATTCAATTTGAACTATTCTCGTTTTTATTCAAATACTAATGTTGCCTATGATTTATAAGTTGTAACTTTTCTCTAATAATAATCTGAATTTCCATTAGTTCTAAGGGAACCATTCGCATCGCATGATAGCAAATAATTCCAACACAAAACTGATTAGTTGCGAAATTTTTACAAACTAAAATTTGCAGAGCCATTTGCTAAAAATGTTTTGCTTTTGTTATCTTTTCTTGAGGGGAAAATTATCTTCGGAGTTATGGCTGCTACGAATTTATTATAACTTTCTATAAATTGATTTTAATTGAAACTAACTTGTATCATTTTCGTGCTTCATTCGTAATTTTATTTATTAAACATGCAAATGGCGGACGTAACGCCAAATGCCCCTTTAATTTCGTAGCAGAAACCTGTAGCTAAAAAATTATTGATTTCGAATGTTAAACTACCCTTGGCATTTGTTGATGATCAAATAAGATATACATTTACAGACAATATAGTAACACATAAGTTAAAGATATATTATTATGTTGTCTGCCCAGGCGGTCGTGTTTGTCACCCCAATACTCAACAGAACACCCATAAGAATGATCGTCAAATTGCTCGTCTTAACCGCTTATTATAGCTATAACCGCAAAATGACAATCGTTCATCCTCAGCATATCCGTGTAGCTGTCAAACCACCCTTTGACCTGCCAACGAACTCTATTTCAAAGCAACAAGCTTCAATTTCCGTTGATAATGACATCTTTCGTGTACACCACTTTGTATGTCATTCGGTCATGTATTCAGTATTCTTAGTTGTTGTTTGACGTAGACGAGACGCTAGTTTTGTTTATGATACCGCTTTGGAAAGTTTCCATCAACTGATTGGAAGTTAGTTTAATAAGTAATAAATTAGATTTTTTAATTAAGTCGTAAACAAAATTCAATCGTTAGTTGACCAATTATGTAAACTGTTTTTTGCAAATATAAATGTAGTTTGATATCCGGCTCATAGGACCAAATCTAAGATTGGGAACAGGTAGGAGGTCCTAGACTTATATTATACTTCTTGGGCGAAATTCAGAATAGTTTTATTAATACAGACATAACCTATTAATGTAAATTTGCTATTAATGTAAATAGACTGAAACAAAATTCACAAAAATCGTCGTTACTTAACTCTACGTCTTTCTATGTGATTTTAAAGATTCAGCCATTTTGTAAGTTATCTAAATTCGTATAATTCCTGTATGTTTATATGAGTAAGAAAATATTTATTAAGCGTATTTTTATTGTCTTCTTACACCTAATGTTGTTGTTTAGTTTTATTCCAATTTACTCCAGATTGCCTGGAAGAAATTTTTGTTTAGCAATAAGGCCGCCTATTGGATTTTCTAGTATTCCTTTTTAGCTTGTATGTAGTCCTTGTCCTTCAAGTGCATTTGTTTAATGAGTTGATTTCACGAATTACGGATATTTTTTGTCCGAAACAGATGAGAATATAAAATCTGCAAACCAAATGTTTATATTATAAATGCCGTTGTCAAAAGCTCCTTGGTCTATACTTTCGCTGCCCTTAGGTCCTACAATCATTGTGAAAGGGCGAGAGAACTTAGAAAGTCTTCAGCTTTCTCGAGAAACTAAAAGTCGCATCATAATTTAGAAATCTATGGTTTATATTCCGACTACTATGTTCTTGATGGTCGTATGTTGTGGGTGATCTATTAACTCGAGTAGGTTTATGTGCAGTAAAACATTCAGTGGGTAGGATCATTAATTTTATGTTGAAACGTCGTTAGTACGATGGCTCCTTCGATTAGACTCTTGTTTTTTGTATAAATACCTTTATTTAACAGCCGATGACGCTAGTCTAGATCATTTACATGCACATTACAATAAAACGATATTTTGAGAGCTATTTTGTTGTAAGTTGGCTTGTTACGCTGTCTTTACGGTTAAATTTACCGTGGAGAGTTTCATCAAATTAAAATGTTGCCATGGAACGTGTTAAGGCTTTCTGCATCATAACTTACGTGAGATATGCCGCTAGTAGTAAGAATGGAAATGTAATATGTTTATCCATTTTGAATAGATTACTGAAAATTCTCTTTTTAATTTCAACTGATCCGCGAACAGTAGCTCGTATTAAAATATCTATGTCATTGTTGTTTCTTACATGTCACATTGTTTTCGAAACTAAAACGAATGATAAGCCTTTATGAGAGAACTAAATATCCTATGTGTAACCTATATGCTTACCTACTTGAATTAATTTAAAAAAAAATTGTCGAAAGAGTATTTAATTAGTTAAGGTAAATTTTGTTATTGGGTAGTTCTTTACTATTTAGATATATTGCTTATTCAACTTAAATGCCAATTATATCTATAATTACCAATTATTTAGATTTTAGATAAGTTTCCAACAATAGAATCCATTTTTAATGCCGCTCTGTTTTTGTTTCAGCATAACAACAATATGGACGAATAAATTCGAAGAAAAAAGTGTTAGAAATCTAAAATTTAAGTGAACCAATTCATCAAGATTTAAAATAGTGCTAATATTATATCAATAAGTGTCAAAATGGAAACCAGAGGTAACTTCATCGCGGCTGCGGTTTTAGTAATCATTGGTAAGTGGACTTTAAATTTCACATAATAAAGTAGATATTTGGGTATAAGTATGATTATGGGTGTATTGAGTTTCATTGCTATAATGATTATATTAGAGAGAATATTTCTAAATTGCATAGTGTGTCCTTTTTTATTGACAGTCATAAAATGTTATACGCGAACATACGTCATCTAGTAAATTATCTGAAGATTTCCAGTTTTCAACAGACATGCGTTTTGAAGGTTTTCCAGGCTCTGTAATAAAACCTTCCCTTTATACTGCAATACAATGAACTCCTTCACTACTGAAATATGAAAAGGGGGTAGGGATGACCCTTTTTTTTACGAGGAGGAATCCATTTACGGACCTACCCGCCACTGGCTAAGCGACAGGCGTGTGTGGGGCTCACTCAGTACCTCAATAGAGCGGCACTGAGAATACCCACTAAAACTCCCCGGTAACTCCATTGCCCTTTACGGGGGTAACCTGGGTTCTGCACGAGCAATTCACCAGGTCCGGGTGGTGATGGCCCTGCAAGAGTGGTAGGAATATTGGCAAATAAACAAAATCGCCCATCAACCTTTCTGCAGAAAATACAAATCTGTCACACATGAATTAATCTCTCCAATTACGTCCACAATAGACGCACAATATACACGTTCTGTACGGTCTTGAGAAATAACAACCTCCTTTTAAAGTATAAAAAGTATATTGTAACAAAAATTAATTAATACTGGACATAATTAAAAAAAAAAAACAATACAATATAATGATTTCTAATTATTTAATATTAATATTACTGACATCCAAACAATTGTAATACAAAAATACTATAAAATCTATTTTTTACATTTAAAAACTCACTGACTTACAATTTCAAACAATCCCTAGATAATTATAATAACATTTTGAATGCATATATTTGAATTGGACCATTATACAAATTTAAACACTTAACATAAACCTACCTTGAAATCTACCTTTCTCCTGTATAACCTAAAATTTTGTTGTGCCCGACAGGGTCCATAGTGTCATTTATAGTCTTAAGATTTATATTATGTAACTATGGAACGCAAAATAAAGAATTGAATTGAAAAAAAAAAAAAACATTGTAAGATAATCTGAAAACCCTGCAAAACATAGCAAGGTGAATTAAGTACTTATTAATCGTAATCACAACTCGATCGAGGCAATTGTAAAATCTGTTTATACTTCGTGCAGTTACGTCACTAACTGGCAACTATTTCGCATATCTAAAAGAATCACGTTAATCAGATCAGATATATTTAAGTAATTATAAATTTCTGGTTTAAATTGTCCTAGGACAAAAACTATTCCGCATTGACAACAAAAGACAAACAGACATAAAAAATATACCAATTTAGTTGAGAACCTCCTTCTTTTTGAAGTAGGTTAAAAAGATTGAAAAGGCAGTTCTTTTATTAGAATTGCTAACAAGCATACACATCGCTTAATGGGTAAAAGGTATTGTAAAAATGGGTAAAATAATCTCCCCAATATTTGGGTGTGATCTTAAGAGGCGGCTCCCAATACGAGTTGTATTAAAAGGAATGTACTCTACGCTCATACACGCTTCACAAGTGATATTTAAATATACGGTTCTTTGTATTATTTACTTAAATTTGTCTAAAACAAAAATATAATTTACTGGATTATGTACGATACTGTCTTATTATCAAAATTTTCTGAGAGTATTTTGTCTCATTTCATCGAGCTATATGCCTAAAAATACTTCTGATAGATAATTAAGATAGCTAATAAGAAAATGACAGCAAAATTTTAATACTATATTTATTAACTAAATTGTAAGCGAAAATTGGTTTTGTGATTTACGTCATTTTACTTGCGCTATATCGTATTGAAGTGGGTATGCGATATTGAACCTTGAAGCCGCACGATACAGTTCTATATATAGTCAAAGTTTTTATAGAGAGTAAGCTAGATTATTAAATTGCATTGAAGAGAGGACAAGGGATGAATCGTGAAGAACTGTGGGTCCCTCCACCAACCCTGGTCCTGCCTACCTTGCGGCATACGGACCGAATCACGGGAGAGCGCGAGGTTACTTGCATAGGGCATGAACAAGAAAGAACAAGAAAACAAGGCTTGCAAGAACTGAGAGTCATGCTATCAGCCCTGCATTGATGGTCAAGACTACTCTAATGAGGTCTTATTCTGTGAGAATAAACACAGCAAACTTATTATATTTCCATTAATTTTGGCTGTTTGTATTCTTTTATAATCAAACACGATTTATGCTGAACAAAATTACCTGAAATTTGGCATACAGAGTCAGTACCCACAGCTAAGCATAGCTTTCATAGGAAGCAGAAGTCTATCACGTTCAATCAGTCCATCAGTGGCATGACCTTCACGTTTTTCATTTTTGCTGTCTATAAAAGAACCCCACAGTCATTATAAGCTGCAAATTGTGCACACAATTAAGTTCCGATTCCAATTATCATTCATTCATCTCTCAAAGAACAGATAAAAACAAGCCAAGTGCGATAGTGTACCTGAATTCCGTATATTAAGATTTCATTTTTCTGATATCAAATTTAAAACTCTCAATTCTGATAACATATGCATCAAAAAAAGATTATATCATCTTTAATTAATTGATCTTTTTTATGAGAATCTAAAGTACTTTACTCAACTACCTAAAATTTGCTTGTACCAGTGTTTATCTTGTTGCTTGTCCTAATAAAAGAAAATATGAAAAAAGATCTTTCTTTGCCCAATCTGGTGCAATGGAGGGCATTCTCAAGGTTTTCTTGAGTTTCTGGTGGGTAACAGCAAACTCTTCACAATTCTGTCTCCTACAAAGAAGGTAAGTGTCCAGACTGTTGAGGATAAATAGTAATTTGTAGTACCTTGTAATTTATAGTGCTTAAATAGTTAAAACTTTTATATATATATATATATATATCCACTACTGGCTAAGCAGCGGGCATATGTGGAACTCGTCCAGTACCTGATTATAAATACACTGGGAATACCTATTAAAACTCCCCGAAACCTCTGCTATCAGTTATGGTGATGCTATTTCCTAGACCTGGTTTAGGTTTCTCGCCGACAGAGATTGCCCAGAGTTAATAAGACAATCCCAGACCTGGCAGCCTGTGCAATGGGTGCCTTGGGAACAACTTGGAAGCATCCCGGTAAATTACGGTAACTAGTAAATTATAGTACGTATTTAGTTTATATACATGAAAACACGACTATGGGACCCTAGAATTGTTTGTGAGAATTAAACTAATTAGTATGAAAAAGAATTGGAATTTTTCAATGATACATTTAAAGTCGAAATTATTCTTGAGTGGAAACCAAATACACAGCGGGGAATAATTGTAAAAAATTAATAAATAGTAGATATATTGTTAATAGGTAACACGAATCAGTTATTACCTACTAATAGGGGGTAGAACTGCCTTTAGATGTCTGGGATAGGTTCGTACTAATGAGGGTAGCATACATACAGCCCGTCTAACCTGTTACCTTACTTTTATGAAGACACATATAATATCAAGTCACGTTTATATATATACTGGCTTCCGCGGCTGCAGACGTGGAGTTCCACGTGGAGTTCGGTCTTACACAAATATTATATAACCAATGACCTTCCCCGATCAATGGACTATGCAACACAAAAATAATTTGTCAATTCCAACGAGTAGTTCCAGAGATTGTCGAGTCCAACCAAACTCTTCAGTTCAATAATATTAGTATAGACATATTTTTTTTAAAGAGACGTGAAAAGCACTTTTTGGACCGGCAAGGTGAGGGTGGCTAGGGCAGTATGTCGCATGCTTCACTAGCTATCTTCACATATGGACTCCTCTACTGCTTATCATCAGGAGGCGTCGAGTCATTTGCTGTGATTTATATAAAACAAAATAGACATATAGACGACACGGACAGAAATGGGCATTCCTAAATGGGCTTTTATATGTTGGGGAATCACCTTTAAGGTCCTTTAGAGGTCTTTTATTAGTCTAAAATTTATGAAACTAAAGCGCTCACTTCATTAGTTGGTTTAAATTTCATTTTATAGCAAAGGAAACGTAAACGGCGTTGTTTTCAAAATCATTATCAAAAGTATATACTTCGGCCAAGCCAAAACTAAGCCAATGTCATCGCAATATTTTGTGTAAAATAAGATATCTGTTTAATGGTAAGTGATAATAAGGCCGATGAAAGCGAGCTACACCCAGATTCTTAACCACAGAGGAACTAGCTATCCCACCTCCAACCATTACTCTTTGCCACTAACTGTCGGAACATAAAACGCTGATAACATAATTGTTATGGCGGTGGACTTAGGTAAGATGGTGGCATATACCCAGGCCGTCTTATAAACTTTCTACCACTCACCAAACTAATCAGAAAATGTATGCCCTGAGTATTAACGGACAAAAAAAGTTTTTTTTTTCAAATAAAATAAATAATTTTGTGTCTTTATAAAGATATACACGACAATAATCTCTTAATATACGGAAATATATTATGTCGGTACAGTGGCGTGGCAACTGTAGTGTGAAACAGTTTTGTTTTGCGTGTGTTAATGTTATTATTGTTTATGCGCAAGCGTCACTCGCGCGTCTAATGATACATCTGTCAGATCAATGATCTATAGATCGCGATCGATGACGCGTGCGCACGGCGACAGCGACCGTTAATGCGGCGGCGCCGAATGATCCATTAATTGTAGCGTTTTTTTTTATTTAAGTACCATGAACTTGATGTCTTGTGAGCTTATTATTATATTTTAATAATTTTTCGTCAATATTACTAATGGTTTGAGCGCTCTAGTTCGATAACGAAAACGAAGCAACTTTCGCCATGGTTGAACCCGGATAGGTCAGATAAAATGTTTAATCTCTCGCTCTCCCAAGCTTATGATTCAGGTTAATCCAATATTACAGCAATCGCTATCTTGCATTAGCTCAGTAAAGTAGTGTTTAGTAATTACGGACAAAACTCCTCTTGCATATGTATCCAAAATACGGCTGGATATATTTTGTCGTGAAAGGTGTGATTAGAATCGTCTAGACCTAAAGAGTGATATAGGGTATCTCTTTAGGTACAGTCAGCAAGTGATACAGGTTAAAATAAAAAAAATATTAGTAGTATAATTTAAAAGAGCAGCAAAAGGAGATTATAAAAATATATAGATGACATATGCTTACAGTCAGCAAAAAAGAGGTACTTACTTACACGCTAAAATAAAATATTATCAATTTATAGCTGGACTAGTTAGCAGTCAGGTTTTTGTTACATCTGTATTAATGCACTTGGATCACAAAATAATGTTGCTAACATGTTGACGATGTATAATTTGTAACGCCACATTTGCTTAATTTACAGTTCGGCGTAGATTGTGACAGTCGCCAGCAGATAAACAGGAACGGTTGACCTTGAGAACGTATTAATGACGGTTTTCGTACTACCAATAACAATATAAATGATGGTTCAATGGGGAATTCTAAAAAAACAGCCACGTCAATCAACATAGATTAAATATATGGTACTTTGTTCTGTTGATTCTGAAGTAGTTGCTTTAGAGTTACGGTAAATTATTGTGGTCTGTGCCTTCTAAGCTTGACCGATAACTGGTAACCTGTTGCGTGATGGATGGTATTTTAATAAATTTAAAAATGCCGCCATGTTAGTTCAAGGTTTTATTACGGTGATTAGAATATATGAATATATAAGACAATTGTGGTATGAAATTAGTGTAATTTTGTAAACGAAATGCTTGACGTTGGGCAAAACTGTACATAATTGAAATAAATATTCATTATATATGATTATCTAATAGACGTAGAAGTGAAGGATACCGTAATACATTTCGCGCCAAATTTTGACAAGATGACATTAATTTTTTTTTAAATTCTTAACGGAGTATCTCACCTGATGGTAAGTAAGGCTGAAAATGAAAGCAAACTACCCTCTAATTCCATGACCAAAGAGGAATTGGCTAACTTACATCTGCCGGAACATATCAATGCTGTTAACATAATGGTTAAGGCAGCAGACTAAGATAACGTGGTAATAGCTAGCCAGGCGGACTTACACAAAGCCCTATCAACACACAAAGCAGAAAATTTCTGCCTCTACTGAGAATAAAACCCCGGACCTCCTGATCTGAAGCAGTCGTCACAGCCACTAGTTAGATATACGTTTTAATGTAAAAACATATCAACGAGCAATTGTTCCGTCCGTTGGTGACTCGTAACCTTATTTTAGTGATACCAATATTGTTTTATATATGTTGCGTCGCTTCTTCTCTGCAGCTACTAATTCGTCAAAGCGTTAGTAGGGTTGATTGGGAATATGCATACTAGTGTTATTTTTAATTTTTAAATAAGTATTATTTTAAAATTAAAACTAACAATTTATTTAGTACATATTTAAATACTATAACTGGGACAATTAGTAAATGCCCGGTTGATACCCAGTAAAATTATGACTATTGCCTTTACAATTATATTTATTTGTTTTCTGATACATATTCCCTGTTGTGGCGATTTAAAAGAGCTTAGTAAATAAGTCTATTTACATAAAGTTATTTTTGACTTTGACTTTGTTAACCAATCCCTGTTAATTGAACTGATTTAATAGAGTGAACTCCTCAGGTGGATCAGTTAATTTCAGAAACAATAGAAAGTAAAGCTCCGACTCCAATAAATAATTTGAAATTGGATAACTTCTTATTTTGAATTATTTTTGCCATTTTTTTAGTGTTTTGAAGTCAGATTTTAATTTTGTTGTTTGATTTATTTGGGTACAATATTATAAATATATAATGTGCTATTAATAACACTGGCTACATTTTTATTCGCACCGAAACAGCGAAAGAGGTCTATCAGCTTAAAGTAAGCTTTTTTGCACTTATCAATCAAGTTCACTTTTGTATCAAAGTAACACAGAGTACCCTCAAGAGTGCTGAAAACGTCGCTCATCCAATATTACTGACCTTGACCTCGGTTAAGCTCGTCATGTACGGTTAACTAGATTTGGCAATGTGCAGACTCTGCTCAGGAAAGTTTATTAATATTTTTGAACTGTTTTATCATCATCTACTAGCTTATTTTTTCATACGAAACCTTGTCAGACAGTAATTAATACAACAATGAAGATTTGTCCAATTTGGTGCAGTTATGCGGAAATTTTTGAAAGTTCAGCGTTTATTTTTATATGTCATGTTTCCACCATCGAAGCAGTCTGTATTGGATAATGCTCCGCCATTTAATTAATAATCCTCATCTTCATCAACCTGTTTTATGCTCGTCTACTGCTAGACATAGGTACCCCCTAATGCACGTCACTGCTCCAGAAGTAATACAAATAATATATCGGTTTATTTTGAGACAAAATATCACATGAAAAAGACCAAAAATATAAAGTCTCAATATGTATCAGGTACTGTTCTCTGTTAGTTTCTGTCCTTAGCTGCGTGAAGCGCATCGTTTAGTTTAGTGTCCAGTGATAAGCGGATCTGATCAGACCATCTTCATGAGCTACGGCGTCTAGGATGTCTAACCTTCATCTTCCTAATGACCGTTAATTGTTCAAGGTTGAGGCTCCTTCCTAGCAAGAAGGCCTAAAGGCTTAAAGTTTTTTCCATATTTCTGGATTGTTATTTTAAATAAGTAATATTTATGAACTTGGACGTTTCTTCTTATTTTTATTATTATTCTGTTAGGTTTTAATAGAAGGGTAGTTTAAAGTTTAATCAGAGAAAAGCTTAATGTAATAAAAAATAAATATAACTTACTAAAAGAAATGGTGTATCATCATTACGGATTCCATTTGATATATAGTAGTGTGTTATTTATGAGTGATAGAAAGATCACCTGGTTAATAGTAACAAAAAACGATAAGAACGTGAACGTGACGTGAACGTTAAGGCGAACGTTAAGTTGGAGTTTTTAAACTCCACAACTTTACAAAGTCAGAAAGTCTAAGCTCTACACCCAGTTCTCGAAGAACAGACTGCTTAGTTTGAATCAAAGGACACTCATACAAACCTTTGGATTTGCTTATAGATAAAAGAAATATGAGGAAAGATAGACCAAACTTATAATCACTGTAAGAGAGTAAACCCGCCCTAATTATATAATTTCAAATTCCACTCATGCGCATTCACATACAATTTGCTACCCACGAGTGTTAATTTTACACAATAAATATTTCTAATCTAAGTTGTGATGTTTTTGTTAGTGGCTTTGTGTTCCAAAAATAAGAGATTTTAAACACAAATATATGGAGTTCAGTTTACTTACTAACTTAAACGAACGTTTATGGTACGTAACGGTATGCAACAAGTGATATTAACTACAGCCTTACGTGCCTGAGAGGTGAAATAAGTGTGATTGAGGTAAAGTAGCCGACGTTTGTAATAACAGAATCCTTACTGCAACAAGATAAGGTTGCATCTGATAATTACAGAGTGCCGGGTTGAATACACTTAACTGCTTCATATGGAATTCGGAGATAGATCTTTGTTTAGTTGCAGACGAGATATTTGAAAATTCAATGAACACTTACTCCAATTTCGACAGTTGGCTAGCTGAGTGATCAGTACTAGGGTACGGCCCTAGAGTCCATGGAGCAGCTTATCATCAACATATCAACCAAAAGACGACAACTGCTGGATAAAACCCCTGTCCCCCATGGATCCCCAAACCAATTTGACCTGCGTTGCCCGCATCCCCCGACATTTATTAGATCTCCAGTCACGTTGTGGGATGACTACCTTCGCGGCTACTCGAGGAACTTTCCACTCCAATGACCCTCAGTCCTCCATGAAGTGTCCGTCTCACTTGAGGCTCGTAATTCTTCCGGGGCAGATGTTTGTATAAAAACACGACTAACTCTTCTCAGGTCGTGGTAATTTATATATTTAGATATGTATAATATAAAAATATGTTCATTCTTATTTAAATGTTATGAAGCTCGTCGGCGTATTGGCTCGAACGATAACCAAAACAAAGCAACTTTCACCATGATTGGTCTCTGGATGGGTGAACAAAAAATGGGTAAGTTAAGCCCTTGGTCCCACTTGTTATGGCCCAAACTCCTCATGTGTTTCTCCCGTAGGCATATATAGGCTGTAGATGATGATAATGTCATGATGATCATTATATTCCATTATTTAGTACCTGAAGCATAAGATCCTAAAAAACTAACTTTAAATTTACTCTAAAATCCATTTCAGTTGAGTTTGGCTTTGGCTTTTGGCAAAATGGCTTCTTCTATGATTTATTGTCACTTTAAGTTATTTTTCAGCCTTATTATTGTTTCTGTCTTTAATTATGGTCATTTGTTTTCCTTGCTCAACATAACCATCATAAAAACATTAGCTTCCCATACTCCGTTAAGATCTACATAGATGTTAATTATTATCGTCAATGTCTAATATTATTATTATCTGTATTATTATCTTGGAGAAAGACATATCCTTATTTACTGTGCCAGTGGTACGAATCTATAAAGTTTAATTGAATATAAATATTAATATCTCGTGTGCCCGGACGTTGGTTAAGTTCTTAGCCTACATATGAGAGGCTTTTACTTTCATAGTTGTTTAAGGAACCGGTTTGTAGAATATGATCACAGGAGAAATGAAGCGAGTCTACTGTACAGTATGAGAGCAATTACCAAGCTGCACACCATAGCCCTAATGTTTATGGACTGAACAGTAAAAGACTTTACTCTGATGCTTTGTAGTCAGAGGATACCAAATATTCAGATCAGCTTTGCAGTTGTCAGGCCTATTTCAATCTGCATTCAGAAAGAAAATCATAGTCTCAATTTAAGCGAACTCATATTTCAGCATCTCATTGAAATAAAGTTGAAAATTGCATGACAAAATACCCCATATGGTGTATTGCATAAGCAATTTGCAAATTCATATGAATTTAACATATTTGTAAAATGGAAAACTACTTAGATTTTGGTATGGTTAAATTTAACTTTATTCGGTAGTGGGTAAAATAATGAAAACAAATAGTATTTTATGGGATTCACTTGATGTGTGTCTTGTTGTGTTACTATTACGAATGAATATTCTGATCTCATTGCAATATCAGATCGTTTTAAGATCTATTTTTCCTTGGCATCCACTCTCATGCACGCTCGAGAGAATATGTTATCAATTTATATTGAAAGCCGCGCCATTATTAGACTTTCTATCACAACATGTCTTCAGGACCATCAATTTAATAAAATGATAGAATGTTTTATGTAGTGTTCTTGCAATTTATAGTTGGAGTAAGCTATATGGCTTAGTTATTGGGCCGTGTCATCTACGAAGCAGGAAATATCAGCATTGTCGTCAGTATACTTAGCGATAAGTGCAACAAAGATATATATTGTTTAATCATATAAATATAAATTATTTACTGCTGGAATAGATCGAGGAGATAATATTTCCAAATTCTAATTATATAAAGAGGCGTAACGTGTAAAATTAAATGCATTACAATTTTGCTAAATCATACTGAAGCATCTTTTGTTATATAGCTTAGCTTAGCTTTAGCTTTTTTGTTCTTTTATTTGTTTTTTCTTTCATTATATTATATATGTAAATTTGTTACACACCAGAGCTTGCTGACTGTACATTAATAAGTGGAATATTTATCTCTAAACATGGCCAGTATTCGTCATCAGATCAGATATATTCAATTTATAATATTCTTACAATTCCTCGTGTTTCTTCCATGACAAAGCATGTTTTATCCAAGGAACGTGTAAAAGCTATCGATGAAACAAATCCCAATGAATTCACTTCACATTGAGGTATGTGGACACAACACGTGCTGTTTACAAAATTATTGTAATCACTATTGGTATTCAAAGCGTAACTGCGAATGTAAAAGTTAAAATCACATAAAAAAGTATTTTTATAGCTTCAACGACTGCTAGACAGATAAGAGGCAATGGGTAAGACGAACTGCTCCAGATACGATGAGAGCCTTCAAGATTCTAAGTTAAAAATGGAACCAGTGTTAAGAGTTGGCACAGTACCAAAAAAGTTGCATTTAAAAATAGGATTTTGTTTGTCTAATACTGGAGAAATTGAAATAATGATATTTCAAAACAAAGAATAGAGTAACTATTTAAACTGAATATCTTTTTATGGATTAAACATAAAGTTAAACCTTATTACTTTAAACATAAAGTCTTTGTCCGAGAAGTTTTGCTTACCATAGAATCTTTCTTAAAGATATTGTTCTTGATGGTACTTTATCAAATTATAGCAATACGACTTGTGATGGACAGATGACAGGTTTCTGTTATAATAACAAGGGGTTTATTTTAATAGAAATTAATGCATCGTGCCAAGAATTGAGTCAAAATTAATCTGATCTGCAAAATATTAAATAAATTACAAATTTTATATTTTGAAATGATGCATTGAATATTGATTTTATTTTAATTTAAATTTGTTAATGGTGATTAAACTATATAATAAATAAAATTGATAATCGACCAAGAAGAGTTACATTCGGATTCGATAGGAACTGACAATTTTATCGAACTTACTCTAGAACGAGAGGGAGAAAGAATCTAAATAGTCTATGCTAATTTTATATAGCTAAAAAATTTGTTTGTTCGGTTGAACACAATAATTTAAACCATTTATCTAAGAAGACATATAACATATAAGGCTATATAACAACACGAATAATGACAAAGAATGTACATAGCTGAACATTAATGAAGAAAGTTGCCTAAACATGACAAAATATATATTTTTCTGAGATTTCTTTACGTAAACGTATCTTTCGGATCAGATTCAGATCGGAACTTTAACAAAAATATATATTTTGTGTTAAAGTTCCGCAAAAATCATTTATGCCGGAATGATTCCGTTCTTTACGAAATCAGAAATATGTATATCTTTTACAGTTGACCCACCATGATATTTTATTCAAATTACCCAAAATCATGGTTTAAATTATAACTTTGACTTAATAAATACTCTAGTAATATCATGTTACCTACCTACTACGTGTGTATACATACGACATGTAATTATTTTCTGATATCCACACGAACTAAGTAGCGGGCATATCTTTAAACTGATATAGATAAATATATTTAAGTATTACAGGTATTTAGTTTTTTAGCAATCACAATACCTTACCATATACCAAAACTCTTCCTATTCAATTCAACGAAAAATTAATATATTTTAAAAACGAAATAAATAATGTTTTCTCATTTTTATAATTACGTGCTTCTCACATAATCTTGTTAACGGCTCAAATCTAGACCTTCAAAATATATTTCAATTATATTATTCAAGATTTATGACCATGTTTACGGCTTTAATTACTATAAAAGTCAATTTCCAAAGCTTCGGCAGGCAATAAAGGATATTTACGATAGTTTACGAATACTGATGAATATGGGGCACTTTCGCATTTATGGCCTTTGCAATCAAAATTGATTTGGCATATACTGTAAATGAGTTCTATTTCACCTTAATTCTATAAAAAAAAACATAAATTATTTTTAATGAACATAATGAAATGAAACTTAATGTGAAACTATTTGTGAGAGAGATGAAATGATATCAAATTTGTGTTATTTTTTAATGAGGCAAATTTACTTCGTATTTATCCCCAGTATAGCATTGTTAATCAAGTTAAAGTTTGTTGGGATTTGGCTGGGTCCACATCATTAGCGGAAAAGAAAGATCGGCGAAGCTAGGTCGGGACCGCGAATTGACTCCATCAAGTCGGACCTTTTATATATTTATTGATATGACTTGCAATGTTTGTAAGTGCAATTTGTGATTTCTATTACGTATTGTGACGTTTCAATGTCATGGCTTGGTATAGTGTTTACATTGTTGTGAATTTTCGCAAATGATTTATTTTTGGCAATCAAATGGAAACAAACAAGTTCGTAACCAACAGATAGTATCAAGACTATCGTATGTATTTCCAGATGTGATCTAGGGTATTCTAATAGCATGCAGTCGATATAGTCCACTATATCACTGAAGCACACTTAAAGTACCATAAGATAAAGAGTTAAGATCTAATTTCGCAGAGCAATTGCTTGGTCGATTTATAGTAATGATTATAAGCTTCTGGTTATTATAAATAGCTGTGACATTTTCCCGCTTCACATTCTATAGAACCTGTCTCTGCTGTAGATACAGCCACGGTATTTATTATGGTCTTGGGCGTGCATAAGATTTGCTTAGGAAAGTAATATCGTGATTCAATTACATGGTACCTAATAGATGGATAACGAATCGCAAGCAGAGCAAGAATGTGTTTTATTGAATACGTTTTAACCTTTGTTCTTTACTTTTACTAACAATATTAAACCTTATAATTTCTATAGAAAGTTGCGTGTGTTCGTGTTCTTGAGTAAGTACAACTTTATCTTCTTCTTCTCAATCAATTCGTAGTTTAGCAATTATCTTTATTCTATTATGACGATATTATTTATATACGTGCGTACCTGTAACTATTAAGATAAATATGTTATTTGTAAATAGTTTCTATATAAAAGATTCTAATTCATATCATCACTAGCTATAGGGAAGATTGCCTCATTCTCATATATAAGAATATCTTATTCAAAGACCTTGAATCTACAGTAATTCATCTACAAGATGATGAGTAACGGTTTCGATAACATTACAGTGTTCTTCAGATATTTGAGGTTTGGTTTCCAAAATATCCTAGCTTGCTGTATTTATTTCTATCATAAGACTTAAATTTAGGTCAGCACATTTTACTAACAAGGCGATTTGCAAATCATTACAATTAATATGCCGTTTCATTTGATTGACAATATCATAGATATATCCACAGTAATTTATTATTCAAATCAAATCGAAGATCTAACAGAACTCTTTAATTAATGCAAATTAGTGGACATATTTAGCACTTTACAATTCATATCCGTTGCTAGTTATGTGAATTTTAGCATACTTTTTTATTTGGCCGAAAAATTTGCAATTTATATACGAGTATTTTAGATAAGCTGGTCAATTTCGTAAGCTATATTTAAAGGTCAACATACCCTTTTTTACCCTACCCGTTAATATGTGATTCTTCATGGTATGAGATATCTAAATATAATTGATATATCTACAATTGTTGTTTGTATGTTAATAATAATTTTCGTATCACATAAAGAACAACATAAGCCTAGAACTCTAATACGAAACTTTTGAGAATCAAGAATTGTTTCATTCATTACTTAATATATAACTTAATATACAGGTACAGGCATATGGAAATAATGCTGAGAGAAATATGTCACATTTATCAAGTAATAATAACAGGTATTACTACAGATTATCCAAGTTCTCACCGCGACCTACAATCATAAATCATTCTAATAAATCTATTTTAATAATAGCCCAGTCAATACATTTATCATATTTCTGTTTATTTCTGTTATATTATATCCAACAATTAACGGCTAACTTCTCAAGTTTTTTAAATTTGGTATCGCCAAAATGTGTGTGGGCAAACGAAATTTAGCTTTCCTGATCACTGCTTTTGACGTTTGAGTATCAATAGAAATTATATTCAGAAATTTAGATTTGTCAAGCACCTAAGTATTTAATAGAAATAGTAGGTATGTTTGGTAGGTTGATTTGTATTGTGTGTGAACATTGTTAGGCTGATCACAGATGAAAGTTTAGTAAAGACATATTTCACTCTGGTAGGTTGTTAAATATTAAACCAAAATCACACTGATTACACTAAAAATCTATTATCTATATAAATCCATTATCTATTATCTATCTATTATTACATAGTATGTTTTAGGTATTGTTGGAAAGAGAAACACAGATATAACTTTGATGATGATACAACAACTATTGTTATCCCTTAAAAAACGATTTTAAATGAAAAAGTGTTCCTCAAGGCTCACTTTTAGGCCCGGTTTAAAATAAATCATAAAAACAAACTTAATTGGCTACTGTTAATTAGAACATAATTACTAATTGGAATTACGTTCATGACTGTCTTAACGTTTCCACGAATGACGTCTTATAAGTAATTACTATTTCATTGGGTCTTCGTCTTATTAAGTTGATTAATCATATTCGTGTTATATGTGATTTATTTGAGTGTGCTGTTGAATAAAACTGAGCTAAAAATATTAAAAATTGACACGTGGTTTTAAGACTTTGATTACTGAAAGTTGCAGTCAAAGAAGGCATGAAATTAGTTGCTAAAGCAATTTTTAACACGACATCGAAAAAAAATATTCATTCTCATCATCTAAATAATCCTGAACCATACAGTACACTTTTTTCATAAATTTTAGTTACTTTTTGCTGTACATATTTTCCCTTTGAAATACTGTTTTTCATGCTCCGATGATAAGATACAATACTAATATTTTATCCATTACTGAACATACTATATACTATATATACATATATTTATAATTTCACCCTTACTTACGTCTAAAACATTATGAACAATGTTAACATAGTCCCTTGTCTTCCCTAAATTGAATATGTCTCAAATATGTTTAAATAGGATGGTAAATGGATGGGTTTGTATGTTAATGTCATGCATATTCATGCATAATTAATAAACATACAGTTTAGATAACAAATGAAATAGAAGCTCTAATTAAAATTGAACAAGGTCCATCTTACTCCGCGCAATCATTTTATAAAATTTTGATCATACGACAGGTTAAGAATGCAACTTTTATGACCTTAGATATGTGTATGTATGTATGGTGTATTCCAGTATCATTGGCGTTATGGTCATTAATCTTACTCAATATTCAGTTCTTTATTATTTGTATCTAGTACAACTGAAATCACACAAAAAACGATCAATTAATACCTTGATATGAACACCAAAAGTAGAAGAGACGAAAGTTATTAAAATAATAGAAAATTTACAAAATAATGGTTTGAAATCATTTTTTACTAATGTTAATTGGCAGCGATTCATTCGAACTTATTAATTAATATATTTTAAATTAAATTATTATTATTGCTTATCTCACCTCACGTAAAAATACACGGCAAGAGAATTAATTAAAAATTTTTTTAAATTTTTACTTTATACGTGGATGATATTAATGAAATGTGAAAGTTTTATACAGTCTTAACGAAGCAATTATCAAACTGTATACAAATTAACAGCTTCGCCTTAAAGTAATGCATAAGTAGCACGCGTTTAAGGTGCATTCTTAAAAGATGATCAGATAAGGACAACCCAAAGTGTGAAAGAGACAGACTGAATACCGCAAGGCCCCGATTTATGATCTGTTTCTCGGTAAAGACAATTTCGAGTAAACTCAGGAAACATTGGTACTAAATTCGTTCCTAGTAACATTATTCTGTCCAATGAACACACACCGTACAAGTCGATGGAGTAAATAATAGGAAAAGTTAGGATTATTATTACAAAACAAAGATAGGGATTCTAATAGTTGTAATTAGTTATCCTAACTGATAAAAATAAGAATCTCAGTTTCATTTGTTACGCATAAACCATTGGAAAAATTTGGATGATATTTTACGAAAGATGCACTACATTCTTATAAATATCAAAATATTGAATAGACAAAATTACATGTAGATTTGTGTCCTGCCTGCGAGGATCTCGTCAAAATTACAATGTCTACTATCTATGGTTTGAAGTTCTGTTACAAAATAAGATATCCAATTCAAAATTCAGTTCAGTGGGGAGGTCTCTAGCGTACCTATTGATTTGAGTGCCCTGGTTTCGATTAAGAAAACCAAACAGAATCAACCATAGTTGGTCCGGGGATGGGTTGAAAAACAATTTGTTATCACAAGCATGCTTCGGAATTTACGTTAAGCTTTAGATCTAGGTTGATATAGCAACCGTTTTCATCCATTGACTTTAATGATGAAATGAAAGCACAAAAGATCCCATTGGGTCGACGTGATCCGGAAGTAAATAATCCTGGCCCTACATCAAGATAATGATGAAATGATATTGACACTCTTATATAGAATAGGAGAAACACCTAATGTATATATATTTCTAATTGTCTATGTATTAGCTCCTAAGTCTATTATTGTCACTTCAGTCTCACGTCCCCAATAGTGAGAAGCTAATTTAATTGACTCCGATTATTTATTAACTACTCTTTTTTGTGGTTGGTCAAGATTATCATCGTCAGCTTATATACGTCCTACTGTTGGGCACCTGCCTTCCTACATGGGAGAAACCCCTGAGGCGTTTGGATCACCACCACCAGGTTGGCCCAAAATGGGATGATTGGTGAAAGTGGTTGCCGTAATAACCAACGGCTTAACGTGTCTTCCGAAGGACTGAGGGTGCTGCAGATAACAAATTTGATTGACCCATCCAAGGATCAACCACAGCAAAAGTTGCTTTGTTTTTGTTAACGACGACGATTACGCAAACGGGCTTCACATTCATATAGTCTAAGAATTTTGATATTCACATTCTGCTGTTCAACTGTTTCTTGGCTAAGAGTTTTTATATGAAAATTACAATACATCTTAAACAATTACAATTTGTATGTTTAACTGCGTTCAATTTCGATGTTATCGTATGTATGTAATGGAAAGTCTTTTTTTTCCATATTCCAAGAGTGCGATATTTCACAACTTTCCAAAAACGTTGATTCTCATGTTTATATTCCCAGCCCTTTAAATATTTCGCGTTCCTTCGATAATTCTATTGTCATCCAATACTTTCAATATATCACGTACTTTCAATATGAATCCTTATAATAAAGCCATTTACACACTGTGAGGTTTCTCATTGATATCTGGTAAACTATGTTCAACCGTGACGTTCAAAAACGACTCAAGCTTAAGTGGTAAAATATTGGTATCGATTCTGCTGACTTTTACTTCAACTACTTTGTATAACACGATAAATAGTATTAATATTTGAGTAATGAATACTCAAAACTGTTATATTAAATATTAAAGATTATATATAAAAGTTCTTATTGACGTCTAATTTAAGATATTTAATTACATTTCAAGAGTAGAAACTAGTCTAACAGATTATGTGATAAAATTTGTATATTCTTGCAATTACGTTTTTTTTTTAATATTTAACTAACATTGTTAATATTATTATTATACATTTAATTTGATGGTTGCTGTGCCCGTTATGGTTCACTGTAATCAAAATTATATTTTTCTAAAACCTTGTATTCATGAAAGTAATCAATGATTGGATATTGAGGATATTTAATAACTATATCAATTTTATTAGGAAGTGCCTATTTTCGGGTACTACTTATTGCAGATCATAGCTATCTCTGTGGTCTAGTAGCTGACCACCTATTTTGGATCTGGGTGTATGGAGTTAAATTCCCAGAAGAAATTTTATGCTTGGATTCGTTGATAGTAGAGTATTTTCTAAGTTCGTCTGGTTATCTACCACCATACAACCTATGTCTGTCACCTTAACAATAATGTTCACCAGTTGAGTTCCGGAAGTTCAAGGTAATATAGCCAGTTCCACTGTGGCAGTTCTTTCATCTTCGACCTTATCTTCATACTCCATCTAGTAAGAAGGCTTAGAGCTACCCTGTTAAGAATAAAAAGAAAAATCATCGTTTTTTCTTTCGATCCATAGAGTTTTGATTTAATACCAATCGGCGTCTTTTTCTAAAGTCACCATTAGAAACGTCAAACGACGCCAATGGATTTTTTCAGGTTGGATTGTAATCTAAAATTTTATTTCAGTTCATGGACAACAGAATCGGGCCAATTTATGCAAAAGTTTTATGGTGTAAAGCAAATAACACAGTAACAAGTCATCATGTGCAATGTCTAAACTCTATATTATGCTGAATCTCTACAAACACTTGACTGTGTTGACAATGATCGTATTTAAGAATTGAAAGTTTACATTCGGCGTATGCGCATGTTAGGGCCAGTTTTCACTTTTAACTGGTACTTGAATATTGATTAGGTTTATGTGGAAATTTACATCGGTCTCTTCAGATTACTTGGATTCAGTCGGTGTTTGTTAATTGCTTTCTTCATCGTTGATACTTCAAGTGTGCGCGTGTCGTGCGTGGAATTTAGTTGCGTCTATATCGTCATCGCCGGGCACAAACCTTCTGATATGTTAGAAATTTCACCACGCTGTGTCAATGTGGCTTGTACGGTGCAAATCTAGGATATTCTTTCAATCACCATGAAATGGAGTCAACATTGATTTACAGAAAAGATTAGAAGGCTTAATACAAAGCGTCTCCATCTAAAATTATAATCTTTCTGAATGCTTGATGCTTAGAAACACGAAAAGAATAATCTTAATTTTAGATGATATCATTTAAACATAATGTCTGATAACTTGCCCATTACATTATTCGATCACTTTAGGTAGATTCTTAAAGGAATTCGGAAGCAAGAAGTTTATTAACCTTTAAGAATCAGAGAACGTGTTAACATTAACGTTTAAACATGCGTTTGTATATCAATTTTATATTATTATTACTCCGTGGTACAATATTGACACAGAAAACACTGGGAATATGTGAAATAAGCATAAAAACAGTTCCTTCACCCTAGCACGTGACCAGCGTTTGAAGTTGGCAACACTTTTTAATAGGTACTGTCTGCAATAAAGGTATTGTTAGGTACAAGGATTTAGGGGTGGCAATTACATTAATTTTATAGACACATTTTTGTTTAATTCGCCTAATGGGCAGGTATATCTTTTTTAACGTTTTTCAACGGCATAACTCTGGTCCCATGCTAATATTGATAAAAAACAGAATTCTTATTTTTGCCAACAAGGAACAAATACATTAATTTCAAGTAGTCCTGTAGCAATGTTGCTGGTGGGTAATCCACTTCTGCATATCGTTGTGTAAAGCTTGTTTGTTCATGTCAGTTTACTTTTTAATATATCTTGTTATTAGATTGCTTTTATATGTTTTATGTGTTGTCCGGTGACGAGTCAAGACGTGGTTTCCTTATTTTTCCACTTCTCTCCAAAAATACAGTCCACAGGCTCCCCAGGCTAACTAGCGTAACAGTCGAAAAAAGGTTTTTTACAAATTATACTTAAAGAGCTTCGTTAAAGCTACAAAAATCATCTCTCCTAGCTCATTGCAACAAAGGGCAAGGACTCCACAGGCTGCGCATACTGATGACTGATCTTAATAACGATATGCGCATAAGTGAACAGATTATCTAACTAACTATTCGTTCTTTAATATCATTTAGTTCCCTCTCATATTGAATTGGAATGAAAGAAGAGACAAATAACCTTATTAAATCTAAATTACTGTTCTGTGCGTCTTGCTCTCTCTATATGATAGTAAAAAGGGCAGCTATAAAAGTTATTAATATTTCGACAGCTGTTTTCGTTTTTTACCATTTTCAGTGTTTATTATTGTGTCTTTAAATTTCTAAATTTACTTGACTTATAATCATTTTTTGATATAAGACTAGGTTTCCTTTGACGCGTGAGCGCTGGTAGGCTGGTGAGGAACAAAAGGCTGACAAATTTGATATAAAAGGTTATATATACAGGGGATATAAAAATATAAAATTATTTGTGATGATTTTGTAAACAGCCTAACTCAGTGTAAAAGCAGCCATTTTAACATTACTTGATACCTTCTAAAAATAATGTATAAGACTTTTTGTATATAAAACTCAATTGTAAATGTAAGGCTGTATTAATTGCAATTAGAATAAAATATAAAATACGTGTTATTACAATGAAATCAAGAGAGAGAAGAGAAAGACAAAACGTCATAGACAAACAGTCATACATAACATTATACAATGGGTACCGAAGATTATTTTTAAACATTCTTCTGAATGATTTTATATTTAAAAAAACACCACAGTTCAGTTCAAGAGTCTTTCAATAGAATTTAAAGTTGATAGCCTTAAATTCACTTGTAAAATACCTAGATTAGATGAGTAATCACAGACTAGATTTCTTAAGTCCCGCGAAAGCGTTCATTGTCAGCATATAAATGTCCCTGAGCAGTTTTTTGTTCCACTGTGGCTATCACAAGTTTCTCACGGGGTTCGCATAGATAATTTCTTGTTCTCTTGTATCCTGTTTGCGCGAAAGTGTAAGTGAAATGGCTTGATTTTGCCTGAGATATTTAATGATAGTACCAACGGTTATACTGATCATCATGATTAACATTCTGTATCTCGTTCCACAGCTACACGGAGGCGTTCATACATATTTTGCACTATAACACTACCATGGCCAAATACATATTGTTTGCCATCCCTATTTAAAAAAGTAATTAATTTTTTCTAAGCGTTGTGCTAAACGATATTCCGTTGTAGTCTCACATCTTCTCTAGACATTTTGATTAAAACTCATTCATAAACAACTTAATGCATGAAAAAGAAATTATCATCATAAAAATATTAAAATTACATTACGTCCTTAAAAACAAGAACTCCATGCCTGCAAAAAGTTTTAAAAATTAAAGTCATTTTTGTAATGGCTGCAGCGAAGGGTTTAATATTCGTAATTAGTGAGTACGTAACAAAAACCAATTTATATTTTACTGCTTAGTAATTATTTGAAAGTAAAGGATATGACACACGATATACTGATCCCAGAAATGATTAAGCAGGGCCTTTTTTATGATACATAATTATATTTGAAAAAAGAATTCACTATTCACATTTTGACAGATTATATAAATGTCAACTGCCATATTTTCTAAGTTATTCTCTTTCAGTTTTCATTCTTTTGTACTATTTATAATAGAACAGACACATAAATCGCAGAATAAGTTTTAATTTTCTCACCGAGTCAGAGGTCAAACAAATAATTCAGCATTAAAAAAATTTAATAGTAATTTTAAAGAGAATTTGTGTTTCCTATCGAAAGGGTTTGCTTTGAGATAAAATATTACATTATTTTTAACTTCTTCTGAGTATTGTAACTTTTTTTACTTACTGAGTTTAGTTATTCCTTATACAAAGTTTTATCAATATTTTTATATTAATAAATACTTCAAAATATTTATTACACCTTAAAATATATGTGAAGTAATTTTAATTTAAAATTTGTGATGAACAATTTTTCCGCAGTTGTGAACCATCCCTAACATCTGAATGATAACTGTTCACAATTAGTTTGATTACAGCCGTAATGTGAGCTCTCCAGTTTAATGGGTCCCTGGTACTTCAAGTTTTGATGCCCCTCAAATTACTACATTGTGATATAAATAAATAAATAAAAAGTTTTAACTGCTTTAATTAATTCTTCAATTTTAATGTAAAAACGTATAGACACATAATAATTGTAATAATATTTCCCACACTCACGCCAAATATCTAGCCCAAATTGAGCATTGTTAAGAGTTTGTGTGATAGTTAATAGACAATGGAGAAATTTATTTAGTAATATGTGTTTAAATAAACGTACAAACATCCCTTACTCGTAAACAAATATTGGTACTTATCGTACACATCCGCCCCTATCGAGACTCGATTCCGGGACCGCTGACTATGTAGACAGGGGTACTAACCACTCGACCAGATGGTCGTCAAGTTGTGATAGACAATGTTCTCTATTAAGATCAACTTAAAAATTTCTTGAAAGAGTAAAAAAAGTAACATTAAAAAAATTAGGTTCTTAATATTTTTGGCAAAAATTCAAATCAATCTATAAAATTCTAGCTACCTAGAATTTTATGCAGAAAGCAATGGTTTTAATTTGGGAATTTATGGGCGTAAGTATATTTCAGCGATTTATTCTGTATTTACTAACATGGATTCAAAAACAAATCTATTCAAAAATAGAATTTCTAAAAAAAAATACGACAACTTGGAACGTCAATTATTTTTATTTTAAATGAAAAAAGTATATAGTATCTATAGTATATCCAATTTCTAGCCAATTCAACACTAGCGGGTTGCTCAGGACTAAAGTTAGAAGTGAAAACGATTCCCTGGTGGTGTGCCACTGTAACCAAAGTCCGTGATGTCCAAAATTGAAAAAACACAAGCGCAAAGTATACAAATAAAATATATATGTATGTTCTGATCGCAGCTAGTCTTGAGTTTAACGTATTTACAAACGCTCACTCCCAGCAAACGTACGGCAAGTATAACCGTTACTAGATTACATAAAGGCCTTATTAGCATAGGTGTCCATTCATTCGAAACACGTGTTCAATAGAGTACCTTCTATGGCACTTTCATTTGTATATTTATGTCAAGGTTCTTCATAGTAAAAATTGGTATCTCCTAATGATGATAGTTTTCTCAATTGGTACTGGCTGGGTTTCGTTTCTTGGTAGGTGATTGCTTAGCAAATTATCTGATGAGAGGCGGTTAGAGTCCATTTGCGAAGAGTCTGGACTATTAAGAAGCTACTGTTTTATCTGAAGACAAAACTTCGGAGCCATTCCCTCCACCAACCCAGCTGATCTTTAGAAAATCTGTCAATACGTTAATTGTATTCTTTCCCCGCACGAATTTAAGGAAGCCTTGTTTCTTTTATTCTTAACGGGGTAGTTCTTAGCCTTCATATCTTTTGATTTAAATTCGGCCAACCCAACTGCCGAAACACAATAATATTGTTAATATTATTTCTATGGCGAAAGATTAAGGTAAGATGATAATAGCTAGCTAGGTCGACTGAGAAAAAGCCCTAAACTAAACCAGGCAGGAAATTTCTGCTCCTACTGGAAATTGAAAACAGAAGAAATTTCCAGAACCCAGAAGAAAATTATGAAACAACTTGTCAACAACAAACAACAAATACCTAGTATGCGACATACTGCCCTAGCCAACTCCACTTTGTCGGCCCAATAAGTGCCTTTTCAAGCCTCTTACTCCTTCCTCTATTTCATTTATTTACGATACATCATGACAAATTAAGCAAACAATTAATGAATTTGATGCGATAATGCTTAGGGTCACCCATCTAGCTTATATACCACAATCGTTAATATTAATAAGATTTACTTTTACCAGATCCTTCTTGAATAGTCTAAACTACACTGGAATGTACTGCATGGTTGCATCAGACAATGCAATCTATGCCAAGATCGATCACAAAAGGGATGTGACCTAAATACCATGTCTTCAAGGGCATTAGGGTGATCGGCGGAAGATACTAGCTCCTATAGTAACAGTATATCAAAAGGAGATGGATAATATTGATCGGATCCTACAATTGTTGTCGATTCAGATGTTAGTTAAAACTTAAGCGAATCTATATTAGTAACCAAATTTAGAAAATTTAATACCCTGAACCTAACCAGTCATATTTATAAATATGATTTTAATTATTTTCGTCGAATCGAGGAATAAAATTGCACGAGCTACTAAAACATCAACAGTAAACTCTGGTCCAAAAGTAAATTTAAAATTCTCTAGCGGTGTTGTTATTTTGTTTGCAGAAGGTAAGTAAGCAACTATTTCGTTCCCTGATGCTAACGTATTAATACTAAATTATAAAGCAAATAATGATAATCATTATTGTAATCTACTTGGAAGTTCATAGATAGTTCCAGACACAATAAAACTTTATCTTCACGCATAAATTGCGGATTAAAAGCAGAAAATAGCCTTTAGTTATTCGCGGTCATAGGGTTGCTAAAATTACTAATAAATAGCATTTTATTTTAGACCAACCTTATTCCATAAGCATAGATGCTATTTTTTTAGTCCCACTGTTGCTCCAGGAACCTGATAGGTATTTTATGACGACACGTAAAATCTTCGTGATGGGATAGGAAGCCAGTCGTATGAGCAGCATTAACACCAACTTTTGATGTCAGTAGTCAACGAGATTTAGTTTCAATAATTATTTTTGCCCACATTTAGTTATTTTATTGTACTTGTCATGACAAATGTCTTGCCATTTACTGGCATTAGTTAGTTAGAATACAATGATTTTTCAATATCGTCAGCATCGCGTAGAACAAAATTCAATGTCTCGTTTCTTGGCTTTGAAACGGCAAGTTGAAGTCTGTGGACGTGCTCCATATTTTAATACGTAATATTTGCACATGGACTCCTCTTAATGCCTTTATTTGGTGTCGACTCATTTAATAAACTGTAGGTAAGGGTACCTAAATCATTGCTTCCAGAAAATACCTTTAGACAGGATCCCCAAACTATTTTAGACCTCTATGGACAAATTACTTTAAATATCCCATTTCAGTTTTATCTCATTGATACAGAATACTTTTTGGATCCCTGATATCTTCCCTGCTTTTGATGGACAGATGACAAGAATATTAAATATTCAAAGGATTGCCTTGGAATATTTAATTTTTTTAAATTTGTAGGTAGAAGTATTATAAGGATATGTTCATCCAATTCCATTTCTTTTTTTTCATTTATATATTTGCATACTGTACTTATTTCCCCTAGAATATTATGCAATTAGCAAGTAAACTACCCATCATAACAATTCCGTGTGATATTGTACAATTTTTTGGTAGGCAAACAAATAACATCACATTAAAATAAAAGACAGACCGAGGATACTGATACAGTGTAATATGGGAATTCAAATTTTCTTTGGGAAAAGAGAAGGAATGCAATTGCATTCCTTCTCTTTTCCGTCAAATAAGATATCCGATTCAGTAAAATAAGAAAAGGACAGAAACATTCCGGTGAAACCAGTATTCAAAATGTGGAATGATAGACTAGAAGCAAAAAATATTTATTTAATATCCATTGCTGCTGTAATTAATTTCATTATAACGACAACCTTCAATTGAACATCGTTAGATATACACCGAGTTTCAATTGTAACATTGTTTTAAGTATGATAATACTATTAAAGTTACAAAAATTCAAGTTACAAAATTAAAGCCGTTGCTAGTTGACAACCCTAATGCAACGTCCCTTTCGCGGTTTTATCTTAACACTTCTGCAGCTCGGTCTAATGGACTTTCGTGGTACAACAGATCGCCAGGGGATACAGTTTTAGAAAATTTCTGACCACGAAGTGAATGTAACGGAGAGATTATAAGAAGTTAATTAAAAGTTTTACTTACATTATTGATAACGACTGATTGAAATTATCTTCGGTGTTAACTAGAGATCGACTCAACCATAATTCACTATGAAAAAAAAAATTGTATTATATTTTAGCTCAGAAAAATCTTCAACCATATAAATATTACGTAATCAAATGTGTATTTTATCAAATCAATAAGAAATGAAAATGGAAATGGGGAAAATTCAATTAAGCCAGTGGTCCCAGGTTCGAATCTTGGGGAACATGTTTATGTGATCACTAGCATGGATTAAGTTTTGTTTTTAGCTGTACGAAATGCGTAAGCACAACTTTCGCACCTGATTAAAGTTACAAAGCAATGCAGTTAAACTAAAAAAAAACTATTTATAATCTTAGGGCGTTCTTAGGTATATCTCTTATGGTATGACATCTTGTCTCATGATGAAAAGATAATTTACCTATTTAGTTAAAGCCCTTTACCTTTCATTCTAGATGAAATATACTCGTGTGTACGTGTGTGTGTGAGTATGCGTATGTGTATAGTTATTAATACAAACGTATATTATATTAAATTGATAATCTAATGAACTCAATACTTCTTTAGTGTAGCGTCCTACAAGATTCTCAATGATGCTTCTTAAAATACCAATGAACCCGTCACTCGAGTTTGAGGATTATAGTAATTATTCGCTTACTAATTTTTTTGACAGAGAAAGTGATAAACACTCACTGTTTCAGACCAATTACGAACCTAACCTTGTAAATTGTAATGCAGTAACGGATAGTCACTTCACTCGGTGCTTTATAAATGCACTGTATTTTTCACTTTCACTGCCATAAGGTGTTCTTGTTTCACGTTGATTGTATATGTATCTTTTTGTCTGTAGCGGTGACATGGTGCGAAGGAGCGAGAGACGCGTCATGCCCCAGGATCTGCGGTCCAGCGCTGCAGGGAGAACCTGTGTGTGCTACTGATGGTTACATCTACCCTTCACTGTGTGAGATGAGGAAGAAGACTTGTGGGAAAGGTATGCTCAGTTTTTATTTATTTTCAATATGAGCCTTGAATTCGGATTGGATGGACAATTATAGCTTTGAAGGTTTTAACCCGAAATTACTATATTAACTATGAAACCATCTCGTTACTATCAAGGCTGCGATCATGAAATAGAACCTTGAGGCAGTATGGATTTTGTTTACGACCTTAACCAAACGTCCCTCAGGATCAAATGCTAGACTGTATTCCAATTAATCCATAATGTGACTCATATAACAACATTAATTATATCCTTGTGTGAGGGATAACACGTTTAAGTTATGTTTTGATAGATTAGTTCATATCAACTAATCTATCAAAACACAGACCCCTTAGCGATCACCTGGAACTGTTCCTATATATGTAAGTATTCTATGGCTAACTACATTAACTATTTCATACTTGTTTAGTTAGTAACTATGTTTATATTGTCCACCGCTTAATGACACGGTTATAAATATCAATGAAGAAAACACTGTATCTGTGGAGTTTAATTATTCTGGTAAAGAATAGAACTCTTCCAAAGGTGAAGGACCTTTGGAAGAATTCTATGAAAGCATAACGTTACCAAAAGATGCTACAGTAAAAGAATCTCCAAATTCTTACACAGTGACAACACTCGTGTGATATAAAGCATGTCTTAGTGAATCGGTATACCAATGACATGATTCTGAAATCGTTTTGCTACAATAACTTCAGATAATGGTTAAAACATATCCAAATAATTTAAAATACCTATCTACCTCCATCTCTTTGTCTTGATAGTAAATTTTTGCAATGGGACGTATATTCTGTACTTAATTGAATGACTATGCTATAATTAAATATATTTTGTTGGTATGTGTTTTTGTTGACTGCCCTTAAAATAAATAAATATATAACAAACTTCTCGGTTGTCCTGTTATGTCATGTCCTTTCTTTCCCCTATTTAAGGTGTCAGACTGGCTCAGGACCAGGGAACGTGTTCCCGAGCTCAAGGCTCTAAATGCGACCACCGGTGCACCTCAGAGAGGGATCCTGTTTGTGGAACTAATGGAAGGACTTATTTGAACAGGTGCATGCTGCAGGTGGAGATATGCAGGTGAGATTTTGAAGTTTGCTAGACTCTTTGATATCTTATGTGAAGTTGAAATCGATGCTCTTATGTGATGGAATTATCTAATCCTTACGCACTACTAGGCAAAGTCTTATTTAAGCACAAAACATTGTTATTTACAACTAGCTCGTTGAGTAGTCAGACCACAATTTAGCTAAATAGTTATTGGCCAGGGGCCCAGATTGCAGTACATGATTAGTACATTTTTATGAGTTATAAGGCCATGGAGTCATATTAGTTCAAAGGTCAAGGATTATTTATATATATTTATGTAAAAAAGAGAGAAGAACTTCTTTATTATGTATAATAAAAACAAATAGATTGAACAAACAAAAAATAAAAAAGAATATATAAACACATTAGATAAGTATTTACATATTGTATAGTAGTTATAGTTAAATACAAAATATCAAATAATGTTTTACCGTCATCTAGTATCCAGAGCACAATCCCTTATTAGCTTTTACTTTGGACTAGATAGTAGATAGTGGAGAAGAATATGGATGCTCATTTTGTGATAGATTTATTTTCCCCTTTTTCCCATTGTCCTTGACTCCTTGGCCAATATCTACCCTATATCTATTTTTTACAGAGTTGGCATCAGCTTGTCCCACCTGGGTGCTTGCAACAATATCAGCGCTCACAGGGAGAACTGTCCCGTGGACTGCTCACAGGCTCCCTTGGATGGACCAATCTGTGGATCTGACGGGAATGTTTACAAGAGCACTTGTCAGATGAAGCTGCTTACTTGTGGGTGGGTATTATATTTGTTTGATTTTGAGGTTACAAAGTCCTTGTTTATCATAAGGCGTGAAAATTACTTAACATTACATTAAGATTAGATAATGTAGCATGGAACGCACAGAATATAATACAGAGTTGAGCTTCTGTGGTAAAAAGGGTTAATCGATTAAAGAGCTATCTCGAAATATTAATAAATATTTCGAGATAGCTCTTTTAAGAATTATGAGTATTTAAAGCTGGAATCTATTATCTATCAGACGGTTCCTTTGAAGATTAACATTTTTAACAGAACTGGCGTCGTTGATAGCGAGAATTATGAAAAAATAAACGCTTCAATAAAGAACTTTTTTCCACGAAAAATAAATACAAGATACATTTTAGCCAAGAAAGTAGGCAAGTTGTAAGTTATTGACACTAATTATTGAAAAAGATATTAAATAATTACTTCTGAAATAAATATAACATAAATAAATTCACTTTAACGCAACCGATAAGACGAAAGAGCTGAGGTAGTACTTTCTGTGACGTGACTTGAAACTGGTAAAATAACAGTAAGATCTAAGTGAAGAGTTAACTTCTTTATAACATTACAAATCAGTATTTAGGGAAACAAAAACCAAACCGAATTAAAATTAGAATCCATTTTGTTCCAGACAAGGCGTAGTTCGTACTAGTAAGAAACATTGCCAGACCACGCGTCATTGTCGCGAATCCTGCTGGCGTGTCGCTAGACCCACCTGTGGCTCTGATGGAAAACTATATGCCAATGCTTGCAGAATGAAGGCGACTAACTGCGGGTAAGTCGATTGGCCCCACAAGTGCCATAGATAGGTTTTTTCATAATCATTCGGGTTAAACAAAACAGTGTACACAATAAAGTATTGAGTTTAAAGCACCACACACATAAAATAAGTGGTCACACATCATTAACCACAACAGTATTTAAGCCCACTCTTCAATGGAAGATTTGTTTTCCCTTTCCCGCCTAGGTGTACTGTCTTAAAGTATTTCTAGTTTATAAGTTAGAAATAATTCAACATAAACATAAAAATATACTCTGCGGAATAGATAATAAAAAAAAACTATAAAATTCATATTATATAGTCATCTTGACTTTTAAGCTGTACTTGATGTGCTAAGATTCGACGTAGCTCGTGGTAACGGAAAGCAACGTGGAACAAAAAATTAAAATGTTAAAATTCAAAAATAGAATATTATATCTTGTGTCATTTTAATTGTCCATTTTAGTAACTGAAACAGCATGGTTAAATATCTCAATATTTACCTTCAACCAACTGTGTATTACAGAAAACACGTCTTCGAAGTGCCTATGGCATTCTGTGTTTCGCAAGAAAGGACGTCAGGAGGTGAATCTTGTCCTACAGACTGTTCTGGACAGAAAGAGAAACTCGTTTGCGGATCGGACGAGAACATTTACAGAAACGAATGCGAGATGACCATGCTGAATTGTGGGTAAGGAAATTTTATTTTATTTCTATATTGTAAGAATTTATGAGAAGTTTTTCTTGTAGGAATGTATAGTCCACTATAAGCTTAACTAAAGGGATTTTAAATCAGTGCCATTTCTACTATACTACCATTTCTACTACATGCAATGTTACAGATTCAATATCCAACACACTGTGGCACTAAAAATAAATGAATTATTAATACGAAAATGACATTATGATGATGTCAATAGATTTAACAAAAGTTCGTCTGGATTACAACATTGAGTCAGTATAAGTTTAATATTTAGACTTATTCGTCAATTGTCATATAAACAATACTATTTATTATTTTTTATTGGCTTCACTAGGCCTAGGGAATCTTGTGAAACGCATATGGTCACCGATATACATATTTTCTAGCATATTTAAAGTGTTATGTAGTCGCTACAATATATTTATGGCTATCTCATTATCTTCTGTCTTTTTTGGAGTTTTGAACAGATGTGTAGAAGTATATTATAAAAGAGCTCGTTAGCTATGTGGGTCGAGTGCTCTTGATTCGATAACGAAAACAAAGCACATTTCGTCGTGGGTAGTCCTTGGATGGGTTATATATTCCCTCCACCAACCCATGGTCCTGCCTACCTTGCGGCATACGGACCAAATCACGGGAAAGCGCGAGGGTACTTGCATAGGGCTCTTTCCCCTTCGGTGCTGATCTGTGCTCCCTACAATTGTCTTTATGCGTCCCTTCTGTTGCCAACTCTCCCCCTTCTGGGGCGTGATGACAATATGTGACTTCGCGTCGGGTTGCTGTGTGTTTTACCTGATTTCTCCTATTCGAATGATCGTCTGATGGTGTGCCAGGAGTGCGCAACCTCGCGCAGTGCTTCCCAGTTATCACCTTGGATGGGTCAATAAAATTAGTTATCTAGAGTTCCTCCGTGCTTCGCACCAAGCCGCATTGGAATTATTGTGGCCCAAACTCTTCACGTGTTCCTCCTATATGTAGGAAGGCCAGCAATGGGACGAAATAGGCTGTAGATATTGATGATATTATAGCTGCAACCACTTCATAAATCTAAATAATCTAATTGCAGGACAACCAACCGTAAAATCGTGAAAAAGGTCGATATGGAGAAGTGCCGCTCCAAGATGAACAAGTGTCTCCGCGTAAAATGTTCGACTGATTATGACCCAGTGTGCGGCACCGATGCCAATGTCTACAACAACCCTTGTCACTTGAAGGTTGCCACATGCTTGTAAGTTAAAATACTTCAAATCTTTATTAACTACCATCTTTGTTAATTTAACACACATAAGGTTCAAAATGACCTACAACACAACCAAGAATTAAGTGTTGGAAGGCTCGAAATGGTAATCATCTTTACTATAGCTTTCTTCTGTTCATCTTTAATGTTATCAATACATTTTTAAGGTAGGATGCTTTTTTCGAGGAGGAATCCGTTTATGGACCTACTTGCCGCTGGCTAAGCGTATGGGGCTCACCCAGTGCCTACTAAAACTCCCCGGTAACTCCGTTGTCTTCACGGGGGCGACCTGGGAAAGCCGAAACAATTCCCCTAGTCGCCCCCAGAAGGTAGAGTGCCTCACAAATTTCTTCATATTACAGGAAAGGTGTTCAACTAGCCCATTTCGGCAACTGTACCATATTGCCGAAACTCGAAATCGACTGCCCTGATAATTGCGATAACTCCATCGAGAAACCAGTCTGCGGCTCAGACGGAAACGTTTACAAGTAAGTAATGTGTGGAATCCACATTTAAAATGAATATATAGTGTTGTATTTATTTTAAACCTGTGAAGCTTTTCTGGTTTAAAAAAAAAGATAAGAATTAAATTCACTTCCACGAGAACATACATACAAAAAATATAAAAAATGTGAGCTTTAAGCATACACTGACAGACGTTTAATCATTACTTTATTAACATCACAGAATAAGTCAAAGCTACCTCATTATTATCTTTAATATGACGGTTTACATACCTACGTTGTTTTACAAATAGTACATAGTTTATTAGGAAGGTGTAGGTTAATGTGGTTCATCGGTACTTTCATAGTGATATGTCATATATAAGAGTAATTATATCTGTTAAAAAAAATACCTAATATTATATGGGGAAACTTATGAAGCCTTAGATTGAGTCCATTCTTTGTAAACATACTGTATCGTTATAGTTTCCCAAATCAAAAAATAAATATAGTGATGAAGTTCAGCTTCGTATCTGGTTACGAATAATGATACCAAATGTATATCTTATCTTATCTTGATGTAGGGCCAGGATTATTCCCGGAGCACGTCGACCCAATGGGATCATTTGTGCTTCCCTAATCCTAATGTCCACTGTCCTGGAATACCTCCAAGATGTACTTACTAAGTACGCTCGGAGTCAGCAGCCTTATATCTTCAGGACTGGGATAGCCCAATCCAAAGACACCCATTCTGTTAATAGCAAGAGCATCACAGTTAAAAGTATAGAAAAACGTTGTTTTTAGAATCAAAATTCTTATAAGAGAGTTCGCTACTTGCGGTTTGAGCATGCACCATTAAGATGATAAGTTTCACAATTATTTTACCTTAAACTCTATTCTCTATCAAACAAATTTTATTTTTAGTTTATATTTTACAAGGATTCCACTACATCTTCTAGACCTTCCTGTTTTTCATTAAACACTTTTTACTGATAATCAATTTTGTCTAATTTTCTTCATTCGTTCATGAATAACATCGTAGTCGACATTGGCACGACTTGTTGATACTAATACTATAATGACGCATGTAATAAATGTCACGTGTTCTGAATAATAATTATCATGATCTTTGAACATAATCCTCTCAGATCCGAGTGCGAACTTCGTCGTCTGACGTGTGGACAACACGTTGTTCCTGTGGCAGCTGCTCACTGCCGCACCACTGCTCTCTGCAACGAGCCTTGCCCCAACACGCCGGCCTTCGTCTGCAGCTCCGACAATAAATTCTATAAGAATGAATGCATTATGAAGAAGGAGAATTGTGGGTACGTAAAGTGTACAATATTTGTCTCTGGGAAATTTTCTCCTTAACCAAAAATGTGAAAATTGTGAAATTCTTCGAATCTTTAACCACCTAACTAAGATCTAGATGACCGCCGTTCAATTTTCAATGGAGACGAAATCTTCTATTCGGATCGGTTGATAACAATAATGTTTACGGCATTTTTGTATCCTGGCAGTTGGAGTTAATATAGACAGTTCTTCTTTGTTTGAGGAATCCGGGTGTAACTTATATATATAAAGCACAGCATCCATATGTGAAGATAGCTAGTGTAACTTGCCATATTATCAATTGTCATCATTAAGGAAAAAAATCTCCGTTATATTAGCTCCAACATTACTTAAATCAATATTTAAGAGGATTTTTTTTAATACTATATTAGTTATCATACAATCGCTAATTTAAACTCATTAAACAAGCGAGAAAAAATTACTATTTGCTTTTGCTAACTATTACAAATTGTATTAATAACAACTCAAGACATGTTTTAGTTTTTTCATTGTATAATCGTCCTCTCCTTCCTCTGATGATAAAGATTAAACAAGGTTTTATTTCAGAAGCGTTCTAAAAGGCCAAAGCCATCCAAAATTAATGAATATCTCCAGATTCAACATTTCACATATAGAGTAACTATTACAGGTTGAATGTCAAAATATGAACATATAATTTTTTTTCCAGTAAACATGTCTATGTAGTACCTCTGAAGAGATGCCTTTCGAGATTCCAGTACTCCGGCTGCGCCAGAGTATGTCCCCCCGAATATGACCCTGTTTGCGGTACCGATGATAAAACTTACTCCAACAAATGCTTCTTGGAGATGGAGAACTGTCGATCTAGGTGAGTTTGAGTAACGTTACAAATTTTATATCAAACTGGTTGAGTGACCCCTAAAATGTTATCTCGACATAATTCAAGCTAACCGCCTCTTGAAACTGTATCCGCTTTACCTACTTACCGTGTATACGACCGTAGTAAATGATTAGTTTCGAACGGTGGCAACAGATGGCGCTGCACCTTTGTGAATCACGCAAGTAAAAATTAGACAGTATATAGGCTTAAAGAAATTTCTTATAAAATAATAATTCATTAAACCCGTTGTGTACATGTTGGTCTTTGATTTATTGCACCTTCGTACACACTCGGACTTTGGGTGACCTTGACAACAGTTGGTTGTACACTGTGAATGCCTAGACGTAGGAAGCAATTTAAATGACCCTTACAATAGCTGTAGAAATTGCTTCATTTTATATTTGAACTACCTCCCAATCGATAAATACATTACAATTATAATATCAAAACATAATCATTCATATTAACCATTTGAGAGACATAATTAGATTTAAATCCTTATATTTCTACAATTTTTGTAATTTTTTCACTTTCATCTTTTTTATTATCTTTCACATCTGATTCTATAATGTTTGGTTTTGCATTGGAATTTTAGCATTTTTATATGGTTGTTTAAGGATAAAGTAAAGATTTTGGTAACATGTTGAAGACATTAATATCTTCCTTCCGTTATAATGTTGTATACTTGTCCACAGGAGTCTTGTCCAGTTGAAGTATTTGGGGACATGTACAGAGCCCATAGCAGAGGAACCCAAAAACTATCTCTACCGATAAACACAAGTCTATTGGTAGTATTTTGGTATTATATTCAAGTTGGAAAAGAAAAAGAAGAATGACAATTGGAAGAGAATGAACAACTCCTTTTTGTTTTAGAGATTTGAAATGACATTGGACAATCTTGACCTAAAAATGTCGAAAAGCTTTATGGTTTGATAATAATAGTTAAAATTAAAAGGTCCATTTAATAAAGCGCTTTTCCAACTTGAATAGAATAATAGAAATTCCTTCATTGCACTTATATAACTGAGTAGAACATTATAAAACTTAGTGCCAACATTTCTTTATAATAAGAAAATAATGTAAAATATTCAACGACCAACTCATAATAACTCTTGTCTTCCATTTATAACGAATTACTATTAAGGCTTTGTATTAAAACCATTTATTTATTAAGCAGTACAAAAGATTTCGATCGCTTTTTCAGTGAAATGAGGAGCATTTTATTATTAGCCCTTATTTTATGCCAGATCAAACTTAAGTTGATTGCGATAGAAAAATTGAGAGTTAGTGACAATTGATTGTCACTAGATGGTGTTAGAAGCGAGCGGTGGTACCGACTCTCCCATTGGCCAGTTTAAATTTGACTTAAAATTTAGACCAATCAAATTATTGTTTGATACCATAAAATAACGGTCTTCTAACATAAAACTATTTCCACATTTTATAACTATACTAATAGTAAGTTAAATATTTAGGATAGCGAAAGGGATTTGACTGTTTATTTATTATCTACAGTAAATTAGCGTTTAAGTGATTTGTAAATAATTAGTGAATTTTTTGTCATATTATTTATTTATTCGTTTTTAGATATCAATGCATTTAGAAAAGACTTATTTTTAATTTATTTTAATAGATAAAACAAATGTTTGCACATAAATTTTTGTAATACCTACATTTAAAAGCAAATTACGTTGTATTGCTGATTTACGCTTGCTTATCGCGTTTGTTCTCGAATAGTTTAGCCCTGGATAAAATTTAAGATCGTTATAATATAGCAATGAAAATTCAATACTTACAATTTTCCTCATTATGAGACTTACTTCATCTTGATCTGCCTCTCCTTCTTGTCCTCTTTCTGTAACTTATATATAGCTGTCATTACCCTCACTATATCTTCAGGTAGCTAAAGATTGTAATCTTCTGGCTACTGGTATGCTAATTTCAGTTCTACTCAAAGGACTGACGTATTCATACCTAAATTTCATCACATACTCGGAAAAAGTGTATGAACTGTTTGCGATGGATTTAGGAAGTGAGTGTCCCTAATGAGTTGCTCTTTAATAAATCAAACATGTAACGTGTGATGGTGATACTCATTGCAGTATGGAGTATCACATACTACAAAACATGTCTAGCTAGGGTGATGATGTTAATATGATATATTAAAGGCAGATAAGCAGACGTAAACCTCATTTTATCATATTTTTATAGAATCTTTTAAAATTCTTTAAACAGTAGGTAGTGACAGTATTTTTTTTACATGGTTTATAGATTAATGTATTATTGAACGTTAGCTCTAGCTTTAACAAAAATGAAATTTTACTGAAAATTTTTACACTGCCAATATTTTGTAAAAATTGTATTTCTCAATTTTTTAATAATCAATTATTGCAACCATTTACAATGCTTCATTATCCATACTCCGCATTATCTGTATAATAGGGTTAAACAAATAATAAATGAAGAAAATGAATTTATTTGTAGTTGTTTTATTTTTTTTAAAAGCATTATTTTTTAAATATTTTAATATTATTTAAGGTTAAATTGGTAGTAATGGATGACACTGACTTAAGACACAGAAGATCAAACAGTAAGAAATAGAAGATTAAGAACGTCATGTGTATCCTAATGCAAACACAATTTAAGTTCTTGTTAGGCCACATACTTACACATATGTATCCATCTAGAAGAAACCCTCACCATCTTAAAGCCTACATTATCTCCTAAAGGGCAACACTCAAATGCTATATCATAATGTAGCGTGCATTTGGGTATACTGGTTCTAAATGGAGAAAGCCATTCAATGGGTCTTCTGCAAGTTTAACAAAGAAACTCCGGAGAGCAGTTCTGTGGGGTAGCTGCATGGCTTGAAGTAGACCGCCAACTCATCCACCAAACACCTGAGGTTCCTTGAAAAATCTCGTAAGGATTCCAAGTTTAAGGCATCATTGTAGTGCAGAACCATTCCTGGGAAAGTAATGGAGATGCCTATGTGACTATTTCAAGAAGATAGAATAGAATATATCTTTATTGTACATCAGCCAATTCACACAAATACACAAAAAACAATTAATTAATTTCGTACAAAGGGCGACTTATAAAGTACTTGAGAGAAGTTGGCCAGATATAATATATAAGATAAATACCTAATACCTAGTGGTAGGGTAATTCTGCAATTATGTTTAAATCAAGACATAACCTTGTGTTGGTAGGCAAACACAGTTATTCTAAGGACCTGGATAACCTGCATTTTGATAATTGCTAAAGCAATCACTTAGTAAACATTTATGGGATTGACATAAACTGCCCCATTGCTATCGGGTGTATGTATGGCATGTGGTTGTCTCATGCCATACATACAATTACTACAATGACAACAACATACTATGAGTATTCTTCAAAATAAAACAACTACAGATGTCAAAAGCTATTGCTTGTCATTTTGTAATTATTTGCTAAATACAACAGATATAATAATGAATACTAACCAACCATTAAAATGTATGATGCCAACCATTTCCAGACCATATCACTGCGAAATATCTGAGAAATAACTAATAGTTGTTTGCTATTAATTGTTGATATGAAAATAAAATTGATTCCGTAAATTTACTTCGTCATATTTATAAAAAAGTCACTCAAACCAGCATTATCTCAGTTCCAAGTTCCAACCTTAAACTGTATACTCTAAAACAGATAAATAATCTAAGAGAAAACCTAGAAACTAATCACAATAAATTTTAATTTCAAACAATTCAAACTCAAAATATTTAAAAGTAATTGACAGTAATCATCAAATATTAGTTATTCAGGAAGGCAAAGGGATTATATCGCACTGATCTCAATGTGAGCTGTGATGTTTTTTTAGTTTTTATACCATTGTGCTTCTGTCCATAATCCGGGTGACAAGTCCTTATGAAATGAACTAAGCTGATATCTTATCATGATGATATCTTTAAACTGTGCATGCACATCACAGACTTTAATTTGAGATTAATTTAAGTTCAATATAACGTGTAATATCACATCTGTAAACGAACTGCGAACATTGCGATTAACAATAACAATGTCATCAACATAGTTTTAATCTTGTTGAATTTTTAATCTCACAAAAGCCAACAACAAATTAATATTTGTGACTGCAATTTTCTGTACACGTTCATATAATACATATTAATTCACTTTTTTAATATTAAGTGAACTTTAGTAAATTTAATTGCATTCCATGCCATCTTAGCATTAGAAACTGATATGGCTTCAAAATGTGTAATAACTACTTAGTCTATTGATATTAAGTCTCTTGTTTGTAAACAGATACCATAGTCTAAAAACATCTGTCAATTAAAAGACTTAATCGTACGTAAAGACCAGAAAGATAATTTTAATTGGAAATCATAAATAATTTTACATTAGATGACAACAAAAAACGTTGCTAAGTAACAAAAAATTCATGACATTGTTCCGTGCTCCAAGGAACTATTAAGTTTAATCATTAATTGTATTCCATAATATACCTAACACTGAGATAGTTTTGAGGTTGTATCCACTCTGACGGACCCCGTAACCTTTGCCTCTTTTATAAATTTATTAATCTCTTCTTCCGTATTTAAACTCAACACACAATTAACCACATAGAAAGATTTTTTCAGCTTTAGAACAGTATGTTTTAAATCGAGTGGGCAATTATTTAAATGGTAAGAGAATGTTGTCACAAGATGGAACGGATCGATGTAATGCCAAATACAACAGTTACGCCTTTGTTATAATTATGTAAATCTGTCCACCAAAGAAATTTCAAAAAATCACGATCTTCTGACGCGATAGCCTTGGCAACGTCAGCAGTCATACCTATTGCAAATTTTCTAAAACTTATTAATATTTCAGGTATAAACTATTAAGTTTGTTCCTTTCTCTAAACACGAACGCCATTAATGTCCTTAGATGAGACGTCAAAAACAGGTCTTATTTTTGGGGTCTGGATTGCCTCCTTAATGACTGTGTGGCATGAAAGAAAAAACTAAAGTCGTTGACATTAATCGTTTTCTAGCTACTTCATAATTACCTATAGGACGTGGCATAACATCACGCCAAGGCAGCCTCACTCATACCTGTTCTCTTGATTAACACTTAACGTACTGTTGAACTTGTCCAGTATTTCAGTACCCTTAGCTTGCTGAGAGACGCTTTCTGCTGGATCTTTAATTCCTAAAACTTCAATATTCCATAGATCTGCTAAATCAAATTTACAAAATGAATTTAGAGACAAAGTATTGTGATTATTAACTACCGAATTGTCAACACCAGTCAGCGGTCCGTGGACAGTCCACCCAAGTTTTGTCTTAAAAGCTATCAAAGAGACATTTACTTGAAAAACGTCACCAGTCATTAAAGTTCTTGAATAGTCAGCACCTAAAAGTATAGAGACATGGTCAGGCATATCAACAGTTTCAGTTAGAGTAATGTTTTTGTTACGTAAATTATTTACTAAGCAATCTGATTTTATTTTAGGTAAAAAGTCACAAATACTGTATTGTTCTAAAACATTAAAATTGAACCTAAAATCAATATTATTGCTAATAATACATACGTTATAAACATTAATTATTGACGAGATTTTTTAATGAAGACTTTGCAACTTGAACCATCTTACAACATGACATTGTTCTGTCTTGATTTGCGTGAAATAATTCTTAATTGAACTGCTCGTCAGCACACCATACATCACGCAGAGCATTCTCCGGCTCGAACAGTGCTTCAGTGGTATCTGTTAATAACATATAATTATCTAAAAAATCGTCATACCTTTCCTCCTGTTCGGATTGTTCAAGATCATTTGTTTCCATAGTGAATTCTCGTCTCAATTGCGTTCTTTTACTTTACAGCGTTTCCATTTTGCCTTTTAATATCCTGTCGCGGTCACCACAGTGTTAATTAAAAGATTGAATCGTACGTAAAGAGCAGAAAAACAATTTTAATAGGAAATCATATATAAATTTATATTAGACGACTAAACAAACAACTTTGCATAAAATTCATGACAACGTCTGTAAAAATAGCACTACAGATTGGTCGCCTGCTCTGAAAATAATCAAATGTAAGCGTCGTGGAATTTTTAAATTGTATATATAAGGAATGTAGAGCACTATTAAAATTGACTAATATTGCTCTACCTTCCAGACTTACAATCTCAACATGACGCGAAAGACCTTGCATAGCTTGGTAAGATATCGAATCTATAGTAAATATTATAAGATGGTATTGTATGCTTAAAGATTGCGCAGACTCTGTTCAAATATACTACTATGTATGTAATTGCTCTTATTAAAGTCATAAAAGATACAATTGGTTTTAAGTGACGGAGAGACTCAGACGCATTAAAATCAATAGGAAATCGAATAGAAAAATAATTGAAGGATATGTTTACTATATCGATAGTCGAATAAAATGTGGTAATGAAAACCAGTGAGTTTGTTACGAAAAGGGCAACTACAGATCTAGTTAATAATAAAATTAATAGTTTGTGAACAGTTTAAAATGGGAAAGTACTATTTTTTGTTTAGTGAAGGAAGCATGATCAACCAGCTGATATGTGCTGTTTTGGGTAAGTCATTGATGAAGATTGCCATACACTGGCAATGCTTAACTATCGCACTACCCTGTTAATCATCTAACCAAAAATGATCCATCATCTGGAGCAATCCAACAGAAAACTATACCTGTTACTTTTTATTGCGTTGTGGCAAAGCGAGACGGATGGGCGTTTTCGAATCGAATTCGTAAGCCGAAAGTTGTGCTGCCTTGTGATGTGGTGCTCTAATAAACTGATGCAAGTGCTGATGATTAGAAAATCGATAAGATTTCTATTTCCAAAACTACGTAACTTGGAAAAAATTATTATCCGCTTGATTAGAAAAGAACAATCAATCCCCTAATTTCAAAACTGTTCTTTACAAGTAATTTAAGTGAAAGGAGATTTTTTTATAATTCTTGTAATACGAGAGTAAATGCATAAGGTCCAATCATGAAAATTCTGAGAAAAATCATTATAGCATTTCAGCTTTGTTTCTCTATTGTTATTAGTAAACTTACCAATGTTTGCTTACGGAGCCAGCATAGGATGGATGTCTCCCATGACTCTTTTACTCCAGTCAGAAAATTCTCCTGTAGGAAGACCATTGACAGATACTGAAGTAAGTAATGGTTTGAACTGAACTCTATATATATAAAAGCCTTTGCTTCAAAAAGGTTATTTAATTTAATCTGTTTAAGGAGCATTATAGTATAAAATTTGACTTCGTGCTTCGAGTGATCTGGTTTTGATTATACAACTTGCGCCATTGGTCCGTGGAAGTGTTTATCAAAATTTGTCATCTAAAACTTCTCCGTGCTTTGAAAGCCACGCTAAGTATTTGGCTCCGTTAGAGTAGAGTGGCGGGTTCGGCCCTAAGTCCTCATATCTTACTCAAATATGTTTGTTTTTTGAAGTCTATACCTACCAGTTAAACGTTTATAATCTCCTAATTGATTGATTTGATTTTAGGTTTCTTACATATTATAATCTCACTCTAAATCTGTTAAGTTTCTTTTGAGCAATCTTCGTCACATCTGTTAGCCGTATAGAATCTATTGTATCTGATATGTAGGTATTTCACAGATTATAATAAGAATAAATATTGAATAGTATTAACATCATTAGTAAAAATTAGGAAGCGATTCTTACAATCCAGTTATTTCTGTATTAATTTGTTAATAAATGATCATCAGTATATAAAACTCGTTCCTGATTTCGTAAATAATTGATTTCTTCTTTCAATTTTTTTACATCATAAATAATTCATTCAGATATCTTGGATGGCATCATCATCATATTTGGTCTGTGTACCATCTAATTTCCTAATGGCTTTCTTGGGAGACAGAATTGGAAGGAAGATTACTCTACTTCTTATATCATCTACACTAGTTGTAAGTATTGATTAATAAGTCAGTAAGTAATTATAGCAATAGCATAAGCTAAAAACTAACGCCTTCTTAAGCACTCAATTGAGGATGCAACGCTTTTTTTTATGTAAGAAAAGGTAAAGATATATTTGTTATGAACTATAAAGACTAATTTTGACTTCTAGTCCTTGGAAAGGTATGTAATTTTATTGACAGTATTGCTAACAGATTCTTGTGTGGCTACTTCCATAGCTTTATCTACTTAATGATAAAAATAGATAGATATTTGAAGTACAAAAATTGCAGACTTCACTTAATCAGACCTTCAACTATCTCTTAGTTCATAATTGAATATTCTTTTGTCAAAATTTTATGCAGTATTTCATTGAAATAACATACTAATAAAGACACGGAAGTCATTTGCGCCGCTTCTTCACCAAAGCTAAGTGGCTAAGGTATTAATCGAAACGGGGGTAGGGTTTGGATTTTGATAAAAAATAATGATTAGCACAAAAGCTAACACAATTGAATTTTGGTATTACAGGGTTGTTGGATTGTTAAACTCGCGTCACTTGAAGTCTCAGCATTCATAGTAGCAAGAGTTCTTGTCGGTGTGAACATGGCCGGATGTTACGTCATATGTCCTTTGTACACTAAAGAAATTAGCCAAGACTCCATTAGAGGTTTTTTGGGATCTATGGTGAGTTAATTCAAATGTTTTAATATACAGTATTGTTATATATAATGAAATTGTAATTGACCAAAGCTTTGTATGATTTCTTCTCTATTACGCAAAATCTTCTATAGCTTAGTTAGAAATCCCCAAACGTTTGGGGTTATACTGATAACCCAGATTACTTTATAATCCTATTTTCTACATTATTTCCTAATAATACGAAAAACTTTACTTTTTCTCGCTTATGTGGACCTCGAGGGGTCAATGTATGCCTTGATCCCTACCTTAGATAGTATGTAACTTCATTTGAAGAGTATGATGCGGATGAGGAGAGAATTAACTAATATGATGAGAACGAGGAACAAAGCTACTTTACTTATGATCAGTAGCAGTAAATTATTTTTTTCAGGTCGTGTTATTCCATACTTCTGGAAACCTCTTTGCCTACATCATTGGAGACCTTCTCAGATATAACACAGTACTCTGGATCTGTCTTGCGATGCCAACGTTACATCTCATATTGTTTATGATGATGCCAGAATCTCCATCATACTTGTTGAAGCAAGGGAATATGGATGTAAGTTTTGAATATTTATTGAACCAATAAAGTTCAAAGTATGGTTGATAAAGCCTAAAAAGTAGTGTACTCACTTAAGGTTGTAAGGGTCTCCTATGGATTAGTATTTTAAATCATCATTACAATTGGATAAAAAACGAAAATATTTTCATTGCCGTTCCTTCTAAGTCTCCTTGTAATGGCTCATTATGTAAGTTGCAAATTAAAATGTCTTTTCTGTTCATCTTATTCCTGAGGAAGCAACCAGGGTTCTGGCATGGTTAAGATGCCGAGGAGAAGATGACATTGAGATAAAGAATGAGCTAGATCATATGAGGAGTGAGCAGGAAAAAGACGCTCAGGGATGCAAATTCGCCTTAAAAGCAATTTGTAAGTATTTCTCGAGAATTTTTGAATTACAATAAACAGTGTATTCTCATGTTCGTCTATATACATTATTTAAATTTGTTGTCGAATCAAATTAAAATAACTTTGAATTCTGAACTACCCACAAAGACAGATATTCATTTTTGGGAAGACTATGGTAGGCTGGTAATGGATAAAAGACCTTCATTCCAGATACAAATAGACATTCTTTGTTTCTAGAATTGTTGGTCACTAGTAAAGATATAAAAAAATAATCATTAATACGATAATTATTAAGAAGAAAAGAGACTTAAGATAAAAATATACTCAAGAATGAAAACGTGCAAATACAAATTAAAAAGTTTGAGCTATCCTCCTGCTGATAGATCCCCGATAAGCCTTGAAACCGGATAACACCATTAGATTTTGTAAAATGTCTGGGATATATTAAAAAAATGGAATTAGGAAAAGCTTTTTCTTCGGTAACAATATTATTGGACACTACCAAAATATGAATAAATGGATAATATCAATGATTTCATTGGCTTTGTTACAGTATCTGACAAAATTTTGAGACGAGCATTCATAATAGCTGTAGTGGTGACTCAAGCTCGAGAGATCTGCGGAGCTATACCAGTTCTAACTTTTGCTGGAGACATTTTCCACATGGCATCGAAAGGCACTAATTTGGTATTGACGCCTAATCAGCAAGCTATGATGTTGGGAGCTGTTCAAGTTACCGGATCGACGCTCGCATCAGGCTTGGTGGAGAAGACTGGGAGAAAAGTGAGTGTGACATTCAATGCTTTTATGTTTCTTATTGTGATACCGTTAGAAAAGGAAATCAGCAAGCCGACTCAGATACTATAGCGATAATAGCTTACTAACGTTGAGATATCGGTTTTAGTCGTCGATGCGATAACGCACGGGGCATATTATTACCGTTAGAAGACTTTTCAACCGTCTTCAAAAAAGAGGTCCTCAATTTGACTGTATGTTTTTTTGTATGTCTGTCAAACATTTTCTCTGTCAATAGTGAACTGATTTGGAATATTCTTTTTTTATTCGATAGAGTATACTCCTAAGGTAGTCCTATAATCATGACTTAGTGATAAAAGGATCTGAAGGATCTGAAGAAGAGATCCCAGGAAAATCGAAGGCAATTTAAAGTTTTATATGCATAGGTTTTATTCTAATATTTTTAACAAAGGCAAATAGACAGGAAAGTCCTTAAACGAACGGTCACCCATCTAACTGTGACCTTAAGAAAATTTACAGTTTAAATCGTAAAAAAAGTAAAAACTATTTTGTTAAGAATTATTTTTACTATTTTGAAGTTTTAAATTTTTCCAGATGCTGTTGGCTATTACATCGCTGATCTCTGGACTGAGTATGTGCTGCCTTGCTTCATGGTTTGTGGCCAGGACCTACATCGGCTCTGCTCCCGCCTGGGTACCGATAGTCACTTTATGTGTCTGCATCTTCTGTGACGCATCTGGTCTTCAACCAGTATCGATGGTTCTTATTGGAGAGATTTTTTCTTTCAAGGTAAATAATCAAGAAATAAATCATCTGTTCTTTACTTTACATTTCATTCTATTGGTTAAATTTAAATATATATTTCAGTTTTTCCGAAAGAGTAAATAATGGGGTTTTTGAAACAGGTGTAAAAATTTTACATTGTCAGCAACATGCCAGTGATATTCTCGATTACGATACGTTAACCACTTTCCATCTGTATACGGCACAGAGTGACTCGATTGCCACCTTAGTGGTAAAGACGAAAATTGAACGAAATTCCTGTAAAAATTTGTGTAGATCCTCAATGTAATTATCGAATTTACGATTTATAATCATTTTTTTTTTCATTTCAGTATCGAGGTACAGTGATGGCAGCTACGATGGCTCTTGCGTCTTTTTCTGCTTTTCTGCAAATGCTATTCTTCAAGCCTCTCGCTACTGCATGGGGAACACATGTATCGTTCTACTTCTTCGGCGCTATTTGCCTGTCAGCATCGATTTATGTCTTTTTCGTTATACCAGAAACAAGAAAAAAGACAGTCAAAGAAATATATAACGACCTCATGACTAAAAGAGAAATCATCAAACTCAGGAAATCAGGAAGCCAGGAAGTTATAAGGGAACCCGGAAATCACCAAACTGAATTAGAATTAGGAAAGACTGAAATTTAAATTGGAGAAATATTTGTAGCTAAATTTGAACGAAAAAGGCAAGATTCCAATTAAAATTTTACCGTCTCGAATTCCTGGGTACATGCCCCGGTTCAACAATTATGTGAAAAAAGGAAATACTCGTAGTTTTTTAATATTATGCGTAATACTGATATTAAGAGTGAATGTGTTTATGAGTTTTTTAATTTTATAAAACCAAAAATTACAATTTAATTTATAATCAGTTCAGCAGCAAATCAGCTAAAAATAGTACACTATTTTACGGAGATATTTCAGAATTTTGAACAAGGTAGCAACACAAATATTTTATTTACCAGCTTGACATCGAACAAATAAGAACCTTATATCAACCGGTCGAGTATAACCATCTCATCGACGGTTCACAAATAATCAATAAGAATTTTATATCAACCGGTCGAGTATAACCATTTCATCGATGGTTCACAAATAATCAATAAGTGGATGATCGACGCATCGAACTTTATCAAAGTACAATTATTATTGGAGATGTGAGTAAGGAGTATTTATCACTTGCGGTTTGGGGATATGCAGTGATTTCAAACCGCTTTGTCACTACGACCTGAGTGACTTGCCACTAAAAGGTTTAAGTTATTCCTTAATCTGGGCACTGTCAAAAACATTAGGATTTTCCTAGCTTCAAGGATTTTAATTTCATTTGGGTTGATTATGTGTCTCCTCAGATGAAAAGCTTCGTTTGTGGATTAGGGGTTCATATTTATATAGGAGGTGCATTGAGGTTTCTCGTCCCTATTCACTGTATCTATAGACCTCAGAATCACTTAATCTAAGTAAATGGTTATTTCATTGGCCTGGTACTTCTTTGAGTAAACAATAATTAGCAGAGATATCTGAATTATTTAATACCAAGTTTCTTCAACAGAATTTTTCACAGTAATGCTTCTTGCATTATCATAAGTTTAAGTGAATGACTTAAACGTGGGAATCCCGCACTCAATAACCGATGTAGGATATTGCTTTTATTATACTTTTAGGTGCACGCTTGATCTGGGAAAAAAGAGGTTGCTTTTTTTCTTTTGTCATTTCTGAAATGAAAACTCTATAAGCACGTATGGCAGTTTTAATATTTTTTTCCCGGGAAGCACGAGAAAAGATTCATAAAAAGCACGTGATCAACATAATTAAAGTCTCTTTACAACAATTTTAAAGTAAAGATATGCATTAGAAGAGCTATTACAAAAAGTCTTATGACTTTCTTAAGGTTCTTTTTAGTCTTATGAATTTTTAGCTTTGATTGAATTATATACAGTGGTGAACTTCGAAAGGGAAAAAAATTGTCAACTAAATGAATGGGTAGCATTTGTTGCTACGCATTCATTTAGTCCAAAATATATTTATGTCTATTTATATTATCGTCTATTACTTCTGTCATAGTCCAAAGCATATATAAATTGATTGATAACAAACAATTACATAAAGTGATAGAACTACATTAAATATTGATCGATCCAATTAATTATAGAAACATTAATAATTCAACATATATCTTTTATAAACACGTTCAATATGATATCAAAGATAATTATAGTAATTCAATTAAATAAAAATTTTATGACATCTAATTGTGATTGAACGAATTAAGTACAGAAAATTAACTGATCAAAAAATAAATACTCTAAATGAAAATAATCGTGTATTTAGTTGTTAGTCCGGATGGTCGTTCTAATATTTACACTTACCCTTATTTTTTTTATCGCTGTTTGAAATCTCTTCCAGACGCTCCCTTTTACCCGGGGAAGGTAATAGGGGATGTGTGGGGCTCTCACCCACTAAAACCCACAGCGACGCACTACCTGATTGCTTTCTGCCGATGCGCGGGATGACGCCCGAAGACATTTCACCGCTATGTCGGCAGGACGATTTGGCCGTATATTCGGTCCCGGCTGGAGTAAAGACGAGGGGAAAAATGGGAAGCTTGTAAGGGCGACCCCCCTCAATCTGAATCTGTTATTTAAAGTCGGACATGCCGTGCGTAGGCACTCCGACTGGGCTGTGCAAGCCGAGCATCGGTCCCCAACCGCACCAGGAGCCCCGAGATGTTATGGCGGTGGCATGAGCCGCCCAAAGGCAGTTCTCCTCCGCCCCATTCTTCGGCGACGGATGACAGAGGTAGCGACGGCCTCCCGCTCTCGTTCTGCCTCCTCCTTCTTTCCTATCACTACCTCACAGTATGTGTGGACCGCCTGCCATGACCTGTCACTCACGACCATCTTCGAGATGATAGTCGGGAGGGAAAGGTCATCCCCCACAAAAAATTTACACTTACCCATATTAACTCCTTATGGGTTCCCCAGGGTTGACTTATAGAAGAAGTTGACTTAGAGAAATTATAGTATCAGTATCTGCGGTATATAATTTTACACTTCAACATCAAAATCAGACAAATTTAACTACAGCTTCATACAATGCAATTTTTATTTAAAAATATTAAATTCTAAAAACGACCGATGTAAATTTCAAGCAGCCAAAATATAACTTGTAGTTTTATTCCACTTGGCACTAGTGTTCCAAACTCTTTGCTGTCCTTTTATATTTGATTTATCATCATCATGTACATATTTCTCTCTATTCGGCTCAGGCCTTTCTATATCAGTGAAACACGCGAGCTGTTTGGGCCATTACTAAACTACTCTGGCTCAATGAGGGTTGGAGCTTAACATTCCCTCCGTACCTCGGATCACAATTTGATTGGACCACTCAGGGACTTACCATGGCGATAGTTGCTTTGTTTTCTTTATCGAAAGCTCCTCGTTTTTGATACATGTCTATTTATTTTAACTGTTATTCATTCTATGGATTGATTATTTAAGTTTAAATTTATTAGTGACTGCTTTTGTTAGTGTTGTCAAACTATCGATAGTACTATATTATAGTCATGTCAAACGGTACATTATAGCTTCGCCCTCTCTTCATACTGCAGATAGTACAAGTTATTGTCGATAAAATCGGTACTAACGATAGTTCGACAATACTAACAAATACAGTCACTTTAAAATTTATTTGTCAGTAGTAAATTAAGTCAGCACACTGTAACAAAACACAAAACAATATAAAACTGAACACTGGATGGAAACTAAATATAAAATGACTTATAGAATACTTACAAAAGTGCCTTGAATACAAGAGGAATTTCGAATAGAATCAATCGAACTTGAATTTATTATAAATAATAATAACATTACTTAGTAAGATACAATAGCGTCAGATAACTGGTAACAAAAGGAATGGAGAAGACTTCTTCGACTGCCAACAGTAAGTAAGTAAGTTGATTAAGTAAGTAAGTGACCAACAGTATAATAAATTAACTAAAAGATAAAACTGAAACAATGAAAAATATGTCAAGATTTTGAATTTAAATTATTTTAAAATATTGCGAATATTAATGTAATAGGTGGTAGGAGTTGGTATAACATCACGGTCTTATAGCTCCATGTTACAAATTTATTCAATGATCATGCTACGTAAGCGGAATACATGATTGGAAAAACTTGAGTTACTGATGTAAATTGACTTGTGCTAGAAGCTTTGTTATAACTATGGCCAGTACAATACTTAATACTGTTAAATCGAGTGATAGCGCTCACTACTAAATAGGTTTATAAGGTTTCACCAAAACTTTTATGACCGAATGTGAAATATTATTCCGAGGGGGTACTCGGTGGCGGACTTTGCTATTTAATTGACAAATAGACATTTAATTATACTGTCATGTTTCAAATTGTTTTTACGTAGCTTACTACTTATCACAAACTGTTATTATCTAAAAATACACAATATTTATCTAATATCTCACACATCTTAGTTATATTAATGTACACACATTTAATATTTAATTGTTTTTTTTTCTATCTATAATTTTAATTTTAAAAAGCCCTCGGGTTGTAGCAGATATCAGTGCTTTGTTCACATCCCGATGTGAACAAAATTAGTCACTGAGTTGCGACCCTTTTGCACTTCTGCAGCGCACACAAAGGTCTTTGATACCTTTATTATAAAATGTTTGTCTTTTAACCTATGTACTGTCTGGATGGATTGTGTGTGATGTAGAAATGGAAATAAAGACTTTATCTATCTATCTATCTAAATAGCTTGTAGTAAATATATGCTTCTCGTGATGGTAATTATCCGAAAACAATATAAAAAATCAATCAATATCACCAGTGACCTAATTAAATGTCATTATGTTAATGTCATTATATTTATCTTTGCTTTGTTCCTATTATATAATGAAAAAATGTAATTTAACCCAGCTGCTTCTGCATGGGGTCATATTGGCCCGTGACGTTTTATTTTAATGGTTAAACACACATAGACAACGTTTCATTGATTACTACGGTAACATGAATTACTGGTAGTCGAATAACTCAAGTTGTATCAACTCTCATAAAAGAAATCTAAGGTATCTTTTCAAGGTTTGTCAACTGATGTGTGATTAATTTATGCGTTTCATTTTGGCAAGGCTTGAAAACTTAATGTGTTCCTGTCGATTGTAGGTACTCGTTACTCTTATTGACTAAATAAGACTACTATATATTTATATACTTATTCTCTTATATACTTTTGTGTCCTTTAAAGTCTTTGTGTGTACTTATATTAATATGTTAAAAATAGATATAAATAAGAACAATTAAGTGTGGGTAGTTGAATAACTTCAGTCGTGTACCTTTGCTCAATAAAAATGTTAATACATAATATCGTGTTTTAATACAACAAACAGACATATTAGTTCCAAAAAATGCTTTTATTTATTTAACAATCCGCAGAACAGATTTTGCTTTAAAAATAAATACTCTTCAATAACTAAAAAGGGCTTCTTCAAAGGAGATGTGAATAGATGTCTTTTTGGCCGAAGATGGAGTTAACTTATGCTCTATACTCCAAGCAACAAATGTAGCAATCTATATCCTCCTCGTATTAGTTAGTACCATTGGCTTGGAGTCATTTAAGATTGCTGGATAATTAGATTTAATTTGTTGCAGTTATTTCCTTGCAGTACCTCTATTTGTATGTTTACGTTGGTGTAATGAAAAGATATCAATAGTTTAAAATCACTGAAATATCTTTCGTTAAAAATGTGGGTCATAAAAGCCCTCTCGAATGCCAGTACATTAAATTTCAACCCCATGAAGCGAAGATGTGTTAAATTAGTTTAATGCTGTTTCATACTTATTTTCATAAAGGAATATTTTGTTGCCATGTATTAGTTTGAAGAGTGGTGTCAATCAAAATATTGTTTTACAATGAACAACCAATTGCTTTCAACTATGTTTGACTCGGACTTTTTCGCTATGATTAGACCGATCAACATTTATCAAAACATATTTACTGTTAGAAAAATTATAATTAACAAAGATGGTATCAGTCCCATTGGATTTAAGCAGCTATCGCTGAATTTCGTGTTACTTGTTGTATTCATTGCTCTATTTTCTGTCAGTGTTCAAATTGTCGCAGGTCATTTACCCTTCTCATTCATAGTAATTTATTCTTTTAGTTATATTGTATACATTTTAAATTTTCTTATTTTGTGTGGCACAAACTTCATAAATCGTAAATCGAATGCAACTTTAGTCTTGAAACTGACAAAAATAAACAGAATTTTGTACGAAGAAAGGCAAAGTACCACTTTGAAATGCAAAATTTGGATATTATGTTCCTTCTATTTCATAAACATTCTGCACCTTTTTATTGTAAAGTTCTTCATCGAGCCGTCTTGGCCTTGGCAAAGAGTTTTTTTTTTATCCACCACTATTATGTATGACGTAGAATTAGTGAACACAATTTTTATAGCTGAATATCTAGCTTTAAAAGTTAAAAAGTGGGTGGAACTCCTCGAAAACTTAACACGAGGAAGGAACGAAACAGTTTCAATACATAGTAATTACGCTGTATCACAATTAACGCTAACCCTTAAAGATTTGATAGATTGCAAAAAATTACTTCAGATTACTGCAAGACCTATGGTAAAAACCTTATACAGCCATTGATTATAGTAACAACTTATTGAGAACTATTTTGGTAACATAACAATCGTGTTACAGATTACTGCTTACTTCATCACGATTTTCTTTTTTGCGCTTTTATTTTCTGGAATTAATATAATAAAATTTAAGGTAAGAATCTTCAGTGAATGTAGAAAATATACATAAAACAATCATATTTAATAACCTAAATGTTCATTTCATTTAAGGAAAAAATTTTTTCAACGCAATACTTTCCAATACAAACATCTATATTATTATCTTGGATACCTAAAGCATCACTAGTGATAGCTTGTCTCAGCATGTCTTGTGAAGAACTGTACCGGTCTGTTAACTCCGCTAAAGTGAGCATTCTACTAAAACTTGGTTCTGTGAAATTCTGTAAGTATAAACTGAATACCTTCTCAATTGTTGTACATACTAAAAATTTGTTTACGTTGACACTTTCGTGTAATTTATGTTTGTGAATGTTTACTTTTCTTATTTATTTTATGATTATACAGTTGTAATTTCTTTTTGTTTTCAGTAAAGCTATAGAAGTTAATAAGTTCATGTGAAATTTACATCTATATCATGTTTTGTCACTCTTCGTAAAAGTTAAGATTGCAGTGGTCCTAGTATAGACCCCTGCGGTACACAAATGAGCAATCGAGCCCAAGTGTAGCAAAATTTTTATTTCCTATTGTCCAATTTTTATAGGAATAGTAAGTCTGGTAAGACGATATGCTGAGTCGTATTTATGATAAACTCAACTTACACTGAATGGTTCTATTAAAATATGAAGCGTGTAAATTTATATTTAAAAATGGCTTCATTAGGTGAAATACCAAAAACAAATCGTCTTGGATCAAAAATCATATAATCTCTTTGTTAAAGAATAAGAATTGTTCTTCTTAATCGTGGATCAGCAAGTGTATAAAAAGTATCTTTTATTTTCAGACACATGGAGACCATTTTGCAAGAACGCATTGCGTCTTATTGATACAGAGTTCAGTGAGTTGTCTGCATTCGACCTATTCATTGTTGATGGTACTCTGCCTCTTCGTTTCGCCATGTTGGTCACTACCTACGTCATCGTGTTGTTACAGTTTGGGTTCACATAGGTTTTTATATTATCTTATGTTTCTTTTGTATCTATAAGACGACTTCAATCAGTCGTGATAGGATTTATATTTGCAAAGCATCAGTTTCAATCAGCGACAAATATTTGAATCAAGTATTATAATTAATTATAAAGAATACTGTACGAGTGTGTTTTCAATGACCTGTATAATGCTCAGTTATATCAGATCCCAACTTTTGTTGAAAAAAACTAACTTTTGTTAAAATTTGCTTAAATGTCATACAAGCATACATAATTATTATAAAAAAATATTACTTTTATTTTACATTCTGTCATTTTAAAGAAAGACAATTAAAATGTTCTTTTTCTCTAATTTAGTGAGCCAATAAAATGATTAAAAACATTAAGAATACATAGTATAATATTCCTTACCGTGATATAATTAAACATAGTGGTTGATGATGACGATCTGAACACAAGCCTTCCTACATGCACATAATAATTTGTGGGAATAACACCATTTCACAGGCTCCATGCGAGTTGAATTTAATAAATTCATCTTGTTCCATTATATTTGTCTATCATATCACCGATTTTAAATTATAAATGGTGTCTACGACAATTTAAACATTCCATTTTTCTAAGCGGCACTGCCATCGCGGTGACTACACGGCGGTGAAAAGGAGACGAAGCCGCTGCCGTCATAAAAACAATTGCGCGCGAAATTTACACTTTTTTCTCAATTTCAACTGTGTTTTTTTTCTTTGTGAATACATTATACGAACTAAACAAATGTTATACGATTTTATTATGGAAGATGACCTATTTTACGACTACAGACCACAACAAATAGTAATATAAAACTGGTAATATGGATTTTTTAAAATAAGATACACCAACTGTCTAAACAAAATCTATAACTATTTGTGTATATGACTAATGTTTGTGAGTCAGACAGAAGCTAGATTTTACCTATATTTAGCCTCAACTTGGGAAAGCGGGCTTACACTAGTGTAACATGGATGGCTTGATGATGAGTAAATTTATTTATTACACTGACGTGGCACTTTTCGAAAGCAAGACAGCGCCATACATTATAAATAGGACCTTTGTGGAAATATTCACAATATAAATTGTTATTATTGATTGTATTATTTAGGATGTTGAACTTCGAAAGGAAAAAATATTTTGGACTAAATGTATGGGTAGTAACAAAGTTTATATACTAGTTTCTGTTACTTTGGTATATTCCACAGCATATTAGACTTTATTGAAAAAAAAAACTATTACATCAAGTGACACTATATCTAATACTGTATAACTTAAAGTCTAAATAATGATCGATGCAATTAATTGTAGAAACATTACTGATTTAACAGATATCTATTACAAACACGTTATCAATATGATGAAAGCAATTACTAAAGTAATTTAATTAAACAAGAGTTTAACCATATCTACTTATGATTTACAAAATAAGTACAGAAAACTATTGTCGGATTGATTGTAAAATCTAAATGAAAATAATCATGTATTTAATTGTTTATCCGGATGGTCGTTCTATTATTTTCACCCATCAACCGTCTAAAACTACTTAAGAGTTGCCCAGGGTATGCTATTGATTGTCAATTTTTTGTATTGAGAAAAATTGTATAGTAATATAGGTTATTAGAGTAATTATAGGTCTTTAATACCTTTATTATAAAATGTTTGTCTTTTAATCTATGTACTGTCTGGATGGATTGTGTGTGATGTAGAAATGGAAATAAATGTTTTATCTATCTATCTATTAGTTCCTTACTATATTGAATATTACACTACTACTCCCATTTCTGACTAATTTAACTACCACTCATTCATACAATTCTTCATACACCGATATAGTTTTAAACAATATATAATCATGTTCGGTAAACCAATCAAATAACTTATAGTTTTATTCCACTTAGGCACTTCGTTACTTCGACGATCGATGTTGCTCTTTGCTGTACCTTTATATTTTGATTTATCATCATCACTATCTACATCCTATAATCTATTTGCCAATACTAGCCACAGGCCTTCCTACATCAGTGAAATACGACAGGAGTGTGGACCATTAAACTGGTGGCATAATGCATAATTAAATAAAACTGAAACAATGAAAAATATATCAAGATTTTGAATTTAAATTATTTTAAAATTTGGCAATGTTAATGTAATGGTTGGAAGGAGTTGGTATAATATCATGGTTTTATAGTTCTACGTTACAAACTTAATCAACCACAGTAACTCGGGCGTTCATGGTGGTAATCAATGATCATGCTACGTAAGCGGACTACATGATTGGAAAAACTTGAGTTACTGATGTAAATTGACTTGTGCTAGAAGCTTTGTTGTAACTATGGCCAGTACAATACTTAATACTGTTAAATCGTGTGATAGAGCCTTCCCCTAAATAGGTTTATAAGGTTTCACCAAAACTTTTATAACCGAATGCGAAATAGCTTATAATAAATATATGCTTCTCATGATGGTAATAATCAAAAACAATCTAAAAAAGTCAATCAATATCACTAGTGGCCTAATTATATGTCATTATTGTAAGGAATTAATAGTATAATAATTAAATTTAGCATATTAATTATCTATAAAAGTAACTGCTACTAAGTTTTGTAGTTATTGTTGTTATTGATTCGCCCACAATCGATTGTTCAATCGATTGTTGACGTTAGTATGAAATTAGTCTGTGGCTGTCAATTAATATTGTGACATTTTCATACTTTTTCTCTCTGGCGGGTATTCGCTCGGGTGACGCGGTATTGAACGGTTGTCTGGTTTTTCTACAAAACGGTTACAATCTTCAAAGGGCTAATTGAATACCAACTGCTGAAGTAAGTAACGCTTGCAGATTATTTTATATTACTATGAGTAAGTCTAGTGCAGGTAAAGGGTTATATAGATACGTTCTGATAAAACATGAAAACTATGTAAAATAAAAGTTGTCAACAATTTAATTTTGTATTAATTCACTAACCCTAATAATTCAGAAGTGGGATAGGCAGGTATTCTTCCGAATCACTTGCTTATCCTGCCCACGTGATTTTACAGAAAAGCTAATGTTTTTTTTTCCTTTTTACTTTAAATCTATCAATAGTTATCGTGTTACCCATTGGTTTTCATGTTTTATACTTCAGTTTAACAGAACGTTTTAAAGGTTTTTTATTTACTGAGATAATGGTATAGTAAAAGAAAAAGTAAGTGTAAGATGTATATTTTTTTTGTAATATATGCGACGTGAGGGTCCAACTCGGACTTGACTGTTTTTAGACTTATTTTATATATCTTTAAGGTACCATTGGGGTTTCTAAGGGGTATCAAAAATTTCATTATTTTTACCCTACGACGCTTACTTTTTGAGTTATTAGCTATTTTAGTTAGAAATATAAAACTTTTGTACTCTATGAAATTAAATAAATTCTTTTGCATTTTTTTTGCCCTATTTCATGCACCCGCATGTTATTTAATGTTAAATATACAAATATACAGAATTTGTTGAAATATAATTCGAACTGATAGTTGATACCTTACTGATACTTTTGTGGGTGTGAGTTTTAGATATGGAGTACGGTACTAAAGAAAAATCAACTACCGTCCATGATGGCGCAGATGTGCATATCAACATGGAGACAGAATGCCACTGCTAGGTGCAGTACCCGTGGACGTTCTCGGTTGCGGCCGACTGACATTATAAGTGAGGGAGCGGAAGGGAGCCCAAAAGGTAGGCAAAGCCGCAAGCACTTACACAATAAATCTAGCCATGTAATCCCGATAAGGGAGGCCGTTGAGTTGAGAGACCTGAGCAGGGAGTCATCGAGGCAACGTCTTTATGGCGGGGAGTCTCGATGGCAATGCTCTAGGAGTCGATCTATATCTATCGACCGTGGTCGACCTTGTGATGTACAAGGATGAATGTATCATAGATTACGTAGAGGGCCAAAGCATAAAAGTCATTCACGTAGCAGTTCTGATAAATAAATGGTGGTTAAATTAGTTATTTAGACCGAGTGTGTTAGTTGGTTTAGTCAAAATGAATATGTATAGAGTCGTGCAGAATTGTAAAGTTTAAATGAGTTAGTAATTATAACGAGATGTAATTTACGATGCAATTTAAATGATCAACAAAGTTGTCTTCGCCTCCAATAACTATATTATGAAAAGTAATTTAGCTTAGAGCAACTTTTCATATTTAATTGTTAAATTTGTTTTTCTTTTTCATTTTTTTTACTGAATACTATAATTTTTAATGTAACAAAAATGGTACTTAATAGCCATGTAATCCCGATAAGGGAGGCCGTTGAGTTGAGAGACCTGAGCAGGGAGTCATTGAGGCAACGTCTTGATGGCGGGGAGTCTCGATGGCAATGCTCTAGGAGTCGATCTATATCTATCGACCGTGGTCGACCTGATGATGTACAAGGACGAACGTATCGTAGATTACGTAAATGGTCAAAGCAAAGCAGTTCTGAGGAATGTTTACAGAATAAATCTCGTAGAAGTCCGTATGGACGCCAGGATAACAAGAAACGCCATTCTAGTAGCAGTTCAAGTAGTGATCGTTATTCAGCTAATAAACGAAAAAAAATGTATTCTCGCTCTCGAGTGAGTACGTGTAGTCGTAGAATTAGACAAGAGTTTGAAAGAAATAGTAACTTAGATATATCAACTAATATTTTAGATAAGTTTTTAGACATTTTAAAGAGTATGAAGGGTCATACTTCCCCAAAGTTGTCCTCGAATAACGTTCTACCGGAATTTGACCTAATGTTTAAGGATCAAACTGTATTAATGTGGCTGGCAAAAGTGGAGGAGTGTGCTGAGATTTAGGTTGGAGTGAAAAAGAAATTATTCACTTCGCCCTTCCAAAAGCTAACCGGTGTAGAAAAATCCTGGGACCAGGGGCTCAGCACAGTCCTATACTCTTGGTCAGAGTGGAAGAGAAAATTAGTAGAGTCCTTCCCTTGCCGCGAGGATTATGTAGAGTTATTAACGGTTATGCTAGCAAAAAAAGGCACGCTATGATGAGTCGCTCGAACAGTATTTTTATGCTAAGATGAATTTATAAAATCGATGTAGTATTAAAGGTACGGAAGCGGTTGATTGTGTTTTAAATGGAATAGAGGATCGTGCTGTTCGCGTTGGTGCGCAGGCTGCTGAATTTCGCGAACCCGAACAATTGCTAATGTATTTAAAAACGGTTAAAAAAGGTATTTTTAGGGATGCTGGGGATAGGCAGAAACAGGATAAAATAATCAGTGGTACAATACTACCCTCAGTTCGTCGAAACGATTCAGCTAAGAAATTTACGTGTTATAATTGAAGTGAGGAGGGTTATAAGAGTTATCAATGTGCCAAACCCTCATCTAAATGTAACAATTGTAATAAAGTAGGTCTCATAAGTAAGTATTGTAGATTAGGGCTTAGCAATGATATTCGAGATAAAAATCAAAAAGGAATTGTAAACAAGCAGGATGAAAAATATGTCTCTGATCTAGGTTTATTAGGGGAGTCTCATTCTAAATTCATTTTTGACATTTTAGTCAATGATATACAAATATTGTGTCATGTTGATTTAGGTAGCCAATGCACGCTGATATGAATACATGAAGTAAAAAAATAATAATATTTGAATCTGTTAATGGATACCTATAGATTTACCTTTAATGAGAGCTATTATAGGTTACCATGTGAAACCGTTAGGTAGGTCTAGGGATAAGATATCCATATAAGGAGTACAGTAAAATGTTGAAATGCTTGTAGTTTAAGATCATGTTTTAAAATACCCTGTTTTGTAAGGACATACGTTTACTGAATTACCTGATATCTTAGTCATTAAGACACCTGAACAACTTATTTTCAAAAAGCACAATCCTAATAAATTATTTTACGTTTCTGGGAAACAGAAACATTGGCTCCGCGTGAAATAAGTTCAATAAAAGTAGACTCACATGATGGATATGAAGGCGGTGTATATGTTAGTGGTTCTTTGAGAGGGTGTAATACCTTTATCATTAATTTATACAATTATGAATATTCTGTACTTTTCTGTTAAAATCAAGAATATTACCTTTTCCCAGGGGAATGTTCATCTATGTCTGGATTAGGTGTTGTTATCGTTTACAACGCGTGCGATCAGGATTTAATTTTTGATAAAGATATGTTAGTTACGCGAGCTAGTCGGGTGACTGGTTACTATGAAGTATTTGCTGTAACTTTAGATAATGCTTTTTCAGATGATATTTTAGTTTGCGGGCACAACATTAATAGTGCAGAACGGGCCTTATTACAGTCACTAGCGTTAAAATATAACTGTCGCTTTTCATCAGGACTTAAAGATCTAGGTTTAAAGAGGTAAAGAATAATGAAGCGGTTGTATACAGACCGTACAGAATGCCCATGAAGACCAGCAAAGTCAAAGTCCAAAATATCTTTATTTAAATAGACTCATGAACTAAGTTCTTTTAACAGGGAATATGTATGAGAAAAACAAATTATGTAGTTAAAGGCAATACTCACAACTTTAAGTGGGTATGAACTATTAAAATATGAACTAAATAAATTGTTAGTTTTAATATTTAAATGATATTTATTTTAAAATTAAAAATAACACTAGTATGCATATTCCAAATCAACCCTACTACCGCTTCGACGAATTAGTAGCTGCAGAGATGAAGCGGCGCAAGAAACTCTCAGCCTTTAGTATTTATAATGGCATTTACAAATCAATATGTCATTATGTATTAGTATTACAAACATATACATGTTTTGTTTTATAGTGCAATCAAAAATCTATTTTTAAATATTGCAAAATATAATAAATAAGTGCAGAAAAAGCAAATTATAGTGGCCACAAATTTTTATCTTAAAATAATCTTCCACCTCGTAATACCCCTTTTTATCAAACAACTTTTAATAGCTGACTTAAATTTATGCAGAGGCAATTCAATAAAACTTTGTGGTAGCGTATTGTACATTTTTATACTTATTTCTATAAAACAATTACCGGTCTTGTGCAGTCTGTGGCTTGGAAAGACGAGCTTATGCTTATTTCTGGTGTTGAAGCTATGGCAGTCTGAATTTCTAAGAAAAGAACTACTGTATTTACGTACATACATAATACAATCAAAATGTATTGAGACGCCCCGGTTAGTATGTTAATTTCTTTAAATAATTCTTTTAGCGAGTCACGTGGTCTAAGGTTGTATATTGCACGAATGGCTCTCTTTTGGAGTACAAATATCGTCTGTATGTCAGTAGCGAAGCCCCACAACAGTAGACCATACGACATCAGGCTGTGTAAATAGCTGAAATAAACTAATCTCGTTGTTTCCACATCAGTAAGCCGTCTTATTTTTCGAACTGCATGCGCAGCTGAACTTAATCTTCCTGCCAGAGCCGTAATATGTGGGCCTCATTGTAGTTTGGAATTTACAGCTGGATAGGCTTGCCGGTAATATATTATTTACTTCTTTAGATTTGGCATGAGGATATTACCAAATCCTTATCTCTCCCGTGTCTCAAGAGAAGACTGCGTTTATTACGCCGGTTGGACAGTATGAGTATACTCAAATGCCGTTTGGCTTATTGAACGCACCTTCTGTATTTCAAAGAACTATGAACAAAATACTGACAGAAGCAAAAATAAAGTATGCGCATATATATATGGATGACATATTGATTCCATCTCATACGTTTGAAGGAGGTCTTAGTAGGCTCGAAGAAGTTCTAATTATTTTACAAAAGGAGGGTCTCACCTTGAAACCGTCGAAATGCAGTTAGATTTTCTAGGTTTCGAAGTTAGTTCTAGTGGTATTAGGCCCGGCGCCCAAAAAACTGAGGCAGTATCTGTTCCCAACCCTACGAAATCAGCACGAAGTAAGGCAATTTATCGGCCTGGCGAGTTTTTTTTCAGAAGGTTTCTTCGTGATTTTGCTGTTTAATGATTTTGATTTTGCTGTTAAGTTTTGTAGTTATTGTTGTGATTGGATTGCGACCGTGCAATCCAGTAATGATGAATAGCGATAGATAAACTAAAACGATGGCTTTGTTGTGATAATAATTATAGTAGTTCACAATCAGATAGCGACGAAAGTACTCATGAACCCTAAGTTTTAGCTCATTATAGCTAGCATGACCGTTACAAATTTCACCTATTATATTAATCTGTTTATTTTTACTGTAAATGTTATTGTAATAAAATAAGTAACAATTGTGTAATTTTATATTTGTTATCTATCTCCATTGAGATTGTATAAGGATGTCCTATGATGAAAGTAAAATCATTTAATTTAGTAAAATTCTTTGAGTGAATAATTATTTGATAACTACATATTTGATTTATCATTAAATTCTGTTATTAATTAAAATAAAATCCAGAAATGAACTCTTCATTCAAAAAACAATACTGTCATTGATTATAATAGAAAAAATTGGAAATGAGTTATTTATTTATAGTTTACTAAACTAACATTAGACAATAAGTTTTTTTTGGGAATAAATATTTCATAATAATAATAATTTACTTGCGATGTCATTAACAATGGATCTCTTTATTAGTCTAGCTAACTTTAATTAATAATGTTTGTTTATTTAAATTTAGGTTTGTTTATTTAAAAGCAAAGGGACTTGCTTCAGCAGGATGGCCGAGCTGTAAGGAATTAATAGTATAATAATTAAATTTAGCATATTAATTATCTATAAAAGTAACTGCTACTAAGTTTTGTAGTTATTGTTGTTATTGATTCGCCCACAATCGATTGTTCAATCGATTGTTGACGTTAGTATGAAATTAGTCTGTGGCTGTCAATTAATATTGTGACATTTTCATACTTTTTCTCTCTGGCGGGTATTCGCTCGGGTGACGCGGTATTGAACGGTTGTCTGGTTTTTCTACAAAACGGTTACAATCTTCAAAGGGCTAATTGAATACCAACTGCTGAAGTAAGTAACGCTTGCAGATTATTTTATATTACTATGAGTAAGTCTAGTGCAGGTAAAGGGTTATATAGATACGTTCTGATAAAACATGAAAACTATGTAAAATAAAAGTTGTCAACAATTTAATTTTGTATTAATTCACTAACCCTAATATTATGTTGATGAAAACTTTATCTTTGCTTTGTATCTATTGAAAATAATGAAAACATGTAATATAACCCAGCAGCTTGTGCATGGGGTCATATTGGCCCGTGACGTTTTATTTTAATGGTAAAACACACTTAGCCAATGTTTCATTGATTACTACGGCAACATGAATTACCGGTAGTCGAATAACTCAGTGGAATCAACTCTCATAAATGTAATCTAAGTGTCTTTCAACCGTCACAGTAAGTGTTTTTAGTCTTTCATTGAACAATATAATTGATGTGATGTGATTCATTTTGGCAAGGCTTGAAAACTTGTCCATTATATAAATTTGGTGAAAATAGTAACTAAAGAAAATCTAAATATTATCATATATTAAGAGTTTCATTACTTACTCGGCTGATTTTGGCAGTAATTTTTTGGGAAGTAAAATAACTGAACATTTAATATGTTCCTAACAACTGCTTATAGTTATTTAACAAGCCGTAGTAAAGATTTTGCTTTAAACATAAATGTTCTTCAATAACTAACAAGGTTTCCTTCAAATGAGATGTGAATAATGTCTTTTCGGCTGGAAAGATGGAGTTCACTTGGGCTCTATACTCTATGCAGCAAAAATAGATATCTTCTCATATACACACCTCGTATTAGTACTCTCTATAGTAATAGACAAAAGATACAATGCAGTACCTACTTTTTTAAACTTTAGCAGAATGGGAATATATCAAATGTTTAAAATCACTGAAATATCTTTCATTAAAAATGAGGGTCATAAAAGCCCTCTCGAATGCCCGTATAGTAAATTTCAACCGTATGAAGCGAAGACGTGTTAAATTAGTTTTATTTTTATTATATGCTTATTTTCATTAAATGAATATTTTGTTGTCATGTATTAGTTTGAAGAGTGGTGCCAATCAAAATGTTTGTTTTACATTGAACAACCAATTGCTTTCAACTATGTTTGACTCGGACTTTTTCGCTATGATCAGACCGATTAACATTTATCAATTCATATTTACTGTTAGAAAAATTATAATTAACAAAGATGGTATCAGTCCCATTGGATATAAGCAGCTAACGCTGAATTTCGTGTTACTTGTTGTATTAATTGCTCTATTTTCTGTCTGTATTCAAATTTTCGCAGGTCATTTATCCTTATCATTCATAGTAATTTATTTTTTTAGTTATATTGTATACATTTTAAATTTTCTTATTTTGTGTGGCACAAACTTCATAAATCGTAAATTGAATGTAACTTTAGTCTTGAAACTGACAAAAATAAACAGAATTTTGTACGAAGAAAGACAAAGTACCACTTTGAAATGCAAAATTTGGATATTATGTTCCTTCTATTTCATAAACATTCTGCACCTTTTTATTGTAAAGTTCTTCATCGAGCCGTCTTGGCCTTGGCAAAGAGTTTTTTTTTTATCCACCACTATTATGTATGACGTAGAATTAGTGAACACAATTTTTATAGCTGAATATCTAGCTTTAAAAGTTAAAAAGTGGGTGGAACTCCTCGAAAAGTTAACACGAGGAAGGAACGAAACAGTTTCAATACATAATCATTACGCTGTATCACAATTAACGCTAACCCTTAAAGATTTGATAGATTGTAAAAAATTACTTCAGATCACTGCAAGACCTATGGTAAAAACTTTATACAGCTATTGATTATAGTAACAGCTTATTGAAAATTATTTTCATGATATAACAATCAATTTACAGATTTCTGTTTACTTCGTTACGACATTCTTTTTTTCGATTGCTTTTGCCAGAATTAATATAATGCAATTTAAGGTAAGAATCTTCAGTGAATCTAGAAAATATACATAAAACAACCATATTTTATAACCTTCATGTTCATTTAATTTAAGGATAATGGTTTGCACTTCTTTGCAATAAATACATTCGTCATGTTATCTTGGGTATCAAAAGCTTCGCTAGTTATAGCTTGTCTCAGCATGTCTTGTGAAGAACTGTACCGGTCTGTTAACTCCGCTAAATTGAGCATTATTCTCAAGCTTGGTTCTGTGAAATTTTGTAAGTATAAACTGAACACTGTTTGTGATTTTATATGAGATAAATTTATATTATATTGACAGGGTCGCCGAATTTATCGTTGTCAATGTAGAGTAGTATGTTTATTTTTCATTCTTTTTATTCTATTTGACAGTTACCATTTGTTTTTATTTTCAAACACGTTATATGAGTTAATGAGTTTAATGTGAAATCTATATAAATCTGTATCTATATCAAGTTTCGTCACTTTTCGTAAAAATAAAGAATGCTATGGTCATAGTAGTGACCCTTGCGGTACCCAAATGACCAATTGAGCTCAAGTGTAGTAAATTTTTAATTGCAATTATCTATTTTGTAGAGAAATTATAGTAAGACGATATACAAATTGATTTACATAGAACTGTTCTATAAAAATACAAAGCTTGAAAAATTTATATTGGCCTGATTAGTTGTCATAGCAAAAACATTTGAGCATGCATTTGTTTTACTATAGAACGGAAATTGTCATGCAATAGAAAGTTTATAAAAAAGTATCTTTTATTTTCAGCCACATGGAGACGATTTTGCAAGAACGCATTGCGTCTTATTGATACAGAGTTCAGCGAGTTGTCTGCATTCGACCTATTCATTGTTGATGGTACCCTGCCTCTTCGTTTCGCCATGTTGGTCACTACCTACGTCATCGTGTTGTTACAGTTTGAGTTCACATAGGTTTTTATATTGTCTTATGTTTCTTTTGTATCTATAAGACGACTTCAATCAGTCGTGATAGGATTTATATTTGCAAAGCATCAGTTTCAATCAGCGACAAATATTTGAATCAAGTATTATAATTAATTATAAAGAATTACAAAGAATACTGTATGTTTTCAATAACCTGTATATTCCTCTGTTATGCCAGATAACATATTTGCTTTATTTTGTTCAAATTTGCTTGAATGTCATACAAGCATACATGATTTTATTAAAAATTATTAGTTTTATTTTCATCTTGTCATTGTAAAGCATTGGTTTTATGAGATTTAAATTGGTATTGTTAAATTTATCTTTATCTCTTCACTATAATTGAGCGAGTCAAAAAAAGGATTAAAATATACAGAGTATACTTAGTATAATATTAATTGTAGAGAAGAAATATAATTAATATTTTAATTAAGATTTCCTACACCTGAGAATTTGGAATAACACCATCGCGCTGACCCAGTGCGTGTTAAACTTAATAATTCATCTTCTTTCATTATCTTCTACTTATATATAAAAATATATAAATATTCTTTATTCCCGCTAAAACTCATAAACGACTCAAATTAATCTACAATTTTTTTTTGTATTTTATTCAAGTTTAATTCGGGGGTAGTTTAATGTTATAAAAAAAAGGGAAAATTCTAAGGAGAACCTAATGGTAATTACCAAAATAAAAGAATAGAGATTAGATTAAAAGATTAGAAATAGATTAAATTTAGAATAAAGAGAAGAAATCTACATCTAATCGGGAAATCTAATTGACGTGTTATACAAAACTCTATGATAGATCTCTTAGTCGGATAATTTTTTATAGATGGTAGTAGTGGCAGACTTTAGAGTCTATATCAAAGAGTAAAGTGTACAGGGTCATCAGATAGGTTCACTATCGTCTAAGCTAAAGAGATATATAGTACACCGGGTCAACTTGTATCTTCTTCTTCGTTTATATGTAAATATATAGCTGTTAGTTAGTCTCAGTAAAACTAAAACGGCTTCACCGATTTTAATCACTTATAGTATGGTTTGGTAGCTTTAATTCAAGGGTAATTTAAAAATATCATATAAAAAAGGAGAAGTAAGTTAAAGAAACCCTAAGAATAATCTTCTTCTTTGGGGTTTTATCTAAGAATAATCAACCACCAAAATCAGCGCTTGACATTGGGAAAGACCCAATGTAATCAATTTCTATTGACAATTAAAGTTCTCATACATTTTAAAAACACACGCACATAAAAAAATAATTGTAGTACGTTTTTTTAAAATAAGGTACACCAATAGTCTATGCATAAGCAAAAACAATAATAATCAATTATTGCATAATAAGCAAAATCTTACATGACTATTTGTGCACATGACAAATATTTGTGAGCTGTCAGCCAGAAGCCAGATTTTACCTATATCTAGCCTCAACGTGGAAAGGCGAGCTTACACAAGTGTAATATGGATGACTAGATAATTATGATACTTTATATTACGTAGAACTTTTTGAAATCAGGAAAGCGTAAATCATAATTAGGACCTTTGTGGAACTACAATGTGTACAGGCGGCAAGCCAAGTAACCTCTGCTGGTAAGAAAATAATCTCTTGATTCATATGATAATTAAAATTGTTATGGTCTAGTGAATATTTCTTTGTTATTATCTTAAGTTTTTATTTTTTACTCTCCCGAGGATAGAGCCGCTGTATGCTGAAATACAGGCTTCAGCCTAGTTAAGCAACAGATAATCTTAGTCCTAAGTAAGATATTTAAAATAAAAAATAAAAAAATTCTCATCCCCTTTAACGTAACGTAACGTAATCATTCCCTTTAACGTATCAACTAACTGCTAGGTACAGGCCTACCTATATGAGCAAAGTTAGCTAAGTTAGGTCATGACACTACAATGCTAGCTCGGTGCATGTTGATAGGTGAAAGCAGAATTTTAAAGCCGTTGATCGAAGTGACCAACGCTTTTTAATTCCTTCTGAAGCACGAAGAATCTCGAAATAACTGTCTCTCACCCTCGCCCTCTTTATTGACTCTTGAGGGTAACCGCTTACAAACGAGGGTAACCGCTTACAAACGAGGGAAACCACTTACAAACAACTCACCACTGTTTTATTTATTTCGCCAGATAATTTCGCTGCAGTTAAGAGTTGCAGTCAACGTCACAATGACCAATTGCCTACGCGCATCGATTAGTAAATGGACAACAAATTGTTTGTAATTGGTGACTCGTTGAGCGTAGTTTATGCCCCATGGCAGAGGTACGATAGAAAATAAGAAGTCCACGAAGGTTCGCTTGGGATTTTGTTAATAAAATCCTTTTCAGGATCAATGACTAGACACCGCTTGCGAGTAAGCAGGTAGAGTCATACGAAGATAGCTAGAGCAGCATGCGATGTACTGCTCTAGCTACCTCTATCTTGCCTACCCAAATAGTGATTTTAACACCTCTTTTAAAAGACTAAATTCAAATAGAATACACTTTACCTTCATTCTCTTACTTCAGACGACCTCATATACTTGACAAAATGTACCAAAGAGAAACCATGAATGTAAATGAGGGTGTTTCAATGATATCAAGTCATAAGCAAAGATATGTCGCAGATTTGACTTTAGTAACTGACTAAGGCCGCATAACACTCCAACGCATCAGAGCGGCAACACATTATACTATTTTGCCTTCAGTAGATGCTGCAGAGACGCGGGTTAATGATTCACTCGCATATGGTACTTACATATATATAACTAAGTGCAATGATATATAGCATATTGTTTCATTATGCGTCACCATGTATGAATTTCCAAAGAAATCATGCATGCAATCTACTCTGAACCAGAGGAACTATAGTGTGGTGCATAAAATAACGCGGTAGAACGTAGAAATAGCAAGTCAAGGGCATATTAAAAGCCTTCAAAAAGCAACGGGCTCCAGCGAAAAATTTGGAATGTTTGAGGATCTTTTCTAACTCTTAGGAATAATTTGAAGAAGCAAGCAAATAGAGTAACTATATAATATAATGGACGGAGAAGCGCAGCCAAGACCCTAAAAATAAATTGGCTTTCGAGCAATTAGTTCGCAGTCTCTTTTTACAGTCTCCGCCTTCATCACAATAATATGTATATCCTCATATTTTTGTATATATGAATGATATTACATGTATGTTTATATAATATGAATTGTTAAGCGTATTGCTAATATTCCCTGATTTATTTTAGCACTACCATTTAATCTCAATGAACTTAGCTCTCTAATGGTTTAAATAAAGTGAATGTAAACATGTGGAAAATACTGTATTAGTATTTTTTCTTATTGAAATAAAATGTGTCAGCTTGATGGATGGATTTATTTTTATTGAAAATATAATAAAAACAACCAAAGTAAGACAAGTAAGAAAATACATTATAAATTGTCCATTATGTACACTGTGGAGTTCTCAACGGGTTGAGTGCTAGAGAACTCTTCGCGAAATTAAATGTGCCAAACATACTTGGAGAGTATAAATAAATAAAACACAACATAGCAGAGCATTCCCATTAGAAAATAGAAAGCATTTCCTAAACTTCTCGATCTTTTTAGATTTACAGAAGTAAGCCACTTTCCTTACAAAATGGTATTAAAATGGTTTTATTAGATCCTCATTTAATTTAAAATTAGCGTCTTGTATAGTAGGAATATTAATTTTCTTTGTTGAAAAATATATAGTGTTCATCAATGTATGTACTTAAGTTATTAGTGCACTTTTGCCACTTGATAGATTGTTCATTGATCCCATTACTAAAAAACTAAGAAGGCGGGAGTCAATAAAAAACAGTTATTCAAAGTACGCACAAAATGTTAATCTGTTGAAGCAAAGTCTGAGAATACTCTCAGACTTTGCGACATGGTGCGGTGGATGTCACAGACAATCTAATAGCAGTTCCTCTAGTTAAGCTACCATTTGTTGTGCAGTGTGTGCTCTAGCGTTTTCTTAAGCAGTGGCATAGAGGGATTGACCAGCGTCGGTAGTTTAGCAACTAGTTATTTCATCGTGTTTTGCAGTTGCTGACAATAGATATTTGCTGTAATCATTTGGTCAGATTTAAGAAAGCTGTAGCGAACAATCCCGACTCTAGTCCACTTAACACAAGAAGTTTCAATCTGAGTCAATTATCGATTGGGGCAGGATTTCGTTGGTTCTCCGGGGTTCGCCATTGTGACGAGCCCTTAAGATTCTCGTTAAGGAACTTTCACCGACATCATTTCCACTTCTCTTCCGCTTCCATCCATCTCCATCCATCCATTCCTTTCTTCCATCTCTTCTCTTCTACTTTTCATCCGATTTAAAATCCCTTCTTTATTGTGTCGGTTGAGTAATATAACGCAGCTATCAATGCGTGCTTTCTGGTTTGATTCACTCAATTCATTAGGTACCTTTAAAACTTTTTATTTCTCGATTTGCTACAAGTGGCTTAAAACAGTTTTATCAACCATATCAAATCCTACAGCTAACTCTAAAGTGGTTTTCATTGGATCCACAGCCTCAATCGAACCCTTTAATTCTTCATTATCCACTTTGGTCTCCGGCCATCCATGGGATTTGTTTTGAAGGTCTTGTTTGAATGCATTTGAATTGGGAATTCTTAAAGAAGATGAGATATTTTAGATAAAAGTAGTCAGTAAGTCAAACGCCAATTTCATATATAGAGATATAATATTTGGTCGTCTACTTTTAACTGAAACAGTTGTTACTAAAAATATCTGCATTGTACTACAAGTGGACTTTCTGCAAGTTCTTATTTCATATGCAGATCGCGGCTTGCAAATGTTTGCGGAACAAATTTAATGGAATACATTGTTGTTGATTCTATTGCTTATAAACAAATGTATACAATATATATATATAAACACACAGTGTTACAGTATTTGTTATCGAATTCCTCCGAAGCGGCTTGACCGATATTTATAAAAAAAATGTGTATATTAGGTAGTTTTGAGTCATTGGCTATTTTTATACCCCTGGGTGATAAGGGTGGCCATCACCAGATTTTTTAAGCTATTTATATTCATATGGCAAAACAACTTAATGACATATTTGGAAACTCTTTAATTTATTTTTATGAAAAACTATATCTTATGATAGTTTTAGATAAGATAAGATAAAATTTTATTGTTATTTTGTTGTGATTGAAATTGTATAGAGTATTTAAACTCTATTATGTCTATTATTAATGCAAATAATCTTCTGTCTGTCTGGAAATATTTCTGGAAGCTTATTAGATATCTTTTGTCCTATTCTATTTAATCAATCAATATCAATACTTTAACAAAGTCACATTTGTTTAATAATGAATTGTATATTTTACTCAATTTTTTCTCAATGAAGCTTTTTTTATCCACTTTTATATCTACCATTTGCAACTAATAATAGTTGTGAATGGTAGATATAAATTAATGAAGTCTGGTCGCTATGAGCAATCTATACCAGACAAGTATAAGCTAACAGTACTATTACTAACCAATACTATTGTTTTAGTAGGGAAATTTAAATGCAAAAAAAAAAGTCAAAAAAGTCAAAAGTCTAAAATAACTTTATTTAAATAGACTTATTTACTAAGCTCTTTTAAATCGTCACAACAGGGAATATGTATGAGAAAATAAATAAATATAATTATAAAGGCAATAGTCATAATTTTACTGGGTATCAACCGGGCATTTTAAAATAATACTTATTTTAAAATTAAAAATAACACTAGTATGCATATTCCCAATCAACCCTACTACCGCTTCGACGAATTAGTAGCTGCAGAGAAGAAGCGGCGCAAGAAACTCTCAGCCTTTAGTATTTATAATGACATTTACAAATCAATTATGTCATTATGTATTAGTATTATAAACATATACATGTTTTGTTTTACAGTGCATTAAAAAATATATTTAAAAAATATGATGAATAGTTTAAATCAAGTAAGCATTTTGATTCTTTGCATGCGACTTAAATATTTGACTTTGTGTAGTGCGCAATAGATGTAGTTGATAAGTCAGGACCAATCGATCAATGTGTCACCAACCGATAGACGTTATCTCAGTCGGGAATCAAGTTATGCGCAGGCGCACCTTGCTTGGCCCCCTGCGTGCTAAATGTGTTTTATTTTTGGAGATATAAGTACCCTATTTTTTGGTGCTGAATTACATTTGTACACTCTGTCTTCTTCTGTTAATTTTTTTTTTATTTATTAATATTAAAATGGGAGACAACCTGAGGTCGCAGTATTAGTAACTATAATTTGATCTGTCTATATATCTTTATCATATCAACTAGAAAAGAGAAGGATAAATGATATATTGTTCAGCTATATCTAGAAAAACAAATTTACTTTTTAATACCCTAGTTTACCTACAGAATCTCTATTGTGTGTTTTTGTGAGTGCTCCACGTTTGTTTTTAGATTCTATACCAATGAAAATGAAGAGGCAGGGTCTACTGATATTTTACAATTTCTAAGTAAGAAACAAAAATATTGACGAGTGATCCCTATCTATTGAAACATATAATGTATGTAGTTAAATTTTCGTCAAAATATAGTTAATAAGTATAGTTTGTAATTAGTCTCAATAGAATAAAAATTAATATGGCATATTCGAAAAAGAATGTAAGACATCATCCTCATCATTTTCTCACCATATCAGCTGAGAGTCATTTACTGATAGACCTCCTCGAGAATCTCCAAAACCATTAGTTCTGTGCTGCCCGAAAAAGTTTTAAAAAATGTTGATTTCATTAGTATTTAAATAATTATGCAATATTATTATTACGCATAACACACTACAGAACACAAAGAAAAGTCTTATCGCTAATCAGCAATCTCTACCAGACAACCTGCTAGGAAAATAAATTAACTAAGAAATAGGCTAATAAGGTCACATGACATGAGACATAGGATACATAGAACCTTTCACCGTCACGCTGTCACTCCAGGTCCCATGATGTCTTTCGAGCTTCCCAGTAGTCCCAGATGATAAATTATGCCATAATTTGCCCCGACGCACCACCACCACACCCATCCAAGATTTACCACGACGAACAATGCTTTGCTTAGCCGAAACCAAAGTGTAACAACCACTTACCCGATGAAATCATAATTATATGCTGAACTAAAAATAAATATTGAAATTGTATGTTGATATCGTGGATGCTGTGTACTTAAATGTCGATATATACGCTACGCGGCTACAGGCCCTGCGCACACGCAGGTAAGCAACTGATCATGCCCGAATGCAGGAGTCTCTTTCAATGTAAATGTGACTTCAAGAAACTATGAATGCTTAGAACAAAGGCTTTATTTCACTTCATGCATGGAGATTTCCTGACTTGTGTGTTTCAAGCAGAGCCGGTAAGGATTCCATACCCTTACCGGCTGTACTTCATAAAACTTGGACTTTTTAACACACTCCACACACACGACACGGCTCCCGTGTTCACCCTATAATGAAGGGTGTACTAACTTACAAAATATAGGTAGCGCTGTTGGAAATGTTCTTAAATCGATTATAATTTGATGTTTATGAATACACAGGGAGTCACAGTCGGCACTTCGATGTTGCGAAATGGTTAATGTGTTATTGGAAAAAATGTTTAATAAACAGTGCAAATATGAGCATTTTTATTGGGCATTGAATGTGTTAAAGGAAACGTAAGCCACCTTTTAGGCTGGCAAGGTGAAGCTTCCTAAGGCAGCATGTCGCATGTAAACTCCACCTCCTTCTGACCATCAGGCGGCGTTGAGTTTGGTCTGCATAAAAACGATATTCTAATAAGTATTCAAACTTAAACCTGTAAGTTGTACCAGGTAATAGGAGAACAGTAGGTTAATAAGCTTACTGGTTTTGACAATTAAACTGTCGACTAATAAACCAAGTTACCCAAACACATTTTGGCGGCAATTCTAGACTTTATTCTGTTGTCTTTTTTTTTATTTCACAGCGCACATCGCACATTTGATATGAGCTAAAAATACTATCAGAACATTCATTTGGATTATTTTGTATCATTCTCAAACACAGAATATATATTTTTATCTAAATACTTAGTTAGTAATCGTTTAAAAGTATTTTACAGTGTGTCTATTACTTTTAAGAGAATGATTGAATGCTGTTAAGATGTGTGACAAACAGATTCGAATCAATGAATTATTTATTAGTGTTCCATATACTTTAGGTTTATAATCGAAGTCGTTCAGATTGGCTTGTTCCTGCTGACAGACACATGCTCCCTGTATCCTCTCCCTAAGACCACGAATGCTGACCCATAAATGATTATCTTGTAGAAGCAATAAATAACCCAATGTATGTCATAAGTTATAGCAATTTGTTCTGGAAATGGGGATTTAGTTTCTAGGCGTCTGAATAGTGTTTACTGTTTTATCTACATTAAAATACACGTGGCAGACAAGCCTAAGCATTCTTTATCAGTCAACCAGTAAGTGATGAAAAATAATGACAGTAAAAATTTAAAACAAGTAAACAAAATCGAAGCCTATTACTAGGCACTTATACATAGTATAGTATCTTTAATGTATTTGATATCAACATCACTAATTACTATATTATAATAAGGCAAATTAAATCTATAAATACTGTATTATCATCATATTCTCCGGATGGTTTTGATTTGTTGTTTTTCACAGTTATTTTAAAGGTAACGCTTGCTCTATATGTGTCGCAACAAAACGCAGCTTAACTAGCTATCATGCATTCTGTGCCCGGGAGATTTGCAAAAACGCGAGTGTATACAACTATTAATATATAAGTACATATAGTTACTGCATTGATATAATTATTACATACCTTTGTAAAATTCCCGTTTTGCAGTTCATATGCACCTTGAATGTAATCGACATGCCTACAGTGAAAACAAAAGAATATTTCAACATTAAATTTGTAAAAATTCATTTAAAAAAATTCATTTATGACATCTTTTTTTAATTGATTAAGGATAATCATGATACTTCAAAAAATTATTTAATTTTAAGTTTCGCTGCAGTTTTTTGGACTTAATTTTTTCTGATATTTGATAGACAGATTGCAATTGAAATGAAGGTCTAGAGCCTAAAGCCTCGCGCACGAAGTCAGCGGTAACAAGTTAAAATAAGTTGATTTATATAGGACTTGATCGACCTGGTCCTATGTGCTGAGCGTTGCCCGAACTACTCTCGTATTTGGCTTGTCGTTGTGTTGAGCATTTTATTTTTATCAAAAAAAATGCTTGCAGACGTAGTAGTGCAACTAATTTTTAGAAATTTGTGTTAGGTATTCGCATAAAAAATAATCCCTCAAAACACAATACTACGCCCGTGCTCCGGTGCCGCGCAATCTAACCGCCGCCGCCGTCTCTTCACTCGCCGCCGAATTCGCAATGGACGCCTTACTAGCAACAATTTAAGTCACTTTAAATATAACTAGTGAGATCGTCACGTTATTTCATTCTGTTTTTTGTTGGTGCGTTAATTGTATACAATTAAAACACAGTATTGTTTCAATTAGTTAATTTCACAGATCAATTTAAAATTCTTAGAACTTTAGTGATATTTATTGGTGTAATTATGAAGGAAGGGAATATATATATTTCAACTGCTATACGTTGATGCGATTGTACCTTGTGCTTATTTTAGCTAACCGTAATGACATAAATTTAATTTAATAATTTCACCAGTAGTCATAATCTTTTGGAAATCTAATAACCAAATCCATTTATTTAAACTGACAAAAAAATAATTGTAATAAATACAACAATGACTTAGTTCTATTCCGCTACGAAGTTGGAATGTCACGACGCTGGTTTAAAGTAGTACCAGACGAGAAAAGAAGGACTCTGCCATCATCTTTATTCATCTTACTCACTTTTGGGAAATCCCAGTCATTGACCCCAGAAAGGGACCCCAGTAAGGGACCCCAGTAAGGTAACCCAGTAAGGCAGCCCAGTAAGGCACCCCAGTAAGGCACCCCAGTAAGGGACTCCAGTAAGGGACCCCAGTAAGGGACCCCAGTAAGGGACTCCAGTAAGGCTCCCCAGTAAGGCACCCCAGTAAGGGACTCTAGTAAGGCACCCCAGTAAGGGACCCCAGTAAGTAAGGTAATTTAAAACCAGGACCGCTGGCAAAGTAGTCTGTAACTAGTGTTCCTGACTAATCGCCAAGCTGGTCGTAATTGCAGATTATTCATCAGTCTCGTATTTCTGTCTTGCCTTCATGCGAATCCCCTCCATACAACATTGACACAAGAACATGAAAAACATGAGAACTAGAGTCGCCGACGTAGTCCAAAGAACTGCTAGCCTGAAGTGGCAGTTGGCCAGGCACATTGCAAGAACTGGTGGCCGTTGGAGTCGAAAGGTCTGCAATGTTGTTTTGGCCACCCGCGAGGTGAACCAAAGATATCGTAAAGATCGCGGGAAACCGCTAGGTACAGAAAAACAGCAACTCATTGGATCGCAGTTCCTCTGAGGACACCTATGACCAGCAGTTAATGTCTTTGGACTAATATTGTGATGATGATACAACACGGACTCCCTCAAAAAACGAGTGGAAATCACATACAAATCGTATACCAAACTTTAAAAAAAAATAAAGATATAAAGAAATAAAGAATGATAAATTCTATTCTATAATATAATAAAGATATATTCTATTCTATTCTTAAATTTAATTAAGTCCGTGTACAATGGAATCGGAGCCGTTATTTATGAAACGGATATTCATGTAGAAATGTCACTTGAATCAGGTTTCCACGCATGATCACCCCCGGTAGAGGTCGCCACGCGCCACCGCGCATGCGTCAGTTCGTGTTCACTATTATTTATGCATATACTAGCGCAATCCGGCAGCTTTGCTTACATGAGATAAATTTTAAATCACAACTATTTTTAATAAAAAAAAGTAGTCGATCATATTTTATTTTATTCGTTATATCTGAAAAAGAGCGGACTGTAAGAATTCGATTATAAAATTGATAATAATAAAAGGCCGCTTTAAAATGCACAACAGCTTTAATTCCGTTCGTTTGCAAGACAATTTTTCAGTAACAATGGAATAAATAAAAATGACATAAAATAACAACCGTAACTAAGCAACGTAACAAAAAATATTAATAAAAAAAAAAGTTAAACTTAAAAGAGTTTCTATGTTGGCATCTAGTCGCCAACATGCCCGACCCCTAGTGCAAGCACTGAGGTGGCTGACCAACCGTGGGGGCCGCTGTAACTAACGGCACCAACTTCCTAACAGGCCTCTTCATGACCCCTGCCTTTGTCAAGACGTCCACCATATGTGAATGCTCATTGAAACCGTCGTCATAAGTCCTGATCCATTTCTTTGAGGCCAAACGTTCATGGGTAAAGATGTCTTGCGGACCACGATAATAGCCCCCTCCTTCAACAATTGGAAGCGTGAATGTGTTGGCTTGGTGCTTCCAGTCGCGAATGTGGACAAAGTGAAATCTTCTACGGACGTTAAAAGTGAAGCAATTGCAGAAATTCCCAGATTAAAATAGAAAAGGATGATAGCAATTTGGATCCATAAGAGATAAGACGTAGGCTTATGCTTCCAGTAAAAGTACAATGTAAATCTTCTCTTTGGATGCTTCCGATTTCAAAATGGTTAGCATGGCTGTCGCGATGCAGTGGATGAAGAAATTGTGGTACTTGTTTATCAAAAGGGTCCACTATCTGCCGACTTGCATCCATGAACACTTTCTTATATGATATTTTGCTATCTCTCATCTGGTGGCGGTGACGTTGCGGTTCTGCGACGTATGATGGTGCCTTGGACTGGAACGAAGTATTCAAAGTCTATGTTCGACAACGATTGCATATGGTGGAGGAGTCTGACAACAGGGTGGCGACCACATAATATAATGTGTGATTTTGCACTCTAGCCTAGCCACGGTGCAGCCTTGATTTTGTAATTCATACGTAGCAGGCAATCTATACGTGTGAATTCATACGTAGCAGGCAATCTATACGTGTGTCCGACAAAGGCTCTTTTCTTCAGCCATCATGAAGTAGAAAACTGTTAGGGATAAATAAACATTAACATATAACAGGGAATTTTGATTGTTAGAAAAACTATTTAAAGACCGAAAGTTTCTCGCGATCTGTTCGACGAGGGCGGTAGCTCGCAGGAGCTGCAGCCAGTCGCTGAAATGCGATACGTCTGGAACAGGCGGATCTCTCGGGAGATCATCATTAAGAAATCCCACCAACTTCAGACTTTAGGTCTGGAGGAGGTGCGACTTCAAATATCGTTGGTTCCTGTGGCCATTCCTTATAAGATTTAAAAAGAGAGGATGGGCTACGGAAACATTTGTTATAGTTTTCAAAGACACGAGCAGCATCATGTACGAATCTTTGTTTCTTTTTATGATGGTGATAAACTACGAAATGCATAAAATTAAATATATTAAAAGATGAGTAACTACAATGGTGAAAGAACTCGGAGCACCCCTTGGCATACCCCCTCTTCGTAATCATCATTGTAATAGAACCATTACACAATGACGGGAAAATGAAACTTTTATACGTAAAATATACTAAGTAAGCTAAGGCTTGTCGGTAACTATTGGAGTCACCGAAAAATTTTCGCGATGCCAAGCCTACCCCAAAACGATTGGAACACAGTACTCGAGCGGTGTTTCCAAGTATCTCTCCAGAACTCTCCTCGTCATCGCCAAGCTTAGATACTTTGGAGATACCTATCGAGTTGAGCTTCAAATGCTTTTGATTTGACATATCTATTTTTTTTTAAACTATGTACAGAATCATTAGAAAAATCATCGGAAATATTATTCACAAAATTAATCTGTTTAGAAATGTTACAAGCGACACCGTAAAGAACCCAGCCTAACAATGTACGACATGCGACTGGCTGAGACCGCTTACCTACGCGGGTTTCCCTACTAATTAACAGAGGCCAATCACATGCACCGATTAATATTGTAGGCGTCGCGTCATGGTAAGATAAAAGATTTTCTAAACCTTTTAAGTGGTCGTACCTTACAACGTCCATTTTACTTACTGACTGAGATTTTAATTTTAATGACGCCATACAACGAGCGTTACGAACGTCATACGTAATATTAGAATAGCGACCTTTAATTTTAAAGTCAACGTAATTAACCGCGACATCTTTAGACATACCGGCAACACCCGAAATACAGACATTTTCCTCAAAATTACCTGTAGCACCTATATGAGCAGCTACTTTGGAGTCAATCAGCGTCATTGTGCTACCATCATCTAAGAGCGCAAACGTGTCGCACTCGCCGGCCGGACCACTGACTGTCACAGGTACAATTTTCAACAAAGTACGTGAAGTCATCGGGACATCAATAATGTTAGATGTATTACAAATCTGTGCATTTTCTGACATCACATCTTTGCCTACACTGTTAAGCGGACCGAGCCCGTGGTCTGGTAACGACACTGATGTTGACTGTTGGTCGGGCACAGGCGCTGTACTGACCGCTAAAGAAGGAGTGGAGGATGGCAACCCATGGAGCAAAGTATTATGGCGACGATTACAGCCGTCAACTCCGCACTTCTTTGTTTTACAAGTGTTCCAGTTATGAGCGTTACCTTTTAAGCATCGGTAACATACTTTAGCCTCTCGAAGCCATCGCCACCTTTCCTCGACAGACAATGACTTAAAAGTTTTACAACTTGTGATTTTATGTGAATATTTACAATATTGACACGTAATAGTATCAGTTTGACTATTAGTACCAACGACATGCACGCGATGTCTGTCAACGCTAGGCTTATTAATATGGCTGGAGGTACTAGGCAAGGAGTTATGAAATTCAGTAGTTAAACCAAAACGTATTTGTTTTTCAGCTTCTCGTAATAAAAAGTCAGACAAAAGTTGTAACTTTGGAAGCTGTTGGTCAGGGTGAGCGGCTGCAAAATCAGTCCACCTAGCTTTAGTAAGAGAACTAAGTTTTGATAATACAGCGCTAAACAACTCGGGAGAATATAAATATTCTTGATGTTTTAATAGTTTAATAGTGGCAACACAATTGCGCACCTTATTTGCAAAACTATTAAGTTGTTCAGTTGTACTTATCTTAGGTATATTTCGAATTATTGATATTTCGTGGATTACAATTTGCTCGTGCCGCGCGAAGCTTCTCTCCAGAGCGCACACGATCTCCTCAGGATCGCTTGCAGTGTGTAGGAGCACCATAACAGCTTCGCGCGCGGCTCCACGTACGGCATTACGTAGGCGACAAAGGTTCTCTGTCACAGAGAAAAATGATTTAGTGTCTTCGTAACTTTTCTTAAACAACAACCATTCGAGAGAGTTTCCTGTAAAAGTAACTAGCTCAGAATTAAATTTACGTGGTTGGTTTGATAGAGCGTGAATTGCTTTAGCGAGTTGAGATATATCGGACGGTGGAGACGTATCTGCGGCAGTCAGGTCGTTATTTGCCACGTTGTTGCATGGCAGAGCGACACTACACGGCGGCTGTAGAAACGTGCCCGACGTATTACGGGCTACAACCGGTGGAGAGTCCCACACAACGGGTTGGCTTGTCGGACATGTTGCGTCGCCAAGAAGCTTCGCGGTGTCCTCGACCCTACATTCAACACTAGCTCTAGATACGCTACGACTACATTCGTGATAAGTATGCTTATCTGTATCTCCAGCGTCGAGCGCGGCGAGCTCTGCCTGCAGCTCTTTGTCCTCGACCTCTCGCTCCAAACGTGCTAATTCACGGGCACGCTCTAGCTCACGGCGTTGAAACTTTGCTTGCACAGCCAGCTTTCGTGCCATGATAGTAGCAACTGACTGCGTAACTTCGCTGCCGGAGACAACTCGTGAGCGGTGACTCTGGCGCTCAAAGTCTCTATCTGAAACTTGGTTCAAACTTGTAGTAGGGCCCGGTGTGACATCGCATAATGAACGCGAAAGATTGTCTGTAATGCGTGCCGCACCGGACTCCTCCGGAGCACAAAGACTAGGCGGTGCTCTACGAGTTTTTACCATGTTGCAAACAAACAAACGAAAGAAAAACTATTATGCAGTTCAAAGACGGTAGAAGGACCAATGAAAAGGAGCGGAATGTAAGAATTCGATGATAAAATTGATAATAATAAAAGGCCGCTTTAAAATGCACAACAGCTTTAATTAAAAAAAATGCTGTACAGGGCGCTATATTGTTCACCCCAAAAACTTATGTTCCTACTGACTTTTCTTTTATTATGTACACCAATGTAGCATGCAATAAAGAATTTGAATTTGAATATTCTTACAAGTGTTGGCAAGTATTCATCTCACCTGATGGTAAGAGAAGAGTAGGTTGGAGATGAATGCGAACTTCACCTAGATTCCTCAATCACAGAGGAACTTTACTTCCAACTGCCGAAACACAATAATGTTTACATTATTGTTATGGCCGTAGACGTAGATTAGATAGTAATAGCTAGTCAGGTGGGTTTATAAAAAGCCCTACCAAAATTTATGCCCCAACTGGGAAATGAACCGCACAACTCTACATCCAAAGTACTACTGCCACTAACTACAGGAGCGATTACTGAGAATTATTTTTATAGGGAGTAGTTTGATGCCATCTAGATCCGTGGACCACCCCATCTATTTGAGCACTCAAGGCTGAAACCTATAATGTTATTAATAAGTTTTTATTGATAATTCAAATGAAATTAAAATAATATCAAATAGTGACACATCTTTATGGAGAATGATAAATTTAATTTTTTGTTATAGAAAGTGTCAAATATTTCTCTACTTCTTCTTCTTACTACATTTCATACATGTATGATAAATTTCAAATTTTGCTTATATATTTTACAAGAATATATTGACTATTTTGAAATGTAACTGCATGCAAGATTTTGATATTTAATCACACCATCTCAATCATTTCTTTTCAATATCTCCTGATTTTTTTTATGTATCTAAAACTCATTGAATCTACGTAAAATATAACTGATAGTTATTACAATTTTTCAATTATATATTAGTTAATAAAAGAATACCGTGATAAAAGTCTTAACTAAACTTTTTTGCATTTACCCACGTAAATTATAAAAAGGATAATATTCCAATCAATTATTAAACAGTTTGATACTACAGTCGACAATATTTAATCTTAATTAATATTAAGATACATGAATATATCAAAAAAACATAAGTTGACTCGAATATAATAAACCTTATCAAATCAAAATAGTTCCGAGTACTACTATAAAACACAATTTGATAGTGAACGATCTAAATAAAGAATTGGCCTGATAAATTTTATCAGTCGAGTGCAAAATACAAATACACGATAGTGCAATACACCGCAATCTATTCTGGATAATATCTATATGTTATGGTCAAAGTTATAAAAAGATACTTATTAATAATATCAGAGTAATAGAAGAGAGATGATGATATTAGTTTATCTGGAAGATCTCTTAAGAAGATTATCTCCTTACATGCGATAAACATAAAAGAAGTTTGGACCATAACTAAACTACGCTGGTCCAATATGGATTGGATATTTATTATTTTTTAATTTTTCATAATTCTAAAGAGGTTTTATGAAATAAATTGTGTCTGTGGAATACGTTTTGCTAAGACCACAGTCCTATATATTAACCGAACATAAATAAATTAGGAGCGTTCTCTATATGTATAGCGATTGCGCTGTAATTAAAAATAAATAATTAAATATCAGTTAATAACATCAAATTACCATGTTTCTGTGACTTTGAAATATTTCCGTTGGTGAAAATCTTATCAAATAATTGAATTCGACGATTTAATTAATTAAGATTATATGATCGATAAGACAACACACTTTACTGTACAAATTGCCTTAGGCATTAAGTCCTCTAATTTTGCTTCTTTTTGTGAGGTTGAGGAGCTGTTTTGGGCAATAATGATTAAATAAAAATATTTACATTATTTATTTATATAAATGTAAATGGTTTTAATATAACTTTCATAAAAACAACTGAGTACAAATATACTGCTTATTTGTAACGAAATCTCTATTAGCAGACCTGAAGAATATGTGAATTAAATAGTGGGTGCAGTGGCCATATAACTTACATCGATATAGATATATACTATGGTGTAATATAAAAATGAAATAATTTTCCTATTACTGTAAATACTAAATTGACAGTGTAGTATATACTTATATATAAATTAAACATTAATGGGGGTTTAAATATGAAAATGACATTTTAACGTACACTGAATGCAAATGAACGCATAGGATAAGGTTAATGAACGCATCGTGCATTTTTGATGTGACAGCTTCACAGCTCAGATTTTTTCGCTTCACTTACAAATATGTACTCTTAAGGATCTCATTTATTCCTGTGAATTACGAAATTAACATTAGGATTTCATTTGCATTATTGAACTCATTTTAAATGAAGTTATTCGTTCTGTATTATTCATTATTAACATTAAAAAACCATTATTGGCGTTTTTTATCATTTTTAAAGTTCATTTAAACTAATCTGAACCGGTTACAACTAATCTAATATTAATTATACTTGAACAGAAAATGATCCAAGCTATTTAAGAAAAAATCATGCCTTTGACAGTCCTGAAGTGTTTTACAAAATCAGTTAAAAGGCTAATCAAGATAGGGCCAACATCTTTACTGTTTGTACTTTCCATAAATGACATTATTTTATGAGAACTGATAACAATTCATAGTACTGAGTAAGTAGTATAGCTACCTATCAGTAACTTCCTGTCGTATATATAATGCTATAGACAATCGTATAGAAACTTTTAAGGCTCTTCTTTCTTCTCTTTAAAATATGATCGAAACTATCTATCTAGTCACAGTGAAGTATTTATCAAGTCTGTCCTATATCCACTACAATGCTATATTTCGTTATTGACATTTAGTAACTAACCGTGCTAAAAGTGCGCAAGGAGCCATTCTCTATACCAGCTATTTCCAAACTACGGAGGTTGTAATGTAATTTTTTAATAATTGAAATGCAAAAAAAAGCGTAAGTTTGCTTAGGTCGCGCACTTTGCGACTACTCTAGTTTAGAAATATAGTTAAGGGCAGAAAAATTAAAACTGCTTTGACCCTTGGAACAAACTGAAAAGTCATTATGGCCCGAAGGCTTCAAAGTTTGGAGACCTATGGTCTATACCGTACCCACTTTATGTGGCCTACTTTAATATATTGACGTGTATTTATTTAATAAAACTGTAAGTAGACTTCATGGTAAACAAAAAATTGTTGTGTTGATTATATTAATATTAATAATATTTCTCACACTCACACTTATTATCTAGCCCAAATTAAGCATCATTAAGAGCTTGTATTTTGGAAACTAGATAACGGAGAAATATAGATAGTAATATGTATATAAATCTTAGAAATATACTAAATAAACATACAAGCATCCATGAATCCTAAACAAATATGCATAGTCATCATACAAATTTAGTATGAAGTCTCTATACCTTCAGTTATTATTTAAATATTGCTTCTTTATAATCTACGTTCGAATTGTTCAATTTCAAAAGAAAACATGCTAATTACTAACAATTTACGAAAACATATTTAAATTCTATAACTGGGACAATTTGTAAATACCTGGTTAATACACAGTTAAAGTTATCACTATTGCCTTTAATTACATTTATTTATTTTTTCATACATATTCTCTGTTGTGACGATTTAAAAGAACTTAGTAAATGAGTCTATTTAAATAAAGTTATTTTGACTTTGACTTTGACTTTGACTTTGACTTTGACTTTGACTTTGACTTTGACTTTGACTTGACTTAGTAAATGAGTCTATTTAAATAAAGATATTTTGACTTGACTTTGAATTTCTTTTGATATTCGCTAGATAGCGCTGTATCAAATTGTAGTAAATATATCTGAATCCCCGCTCGTTAGAAATTAACTTTTTAATTATTATTGTAATATATAATGTTTTGCGTCATATAAATAAACCTACATTATATTAATTCCCAGCACTATTGCCAGAACATAAATCACCATACAAGATATTGAGTGTCATTTTTATAAATACATTTAAAAACATTTATAAATTAAATAAATATATATTTTCATCAAATATAAAGAAAAGAAAAGGAGCTCTCTTTCGAAAAAATTACTGTTCCAAATTGTAAATTATATTGCATTAATAACAACAGATCCATTAATATCTGTCCTTTTTATTCTGATAGTTATGTTTTTCAAGTCGCAGACACAATTCATCTTGTAGTGTTTATGATCGTCTATTTTCGTCTTAATACTAAGAATAAAAGACTGATTTTTAAATGGGAACATCGCCCGGAACACTCTGGAAAGATATTGGGTTATACAAATGGGATAAATAGTATCGTTTACTTTTATAATAGTTGTGCTCGACAAAATTAGTGTTTCATCTATTTTTGTGTGGTATAATGTAATATTTTGTAACACATTTTGTATTTAATGCAAATAATATGGATTTGGATCGATTTTAGTTCATTATAAGTGTCATTTTCCACGGCAATCTTTCGTGGGTGTCACATGTAAATGGTAGGAAAGTTCGTTATTCTTATCAGTCTTATAAATGAATTATCTTCAAAGCTAACCGTTGCAAACTAAAATCTCACTGGCTCAAACTCTTATTCAGTTCATTTTTGACTGTTTTAATTCCTGGTATCTTGATGTGACTGAAGTTAACACTTCAGTCACATCAAGATCTTAACAAACTGGAGCGCCTGCAGCACCTTTGCATAATGTTCATCTTCTTCAATCTAGGCTCCCATTCCACATTAAACAAGGTCCAGAAATACTATAACTTTCTTTCTCGGAACAATAAAGTAGGAGAGTTGGATATTTCACCTTAGTGCACGAAAATACAAAGCTACCTTCAAAATCATTAGCAATAACGTAAACCCCCAGTACTCAGTAATTCTATTAATAACTTAAAAATATATATATAAACTTAAGTTAAGTAGATATCATAATTATAAATGTTAGTCCACATCGCATGCCGTGGCTGTCTTTAATTAAAAACTGTAGTTAATTTAATGTCTTTGCTGTAGTTAAATATTTTTTGTTGGTATGTGTTTATGTTGACTGCCCTTAAAATTAATAAATAAATAAATACGTCTTCGGCATAAAAAGTATGACTATGTTTCCCGATATCTCAGTAGGCTCAGTTGGCTTCCAATCCGTTATCGTCAGAATGTCCGCATCCTAAGTCTCCTCTACAACATCCTCTTTGATCCATCATATCCTCCGTATCTACGAGAACGTTTTTGCTTCAGCCATTCTCCTGGTTGCCACTCCCATCTACGCACAATTCTGAAATTCTCTCCCAATACAACCGTCTCTCTTCTTTTTCTTTTACTGTTCGTGCTGTAGGACTAAGAAATTCCCTGCCGCCTTCTGTCCACGTTTGCCAAACACAATGAAGACATGAGTTAGAGTTTTGTATCTTTCCTTGCTATAATGTACTAGTGTATACTATATCTCATTTATTACTGTGCTATTGGTTTATATATGAATGTTTATGTTTGTATATTCATATAATTTGTGTATGCTATTATTTACTTTATTACATTCATATATATATACTACTAACACTTACAGCTACTTTGTACAATAAAAACTACAGCGAAATCTATTTCGCTGTAGTTTTTCCAATCCAATTTTAGTTACAACAATGTCTACATTGTTGTTACTAAAATTGGATTCAAAAGCTTCACAAGTGTATCTTAAATAAGTAATATAAATATTATAGTATTTCTTTGGATAACATTAACTAAGTATAAATTTATTATTCAAAATTAATTTAAAAAATAACTACAATAGGCTGATGAAAATAATTATTTTTACAGTATTTCCTAGAGAAATGAGTTGAAAAATTATTTTAATAATAAATATCCTTCGATAAATGAAATAAATTTTTTCTTATAATAAAAAAATATTTTTTAAGTGTTTTCAAATTGTTTTAACTTTATCTTTCAAAATTAAGTAGCATGTAATAATTATATTATATAATAGTTAACAATGCTATTTATATCGAATGCTATATATCTACGACTCAATATCTTTCCTGCGTGTTTTATATTATGTAAACATAAATTACTTTGTAACATTTTGTATCTTTAACGGGATAACTTACGGCTTCCATACATTTATAGAGCTACACCTGGATTCCTCAACCACAGCGGCACTGGCTTTCTTACTTTATACTTCCGGAATACAACAACGCTGGTATTATTGTTAAGGTGGGAGACTGGTAAAATGGCGCTATCATCTAACAAACCGATCAGAAAATTTCTGCCCCCACTGGGATTTAAGCCGACGTACAGAAACGCCATTAATCACAGTACTATACTAGCAATGTCTTAGCTTGAAACAACGCATTGTGTCTTAACAACGCATGACTTTGTCTTGCGATTCATTGTATAAATCAATCGTTCTCAGAAATGGTCTTCTAACCTGCTTAAGAAGGTACCTGTCTCTTAAGTGATATTGATGTGATCGTACTCAAAGTTGTTCCCATCATTTCCCTATTATAACCTAACTAAATCCGAAAGGCTTGTGCTCAGAACTGGAGACAGTGCGCTTGAGCATTTCAAAATTGTTTGGCTTCATGATAAGCGTTGCGGCGCTTCAGTTGGCTCCAGTGGCCGCGTTAATCAAACGTGTGTAGATGTTAATTTTTTAAATATATATAGTGATATTCATCTCGTACCGATAGAGGAATGTTAATGGTACAACGTTATTGGATGAAAGTGATGTGTTTATCTATGGTTTTACAGAAATAATTTTTGTATTACGATAAAAGTGTTTCTTAGAAGTTTAATGCCCGCATTAAAGTGTAGAAAAGTGAAAAGTAATAAATAAAAACGACCTTATAGACAACGAGAATATAGTGAAAAATATATGTATTTTAGCAAGAGATTAGGATGAAATAGAATTGATAAATTAATTTTATTAAAAAAATGTGGAATAAAATTTACAAACTGATTTATATGTAAATGTAAATCCAAATGATAAAATTTTATGGCCGTAGAAAAAGGAGTATTCGAAACAAAAAATTATTTTAGTAAACATAAATTTACACAAAAATAACATTGTTATATCAAAGACAAGAAATATTTTCATCGATTAAAATTTTACTTAAGAAATTTAAATTTTTGAGTGGCTAAAATTTAAAATCAACCATTATGCGTGAAGAAAGAGCACTTTTTATTTATTTAATAAATCCAATAGTGAAAAGGTGAAAGCCAGTATGTCATCTTGGACGAGAGAGTTGGATGAAGCAGCAGTACTGGCTACCAAAGCTGGGTACTGGCATGTAGTGCTCTTTTATTTGTTATGTGGTTTAGCTGCTATACCAACCTCTTTCCTGGTTTTCTCTCAAGTAAGTATATCTTCTTTTCTTCATATAAAAAGAAAGGTAAAGTTAAGACGACCGATTGGCTTAGTGGTCAGTAGGTCACTGCAGGCTAATAGGGAAATAGGCCAAAGTCAAAGTCAAAATATCTTTATTTAAATAGACTGATTTACTAAGTTATCGTCATAGCAGGGAATATGTATGAAAAAAAATAAACAAATGTTGTATTGTCTTGTGTGTGTGCAATACGTTATATATTTATATTTATATGGTTTTGAAGTGGATTTGATTTTACTAAGGAATTTATTAAATATAACTAAATAAAAATGGCAGTTTTGTCGGATTTTAACAAGTGTGTAATAATTAAAAAAAAAGATTTTTACAAACGAAAAAGAAGGGGTACAATCGACCAGTACAGTGGCGAGACGTCACACCGGGATCCATAAAACGAATCCGATTGGACACAATGGACTTCTTTGTTCATCGTCTTCGCTAGAGGGTGTTAGTGGTCGCAATAGTAGTTCCGAACATGCCCCCGGCCTTGGAAGCAGAGAGCTTACAATGTGGTATTAGCTTCTCCTTGCGTATCTTCAATGAGGGGACATATCTTCGCATAGGCACGACGTACGACACCTGACGTTGTTTGTATGTCTGCCACCCTTGATATGCCGTCCTTTCCTGCTATTGTTCGTAACACTCGTCCCAGGTGCCATTTCAGAGGTGGAAGGTTGCTGTCCTTTATTAAGACCATGGAATGCCTTTTCAGCTCGTCCCTGTTATTGGCCCACTTACTCCGTACTTGCAACTCAGAAACGTATTCTTTAGCCCATCTGGACCAAAAATGTTGGCGTATCTGTTCAACCCGTTGATATCGCTGCAAACGGTGAGCTGAAACACTTGTCAAGTCATCACAGGCGGGCGCTGTTAGCGGTCGACCAACCAGGAAATGTCCAGGAGTTAGAGGTGACAGGTCAAGTGGATCTGTGGATAGTGGCGAAAGTGGGCGGGAGTTGAGGACAGCCTCAATTTGTGATAGAACCGTACTAAACTCTTCGAAGGTCAGATGCGCGTTTCCTACCACTCTTCGAAGATGGTACTTACAAGATTTTACTCCTGCCTCCCATAGACCACCGAAATGAGGGGAATAAGGTGGAATAAAATGGAACTTAATTTGTTGTTCAGCCGCATACACCAAAATCTCCGAGCTGCATTTATTTAAGAAGTCTGCAAATTCATTCATGAGACCAACAAAATTTCGGCCATTATCAGAGTATATTTCTAACGGTTTGCCGCGGCGCGAAATGAATCTATTAAGCGCTAATAAATATGATCCAGTAGTGAGGTCACCTACTAATTCGAGATGAACAGCGCGAGACACAAAGCAAATGAACAAACACACGTATGCCTTAATTGTTCTAGCTCCTCTGCCTTTACGATTAAGTATGAGAACTGGTCCGCAGTAGTCGACACCACATCGTATAAAGGGATAACTGGGCGTGATTCGTTCTCTGGGTAAGTTACCCATCATGGGAGTAAGCGTCTTACCTTTAATACGTGTGCAAACCACACAAGAATGTATCACTCGCCGAACTAAGTTCCGTCCACCTAAAGGCCACCATGTTTCGCGAATATGAAATAATAAAGCTTGTGAAGAAGCATGAAGCAACTGTATATGCTCATGTCGAAATAATAATAGCGTAAAATAATGGTTACTTGTAATTAAAAGCGGATATTTTTTATCATAATTAAACTCCTCAGAGTTTCCCAATCGACCACCCACGCGAATTAATTTGTTAGAATCTAAGAATAAATTTAATTTTTTCAAACTATTTTTTCCTGTGATACATTTATTTTCTAGTAATAATTTATATTCTATAGAGAACGATTCTAACTGTGACCATAAGATTAAAATATTCAAAGCTTCATTTAATTCATCGAGCGAAAGAGGCCCCGTGCGCTTATTTAAATTATTTATTTTGCGTGTATTATAAATAAATCTCAACAAATACGCAACCGAACGCCTCATTCGCCTAAATTGTGAAAATCGTTCAAACGGAAAGAATGTTGTCCGATTTGAGTCGTTCGATATGAAAGAAACAACAGACGACTTGACCTCGGGCAAATCTGAATCAACATCAAATGTATCAACGCTGTCAATTTCTATTGAATTATTAAAATCCTGAAGGAACTGCGGACCTTCCCACCATATCGTAGAAGTTGAAAGTTCTTCGAGCCCAACACCGCGTGATAGGAGATCTGCGGGATTTTCTTTGCTTGTAATATGTCGCCAAGGAAGCCCCTGAGTCAATTCATGTATTTCTGCAGTCCTATTTTGAACAAAGGTTTTTAATTTATTAGGTGCCATGCGGAGCCACCCCAAAACAATAGTAGAATCCGTCCAAAATATAACATTTCTGAACTGTAGATTTAATGAGGTATTTACTTTATTAAATAACTTAGCTCCTACTACAGCACCGCATAACTCAAGTCGCGGTATACTTAGCGGCTTTAAGGGCGCGACTTTTGATTTTGAAATTACCAAGCGCACTGTGCAAGTGTAATCAATATTAATAGTTCGAATATAAACACACGCGCCATAGGCCGTTTGAGACGCGTCGGAAAAAACGTGTAGCTCAACATAGCTACACTGTGTGCCTATAGCATGCCGCGGTATATGTATCGAGCTGAGAGCCCCGAGAGAAGTAGCAAACCGGTTCCATGCGCGCGCGACGCTAGTTGGAACTTCGTCATCCCATCCGCTTTTCAATAGCCACAGCTGTTGCAATAAAACCTTTATTACAATGATCGAAGGGCTAAGCAAACCTAGTGGATCAAACACTTGAGAAATATTGGATAAGATGCTTCGTTTTGATATAATATCATTGTTAAATTTAAATTGTGTTTGAAAATAAAAGATATCTTTATAGTTATTCCAACCTAAACCTAATGTTTTTGTATAATTATTTTCACTAAGCGACAAAGGCTTACATTGCTCGAAAAATTCATTACAATCGGATTCAAAATTAAATATCCATTTACGGAGAGGAAAACAGCCTGAATTTAGTGCATCTTTAGTTTTAGCACATAATTCCAATAATATACATTTATCGTCTAAGCCTACCAAGAGGTCATCAACGTAAAAATTGTTTTGAATTACGCGTTGTACATCGGTGTCTGATGATTCATAGCCAATTTGTTTTAAACACCTAACACTTAGATAAGGCGCTGAGGCCGTGCCATACGTTACGGTGTTTAATTTAAAAATACCTATGGGTTGTGAAGTGTCTTCACGCCATAAAATCATTTGAAGCGCTCGCTGATCCTCATCAACTAAGCAATTTCTAAACATCTTCTCGATATCTGCGCATGCGACATATTTATGTTGCCTAAACCTAAGTAGGATGGATATTAGATCACCTTGCAATGCGGGCCCAATTAATTGTAGGTCATTGAGTGACTTGCCCGAGCTGGATACGGCGCTGGCATCGAACACCACGCGCAGCTTGGTCGTGGTGCTGTGCTCTCTGAACACACCGTGATGCGGCATAAAATAATAAGGTCGCTTAAATTGATCTACCCTAGTCATATGTCCAAGTTGTTCGTATTCGCGCATGAAATTTACATATAAAGATTTATATTCTGGTGAGCGTTGAAGGCGCCTTTCTAATAATATAAAACGACGTTCTGCTTGTGTATAGGAATCTCCCAGAACTTCAGGAGACTCCTTAAATGGAATACGTACACAGAACTGACCATTACCCATGCGCTTAGTGGTGCGCATGAAGTGCGCCTCACACTCGTGTTCCTCCTTACTCCATTTATTGTGAACGTTAGGAATATCTTCAATTTCCCAAAACATACGTAATTGGGAGTTTAGCGAATTTTCTATAGAAAAATTACATTTAACAGACATTTTATTAAAATTTTGACAGTTATAAAAAGGTCCAGATATAACCCACCCTAATTTTGTCTCTAATAGGTATGGGCCGCTAGATAATTTAATTTTACCTATACCCAACAAGTCCCAAAACCTGTCTGCGCCAATCAAAATGTCTACTCTGTTTGTGCTTAAAAACTGCGGGTCAGCCAACTGTATGTTTTTTGGTATACAGAACTGCGCGCTTAATTGACACACAGTTGGCATCGTGGAAGTTATTTGCGGTAATACAAAACAACTTAAATTGGTTGTAAATGAATTGTCAATGCATGATTTTATTATGATATTACATGTGTGCGAGCAATGTATTACCGAATCACCTACTCCTCGAATTTCGTTAGTGGACTGTATAAGTGGCGTATTAATCAATTGTGAGAAGGATTTTGTTATAAAGCACCGCTGGCTTCCACTATCCAGCAGTGCACGCGCCTTATGAAAAATACCGTTAATATCAGCAACTTCTACTATAGCTGTCGATAGAAAAACTGCCTGCGTATGCGTATCAGCTGATTCTAAACTGTACGTTTGTATGTGTGCTTTATTAGCTTGAATCGGATTGTCACCGCAGGGAGCGGGAGCGAGATGGGTGTATGCCTTAGACGCGCACTCGACAGCCCGCTCAGTAGCGGACGTGGTGACGGAGTGGAATGCAACTGAAGTGTCGTCATTATGGAGCAACGAATTATGTTTTTGGTTACATCTTTTACATGGGCCAAACCTACAATTTTCTAAAGTGTGACCAGATCGTAAACAGTTCTCACAAAGTTTGAGTTCGCGAATTAATTTATATTTAGAGTTTAAATCACTATCGAGAAATTGTTTACATGAATAAAGTGGATGAGGTGCCTTACATTTGAAGCAAGCAATTTTATACCTAGACGAGCGGTCTTGTGACTTGTGGCTGTTATTTGTGGAGACATTGCAGTGCGATGCGAACTGAGATCTAAATGAAGTGTTTTGTTTTTTGTTATCTGTAATTGTGTTACTCTGAGTACTACGCGACAGCTGCAATGCCTCCAACATATCCGCCCGGCCTTTTAGGAAATTAATTAAATCGTCGACCTTAATAGACTGCGTGGTGCACTCACCACTCGAAAATAATGTACATTTGTGCGTTTCCCATTCGCGTTCAGTGTTCTTATCAAGCTTAGACACAATTATATAATTTATCAAGGTGTCCCATGAGTCTGTGGGCTCACCTAGAATTTTTAATGAACGTAGATTTTTTAAAATAGTGTCCATTAAAGTTCTTATGGCAGATGGCGATTCTTTATTTAATTGAGTTATGGTAAACAAGGCCTTTACATGGTTTTGCACTAAAAGTCGGCTATTATTATACCTATTGAGCAATAAATCCCAGGCTACGCTGTAGTTGCCTGAAGAAAATTCCACAGAATCAATCACTAAAGCTGCGTGACCAATAAGTGACGATTTTAAATAATGAAATTTTTGGATATTGCTAATTTCATTTGAATTGTGAACCAGTGACATGAACGTGTCTCGAAACCGTAACCAGTGCTCATACGAACCATCAAAAGTAGGCATGACTATTGTTGGTAACTTCACAGAGTGTATTGTACTTGATGGCAAGTTTGAACAGCCGGTAACCTCACTGCTGTTCATCATGGCCTCGGCAAGGGCCAACGTAGAATAATAAGAATCTTCAAACGATTCCCTTTGATTCAATTGATCAGCTAATTCTAAGTCCGTTACACTTTCTTCGATTTTAGTTTGAATTACATTGAACTCACTAAATAAGTTACTAGCGCCTTTAATACGTAATTTTAGATCTATACGTGTTTGCAGTGTGAACTCGTCTTTCATTGTTTTAAGTGACTGTAAGTAATTATTAAATTTAGTAAGTCTACTTTTAATTATGCCACGCTTCTTAATAAGGTCTCGAACTAATGATTCGTCTGTGTACAACACATTAGGTGACCTATCGCGAGATTTTGGCTTTTCAATAGACATTTCGGTGGTCAGTGAGAACAGGAGTACTTACTTGGTATGACAATCGACCGCGGTGATAGCAACGTCACAAGCTTGTCGATCGACCAGGCACGGGTTTCACTACACGAATATCACTGAAATCAATTTAAAATACGTATCACAAAGAGGACTGATGGAGGTGATAGGAAGTACAGGTTGGTTGGTCCCACCAGATAGCGTGTGATGTTTGATGGAATGACAATCCAACTTCGGTTCCTGTGCGCTTAGCCTCCGTGCCTCCCTCGTGTAGATTCCTTGGTAATAAATCACTTCCACAAATATGGAATCCTCTGCGTCCACGTGGGATTCCCAATGGTGGCTGAATTCTTCGTTAATTCGGCTCCGAAGGTCCAAATGTATTGTCTTGTGTGTGTGCAATACGTTATATATTTATATTTATATGGTTTTGAAGTGGATTTGATTTTACTAAGGAATTTATTAAATATAACTAAATAAAAATGGCAGTTTTGTCGGATTTTAACAAGTGTGTAATAATTAAAAAAAAAGATTTTTACAAACGAAAAAGAAGGGGTACAATCGACCAGTACAGTGGCGAGACGTCACACCGGGATCCATAAAACGAATCCGATTGGACACAATGGACTTCTTTGTTCATCGTCTTCGCTAGAGGGTGTTAGTGGTCGCAATAGTAGTTCCGAACAAATGTAATTAAAGGTAATAGTGATAACTTCAACTGGGTATTAACCGGGTATTTACAAATTGTCCCAGTTATAAAATTTAAATATGTACTATATAAATTGTTAGTTTTAATTTTAAAATTGCATATTCCCAATTAACCCTACTACCGCTTCGACGAATTAGTAGCTGCAGAGAAGAAACGGCGCAAGAAACTTTCAGCCTTTAGTATTTATAATGACATTTTGTATTAGTATTAACAAATTATCTATGACATTATGTATTAGTATTAACTATACATATTATTAATTATACAAACATATATGTTTTGTTTTACAGTGCAATCAAAAAGGTTCAAAAATCTAGGTCCCAGCCCAACCTTCTGTTTTACCACGATTATTTTCTCGATTTTTTTCTTTTTTTTCTCGATTTTTTTCTCTTTTTTTTTCTCTTTTTCTTATTGTTTGCATATATAAGTCTATTTAAAACTATGTGGACACAAGAATAGTACACAGTAACTAGAGGTACTGGAATACTTGTGAATATTCCTTTTTTATGCGAACCTGGTGATGAACTCTATTAACGCAGACTTAGAATTTCATTTAAGTTTCAAATTCGATGTTTTCTAATGCTATTAGATTGGGTGTTTAGGCTAGTAAACCAGAGGTACAGAGTTCAATCCCGTAGCGGAAGATAATAATAAAAATATTATTGTCTCCCTCACGTCTGTTATCTAACCCTAAGTTAACATCGTAAACAGCTTGTGTTTCGGATAAAAGATAACGGAAAGACACAAGTTTGTTACACAAATATTTTCTACAAGCAGGACTCGAACCCGAGATTCCTAGACGAGTACCCTGCAGCTAGTACTGACCACTAGGTCAGCAAGGTAAAAATAAATTCATAATAATTTGATTTAAAAGGGAACTATATAACATTGTCATTTAAATATTCATAAATTTAGTCAAATAAGTACTAAATATTTTTGATTACATGATAAGTCCCAAGAAAAAGTTTTCATTACAAAAAAATCATTTAATTGTAATATTGGATGGCCAACAGATGAAAGCCTATTTGATTAGAATCTAAGATATTTCATAATGTTACATAACTTTCGTTAAATGTTACGTTCAATTTTTGTTTTTTTATTCCTATATTCATTAGGGACTTTTACACTGAGTCTTGACATTACCTAATTAACTTAGTGCTACTAATTAAAATTGAAGGAAAATCATCTAGTCATCATCAAAATCCAGACCCGTTTCGCGCCATCCGACATTAAACGCATGAAAATTTATATAAATGACCAATGATTATATTTTTAAGACCTTGTTGCTATTTTGACATAAATGAACAGAAAAATATAGTAATAAGTAACTTTTTTACTTTCCACTACACAAATGATATTTTAAATAGTCGTATTCGTAATGTTATTGTCGAGCTATACAGGGTGGCGGCAATGGCACCGCCTTAACCGTAACTAAATCCGAATCATATATTGCGACCGCCGCATACAAAGCCGATGGTCTTGTAATATTTTGTGTAATTCAAGTTAGAGTTGCAATAGAATAATTCTTGAATGATAGTTCCTGATGAGCCTTAGAACCCAAAATTCAACACGCTGTGTATAAGCAGATGCTTACACGCAGGTTGCTTTGTACAACACGAGTGACTTTCACATGTAGCCCTTTTTTTGATGCAAAAATAATGCCTTTACGCATGCCCTGCACTGTGGGGAAATAGAACGCATGCAGGTGTATGTGGGACTCCGCGGTCAAGATGTTAATGGACCGAGAATACCCACTAAAACGACCCCGTTGCTCCTTGCTTCAGTAAATGCCCGGTTGATACCCAGTTAAAATTATGACTATTGCCTTTATAATTATATTTATTTGTTTTCTCATACATATTCCCTGTTGTGACGATTTAAAAAAGCTTAGTAAATAAGTCTATTTAAATAAAGTTATTTTTGACTTTGACTTTGAGATAACCCTGGTGACAGTCTCTTTCCCAAAAGTTTTGCCTTGCCTTGCCCGTTGAGACCTATCTCAGCGTAAACGTAAACTATAAAGAAAGCGACAGCGCTACCACCTCCTCGATACTCCTATTTAATTTCCACGACTAATTACCAAACTACCTACAGACCAAAGAAGCAATTTTACAATATCAAATTATAATTGCATTACCATGACATGAAGCATTTCTTATCTTATCAGCCGTCCCCACTTTGTAATATGGTCCCTCGCCTATTCTATTCAATTTATTTAGTACATATTTACATTCTATAACTGGGTCAATTTTTAAAAACCCACTTATAGTTATCACTATTACCTTTAATTATATTTGTTTATTTCTCTCAAAGAAAATCACTGTTATGACGATTTAAAAGAACTTAGTAAATGAGTCTATTTAAATAAAGTTATTTTGACTTTGACTCTATATTAATACCTATTATTTAAGCAAAGCGGGTGATTCACATATTACTTAATAATGTTATTTATGGGTTCTCGTGGTTACAATAGGCAAAAACCTACTTTTTATATAAAAATATATAACTAATAAATTAAATACTTCATGAGACACGATTCTGGATACCGCCCAATATTCAAGAGGCCAAAAATTAACTGGCTTCCAAGCGATTCGCAGTCTCCATCTACATTCGAACTATATAAACTCATTGTTTTTTGTATTGATTTGATTTTCGTATATACTATATTATACAAGATGACCCGGTGAACTTTGTATCACCAACAAACTGCTTCCTATAAGCGCCATCTATCAAAAGTAATCCGAAGTAGCGGTGAAAGAAATGAGAGTTTTGTATAGCTACGTGTCAGTTATCGATTTTTAATTCTAAATTACCAATTTTGAATTATTATACTTTTAGAGTTGTCTATCTATGATTAACTGGTAGAGAATGCCTAATGGCATGAATTCCGCCAATTTTATCATTGTATGTGCAATGTAGCTTAATTAATAGCTCCATTACTAACCCCGTAAAGAACTCGTTAGCGTTTTAATAACGAAAAAATCGAATTAAATTCTCTGTTATTCTGTTCTGTCCTTTTTTTTATATATAAAGCACGGCAAATGACTCGACACCACCTGATGATAAGCAGTAGACGAGTCCATATGTGAAGATAGCTAGTGAAGCATGTGATATACTGCCATAGCCACCCTCACCTTGCCGGCCCAAAAAGTGCTTTTACACGCCTCTTTTAAAGGAACCCATCTTATAAGAAGGAGGGAATACGTGCGCTGGTAAGGAATTAAGGAATTCCATGCTCTAGTTGTGCGACAGAGAAAGGAGTCACTAAATCTCTTAGTACGTAAAGTAGACGCGGCAGACAGACAGTAAAGGAGTGACTCCGTAGACCAGCACGCGTACTCCTTAGTAGGAAAGGAGAGGGAGGGATAAGGTTGAAGGTCTTAAGGTCGAAGGTAAGGTCTTTTTAATTATCTTTGTGTGTACATAAATTGTTAAAATAAATAAATAAATAAACATCGCCTTGGTTTTTCCCCTGGTTCACATTTATTATCTCGAGCCCTTTCGTGCTTCTGAACGCTTAAGACTCTGGTTCCAGTTTTGATTGCAACCGCTTTCACCCACCACCGCATTGAGCCAGGGGAGGTTGTGGTATTATGGATATACTCCTTATATATTTCTTCCATGTAGTAAGCCCAGTTACCATCATTGGGACATATGTATGATGATGATAATTACAAACGTCATTGGTTTCCTTGTTGCTAGTTAGCTTTTATAAAGTTAGTGTTATATTATGGTAACTAAGAAATAATTAAATGGATTAAAGGAATGAATTTGGATTCACCGTTAGAATAGAATAGAATATATCTTTATTGTACATCAGCCAATTCAAGAGGAGAAATACACAAAAAACATTTAACTAATTTTGAACAAAGGGCGACCTTATCGCTAAAAGCGATCTCTTCCAGGTAACCTTAGGATGTACAGGATTAAAGATAAAGTACTTGAGGGAAGTTGGCGACGCATAACGAATACATACATGATAAAAGTTATTACATACAAATATTAAATATATACATACATAGGTACTTACTTAATGATAGCATGTATACACTACGTAATACATAATTAAATAAATATATATCTACTAAAATACATATAATCACAGACTACTAAGGAGATGTAGTATCAGTTTAATTCAAGTATCAATTAATAAATAGTGTTCAAACACAAGCTTTTTAAAACTGTTTAGTGACTGAACTTGCTTATACCATTCTGTTAAAACTGTATTGACAAGTTGACTGTTTGTTGAACTTGTCAGATATTGTAACAAGGCACCGTCTACTAACGAAGGTAACCTTTATTTAACAGATGTTACTAAAAAATTACAAGAATAAATAGTCTGGTAAAAAGAATATTTATCGTTTAGTCTACCATTTACTTTGTTTAGACATTAGACTTTAAAGAAATGAAATTAAATACACTATATTCCTATTCAATTGTACTTATTTATAATTAAATTATTTCTAATTAACTAACACTTTAAATACTGATCATAGAAGTGCATAATGTATGTAAGTGCATAAGTGCATGTTACGTATGACTACTTATTTCAAGTATATTGTAACACATTACGAAATTTTTAAGATACTTGAGTTGTTAGTTAAACACTTATTAAATGGAAAGGTAACTAGTCTTTGACATTAATTCCTAACTTTTGAATAATCATAAAACTGGCCATTTTACGCTAAGATACCTTAAAATATGTTTGTTAGTGACAAAAACTATGTAATTTTCTTTAAATAATGTGAGTACTGGAAATGCATAATTCAGACCTGAAAAAGATAAATAGGAAAGACTGTATGTGATATGTGCGAAAGTAAAAGGTAAAATATAAAGCGGTACTTACATGTAATAATTATAATTTTATAAATTAACACAGATGACACTGAATATTAAACAGGTGACAATGACAAGGAGAATTCGAAAAATAAAATAATAAAAAAATATATTATAATAAAACCAACTAGAAGGAGTTCGCAACAAGACCAATATTTTGATTTGTCGGGTTTTTTTGTCGTCATGGGTACTTTCAAAAGAGGCGTGATAAAAGCACTGTTTAGGCCGGCAAGGTAGAAGTGACTAGGGCAGTATGTTGCATGCTACACAAGCTATATTCTCATATGGACTCCTCTACTGCTTATCATCAAGCGGTCTCGAGTCATTTGCTGAGGTTTTTTCAAAAGAAAACGTTTTACATGCACTTTTTTAAATTTTTATTATTTTTTCGGGATTCACGATTTTGATTAAGGGGAAACCCCTAAGCAGATATTCCAAACCGACCTACCAAACCAAATCAGGGTAGCGTGGTGGTGATAACTAGTGAGGCCTGTGCAAGTGAGACGAATTTATTATTAATTATAAAATTTGCGATTTTAGGTTTTCACCAATGCAACTCCAGAGCATTGGTGTGCTCCTCCACCAGAGCTGGAAGGGCTGGACCTTCCAGATGAACTCCTGCGTTCATTAACCGTACCGGAACACCGCGGCATATATGACACTTGCCTGGCATATACATTGGATCCGAAAATACTGTACACAGCGCTAAATGACTATATTAGTGAAAGGTAAGCTAAGGTTAAAGAAATTCAATGTAATATGCATTTTGTTGAAGATAGAAGAGAGGCAAAAATAAATATTAGAAGATCTCGCAGACTGCCAAAAGAAGGAATACCGAAGGATATCTGTTTCATTCGTGATTCCTTTTAGTGGTAGTTAAGAGATTATTTCCCAATAGTAAAGCTCATATTCATTTATCATCAACAGCCTCTAAATGTTCCACTCCAAGGCAATATTCCTAACACCACGCTTGATAAATATTGACTGTTTCTCTGGCTGAAAACACCTACATCAGATCTGAAGGTCTAGAGTTCAATACCCTGTGTCGACAAAAATTTCCTGCTCAGCTTACATAGTAAAAGGGTTTTCTTTGTACATCTGGCTAGAAAACACCATCGTACCTAGCAAGTTCATCTGGATGTAGCTCACTTTGATCTTCGGCTTTATCTACAATTACCATCATGTGAGATGAAGGTCCTTGTTCAAATAATGATTTTAATTTAATATACCTTAGATCAGAATTAGTTCGAGAGGGAGGTGCCTTAAGGATGGTGATGATACGACAGCTGGTGCCATCTACTGGTGAAGAGGAAAGAAAGCAGCAGGTAACATCAATGATAACTGTATTCATAGACATAAATATCAATCCAAAAATTTTTGTTTGTACATATTGCAATACTCTTGATGATATTAAAACATTTAAAACTGTATCAGTTTTTTCTAAAATCATTTCTAAAATCTAACTTATACCTTTTATTTTTCAATCACAGATCTCAAGAGTAAAAGAAGCTGTTCTTTCAGTTAGGAGTAAGGATGCAGAACCCTGTGCTCATGGTTGGAGATACAGCAGAGAACACTATTTGAACACGCTCACCACTGAAGTAAGGAAAGAATAGAATAGAATAGAATATATCTTTATTGTACATCAGCCAATTCAAAAAGAGAAACACACAAAAAAAAACTTAACTAATACGAAAGAACGAAAGAAAGATACGAAAGACGATATAAATTTTACTTAAAGTGTCAGAAGGTCTAAAGAGGCTTGAGTGACACTTATCTTGGCACATATTATGTAAAAAGTTACGAATACGAATGTTTACATTACCGAAAATAATATCAACGTCTATTAGGACATCATCAATACAATTGACTATTCCGGAATATTCTTTCAGTATTATTATACAAGGGAAGTAAAAATATTAAAATCTTTTAGAGTACAACTGTACAGACAAATATGTATAAAAGTTTTTGTACAGACGATAGCATATTTAGAGTAACGAGTGGCATTAAGAAAACAATTATAACATACGGGATAATGGTACTTTTAAGGTCAAGCTCTTACGATTATGAGCTGTGGTGTGAGGTTGATTTTCTGCCAGAAAATTTTCAAGTTAGAGTTATCACTTCTACTCTTTGCATAAAGAGATTTCGTTACTATTTTCTTTGATGCACAGCCAGAGTGTAGAATCAAGAGGTCTGAAAAGAGGCATGCTGCATTGGGTATTTTTGTTCCTCTTTCTACTTGCCATCAGGCGGTATCGATTCATTTGCTGTTTATTTTTTTATAATAAAAATGATTGATGATTATGAAATATAGACATATAAAACTGATAAAAACAAAAACTTAAATTGTTTACTTGTCCATTTTATAAGCGAAGTCTTCTGGTTGTTTATGTCATCACTTACAATATTGAATATCAAAAGAATATGTCGTTAGGATTGGCTAAATAAATAAATTGAATTGGAATGAAAAACCACCCCCATGGTCTAATGGCTGAGACCCTGCTTTAGATCTGGAGGGCTGGCGTTCAATTTCCAGTGAGGTCAGACATTTAGTGATCGGTTTGATTGATGATAGGGCTTTTTCTTAGGGCAAATGGCTAGCTACCTCCATCTTAGCTAAGTCTGCCGCTATAGCGATAATGTTAACAGCACTGTTGATGTCATTTTTTGTGATTGCATTCTCATTACATCTTTGGCCTTATCTTCACTTACCATCAAGTGAGTTGAAGGTCAAGAGCTACTACTTAATAAAAATATTGGTGATTGATCAATTGTACAAATAGAATCATCATAAGAATCTTAATAACTGCTTGAAACACTTGAGTATTCACTTAAACCAAAAAAATTGACAATGTACATTCTTATCGTATATTATATATATATATATATTTCGATAAAACAAGAAAACTAGTTGCCTCATGATTAATTTCTATCGTATCTAACACGATTCCAGTGTCATTAAAACACTCAGCCTTAATTATGAAATCAAATATATTTTTCCCATTCCAGTTCAATTTGGTGTGCGATAATGATTGGCTGCCACGAACTGGAAACACTCTTTTTTGGGTCGGATCCATTTTTGGAAATCTTGTCTTTGGATGGATGTCAGACAGGTTTGTATTTTTTGCTTTTATCGTGAAACAAAAAAGTTCTAGTTATTAGTTGCTTTGAGTTGAATTTAATTAAGAAAAAAGAAAGAACAGTGATTTTGGTACCTGTTTTGAAAAACACTCCACTAACAGATTTTAGTGGAGCGATTTGCACAATGATGATATTGAAGTTAGCGGTAACTCCTGCTTTCGCCGAATTACCGTTTTGCCGAATTATCGTTTCGCCGAATTATCGTTTCGCCGACTTATTGTTTCGCCGAACTACTAGTTTTACATAAAGAGAGAGAGTGAGAGAGAACCCGGTAACAAAATTTAATTTAAATGGCGTCTATATGAAAGTATCTCATTACGTTTATTGGTTAGGTTAGGTTAGGTTATGGTGATTTTTAATACATTTCCAGTAAATTGTATTATATTTGTTAATATTCAATGATATGAGAATCCAAAGAAAGAATAATTCGGCGAAATGACAATTCGGCGAAATGACAATTCGGCGAAACGACAATTCGGCGAAACGACAATTCGGCGAATCGAGGGACAATCGAAGTTAGCACCATTTTTCAAAATATAATAATAAAAAAAATATAAATAATATAATTTGTGAATTTCAAATAGGCAACACCAAGGTATTGATTTTAATTTTTATGATAAGTGTCTTTTTTAATTTGAAATTTTACATCTAAAAGAGTTCTTCATTGAAGTACTAGTTGACTAAACCGCACTTATCAGTACTTGATTTTCGTTGTTTGGATCATTTAATGATAATAGACGATTAACACACTGAGAGTTATCCTGATGATAAGTTTTAACATCTACTCCAAGAAGGTGATGTACCAGTACCATACCATGAGATACAAGAACTAAAAACTTCTTGGTACTATAGGATAACGTATTCTGTAGACAAATGAAGTAAATTCCTTCATACCGTTAACTTTCTTAATTCTTTGTTACTTTATCATCATCGTCACCCTATGTACTTTCCACTGATCGGTACAGACCTTCGTACACGGGAGAGACAAGAAGGAGTTTGGGCCACCACCACTCTGATGCAATGCAATTTGGCAGTAGCGAACATACCAAATCCACCGAAGAACCGACCAAGACAAAAATTGCTTTGCTTTCGTAATAGGAATCAGAGCACTCGAGCCACTACACCAATGAGCTCTCCATATCATTATTCCATAGGCTCATTATCCTTGTTGTCATTATATCAATATTAAGTAAATTTTACAGATACGGTCGTCGTACAACTATAATGCTGATGATATTACTGGAAGTGCCTCTAGCAATAGCTACATCGTTCCCCAACAACTATTGGACTTATGTGGCACTTAGAATAGCTTGCGGGCTTTTCTTTCCAGCTTTGTATCAGCAGCCATTTATCTTAGCCTTGGAGTTGATGCCACCGAAAAAAAGACCTTATACTGGTGAGTCTTCCAGCAAATTTTGTCGAAATTATTTGTTAGCCAGTCGTGTCTTGGTGACGCAATATTCAATCGAAATCTGTTGATGGATTTAGATTTTAAATCAATGTCTTAATCTTTAGAATACAGCCGGATTGGAATTTCTTTTACATAAACTACTTTTGGTAATGTCATGTTCAATTAAACTTTTAAATAGAGACAAATATTATGCAATAAACAGTGATGTAATTTTAACATTCAGAAAGGTTAGTACATTGTCTAACTTTATGACAGTAGTTAAAAATTATATGTTTCGTATTTTGCAATCATTTGACTGTTTAAATTTTAAAATAATCTGATGTCCTTTGCAGGAATCGTAGTTGGAATGCTGTTTGCAAGTGGAATGTGTCTGTTGGCGTTATTGGCCTTTGCGATAAGGGACTGGTTCTATCTATCTTTAGCAACTAGTCTTCCTTTCGTTTTGCTATTTGGGTGAGTGGCATTCCTTTGGTACTTTATTATTGTGATCATGTTTCTTGTATATATGTAATTATAATCATAGATAATTAAAATCATAATATTATAGGAATGAATATTATAACTTCGATAATAACAGTGTATCTAGATAAACTCTTGGAATGGAGTGCTACTTACAATCAAAATGATTTTTAATGTAAGTCCATAAGAATTTTTTTTGTTTACCACAGGTATTATTGGCTGATACCCGAATCACCTAGATGGCTTGTCGGCCGAGGTCGCATAGCAGAAGCAGAGAAGGTTTTCAGAAATCTAGCCAAGAAAAACGGAATAGAATTACCTAGAGGGTTTCTGCTGGAGATACATGTAAGTCTAAATAAACTCTTACGAAGTAATAATTATGTAGTGTATCATGTATGTAGCCTTAATACATAATACATAAAATTGATTATTAGATAAACTCATAACAGGGCACGTAGAGAAAATGTAAGTTCTTTCCATTTCGACATTTCAATTTTTTTATGATCAAATTTATTTTATTTTAAATTTAATTTTTTTTATTAACAATTTAGTTGGTTTTAACAATTTGTAAGTATTTATTAACAAACACTTACACATATTCATAAAATGATCTGGCACCAATCATGGTAGAAATTGCTTCGTTTTCGTTATTAAAACTACAGGTCTCAATACGCTACACCACCAAGTTCCCCAAATAAGTTAACGTAATAGACATTTTTTTAAATTTCTCACAAGTATGTATATACTATTACAGTCACTTGCATGAGAAACTGAAGAAAATAAGGTATTTTATCATTTCTGTACTAAAGTTAATATATATCTACTACATGTCATAGACTACTAATGAGATACTACGGATACATAATAATTCAAGTATCAAATTGACAAATAGTTTTAAATACTTGCTTTAAAACTCTTCAGTAACTGAGCTTGCCATATGTGAACGGGTAAAGAGTTCCACAGTAAAACAGCTTGTATCAAGAAAGATGTGTGATGGTGCTTCCAACATTAAGTTTTCCGACGATCTTAGTTCCTTACTTAGGTTTTTGAGTTCATAGTTATTTCAATTTATCAGTACAAGTTGAAGTTCTAGTAGTTTGTTTTGTTTTTTATACATTTTCAGAAAAGAATTAAGGACGAAGAAATTGATGTTGAAGTTACGATGCTCACAAATGTAAATGGTCATGCTGTTGGGTTTCCAGAAACTCGAGAAAAAGACTATGTAGATAGAAGAATCAACAACATGCTCACATTCAAACCGGATCTTAGTAAAATAAGTGAATCTGATGAAATCAAAGGTGATAATCTAGAAAGAATAATAGCTCTCGAAGTTGCTGAAATCGTTAATAAAAAGGCTAGATTAAAAAGAGAAAGACAGAGTATCAATGAAGAAGTAAAAGAAGAAAGTCAGAATGAAGAATCTCATTTGAATGTCGAGGCTTTCCAAAAAGCTACACAAACTGAACCTTACGCAAGATCTCCAGCGAATTCATTAAGGAGAAAATCCTTACAGCTTGTCACTAGAATATTCATAAAAGAAGAAGGCGAAGAAGATATAATGGAAAATAAGAGAATGGACGATCAGAACTCAGAAGGTGATTGTAAGGCGTCTCCGTTAGATGTATTTAGATATCCGAATATAAGAAAGAAGTTCTTCATTTTGGCTTTCAATTGGGTGGCATTGGGTGTCGTGTACAATAGTTTAAGTTACAATACACCAAATTTAGGAGTTGACGATTTCTTAGCGTTCTTTATAGGTGAGACAATTTCCAAATACTATTTTAGACAAAATCGTGGTTTATTTATACAAAGTCAAAATATCCCTTTTATTAATCGAAGATCGTTTAAAGGTTTGTCTTCTCTATGCTAAAAAAGATCATAGCTACGAATTTACATACAAAATCCATTTATTGATGAATTGTGTGAGTGTTCTAAATTAGATATTTACGGAACAGCACTTTACAACATTACCATTTGAATTCATACCACCTAGCGGCGCTCGTCCATCTTCTCTTTATATATAATTATTATTACTTTTAGGGGGAGCAGTCGAGTTACCCTCGTATTTTATTGCATGGCGCTGTATGGACCGGTACGGTCGACGATGGGTGCTGTGCGTGTTTATGAGTATTGGTGGCTTAGCATGTCTTAGCTGTGTCTTGGTTCCAGAAAGTGAGTACACTACAAGATGAAATCTACTTAATAAAACAATTCAATGGGATCACAGATTGAACGTACTAATAAAATCAAAAAATCTAATAAACGGGAAGATGCTATTTTATGACGCGTTTTGATCTCGAACATGAACAAAAGATCCAAACTTGACTTCACCCGAGTATAATGATTTATAAATTTGGTATACAGCTACAAATGTTTATACTTCCTAAAATTGTCCTTCCTTATAATAATTTGTGTATATTGGCAGGACAATTTCAGGATATATAAAATTAAAACTTAAAGACCTATGTATAGTACAATTTGCTGAAAGTTTTCCAATTGTTTAATTAACCAGTATTATAATTATATTCTTTAATCATCACTGTCCTAAGAGTATGTAATGTACCAAGACTAAATAAAAGTATTTTGATTGACTTTATGGGAAAAAAGATAAAACACATAAATTACGCGGCATTCGCCAAACTATTCTCTTTTTAAATATATCACACATTCCCATTCTTTTCTACAATTTCTATTGCCACGCCGGAAGTCTAAAGATTTATATTCATTACGCCGATGTTACCATTACGGTACACTGTCAATACCAAAATTTCAACGATGAAAAAGGCATATGAAACCAATTCGCATCCGATGTGCGGCTGGCTTAATGGATAGGACTAAAATGAAAAAGGAAAAAAAAAAGGAAAAAATGAAAAAGGTCACTCCAAATGAAATTGAATAATGAACAGTGTAAAATAATCACAATATTCTTAACGAACTGGAAAGAATTATCAGACGAACTAGAGGTTTATAAACACTTTTGTTTTCAGCGTGGCCATGGATAACAGTATCTTTAGCGATGTTGGGCAGATTATTCATTGCAGCATCATTTGCAGTATTTTACGTCCAAATTGGAGAACTTCTCCCAACTGTGTTGCGAGCTCAAGCGATGGGGGCAGCTTCTTTTATAGCTGGACTGGGATTGCTTGCTTGTCCATATATTGTATATTTGGTAAGAACTTAGATATTTTTTCCACTTTTAGTTTCTTAAAATAATTAATACTTAAAAATGTTATGAACTATCGACTAATACAGATATGACTGACAGCTAAAATCGTTTTTCAAAATACTCAGAAGTTTGAAACCAAGTATTTTGCTCATTTTTTACTGGATAGTATGATCCAAAGTTCCATAAAAAGTAGGTCAGTATAGAAAAGGGAATTCAGTACTCTCTGCCTTAATCTATGTTACGGAAAGGGCTAGGAAACATTAGAATCCTAAATCACTGAAAATAGTAGCTTCAAAGAAACTGCATAATTTAGTAGATATTGATAAAGAAGTCCTAAAATCTGGACTTCTATATATTCAATAATCTAATGTGTTAAAAATTTCGTACACAATATTTTACAGGCAACTTATTCGCGAGCCCTGCCACTCATAGTAATGGGTATTCTAAGTGTGGTAGCTGGAATCACATCATTGTTCCTGCCTGAAACTCTGAATCAGCCGTTACCACAAACACTAGGAGATGGAGAATTATTTGGAAGAGATTTCAAAGTATTTAGTTGCGTTCCTAGATCCAAAAGAGACAACTTGAAAGATTTAGAATAAAGAACAGGGAGTTTATCCTCTTGACAAAATGAGATCAAATTCATGATTGAGATGACGTAGACGAGAAGTTTACAGAGCCTCAGCGTAAAACAACCCAATTAATGATATGCTATGGTTGCAAATTGAAACTAATCCTCATAACGTTGTGATTGGATAGTGAGTAAACGTTATAAGAAGAGAAAGGCATAGCGATCAATCAGCCAATTGTTTAACCATAACACTTGACTCTGTGGTATTTCACCTTGTAAGCTAAGGGAAGTAATTCAAGAAATATCAAGAAGATTGATCAACGGCAGAACTAAAATCTAACAAAGACAGATGGAAATCTACTATCTCTTTCCTTAAAACCTTCTCATTGGTAGTGTTGGATAGTAATTGTGACTGTTACCAGATATTAAGGGAGTCTTTTTTTATTGAACTTCTGTACAAAATATGATAAATAATGCTCTATATCTTTATGATACAGAATGGGTGGAAAATCGACGTTTAATGTTAAAATTTAGATGCCTCCTAGTCAAAAACTATCGTCCCATGCATGTTCCGTGATTTCGAAAGGTTTAAGAGTTATAATTTAGATCAGTTACTCGCTTTCCCATAAGTGAGTATTTTTATAAATAAAATAAAATAAATTAAGATATATTATTTCATAAAAATATATTTAAAGGCAGAAAAAATATCCAACATATCGTTAGTAGAATACAAACCTTATCCATGATAGATTTTGAATCGAAATTGCAATAAAAGCTAGTTTTGTAAAAAGAGGATAGTTCTTTTGATCTGCTGCTTGTACACAGAGCATTTAAGTATTAATCAAATGTATTTTAAATATAATAATAATAATACGTTTTATAAAATGTAGAGAATAATAATTTAAATTGTATTGTTTATTTCAAATTATTGAGAGAAACGGGGATTTTCGTTACTTTTGTGTCACAATTTTCATTATAATAAGTATTATCTTATTCGATTTGTAAATATTTTACTTAAGTATGAATTGAGGTTTGTAAATATTAAAAAGGTGTCTTAAAGTTTTATCTAATAATTACTGAAATGCTATTCAATTGTGCAGGAAAGATCAAATTTTCCAAAAAAGGTCTCAAAGATATCTTAAAATTACCTTAAATTTTAAATTGAAAAGTTTTATCATCATCATATGAGATTTTTATGAGCAAAACAAATGCAAATCAGTATATTTTGACATCTCTCTGAAATATTACTTTCATTTTGTCTCTCTCACTCGCATGTCAAACGAAGAAGATAAACTATGTTGTGTGCGTGTACGGATTGTTTATAAGTAAGACCACTACTGTACAATTTTTGCAACTTAAACTAGTCTTTAACTACATTATTCTGTTTACAGAATAATGTAGTTAAAGACAAATAAATTAAAATAATAAATAATTAATTTTAATAATGTAGTTTGATTTATCAAATAAACTTATTTAGTAAAACAATGTTTTTCTTGTTTAGTTGTCAATTTTGGGCGTCCAATCTGGGACAATCTAACGTAGCCCAGATTGAATGCTATAATAAATATCAAATAAAATGTTTTGTTCAATTACCTTCATATTTAGTTTTCTTAAAAGGATCCCACTTTGATCTTTATTATATAATCATCGTCTTCATCTACAGCCTATGTACGTACCACTGCTGGGCATGCCAATACACTCATGAGGACTTTGGGCTATAGCACCACCACTCTAGCCCAATACTGGGCGTGGGGAAAGTGGTTGCCATAACAACTGGGAACAACGGCTTAACTTACCTTCCAAATCACGGAGAAGCTTGAGATAACAAATTTGATTGACCCATCCCGGACCAACCATGATAACAGTTGCTTTGTTTTCTTTATCGAAACCAGAGCGTCCAAGCCATTGCCAATGAGCTCCTCTTTTATTACATGCCAACAATTTATTAATAAACAAAGTAAACATTAGGAATTTAATTACTCAAGTATGCTATCTAGACGAGAAGGCTTCAGTTTTCCAATACACTTAATTGTATTGAAGGAAGTCATTATCAAAAGTGAAAGATAACATTAAAAAGTAAATGTTTTGTTATGCTTTAATTTGGATATTAATTTCTTTAGCACAACCAAACCTACAACGGCTAAAGACATCTATGTTGAGCTTAATTTCCGATCTGAAGTTACAATGGGTTCCATCCCACATTGGCTTAAAGGGTAACGAGGAGGGTGACAATTTAGCAAAATTATCTTCTGTTTCTATTACACCTTATTATATGGAACTACTTACCAATTTCAAAAATAAACGTTACGATCAATTTAAAGATAAATAAAATAAGTTAAGAAAAAGGCAATTAGTTTAAGACAATACAAAGCCAACCTCCTCGGATACCTACCACGGTTTTTCCGTAACCGAAACTATCGGATATCCGATATAAAATATTATCCATAACCGTAACCGAATCCGAAATAAAAGTTTCGTATAATATCGGATAGGGGCGGAGCATAATTGCGACACATTATTGCACTAAAACTTTTTGTTAAGTATAATTTGCCTTTGCTAAATTTTGACAATTAAATATGTTTAATGTTATTGTAAGTTGAAAGACGATGTATGATTCAGAGCAAGTGAAAATTAAGTAACTAATAATAATAAATAAAGAAAGCTGTGATGACATTGAACTTAAAATCTAGTAATAAATATGTGTAATGAGCATTCCAAATTTAATTCTAATTTTAATATTTTAAATGACTGATTTTTGTTCCTACCAAATAAAACCATTTTATTAGCTATTATATTTAATAATTTTGAAATTCCTTAAAAATCTAATATCCGTAACCGAAGTTATCCGAAACTAACGGATAATCCGAAATAATTTCATATCCGTATCCGTATCCGTATCCATATCCGGTATAATAATCATTTCTATATCCGTATCCAATCCGTATCCGAAATTTCATATCCATAACATCCCTAATTATATCGATTACGATCTGGACATTATACTCTATAAGACAGGTTAATAGTCCTAACTGCTATGTTTAGTATAGTAAGGTAGTTGTTGTATATACTTTTCATTCGTTAGATTGATTGTTATTTTGTTTAAATCTTGCCCTTAGAATAACATATTCTTAATCTCTTTAATAATCAACAATTTGAAAATAAACAATAATTTCTTGATGGCTGCCCGTCCTGTCAAATTATTCACTCGTTGTCTTTCTAAAAAAAATATTTTTTTCACCAAACTACAGCATTAAGAACAGTAACACTCGCAATTGAGTTGACAATAAAATCTGGAAGATTTGGTCTTTTTTCGGTAACTTCTATCAATATTAATGTTATCTATTCTATGAAAATCATGAAAATAATTAAGAATAACCTCATTGCATAGCTAACTGCGTTTTGACTCTTTCATAACAAATTATTAAGAGTAGCAACAATCTCCAAGACGCCTAGCATTGTATGAGCGGCAATAAAATCTGTTATCGTAAATACACAATTAATTACATCAGGCTCATGGAGTTTGCTTTAAATATAAAAGATAGATTTTATTTATTTATTAATTTAACAATTTATGTACACACAAAGACAATTAAAAGGATTTAAATTAAATTAACGTGATAAGAAATTTAAGAATACTTACCTGTATATAATCCTGAGAAAAGCTCCGTGGCAATTGTGTATTTTGTTGTAGCGTTATCTAGTAAATTCCTTTGTCCAGTGGCTATCATGCGATCGGCTAATACATAGGTCTGCAAACATTGAAGCCTTCAGGCCATAATGATTTTTCAGATTGTTCCAAGTTTAATTTTTCTGCCCTTAACTATATTTCTAGACTAGAATAGTCTAAACCTAAGCAAACTTACGCTTTTTTTTGCATTTATTACAAAACTAAATTACAAACTTTGTCGTAGTTTGGAGCTAGTTGGGTTAATAGATCATAAGGTGGGCGGGTGTTTTAAATAGTTTCAAGTTTACCAATACAGATTTAACTGCGACCACAACTGCACACTCGCTACTGGGATCTCTTTTAACACTAGATATACCAGCGATTTGAATATATGTCAACAACAAAAATTATATTTGTTACTAATGTATATAAAATAACATTAAGTTCATAAAACGTACTCTCTAATTATAGCTACAAAAGTCATAACATCACTTCTGAAAAAAAATATGTGTAATATAGTAGGAATTTTGAATTGAAATTGCACGACCAGTCTAAATGACTGGTCTGGTAAATCTAGTGTTAAAAGCCAAGTTATCGCTTTTCATTTCACCCAAATCCTCGAACCAGCGGTCCATCCTCTATCCCCACTGTTCCATTCTAAGAACCATGCCTTGTCATGGGGCAATGTCAAATGAATGTAACACAAGATTGTAATGACGCTTAATTTGGTCTAGATAATAGGTGTGACTGTGTCAAGAAATAAAAATATAAGTTAAATGTGTTGCTTTTACAAGTTGAGTAACGTGACTAATCACGTTACTCAACTTTCCCCCCTAAGGGGCTTTAGAATTGTCAAAGATAAAATCGACTTTATCGTTCATATTCCTATACTTTTCACAAGAACCTTCTTAAGATAGCGTCCGCACTATTGACTCTTAAACTACTAATAATATTTGAAGCTCCTTTTTCTTGCACCGTGCCTGTTGTACATTGGTTCTGTTTTAAAGGTAATTAACAATGTGAAATATAATTTGTTTAAATGTGTAATTTTGTGGAAAAATATAAAGTAAGAAAAATTGTCTTGTTTTATTATAAGGAATATTACAATAAGGCCTAGAAGGAGTCGACATGAGTTTTATTTGTAGAACAAGAAGGAGGCTTTATGTTTTCCGACTTTATTTGCCTTCATAATCATATTCTAATGTGTCTAAGTCTCTTTACTAATGTTATTACAAAACAAATTACGTTACGTGCTGAGTAAATACACTCTGAACACGACCATGACCTTAGGTTAGGATAGCTGGGTTGATATGGAACCTGTAGGCGTTACAATTCTTTGGTTCAAGGATAACAAACAACCTTTTTATCGTGACTAAATATCGATAGAGTAGCAATCAGCTTGTACACAAATAAAACCTTTGAATTGTCAAATAATAATTGAATTGACAACACTAAAAGCCTTCGGTTTTTCAATCCACTCACACGTAAGTATGGGGACAATTTGAAGAGCGAATTTTAATTTCCAATACGATGATGTTGAGAAAGTAATTGTGTGCATTATAAATTTTACATTAGCTCATATAAGAATCAGGAACGAAGTCTTCTGGAGACACGACAATTCAGTTACAACTTTTAATTTATGTCATATGTACGTCATATTTGTCAAAATATAACGTGTTTCTTTAATTTGCTTATGTCTGGGTAATTCCATTATATTCTGTATGTATAAAAAATGCTGTTGAAACAATGTTTAATTAAATAAACAAATAAGCAAAAAAGATTAGATAATAATAAATTTAATAGACTAATTAAAATAATTAATTATTAAAAATATTTAATTAATTATTAATTAATTAATTAGACTTAAATTTAATAATATTTTATTTTTATTTTTTCAATTTAATAGATTAGGAACACTTAAAGGCTATGTTTCTGTTTCCTTAACACTTCATGAGTAAGGTTTTTTTTTATTTAAATGGATGGAATGTTTATCACTGTGCAACCTAAACATATTTATTTCTAAAATATTAAGTTGAGTGTTCTAAAATAATTTCTTGATATTCTGTTACAGGTTAACACAACAGTGGTTATATTACAATAGTTTTGTATTCGTTATGAATTGAAAAATCGAAAATGAATACAAATTTTGTTGAAGAATACATTTTGTCAAATCTTAAACTTGCAGTTCTTTTCCAAAATCTTTTCTTTTCACCAAAATACAGCATCAGAAAAAGTAGGCTCGTCGTCAATAAAAATATCTGCTACATTTGGGCCTTCCTCGGCAACTTCATCGGAATTTGCGGTAACGTTTTATTTTCGATATACAGATATGATAACCAAGACACAGAAATTGATGAACTTGCTCAATTTTTGGCTTCAAGTCTGGCTGTGGACAGACTGATTGGATTCTCAATTAACTTTATCATAACACTACAAAGTAAGATGAATATCAAACTAATATTAAGCATACAAAATACTTATAGAACGTTACAAATCCATCCCGAAATATTTAAAAAGCATGACCGATTTGGGCCCCATATCCACATTTACGCTTTACTGTTTTATTACATACTGGACTTCTTCCATACATTGAAATTCCACGACTGTCTCACTCTTGTAGCATTCAAAATGACATTTTTCTTCATTTTGCTTTCAATTGATATGAATATCATCTATGCCAGTTACGTCATGAAACTTATCACGATTAGCCTCGTCGTATGGATGAATGAGATCCAAATCAATGGAAACTTTTCACGACGATTGAATTACAAAGTACCCAAGAATTTATTCAGAATCTACATAGATATATTAAAATCTTTCGGGGCGTTCAAGAAGACTTTTCGTTTTATGGTATGTAATACGATGTTTAATGTATTAGATATTGTAGTATCTATATTCTTAGTAAGTATTGTTCTGAGACCTTCCCAAATTTACCCATAATAATTGCATGCTATTTATTTTTCGAAATTAATAAATCACCTTTCCATTTCTAATACATTGTATATATTAATGTTCTCAGCTTAGTACTTCTCTATAGCTGATAGTGGAATCACTATGAATACCTGGTTGACCATGCAAACTATGCAAAATTTTATAACTATATACAAGAAGTCTCCTCCCTCTCATTCTCTTCTTCTCTTAAATTTAAAAGTTTTTCATTTCTGTATTGTCCAGTCAAGTTCTTAAATAATTATATTACTGTATCAATGATTCAATTTAAAGGAAATATTTTGATGGATTTTCAATGTTTCAGATCGCGTATTACGTTATTCATATATTTTTATTTGGACTCTCACATGTCGCATTCCTGACTCAATATTTGAGAACTACATTTCAACTACAGGAAGCTATAAATGTGAGTAATTATTGTCTACTCTATTACTGTTTTAAATGTAATTTATAAAATTAGTTATATCAACGGCGATGAAGCAACTTGAGACAATTATATCTGCTAAATTAGAACGATCTTCAATAGCTTAGTGGTCGATAGTTATTACTTTAATTAGAAGAGATGCGGGAACTTTGTAATCAAGATTCAGACTAGCATAGTCTTTTATATCAGTATTAAATTTATCAACAGCTAATCAATCTGTTAATTCCAATCTTTTTCAGGCGGAATCGATATTATTGGCATTCGGATTGTTGGGCTCGATGTTGAAAAGCAAAATCTTACTCATAATACTGTGTCTCGAACATGAAAACTTCCATTTGACAGTTAACAAAGTAAATTGTATTAGCACAATGAAGTTGAAGTCCTGTCACCGTAAGTATTTTTGACACGTAACGATATTTGGATGAGCTCAGAATAAAAATGAATATATATTAAAATATTTTCTGGAATATGAAAACATTGCTTCGTACATAAAAAGTATGTGTTCCTTTTTTAAATTTATTTTTACAGCATCAAACAAGAAGTTCCTCAAAAATATTCTTCGGATGAACAGAGTGGAACTTACCCATTTCTCACCGTATGGCATCTACGTTGTTGACGCTAAACTGCCGATGAAGATTTTGGGAGCTCTCACCACCTTTTCTGTGCCAGTTGTCCAATTTGTTTTAATTTAAAATAGGTTTTCACTGCCTTGTTTTTCGTCACTTATAAGTTTTGAACCAAATTCCTAGCATCATCATTTAAATGTTATATTCTACAGCTGTATACGAATACGAATTAAAATTCATATTAAACTTTTAAGTTTAACGAAAAACACAATAAATTGACAAACAAGACACTTAGTTTTATTCTACCCATAAAACTATGTAATTTAATTTCAAGGGGAAAATTTAAAGAATGGACTCATTTTGAACAAAATTTTATTTTTGTAACCACTGTTTATATGTTTTTGAACATATTACTTACTTACTTATACGTAAAAAAACTTTATTCTTGGTCTAAAATAATATATAACAGTATATAATAGCAAATTACATATAGAAATATACAAAAACCTATCGTTGTATACCGCGAAACATTTTAATATATAAAAAACCAATTATTATCAATAAACCAGATTTCAACCGTCCGTGTTGTGTCTCACTCCTACCTCCTCGCTGCTGTCTGCCAGGGCTACTCTCTGGGATAGTTCCTATTATCACTATGCTACTTGCGCCCTGGAGTGGCTTCCTAAAACCCTATCCTTGCTCACCAGACTTCCACTATCCACCCTGGCACAGCATTTCCTCATTTGTAGTTGCGTTATATAGCAATAAAAAGCTAAGGGTAGGCCTTTACCCAGCAGTGTCTGGAGAATGATGAAGATGATGATAATACTTTGCAAGAACTTTATAGGATTTAGAATAATTTAAGTGTTTCCTAACACCATCAAGGTTTCGGTATAGTCCCGGGAACACGAGACAATTGAAATTGTTTCTTGATTATTCGTCTTCACAAGTTAGTCAACCTTACCAATTGACTCCAGATTACCTTCATGTTCGGAAAGGAGTAGGAGGAGTCTATTTGCGAAGAAAGCTAGTGTAGCGAGAAATATGCTAGACTAGCCACTTCTATCTTGCCGGCCTAAAAGGTCTCTTTTCAACGCCTAAAGAGCATATTTTAGATGAAAGAAGGAATAATGTACACCTTGGAATTGACGAAATAAATGCGTAATTCCTATTTATAACTCTTTATATTACTTTGCTCCCTGAGGGTTTGGCAACATGCTTAATCATGTATTAAGTATTTTTAGTTATATAGCCTACAATCAGATGAATAATGAGCCACGATCATTTTGCACGCTGCAGCACAGACTTATTTTTGTACAGTATAAGTATATACTATACAAAAAGAACTAATAAATTATATATTTGTCATTATAATCCAGTGAGCGTGAACATGCAATGATGCCAAAGTTTAAGTCGCTTCCGACCTATCTTCTGCGAGATTTTGCAAGATGAGTAAAAGAAACCTTATGGACCGGCTTGGCAATTGGAGTATTGTTATCATAGTACTCGAAACCACACGATGGTAAACTATGACGTGGATCTAAACTTTAATGTTCTTAAGATAAGATAAGATAAGATAAGCTAAATTTTATTGTGATATATATGTTTTATTTTAACACATAGATATTATAATTAATGAGAATGATATTTCAGTAAATAATTAAAATTTTAAAATAAGACCCGTCTTCTGGAGGGATTCTGGTAAAGCCGTGTACACTAGTCTATCAGATGATATAATTTTCTATTCATCATCACGGAACTCAATCAGGTGAACCATTATAGTCATCTTTATTAAGACCTGTTTATGATAAAATAAAAAAAACAACAGGAACGGTATAAGCGGTGAGTGCTCCAAATATCTTCATCGGCAACTTGGCGTCAATAGTCAGGATACCATATGGCGAGAATTTCGTCATTTCCACCTTATTAAAGCGAAGTATGTTTTTAAGAAGCTTCTTGTTGACTCCTGAAAAAAATATTGTGAGGTGACTTCGAAAGCCGTTTACTTCATGATGGGAAAAGACAGTTAGTTATCTCTTTTGCTAAATTCCAGGCACTATGGGTAATTTATTGCTTCCTATCATTTCAAGACCTTATAAAATCGCTACAGTACAATAGTAACACACGCAAGAGTTCGTTCTAAATAGTCTTCTCTGGAACTTAGAGCGTCACGTCCGTCTTTTAGAGGATCATAACCAAATTACTTTGTAGCAAGTGAAGAATATCTTTGTGCGAGAACAAGGCAATTTATCTCCAATTCCGACGTTTCGTTTCTTCTTTATTTTCATATGAAGGTCATCATTAAATATCAATGGTGTTCGAGACAATCTATCATCCTCATTGATTGTACTATTATTACACAAACATCACACAAGCAGTTTTATAACAATTGTTAATTTAATATTTTACTCATCATATTCATATAACTTTCAACTAATACTACTAATGGTTTATCATATCCCACAAAAAATTAAGCTATCTAAGGTGCCTAGTAAGGCTGCCTGCTAGCATTATTGTAAAACCACTATATACTCACCAGGATATTCATTCTTCGAAATCCTACTGCATATACAATTAACTTCATTTAAGGTCAAAATAAATTTTTCGTGTTCAATACATAATATTATTAGTAGTATTAAGGTTTTTACTAACATAAATACTAATGCTATTGCCAGATACACCGTTTGGTCCTGAAATTGTTTAAGTTTTATATATATTACATCCAGCATTAACTTTCATATATAGACATATAGCTTTCCAGCAAAAAATCCTTTAAAATACAATTCCAACAAAGACAACTTCAATAAAGACAAAGACATAATATCTTTATTTAAATAGACTTATTTATTAAGTTCCATGGGAATATGTATGAGAAAAATGGATAAATATAAACAAAAGTATGGCATTAGTAATAGTGCCTGTAACTTTAAGTTATAGGTCATTGTCCCAGTATTGGAACAGTATTTTTGTTATTCCAGAAGTATACTTCAAATCTACTAGCTGCTTTATACCGACATCATTAGATAAACATCAGATTTTTATCATTTGGATTCTGTTCTAGAAACTCACATCAATGGTATTTCTAAGACGAATAGTAATTTTGAATATGTGACACACCAACGCGATATGGCAGAGTCCTAAAACAACCGCATGGATGACGTAAAAGGCATTCTGCAAAAAATAAATGCCATAATATATATACATTCACAGCATAATGGTCTCTATACATATTACTGTTACAAATCTAAATACTATGACCAAAGAGATAAATTTATCACATGTTACTTACCATGAGCCCAAAAACGCGCTTATAGGCCTTATAACATTCCATTATATCCAAATAGCTTGCAAAAATATTTTTACACACAATATTATTTTTCAAGCCATACATAAATTTTAAATTCATTTTCCAGTTTCGAAGCTGAATCATCCATACAGCAAGGTTGTTTTTGATAAGGACTATGACGTAGCTAGCATATATGATATACATATCGATGGAAATCAAAGGTAAGTAGAAAAGGATCTTGAAAAATTTAACGATTCGGGATTCGTTTAATCGAATTGTGAAAAATATTTCGAATAAGTAATACAATAGAATAACATAAAGTTTAAAGTGTAACAAAAGCTTGTCTCTTTGGCTGAACAATTCATCATTGACTCTCAGATTCTTACAAACATACTGTATTCTTAAAATAAGTTGGATATTCATGGTGCTATTCAATGTTATGAAAAAGTTTAAAAAGTATCCAATCGTTCTAACTAAAATGAGAGTTGCAATCAGAACCGTGCCAATAAAATCCAAATAAGCCTTATTACTATTATGATTCATGAACCCAATGTTACTACAGATCCCGACGAAATTACCCAAAAACGACCAAATGTAGCTGAATCGTGTATTAGGGTATAGTTGACTATTCTTTAATGAACACTTTGGAGAAAAAAACAAACTTTGTAATAGGATTAGGAATGATAACATCGATAAAATGTCTCCCCTATTACTGACCATGTTATTTGCTTTAAGATAAAATTCAAATCTCATACGGTTGACACCTGTAACAAGAGTTTTAAGAGTTATTTTTATTTTGACTCCATTCTTTCTTTAAGAGGTTTAAGAGGGGACAAAGGGAGATATGATGAACCCTAAAGCAGACAGGAAAACTGATACCAGCACTGTATTACAGTCTCCAGACGTATGCATTATGAACGGAGAAAAAAAGATTTTTTAAGAATATTTGGAATATCAACAGACGTTGTTTAATGTTTAAAAATAGTTACAGATCTTATGTGATGTCATTAATTAGGCGGAAATCATTTATCACAAGGAATTTATAGAAATCCTTTCGCTGAATTTGTGGTATCTCCAGAAGTAAGTTCTCCTCACATGTCCCTTTGCAAGCCTTTGATGTTGTACTCATCAAAAACCACTCGTATTGCTATAATTATTTGGTTTACATTACAAATCTCATGTAACCAATCAATATCAGTCCCGTCAGAACCTTTTTATGCCACATAACTTACAAAGTAATCCTCACCTTTAGGTTCTCCTTAACTTTGTGACATAGCAGCGACACCGAATATATTATTTATAATATACACCAACAAATGTTAAATTAAGTAATGGATAGCTAAAAAAATATTATCATTTATATTACAGAAGGCGCAGTATTAATGAAGAATTTAATTGAAATACGATGGGCAAATAAAAATATTAATCAAATTTAATGTTAGGAGACGCACTAGCTATAGAATTAAATTAGATATTCTTGGGTGTACCTCAGGGATTATCTTTAAGACTGGTTTTGATTCATATTGGTATTAGAATTTTGGAAATTATACTAATGCAAAATTTACTAAAAAAAGGTGTACTTTCAAATAAAAACAATTAATTCGCTCTAGATATAACAGATATACTGAATGGAAAAAAGACTGGTTGGTGGAAAGTCAAAGTCAAAGTCAAAATATCTTTATTTAAATAGACTCATTCACTAAGTTCTTTTAAATCGTCATAACAGGGAATATGTATAAGAAAAAATAAACAAATGTAATTAAAGGTAATAGTGATAACTTTAAGTGGGTATTAACCGGGTATTTACAAATTGTCCCAGTTATAGAATTTCAATATGTATTAAATAAATTATTTTAAAATTAAAATTAATAGTAGTATGCATATTCCTAATTAATCCTACCACTGCTTCGAAGATTTAGTGAAAAGTACCCTTAATATTGATGATAGGTAATTTTACTGAAAGAAGACATTCTTATATTTTCAAACATAATTAGAACTGCATTTAAAGATTTTTGAAAAATCACCTGCTTGAGCCGGAAATCAAACCTGTGAAAGGTTAAAGAAATACAATCTATATTTTATTATACAAACTGAAAGAGAACTACCAAGATGATATCTGTGAGTATAAATATCCGTGCAATAGTGTTACAAAAGTCAAAAGTCAAAAGTCAAAAATAACTTTATTTAAATAGACTTATTTACTAAGCTCTTTTAAATCGTCACAACAGGGAATATGTATAAGAAAATAAATAAATATAATTATAAAGGCAATACTCATAATTTTACTGGGTATCAACCGGGCATTTACTAATTGTCCCAGTTATAGTATTTCAATATGTACTAAATAAATTGTTAGTTTTAATTTTAAAATAATACTTATTTTAAAATTAAAAATAACACTAGTATGCATATTCCCAATCAACCCTACTACCGCTTCGACGAATTAGTAGCTGCAGAGAAGAAGCGGCGCAAGAAACTCTCAGCCTTTAGTATTTATAATGACATTTACAAATCAATTATGTCATTATGTATTAGTATTATAAACATATACATGTTTTGTTTTACAGTGCATTAAAAAATATATTTTTAAATATTGCAAAATATAATAAATAAGTGCAGAGAAGCAAATTATAGTGGCCACAAATTTTTATCTTTAAAATAATCTTCTACCTTGTAATACCCCTTTTTCATCAAACAACTTTTAATAGTTGACTTAAATTTATGCAGAGGCAATTCAATAAAACTTTGTGGTATCATATTGTACATTTTTATACTTATTTCTATAAAACAATTACCGGTCTTATGCAGTCTGTGGCTTGGAAAGGCGAGCTTATGCTTATTTCTGGTGTTGAAGCTATGGCAGTCTGAATTTCTAAGAAAAGAACCACTGTATTTACGTACATACATAATACAATCAAAAATGTATTGAGACGCCACGGTTAGTATGTTAATTTCCTTAAATAATTCTTTTAGCGAGTCACGTGGTCTAAGGTTGTATATTGCACGAATGGCTCTCTTTTGAAGTACAAAGATCGTCTGTATGTCAGCAGCAGAGCCCCACAACAGTAGACCATACGACATTAAGCTGTGAAAATAGCTGAAATAAACTAATCTCGCCGTTTCCACATCAGTAAGCCGTCTTATTTTTCGAACTGCATGCGCAGCTGAACTTAATCTTCCTGCCAGAGCCGTAATATGTGGGCCCCATTGTAGTTTGGAATCTATAGTAATTCCAAGAAATGTTGTAGAATTAATTATTTCTATTGGTTCCTCATTTATCTTAACACAAATATTGACCCGCCTTACATTAGGCATACTAAATTTAATACACTTGGTTTTCTTAGAGTTTAAAACAAGATTATTAGCCGTGAACCAGTGTAGGACTTGAGAAAGAGTACTATTTACCTCGTCAGATACGTCCTTGCGTCTGTCGGTTTTGAAAATTAAAGAAGTGTCATCAGCAAACAAAACTATTTCACAGAGGTCTTTAGCAAAATAAGGCAGGTCATTAATGTAAATTAGAAATAATAAGGGGCCCAATATGGAGCCCTGGGGCACTCCCATATACAGAGGCGCGCCGGAAGAATTAGTGCCATTTATGTTAACTTTTTGTATTCGACCAGTAAGATACGATTCTATAAGGCGTAGCGAATTATCTGAAGCACCATAATGTTTCAATTTTACTAATAGAATCTGATGATCCACACAATCAAACGCTTTTGATAGATCACAGAATATACCTATAGCATCTTGCTTATTTTCCCATGCATCAAATATATGTTTGATGAGTGCGACCCCTGCATCCGTAGTATTTCTATTTTTAGTAAAACCAAATTGCTTTTCATGGAATAATTTGTTAAAGTTAAAGTGTAACAGCAACTGATGAAATATAATTTTTTCAAAAATTTTACTTAGAGCAGGTAGGATAGAAATTGGCCGGAAGTTTGATGGATCACTCTTATTACCTGCTTTAAATAGTGGGATGATTTTACTATATTTCATTAGATCAGGGAACTGCCCTTCATCAATACATTTATTGAATATAAATGCTAAGTAAGGTGATATTTTGTTTATTATTATTTTAAGAAGGTCTGTTGATATGCCCCATAGATCTTTTGTTCTTTTAATGTTAATTTGTTTAAAGTTTTTAAAAATGTCTATTGGAGTTATGTAAGTAAAGTTAAATGTACTTTTACATATCTCAATACTTGACTCAAGTAATGATATGGCATGATCAGTACTAGAATTTAAATGTTTTGTGGTTGTGGCAGCTATATTAGAAAAGAAAGATTCAAAACCGTCAGCCACATCCTTATCTGTTGTAGCAATAATATTATTAAATTTTAAACAGAACTCTTTATCTTCTGATTTAAGTTTGCAAGTCTCTTTATTAATAATATTCCAAGTGGCTTTAATTTTACTTTTAGAATTAATAATTTTATTACGCAAGAATATAGCTTTTGCATTGTTACAAACCTTCTTAAATATTTTGGAATATTTTTTAACGTATTCATGGAATTTATTATCACTAGCGTTTGATACAAGCATGTAGGCTGCGGTTAGCGCATACTAGTCCTATAATATTTAATTATGGATAATGAAGGTAAGGCTGGGTGGTCACTTGACTTGTAACTTTAAGCTCAGGTTTGATTTCATACGTATCATTAGCACAAGTAGATAACATTTGTGTGTTTCATTAAAAACTCCTCGTAATAAAACCAAAACTGACTTATAACATAACTTCACCTATCGTTATTCCTAGTTTCAACCAGATTTAGCCCTATTTATAACTACTAATAAAAATTTAACCACATCAACTTCAGGGAGCTTATTGTGGAAATTCACATCTATCGCGAAAGCAGTCGACTTTAAAATCATAATTGCATACTAAAGCATAATATCACAATGATAGACAGTTGAAGTGGTAATGTAGATATGGCGTACTTCAAAATGAAAGCGATAGCCACAGACAATAAGGGGGCAACTATGATATAAAAGTGAGTTAGTAACGTAACGTCCAGTGATTCTTCAAACATTATATCAAAAAACAAAAAACACATTTTGTAATAAAAATTTATTCATGTATAAATATTTGTCTTTGGCTTGTCAAAAAGCAGCTGTATAGCATCAACTGTCAGTCCATTGGTTTCAGGCAAGAAAAAAAAACTAAATAGGGCGGTGACAAAGCATATGGTGGAGTATATGTAGTAGACAGGACCCAGGCCGACAGCAGAGATCAGATAATTGAAGGTGAAGAGGTTGAAGAAATTGATCAATAAGAACCACTCGAAGTTTATCAATGAAAGTAAACTTTTTACCTGAAATCAAAAGCCTGCGTTAGTTGAATTATGAATGAACTCACCGGAAACGATTAGATCCAAATTTTGAACCATTGCAACTTAAAAAATAAAAAACTAAAAGATTCTAATATTTATTCTTGCCTAGTTCAGACTCCAGTCTCCCACTATCTTATGCGTCTGTGTCACATGTATATGATGTCAATGTAATTGTTAAGCTTAAGATGATGAGAGAATAAATAAACGTTATTATTCCGAAATCAATTTTAAATCTTCCCAATCCCTAGACGGCTCGAGGGATGGGAGAATACCCCTCGACAGAGGAGGCCAGACGGCCGAGGGTCAGGACGACAGAGAGAGGAATCGGCGGACAATTCTGGCGTTATCGAGTAAGACTGCCCGCTGGAGCCTCACAATCATTGGTCCATCACCCAGTCCCAATCTCTTCAGATGGTCGCGAAGAGAAGTTGGGACGAGACCATTGGTTGAGACTACGACTGGTATGATCTCAGTGGATGTCACCCTCCACATATCAGTAACCTCGTGTGCCAAGTTATTCTATAGTTTTAGTAAATTAAAAGTTTTCATCTTTATACTTGCAAAAAATATTTCAATAGTGACGCATAAAAATATGGATTTTACTTTATTCCATAAGTTTTACAATTTCAGTGTTTTTTTGAGATTACTGGTATGAACACTGATTTCGATTACATAAAAAAGGCAGCCTTAACTAGGGTTGATGCTGGGTGGTGGCATTGCAATTAGTAATTTTGATCTACCAGCTTTGTAAGTCGTTGGTCCTGGTTGGTCCTGCAACCCTTATCACTTAATAACCAATAACCCGCATATTTGATCGATTTTATTAAGATAGAAACTTTTATTATCTGACACGACCAAGAAATCGAGACGAGCTGTAATGAAAATTATATCACGTTTTTCAAGCTTTAAAAAATCACTTATTACTACTGCATGATCAAAACTCAGCGATAACATGTTATTCATTAAACCCACGGTCTTTTACAGCAGGAGAATTTTTAAAGTCATCCTAAACTAATTCAAACTCAAAGAGTTAATGGTTAACTATTGCCTGATCACGACAAAAGATAAAAACGATCTTTCAAATAGAGGTAGAAATTTTTAAAATATATTAAATATTTATAGCTTTTTCGTGCTTTGGAATGAGTCGTTTGGCTCTCGGTCTCTGGTACCACCGTCCACCTATGTTATAAAGCAGCTTGAACACTGAGAATCTTTTATATTTGTGTAGTTACCAACATGTTAAGAATATTTGAGTATTCTACAAGGACAGTACTAACATCAGGTAAGTACAACTCAACAGACAGCAGGTAAGGCACAATCCCTGATCCAACGGTATAGCATGCGCAGTAGAAGAAGATGAGGACGACCGCCAGCCAATCAGGACCCCAATGGAAGTGGATCTCTGTTCCCAGAGTAAAGGAGAAGATGCTACTAGTTATACAAGAGATAATTAGTAATTTCTGAAAAAGAAATATATGGAAATCAAATATTGAGTCTATCGTAACTTTCCGCCTTATTCCAAAACGTGGTTTAAAGTTAGTCTTGGTTTAGAACTGAGGCTATCTTATGTTTTTATTTAAAGTAAATAGAGACAGCATGACGTTTAAACCAGATTTAACTTTAAACCTCTTTTTTAATAAGGCGGCTAGAGTTCAATAAAAGATGCGTCTGATAACGTTACCACGACAAGTAACGTTATTTCCCCGATTATGGATAATAATGGAATTTTTATACTTACCAAATACTTCAAAAAAACCAAAAATGAATACCGATACCTCTATCGATATTTTACAGATGTGAAAGTTGGTTACCGGTTGATTGGTTGCTTGAAAACTTTGTTACCAACTTTCACAGTTTGCAAGTAACGTTACTTTCAATATTGCAGGGACACTGTTTGATATTTTCCTATATTAATTAGTACAGAAAAGTAAAAATAATAATTCTTTTATTTCAGTCGTTGTTGTAACAAACGTTTTTAATATCATTATTTCGCTAACTTGTCTATGGCTTTGCATTATTATAACTATCCCAACATTTAATTCGCAAAATGCCGGTACTCAAAAGTTTTGCGGTACATACTGGTAGCATCATTTATACCGTTATTTACATATTTCATCTGCTAAATTACTTCAGCAGAAACCAGGTCACCCTAGCAAACAGCAGCGATGTTACCTGAGAGTTCTTGAGGGTATTTGTCATTGAGTTGAAGTGTCAGATGTCGCTGCGTACAAATACTGGACCTACAACCGGTGAGACTGTGCTCTTCTAAATAACATTTCCTAGATGCTGAAGATTCGTATCAATCGTTATCACATTGGACCTACTATACCCATTTATATAATTCATAGCAGTCTAGTCAATTTAAACAGAAAGACTCATATCGCTTAATCATGTTACTGAGTTTATTAAAATCCGTCTGTGTCTGCAAAAATTTTTTTAGGAATTTTTAAAAAATTACCCGTCTTCCAAACAAATCCGTCATGTACGATCCTAGGAAAGCAAATATTATAACTATTAAAGTTAGTAGCACGCAGCACCAAGTCATTGATAGAACCTCAGGCGGCACCAGCTCCTTGAAGATAAGTCTAGAGAAAATTTCAAGTGCGATTACGCCTTGAAAAACGCAAAGCATCATTATTATCAACGATACTGCTAATGCACGTTGTGATGATCGGGAGTTTTCTGAAAGTAAAATAATTATTAGAAATACTTTTATGTCAAAAAATGCCAAGTAATCATTGCCTACAGACACTTTCAATATTAATGGATCAATCATTATTGCAAGTGTATCAAAATTTTGGACACGAGATGTTAATACCTCCCAAGCTCTGTTATTGGTTTCCTTTCTTAACATACCATATAAAAAAAAGTCTGTAAAAGTCAAACATGTCCATAGAATTTAGAAAAATATATAATAGGGGAAAAAGAATGCTTATGCAATAAGATTAAAAATAATATTCCACTTTAGCGTTGCTGCAAAATTCCTAGATACTATTATATTTCAATATTTGCAGCGATTTATTTTATTTTTGTTGGTGAAACATCTACCGTTCCATCATCTAAAGTCATACGTCTATCAAGATCTACTAATTGACAAAAAGATTTTTCTTATACTATAAATATTTTCAAAATATCCATCGGTTAATTCATCCAAAGGTAATGAAATACAAAATATTAACCGAACAAATAAACTCTAATATCCCGTAAAATTCACATGGATTCATTGAAGATTTGTTTGGAAAAGGTTCATTTGCGCCGGGTTTATAAAGAATCATTTTCATATGACCCATTTAACACAGATTAAACTACTCCAAAATAATCAATTATCGAAGAAATTATTTACTTACTGAAAAATTGCCATGCAGATAATTTTTTATGTGATCGGTTCTCCTGATCTTCTGAATACAATCTAGTTTCCTCTGGATTCAAAGTTCCTGCAATATTATCAAATGATTTTTCATTATCAGAGTTATTATCATCATCAACGGGCTTTTTATGTTCGACAGCTAAGCACAGTTTTTCTACTCGTAGAAACACATGATGAGATTGGGAATGTGGGTTTGTCAGCAAAAGTTTTGGGAGTAACAACTGAGAACTATGATTATTGCTTAGCATGTCTTCTGAATGTAGGAGCGACCGTTAAAACCGTAGCCAATTTTGTTTTCGTAATCAAAACCAGCCAACGCCATCGAACTCCCCAACTAGCCATGAACTCCATTAAAATTAGACGACAAGAAAAAATGGTGGTGATTGATTAGAAAAAGAACAACCCCAACAGGAATTGAACCGCGTCTGTGGTCTAGTGGTTGGGAACACCGCCTTCAGATCTGCAGGTTCAATCCCATTGGGGGCGGAAATTTTCTCTTCGGTTTAGTTTTTTTAAGTCCGTCTGGCTTGCTACCACCATTCATCAGGTGAGATGAATTGCACTTTTATACTTAGACGGCCGTCTGATCGAGTAGCCAGTAGGTACTAGTAACTAGAGGTTCCGGGTTCGAATAGCGGTAGGGAAGATATTTGTATAATTTGTACGAATATTTGTTTACCAGTCATGGAGGTTTGTATGCTTGGAGATGAGTATATTTCTGATATTTATATATATATATTACTGTCTATTTTTCTCAGTTATCTGGTATCCACGACACAAGCTCTTAATGACGCTTAATTTGGGCTAGATGAAGTCAAAGTCAAAGTCAAAATATTTTTATTTATATGGACTACTTACTTAAAAGAAAGTAGTAAATGACTACTTTCTTTTAAATCGTCATAACAGAGAATATGAATGAGAAAAATGAATGAATTTAATTGAAAATATGGCACAAGTAATAGTGATAACTTTAAGTTGTTATTAATCGGGTTACAAATTGTCCCGGTTTTAAAATTTAATTAATTATTCTAAAATTAAAACTAACACTAATATGCATATTCCCAATTAGCCCTACAGTTTCGATTAATTAGTAGCTGCAGAGAAGTGGCGCAAGAAACTTCCAGCCTTTAGTATTTGTAATGACATCATTACTTACGTCATTATACATTAGTATTTCCAATCATATATTTTTGGTTTTACATTGCGATATTTTATACATCGGTATATATCGTAATTTCTTTCTTGATTAAGTTGTGAGTGTAAGAAATATTCTATATATTTTTTTATATAAAGCTCAGCAAATAACTCGCTACCACCTGATGATAAGCAGTAGAGGAGTACATATGTGAAAATAGCTAGTGAAGTATACGACATACTGCCCTAGCCACCCTCACCTTGCCAGCCCAAAAAGTGCTTTTTCACGCCTCTTTTAAAGGAACCCATGTTGTAAGAAGGAGGGAATACGTGTGCTGGTAAGGAATTCTACGCTCTAGCTGTGCGAAAGAGAAAGGAGTCACAAAATCTCTTAGTGCGCAAAGTAGACGTGGCAACAGTGAAGAAGTGACTCCGTAGACCAGCACGCGTACTCCGTATATATAATTATTATAGTAAAAAGTTTATCTTTCCTTACCTTTTGTATCATGTGTTAACACCCGATTTATTTTTTCCAATTCCAGATACACAATTTTGGAATCAGGGTGACTATTCCTGTAGAATCCCATCGACTGTTTTGCTTCCTTCAATAAAAATTAACATATATAAATATTACGGCTAAGGTTCGAACTCCTTATGTGTATCACTCATGAAGGAAGGCCCAGTACTTGGGACGTTAATAGACGGTTGATCACTTTAAAAAGTGGAAAATGTAGAACGGTGTCTATTACTACACAAAGATCTGTTCTTAGAAACCATATCATCAATTTTAGTGACAAGAAAAACTACACACATATATTTAAATAAAAACATGTTCCCAGTTCGGGAATCGAACTCTATACTCATAAATAAAATTTATTTCATTTCTTTTTGCGTATCGATTGTTTAGGTCATTATTAAATGTTACTACGAAACATAATATACATTTTATTTCATAGCATTTGATTAAATCAACTGAAGTTAAAAATAGCAATCATTTATTCAAATGAAATCTTTAACTCATTTCGGTGTGTTAATTATCTCTTTGATAGCATGTAGTTCTTCGCTGATATCGTAACTTGTTTCATACACCGCTTTCTATTACATATTACAATTTTGGAAGATTTACCCACTTAGGTAAGTAACTATAAATTAACCACACGCTAAGAATAAATTGAAAAATCCACTCCACGATTTCAATACCGTAACTCGAACCGTACCGAATTGACAAAATAATGGTCGTAAGATCGACATTTACGAATTCAATTAAATAATATGAAATACAATTCATTTTATTCATTTTAGATGTGATATCTACTGTTTATGGCCTACACAATCGAGATCCAAAAAAAAATAATGTAAATTTTATACTTCAATATGTCCGGGTTCGATTCCTGAAGTATTTTTATTAATCTATGTATGCAGTTTTAGTAGCACGTCAGTTAGAAGGCTTTCCTTAATATGATAAAATTGTCGATGATAAAAAAATATTTTTTAGCTTTTCTTTAGGATTTTCCCAGTTTTTTTTTCATTGGGGTCAAGACATTTTGTAGTTTTAGCACGACTAACGAACAGCTATATACTTTTATATATAAGAAAAGATGATCACCTATCATTTTCATTTAACCCAAGCCAGTAATTCACAGTTATAAAAATATATCCTTCAAAAACTCACCTTATACATTCCCTTCTTCATCAGTAAAACCGGTGACTCTTTCAGCAGCATCAACAATATCACTCCTATTGAAGACATCGTCAAACCAATATACAATCCCGTTGTAAAACTTAACATGCCTTTAAATGTATATGAAATCAGAAATCCAAGTCCATTAGTAAACAAAGACCACGATGTTAAAGTTCCTCTGATAGATTCTTCAGAGAACTCGCTGACGAATACTGGTACTACGATGAAGGTGGAAGCACCAACTCCTGAGAGAAGCACAGCAGTTAATATGACTTCCACGTGGCTATTAAATGTGAGTAGAGACCAAGCAAGCTGGAAATATTTTCAAAAGTTGCAAATTATCCCTTTAAAATTGCATTAGGAAAAATCCAAGTGAGTTTTAATCTTCATAACTCATGCGGCCGACACTAAAATTCACCAAAAAGTATTTACTCTATTTATTCCATTAAAATTACAAAACAAACAATCTTCACTACTTATGTCTTGGAAAAATTGCTTTTATAGTGGGAAAAACTGGATAAAATTATGTCCCTAACCGTGAATGGAAACAAACCTCTTACTATATGTGTGCATACTATCAGTTGAGCTTCCCAAGACTTGGGCAAACTCTATAAATTTCTTTTAGTATTTAAGATTGTACCCACTATGTTCTATCTCTATTTAATTATAAAAATATGATGTTTCAAGGAGGTTTGCAATGCAGTAAGTGTATTAGGAGTTATAGTAAGTTTACATGGTTGGTTCTGGGTACTTTCGCAAGTGGTTAAAGCAGTCATAAAGATTGTAAGGTCTAGGATTTAATTTCCTCAGGATATGATGTAATTTTCGTTTGTATATTTGTATTGAATAAGAAATATGCATCACAAAGCACTGTTTTTAAGATAGAAAGTTTAATTGTATCATTCAGACATAATTGTATTGTGTTGTGTTAAACACATTTGGTATTGAACTTTGATAGGTCAACAGTCGAAGTACTTTCACATATAAGCAATGTTATTTCGTCGTGGTTCACTAGAGACATTGTGCTTATTTAGCAAGTATTACAAGTATGAAGAGCTTGTTCTTAATCAGCATGACAAGTTGTCGCCATTTTACCAAAGCTTGCAGTCATAAAATAATGTTTGCAATTTTGTTGTGTTCCAACTGTGAGAGTCAAGATTTTCCAGGTGTTTTATAAGAAATCTAAGTGTTGCTCACTCCCATCTAAGGTCTTATAATCCTATCAGTAAGTAAGATAAAGATGAACAACTACCACGTTAAGAATTAGTAATATATAAACTCTAGCTGCTGTATTATCTACTACTTCTGTTTTATTAGCAATTAGCTTATTGATACTTACAGTTGTATTGCAAGCCAGCAAAACAGCGCATCCTTTCCTTCCCAGTCTATCTAATAATAATGCGATCAATGGAGATGTGAGCAGAGCACCAATACAAGGCAGACTCCCGCACCAGGATATCTCAGCATCTGTCATCGGTCTATTTAGTGGAGTCAAGGGTGATTTTAATAGAAGCATCATAGCGGGAGGCCAGCCCATTATCATCCCCAGACAAACGCAATTGAAGTTTACTGAAATTGGATTAGGTTTCGTTTCCAAGTTATATGAACGAAAGATGATTAAAAGAAATGTTTTAATGATATAAATGAATTTAAATTATCATTTACATGCTAGGTGGTGCTAGATTGCATGAAATAAGAGCTTGGCGTAGTGCTTCGAACCCTCTGGTTTTGAATTTGAAGTCAAAACAACTTTAACCAGGATTGTTTCCGAATATGTCAGTTAAATTATTTTATATCGAGCCACTTCGTGATTCTGAAGGCTCGTTAAACCGTTAGTCTTGTATCAGTAAAATTGTTACTGCCATATTCACTCATACCCAACACAATGATAGATAACTTCTATGACGGAAGACTTGTACCGAGAAGTGGGATGTATAAGGCTGTTCATGATTGCGTGCTAGAAAGTATGGTTTCCAAGAAAGACACTGCTATTACAAGTATTGGTATTATAACAATATTTAACCACCGTCATAAGCATTAGAGCTAAATATCATAAATCATACTATAGTCCATGAAATATATAGTTATATGTTTAAAAATTAACGCATATCAACATCAGAAGGAGAAGACGTAATAATATTTGATAGTTATTTAAGTCTACACAAGCCTTTATCTAATCCAAAAGGACAGGATCAATACCCGGAACACTTCGACCCAATGGGATCTTTTGTGATTCCCTTATCCTAATGTCTGCTGTCCTGGAATATCTCCAAGATGTACTTACTAAGTACGGTTGAAGTCAGAAGCCTTATATGTCTCCGGGAGTGGGGTAGCCCAGACCAAAGAGGCCCATTCTTTTTTCACAACACATGTTTTACTTGTAAAAGAAATATTATATACTAATGACCTTACTATTATGACAGTGTTTTATTACTTTCATTAGAATGAATTTTTTTATTAAAACGAAAGATAAAACACAAAATAACTATACAAATGCTCTATATATCGGTTATTAATTGATTGATTCTTGAGCAGAATCCGGTTTACTTTAATCTATTCTCGGTGAACATAGTGATACCGAAGTACATTGGCTTCTACAAATTTTTCTCTAGTTGGGTACTTCCAAATTTGATTGAAAAATGCACTTTCCATACAAGAAATATTAAAATTTTACTCAATTATCTAAAAATACTCACGAATCATTGATGAAAGCACTTGATATGTTTTTATACTATTCATTTTTACGGCTTCGTGGTCGATGCTAACGCAACATGAACATTGTTAGATAGTGCGCGCGCATTTATGTATGCTTTTAAAATGATAATAAAAATTAATGTGAATCACACACTACAGAACTATACTGAAGCGTATTTTTGTAAAAATAAGGCCGAAGAAAAAAATGAAACATTGCCAAATATTTTTGCAAATAATGAAAAAGTCATTTGGACGCCATTTGATGCAGTTGAAATTGAAAAAATATTTTATTTCACACACTGTAACAATACACACACAATCGAAAACAGTATCCCACAAATTATACTATTAAAGTAAATAAATAAAAGGTATTGTGAGCAGCTACAGTAGTGAAAGAGACCACTCAGGCAGGCTCAGCATATGCCACGGAGGAGATGTTGGAGCCGTGACGCTGTTTCAGACGGAGGTCAATATGTGATATACACACAAACGCAGAATAGTTTATGCACGTATACACACCACACATTTTTATTATCGATTCATCCTTGTAGGTTTATTTGCCTACCATGAAAATTGCTGAATAAATTTAGAAAACTCATAGATGTGTAATGTACCCAAATTAAGGATTTGTGACCATTGACCTCCAAGATATCCTAATGTATTGTTAGTATATGATAGTATTAATTATATTAGTATTTGAGAAATTAACTAATCGTTATTTAGTTTTCTCATGATAATTATTGTTTACTATTCCCAAAGTTATTATGATAAGGTTTGATTTATATAGACGTACATTACGATTTCTCGTCAGTTCACCTTAGACTGCAAGATAGTTGTCTACCAGTAAATTCACCTCAAAGTTAACCATATTCTACGAGTCTGTTAAGTTGCTGTATTTTCCTCAAGTTAATAAAGTTGTATCAATTGTTGCGGCAGCCCCACTACAGATGTTATTAATATTAATACCACCCTTGTACAATATAGCAACTGTAAAATGGCTGCATTTAAGCATATTCTATCTATCTATCGATAACAATTTAAATTATTTTCTCTAAATATTAAAATAACCTTGTTTTATACAAGAGATGTTTTCCTTAAAACCGCCAAACGACCTAATGACACAAAGGCTTCATAGTAGACAGTAAGTTAGTGATAGTGCTGTCACTTCGCGTCCTGTAATTGAATTTACGAGATCGGAATCTCTCACAGCCTAGATGCGTGCTGTAGAAGCTACAGGGAATTTGGGAACTTCTATTTCTGCAATTTTCTTCTACAGAGCCAATATTGAATTGAAATTGTTAGTAACAATAAATAAGTTCACTCGGTTTTACTTTTCATTATGTCTAGAAGATGTGTAAGATAATATTAACTCGCTAAATAATGTACTGGAGTGGAAATACCTCCCATGACTTATACCACTCGAAAATACACTTCGATGAGAGATTGTATAGCTATAGGTGTTCATGTCACGACAAAAACGATTTAGCTGTAGAAACAGTTTCGATTTTACGTCAAATATACCTGGGAAATATATGGTATGCTCGATCATGATTAAATATCCATATTTAATCACCAGTGTGTCACTCCGGTATACCTAATCCTTATCTTCTTTTCCGATTATAACAACCTTCATAATTGTGTTCTGCAAATAATTATTCCCGAAATATGTTTTATGTCATATTGTATCACATTATATCATGGGTTGACCATATCTTCAGTTAATTATTTTTATATCGCTATTTCAATAATTTTTTTCATAACGTTCGATTTGAATTACATATACTATATAAGTGTTCCGAAGCTAATCAAAAATACACTTCTTAAGTGGAAGGTGATAGTTGAAAATATTTCCTGCTTTAATAAAACTTAGACGAATATGTTTTACAACATAAGTTCCTTTAAAACAAGCGTGAAAAAGCACTTTTTGGGCTGGCAAGGTGAGGGCGGCTAGTGCATTATGTCGCATGTTTCATTAGCTATCTTCACATATGGACTCCTCTACTGTTTATCATAAGGTGGTGTTGATTCATTTGCTGAGCTTAATATAAAAAAAATGGAAACCTTTGTAATTTATGAGTATCTCTTTAAAGTTATGGTAGGTCTTATTGTGAAGGTTGTAATCTTAAAAATTTTATGTACCTATTGTGGAAGTCAAAAATATTTAAAGGCCAACTTTAAATTAAGTACTTTTTTTACTTACAAGGACCGTTGAGTATGCAGCCGTTATATTATTCATAGAGAAACCTGTACCAATAGACATTTTGAAAACAATATACAAAAATTAATGTTAGCAGTTTCAAATTAAGACCGTACTCTGTAAGAAAGATATACTCTATTCGCTTGCACTCTGTCTAAAATCAATGACATTAATTACATATGTAACACAGCTGATTCGACAGCCCTTATTGCAACTCTCATAGTCGCCATCCTTAATTTTGCACGCTTGCGCGGAAACGGGCATCGCGATCTAGTGTAGTAGCCTAGCAACGAAATATATAGAATTTTCCCATATTTTATTTTATAATAATAAAATTAACAAACAATCAGTGTTTTTCTGGGATATTCTGACTATTATGCATATAGATTAGTTTAGATCATAGTAACATCTATCAAATGATAAATACTAACTGTACTCATATAAATTATGGTGTAGACACGCTTTCTTAGTGGTCCGTGTGCCCTGGCGACTAAGAGACAGCGAGACCCTTCCCCTGAAGGTGATGCCTATCGATTAGAAATCCTCCAGAGGCGAACCGCTCCTTAAGACTTAAGGACTCCCCAAGGTTCTCGCCTCCTTAAAGCCCCGGTAACACTGTAAAGGCCATCTGCAGCCAACAGCATTAGTCAGTCAAAAAATTTTTGTTAAATATCCTTGTTGGCATTCTGGATATTCTATCGTTTGTTTGATTAGTTATAAAAAGTATTAGAATCTATGGACTTTATAAGAGCATATACAAAAAAGGTTGAATTTCAACTACAATTACATTTTATTGTCTTAAGTACCTAAGGATTACCATTTAACAATTCTAAAACTTCAGAGGTGAAATACGAAATGACAATCGAATTTTCTGCAATATCAAACCTTTAATTTGGAGTAAGAGCGAGTATTCCTGGGGTAAACGAAAAATCAGATTACCAATAATCACTTATAATGTTCCGAAAAATAATTCATGTATAATGATAGATAGACAGTGTTCAATTAAAGAATCTTAAATACAAAATAATTGAACTGCAATAACACAAAACAGTAAGTAGTGACCACAGCACCCAAACGCAGCGGCAGCGCTGCTTCGATCGTGAAGACGCCGAATGCTGACATTCTACGAAACGTCGAGTTAATTCTCACCACGTTCTTGGAAAGCTTCTTCATTTCTGTAATGATACATCTGTTTTAATTAAAGTGCAAATTAAAGTTTTAATTAAAGTAGAATAAAGTTAATTTTTAAGTGGCAAAAAGAATACGGGTGCTCTTATAGATGCGAAGCTTGAAAGCCCAACCCTCTTGACTGTCTTTTTTAGATAATTTTACCATTTTTAGTTAACTTATGTATTTGCCTTCAAATAAAACTTCAGAAACGGAAATGATTGTCTTAAAAAATACAAATTACCTAAACATTTCTTTTTGTTAGTGACAGTAGCCATCACATCAACTCTCTTCACATACGTGTAGAATAACTCACATTTAGCACAGATGTCACTGAACATAAGGAAGTCCTTCAAAATCAATAACAACAAGTATATCTTCTCTAATGAACTCGTACCCTGTGAAAGAATATTCGTATCAGTTTTATAATCTTGATAAAAATGTACAAAAACAGCTACTGCTATTTTTGAATTACAATAGTTAAATACTCGTTATCAATTTGACCATAGGTTACCGGAAAAGCTACTTTATATTAGTAATGATACGTTTTAAACCGGAGTCACGGCGTAATATAAAGTTAACACTAAAAAGGAGTTCGTTGGTGTAGGCAAGTTCATAGATTGGTTAACTAAAATTGGTTTTCTCGAGCTGCTACTTTCTTCAAGGTACATTAAGTTACTTTGGGCCAAAGCGGTGACGTCATCTCCCAAACTCTTCATGTGTTGCACTCATATAGTAAGGCTTGTTCCCAGAAGTGGCACGTAAGTAAGCGGTTGATGATAAAAGTACCTACCAGTAAATCATGTTACCAACATAAAAACACACTGAATACCCCTGATTGTTGCCACAGTTCACTTTCTTCGATATATTTAGACTGTGGTGCTAATGCCATTTTTTCACTGTGGAAAAGCTCTTTTTTATTCCTATCAGGGTAGGTCTTGACCCTCATCTCGCTTGATGTTAAGATGGAAGCGAATTGCACTCGGATTCCTCAACCACAGAGGAACTGGTTATCATACTTCCAACTACCGCAACACAAGGATGCTGTCAACGTTTGTGTTATAGGGGTAACATTAATCCTTTTAACAATTTCAATAAAATATTGATACTTACAGAAGTCATATTCAAAGATGCCAATTTCAATGATTCTATTATTATTTGCAGGTAAAACTGAGTTCGTATAAAAATCCCAGCTGTTTCAAATAAGAGCTAAAAAGTATTTAGTATTAATAAATGAAAATTTCAATGCAACATTTAAACCAAAACAATTTCTAATTCTATCAATCGACTTGCTTTATTTAATATTACTACTATTACTTATAACAAAAAAGTATTTGATATTATATGAAAATAATTCAGTTAAGGCTTATCACAAGATATTTCAAACTTACAAAAACCTGGATATTCTGCTTATAACTTTCAAAAGCGTCCATAATACTAATGTACGACTTCTGCATAATTTTCCATTGGCTCGCTTGGTCCTTCAGATAAATTTTACCACTTAAAAAGAGATTCAACTCACAAACCCACAATTTTATGTTAAGTAGCAATAATTTCATTATCTGGATCCCGTACAGTTTAGTGACATCAAAAAATATTAGCGATAAGGTGTTTACAATATAAATAACATGATTTACAAAATGCCTGTTTTGGTACTCCGCAATAATGGCACCGATGTAACAGATGATCAAGATAGTTATATAGATCCAATTGCCTGGAATGAGTTTTAACAAGCTTTTATTAACGAACTTAAAGGAGTTATAGGAGCTTTGGAAGTTGAGTATGACAGAGATACTGCTATCAGTGATGAAGATGCTTAGAAAGTAGTACATGAAGAAACCTAAACAACGAAAAAACGTAATCAGAAGAACCACGAAGAAGAGCATCCTCGTTTTGAGAAACCCCATTTTGATATAGTAATGATACTGTAAGACATGACCACACGATAACGACAGAGTGCACATGAACGCAATAACTTTATATTTGAAAGAATTAGGAGTAATATAATTGTTTTTGATGGAATAAAGAGATTGAAAGAATATTGTCTGAAGAATGTTTAAGGGTAGCAGAAATTTTTGTAGATCTTTTTGAACATAGTTATTTGGTACGTATTCTTTGGGAAGTACAGATGTCATTGTTAAACAGAATTTAACATCACCGTTTTTGAAGTTATTTGTAGATCACTAAATTGACTACAGTGGACATAGAGCTCGGTGTATCTAGTAATTTCTATTAGTAATAATTGTTTTAATAATCCTTCATAGTAAGTATTGTTTCCATGTCAGACAATGAATTTCTGACACGATATCATAATACAATTGAAGACACACATTAAACAAAGATATTAATTTATTAGAAATGAACTAGGTAGTTCATGTATATTGTTAGTTTCTGGTTTCTGTTTTATTATTAACATGTAACAACATAAAAATTATCACAATTTTTTGCTACGATTAACTGAAGTAATAGGTTAAGGTTTTAATGTAATGCATTTGAATCTTTGGCATTATTGAAACATGCAATGTTTGCATATTCAATTTATCGATTAAATAATATAAATAAATGTCCAAATAATATCAATACTAATCTTTTAACTGAAACGAAATATTCCATAATTTAAAAAAAATATTAAAACAGAATTTAAAGATTTTTAAAGAAATATCGCCTGCTTGAGCCGGGAATCGAACCAGTGAAAAAAACGCCTGTATTTACCTGTAATACCACTCGATTATTTTGTCATTCATTTTAGTTTTAAATAATATTTTGGTTTATTATTTTACCTGTTTCACTTAATTTTTGTGCATACAATCAATTAATCGTTGAACCGCATCGAGTGGCTCCGGGTATAAGCTGAGTATTGTGATCATAAAGTAATAATGACATTTAATGTAATTAAAAATGAAAAAATAATTTAAAAAACTGTTTCTAAATCCACGCTTATATTTAAAAGCACTAAAATGGAGAAAATATTTATTTTTCGTGGCTAACCCAAATTTTCAGAATCCATTTAAATGATGAAGCGCCCCCAAGCTATATGTTTTAGTTTCCGTGGTGCAGCGGTTATCACATCTGTCTAACTTACAGAAGGCCCCGGTTCGATCTCGGGCAGAAATCTAATTTTTAAGAATTTTTTTATTTCCTGTTATAGTTAATTTCAATTTAAACTAAGACATCTGATAGAAAATGACTCATTACATTGTATTTCCTAGAGTGTTTTAATTGATTTGCGGCCTATCGCAACAATTATTTATATGACAAAATAATAATTATTTATATCTAATTAATACATGTCCATATGATCAATCCAAAAAGTTAACCAGCTTTCTCGTATACCAAAACCCTCTTGAGAAGAATTAATTTAAAACAAACTTTTAAGCTACATTACTATTTAGCGCCCTCTTTTGGTAAGAAGAGTTACTATGAGCGATTAACCAACAAAGCATTGCTTTTTTACACAATGTTGTGCTATCAAACTTCAACTTTAAAACGCTTTTGCTTTTCGTCGTTAGATGTCATTAAGCATACAGCTTCATATATAATTAAATTGAATCTATTTTACAAATACCAGATTGAAATCAGTTGCTTCATTTTGCAATTCCAGGCACAAAAAATATAAAAATAATATACATTATTTTTTTCATACATTTGTGGAGTGCCAATAAATACAATTCGTAATTGACAAAAACCGACTGTCAACAAGTAACGGTTCAACTAAATATTTATTCAATATTAACAGGAGTTTCTCTTTTCGGAGCCGAATACCATTTATATATTTAAAACTGCAGCCATTAGAATTGATAGATATCAAAAAAAAAAATCCTTCAATCCTCGATGAGAGAGTTTTCGTCGTTTTTTCTGAAAAAGTACAAAATTTCTTAAACAAAAAAACATTTATCTAAAAAAAAAAATTATTGAATTAGAATACGATTAATATATTTTAGAAAATATATTAATCGTATGCTCTGTGGATGCCTACATTTTGGATAGAATTTGATTAAGATAAATCGGTATGGAATTGAAACACGTTTCTGATAAATTCTTTTTTCATTATATTTCTTATAAAGGTAGCATCAAACAATCACTATTTTAAAACAGCATTCCATTTTTAAATTAAAGAATATTTTCCTTTTTTCATTTCATTTATTTGTATCATTCAAAGCTTCGACTGTGCTTAAGTCAACGCTCTTTGTTTACCTATATCTTTTTATTTATTATATATTTATGCAATTAAATCTTGATTAACACGAAAATGATATCATTCTACGCATTATACGTGCAGTTTTCATTAAAAAAACTGCGCAAAAGATCAGCGGACGATAAAAATTGCAATGACTGATAAAAATGCCAAGTGAATGGACTGAGGTTTGATCACCTAATCTATGTACACACCCACAATAATTTATACGGTATCTGCTAGATATAGTAATAAGGCACATTGCAGGGGCATTTTTATGTTCTACGTCATCTTTTTATTTATATAAATATTTAATTATTGGGTGACCTATCACCCGATCAGTCACTTTTGTCACATAGGCACATCAATTCAACAGATGAAGCTGAAATAAGCACACTAATAGTTATTACGACATTGCCCCTATGGAAGAATCTAGTAAATTCAACTTCCTAAGAGGCGAAATAAGGGTTGGAAATTTATATAAGAAATTATCACTTTTGAAGTTGTTATCATGAATGATATTTGTAATTATGACTTTTCTTACTTAGTTATTTTAAATTAGATTTCCGATAAAATATAATTATTGAAAATTAGTCGCTGGAAAATCGAGGGAAATCTTCAAATTTTATAGGCACGCATTTCGATCCATTTCGGATAGATCTTAAGAAATGTAATTACATTTCTTTCGTATACCTTATACGATGGACCGAAGATAGCTAAACACCAAGTCACGTAATACACGTTTCATGTTTTTACACTCTTCGAGTATTTTGAAGCAGCGTTTAACAGATAAATCGACAATACTCTCGGCTACCAATTTTTTACTTTAGACACTTAACAAAACTACAAAGGCAAAATAATACAATGTTAAGAAGTTACCCAATTTAAATGTTTTTTGGAGTCGGTCTTAAGTTGTTTCCAGGAATTATGGTGAGGCTCCGACTCCAAAATATATTTTTAACTTTTATAAGTAATTAAATTTAATAATTTTAGTTTTTTTTGTACATTTTTAACTTCAAATCACTGTGTGAAGTGTATTCGACTGTTATGCTTATATAATCGATTCAAATTTTTGCAAAAAATTTAGTTTAAAAATCTGTGTCACTGATGTAACACTAGGAAGTTATCACAATGACTTTGATTCTTCTCGTTTCACGGGCGTTGCGTTAACCAGTGGCTGTTTAAGATTTTGTATAGAGGTTGTTACTAATATTGGTCAAATTAGAACTAAGCAACGGTTACGGGTTCCAGTTGCGTCGAAGTAGCAATAAACGCTCTGTGATAATTACAAATTGTTTATGTAAATAACATTTATAGAAAAATTCGTAATTAATATGGATTTTTTTACTAGGAGTACATAACTTGAGCGCTGTAGGATTTGTTTATAATATGCAAGATCTCCAATGTAAATTTGAGTTGTATTGCCAGTCGAAAAATTGTGACTGTCGGCGTAGACTGTTTATCCGATTATATTTAATTTGGGTTTGAAAGAATATGATTTGAGAACAAGAAATATATGTTCTGTAAATATATTATCGGTGGGGATATCCGAAACTTACTATTTATGAATGATTTCTTCGGATCCAAAACATGTACCTCTGAAGGAATTCTGTATTCCTGGTACATTTTTATGGTCTCTTGGGGAGGAGATTAATAATAAATTAATTTGTGTATTCACAGTAAATATACAAATATTATTAAGAAAATACAAGAACACTGCAAGAAACCGTATACAATAGGCGGCCTTATTGCTTATTGCCAATCTCTTCCATGCAACCACGTTCCTAGTTAGGCGATACAATACAACTATTAAGTGTCACTAATAATCGCGACCCTACATTAAAAGCACTTTTTGCATGATATTGTAATAATTAGCTAATTCTTAAACCAAATGTAAATTCAGAATTACTTTAGAATGCAGTAAACTACTAAATAATACCTCTTAACGAGTTCTTATTAACAATAATTGAACAATGGCAGCTATAGCGACACCAACCTGTTGACGATAGAAATTAATAACGCAACGTGCTTAGAAAGATCTCCTGCTCAAAACTAATAGGGTAGCGGTACTGCGAGAGTAGCTTTGAAGAAGATGAGAACCAGGACCTATAATACAGTTCAGTGAGTTTTATGATCAGATCTCATAGCCATACAAAGAAGATATTTTCGTCAAATATGTCTTATTTGAACTTCTTTGAGAAGCACCCGACAGATAATATGGTAGTTAAATGCTTAAACTTCTATCATGATAGCAATTAAATTTGCACCATGGTTTGCTTCCTCACACTATCTAAGTTTAACAAAATTTTCTTGTAACTTTTCTTACTCAACCTTGGGCACAAATTACGCGCTGTTTCTCCTTTAAAATTCAAGAAAAATCATTTTAAATGACAGGCGTAGGAGAAGAATGTTCTGTTCCAAACGTGATGCTTTTCCAAAGAGCTTTTGAGACCTCATTATGCGGTACAGTCGGCCGAAGAAGCTTGACACTAGTGCTATTTCATACCTATTAAGCATCACTAATATAGGAACACAACATTGGTAAATACTGTTCAATTAAGACAAACTTAGCTATACCTTGCTATATTTTTATCACAGCTCGAAATGGTCCATTAAACCTAAAAAAATATTATTATAGTGTTTAAGAACATTCTTAAATAATTTGTATTTAAAAATTCATACTTTGTAACTACTTCAAACACTTTACATTGTTTACTCTACCTGAGTTTTTACCCGACTACGGCGAGGCCCAAAAGGATTGTAATATGTTTTTTTATTAAAACATCAAACTAATTTAATTAAACATTCCTGCTTCAATTGAATAACATTGTTCTGTACATTTTAGTCAATTGTTGATTGTAGTAATTAAAAAGTAATAATGTATGTTTCCATACAAAGCGTTTATCTATTCTGTTGAGTCAAATTAAGTGAGATCGAAAGTGACCCAGCCTGTATATAGCCGTTCCGGTCTACTTAATCCCTCGTGCCGTGGTTATGTAACACCCTGTAGTTGCTATTGGCTGTGTACTACTTTACGGTTTGTGCATTACGGGGTACTGCGTTTTATTTTTATATAAGATTATGTCAATTTATTGAAGTGATTATTTATTTTTTAATAATCGATTTAGGGTGTTGCATAAATGTTGAATATTGAATGAAAAAATCGTGTTTAAGCTTTGTTCAAATTAAATTTATCTATTCTTAGTGTTTTTAATAATGCTCATTAGAATAATGCTAAACTACCGCAATTTTAGATTTTCCGCCATTTCTTTTTCTGTCGTCGGATTTCCAAAAATTTTTTCTCCTCTGATAGTATACTCCTAAGATGGTCCCATAGTCACCAAGTCAGGACCTGAGGATGGGACCCAACGGAAATAGAGGGCAACCTTCAAATTTTATACGCAAGTGTTTCATATATTTTTTATAAAGTCAAATATTTAACAAACAATAAACAGGCAGGCATGTCAAACCCACGGTCGTCTTTCTTACTTTGACTTAAGACTAAAAAATTATAAAAAAGCTTTAAAGAAAACTAAAACTCCAAAATGCAAAAATAATCTTTTTTTTGAGTTGGTGCTATTTTTTTACTAGAAACAATAGAAAGTGACACTTTGTCAACAAAAAATAATTTTAAATTGGTAAATATTCATAAATTAAATTATTTTTCCCATTTTAGTGTTTTAAAGTCGATTTCTAGATTTGTTTAAAACCATTCATTGTACTCAATTTAAAATCTTAAACAGATGAATCTGTAATATCTACTACAATATTGTAAAATATAAACAAATCGTAATCGTTTATTCTACGGAAACGAGCAGTCTGTGTTTACGAAAACGTATCCAAACGCTTGATACTGCGTTTGGATACGTTTAATCAAGATGTCAACTATTCAAATTCTTATTTTCGTTGCGTTCACATGACATTTGAGAATCGCTTTTCAAGATATAATTTATATGTAAGAACTTTAGTATGTTATGTTCCTAATTACCTGCCTTTAAGCTAAACGAGAGTATTACTAAAATTGTAAGTGATTATTCACTACTATAATGAGTATGCATTTATTTATAACCTTTATTTTTAAACTAAATGAAATATATATTTTAAATAACATTACCCTTATATGAGTTATTTAAAGAGACGTTCATGAATTTTTGAATTATTACATTTAATTAAAATAAATAATCACGAAAGCAAAGTCAAAGACAAAAATAACTTTATTTAAATAGACTTATTTACTAAGCTCTTTTAAATCGTCACAACGGGGAATATGTATGAGAAAACAAATAAATATAATTATAAAGGCAATAGTCATAATTTTACTGGGTATCAACCGGGTATTTACTAATTGTCCCAGTTATAGTATTTAAATATGTACTATATAAATTGTTAGTTTTAATTTTAAAATAATACTTATTTTAAAATTAAAAATAACACTAGTATGCATATTCCCAATCAACCCTACTACCGCTTCGACGAATTAATAGCTGCAGAGAAGAAGCGGCGCAAGAAACTCTCAGCCTTTAGTATTTATAATGACATTTACAAATCAATTATGTCATTATGTATTAGTATTGTAAACATATAAATGTTTTGTTTTACAGTGCATTAAAAAATATATTTTTAAATATTGCAAAATAAAATAAATAAGTAAAATATAATAAGAAAGCGATTTGTATGTATTTATTTTAACGGAAAAACAGTACTCAATGTTTCCGTTAATAAAATGGCGCGTAGCCCGATACCCAAAATATTGTCGAGTGAAGGAAAAATAGACGCGTTTCAATAGTAATCTGTTGTCATGCGCTTAGACTAATAACTAAGTAAATAGGTCACTTCTCGAAACCAGAGACGATTCGGAAGTTTATTTGATACTGTATTAAAATAAGCATTCATTTATCTTTGGTGGTCTTATGACTAAAATTACATTTAAAAAATTCCTCGCGTCAACCACCAATTATACTGAGAACAGACTAATTGTTAATATACAATTGTCACATTTACCCGTATCAGCGTTTCACTTTCATTCATTCGACTGTTTTTAAATGAATCGCCAAGCAAGCATTATGTTTGCCTACTTACAGACGGCTCCGATTCTGTTGTGCATTATTTAATAAAATACTCTTTCGTTACGATCTCACAAAAAGTCTATGACGTCATTTGAACGTTCTAAAATGGCGACCTTGAAACTATATAACACACATTTAAATATTATTTATTATTTTATTTAACAATTTATGTACACACAAAGACACAAACATAAATGCATAGTCCTCGTATTATGAGAAGGGAAATTTTCACAGGGAATCCTAGTGTGGACTCCAGTGACACTGTTGGAACTGCAAACGACTATGAATGACGTTACTATAAGAGTGTAAATAGTAACAGTAACTTAAATATGTACTACTTTTACTGAACTGAAATAAATTTAATTCATTCATTCAATCAATTTTCATTTAAGAGAGGTTCGTTTCACGACTAAACAGCTAAACTGATTTGCATGAAATTTGGCGTAGGTAAAAACTACAGTACACAAAGACGATCAATGGGCGATCCTTTTCGTGATAACTGGCACTAAAGCGGCCGAGGCTGTGCTTACTATATATTATTAGTTTTACAAAACTGAACGTGGAGCTTGAAAGTAATGGAGTTATTATTTCAAAACTGTCTTCGACAATCTATCTTAGGACGCATGGGATAAAATGGTCCTGGCTCTAAGACGAAATGACATAAATGTTAATAAGAGGAAAGAAACAATAACATATACAATTGATATAATATAGAAAATAAAACATATAATCTTTGGCAATGATTTGGAACTTAAAACCATGAAGTGACTATTTTAGCTGGCTGGCTAGATTACCTCCAGATACCACTTATGAGACATTACTGACATCAAACATTTCTGTCAAATGTAAATATTTATTTTAATATCTCCTTTGATTTTTCTATTATAAATATGCAATTATAGCCATTGAACAAATCACTGAAGTCAAATGGCGTAGAGACATTAGTAATGAGGGACAAGCGTCTCTGCCAACGACCATAAACTAAGAAATTAAAGAATGGGGCTGCTGGAAGAGATTTCTTATAGAAATAAGCAGTACCTTTGTACAATTCTCTAATATTCTGTTGTGTCCTTTTAATTGTCTTTGTGTGTACAAAAATTGTTAAATAAAATCAAAAAATAAATGTGCCAAAATTTTGAATTTAAGCGATGAAATGGGAAAGGACTTATTATATAAATATAAAGCTATTAATTTTATAATATATGTGAATGATATCTTTGCAGAAGTTCTCTGAACAATGGCAAAGTACACCTGGTTTGATTCGCTCCAAGTCTCTAATATAAGGCTGTTGGCATCTGAAGACCTGATAAAGCACAGCAGGAGTAACACAAGTGCACTGATTGGAAATTCAAAAGGTCACAACCTAAAGAGACCAAGTGATTCTAATGTTATTTGACTGTAGACTTCTCATGAACAAACTAGAGGTTGGGAAGATTCTAAAATTTATGATTGACTGCCCAAATCAAGGACCTGCTCCAGTCTATTGGTGGCAAGTCATAATAGATTTAAAGTCGCAGAGACAATACAATTGCAAGACTGCATAGCCCCAAAATCTTAATCGTATTTCTTATTTTTCTTATTATGCGTATTACTCAAATCTATTTTTGACTGGTAGAGAATGCACAATAGCATTAAGTCCGCCGATTGCGCCTTTATATGTGCAATGAAGTATAAATATACAACATTTTGTATAGCATTTGGTACAGACTTATGTCTAGACAAGTTAATTAATAATCAAAGATTCTAATATTTTTGTACTAAAAATACTGAATTGTACCAATGTATAATTTTTTGCTGTCTATTCCTAAACCAAGTATAATTATAGTATAATTTTTATTATACATAATAGGTTACATTAAATTCCATCACATTGATCAAAAGCCTTCCAAGATCCTTAGTCAAAATTATACCTGAATAAAATGTAATCAAAGTCACAGAGCTTTCCTCCGGGAGGCTGTAGATTCAATCATGCAACAATCAGTAGCAACAAATCTTATAAATTTTCCGAGTTACGTCCGGAGGCTGCGCGGGAGTCGGTCGGCGACCTGGCGGCCTTGCACGTGCGCAGTGTACACCTAAACGACATTAAAACAGTGTTGTTATATCATCAAAAAATCTGTTAAAATAAAATAATATGTGTTCAGAAAGAAAGATAGTAATGCTAATATAAATAAGTAGATACCAAGTTTATTGATAATAATTTGTCATATATATTTCCGCTAAATTTGTCATCAATCATCCACAATACGGCTCATTAATGGGCCTTCATGCATACATGACAAAACAAATGGTTAACACATACAAGATAGTATGGCTGGTGATGAGGGATACAGAATAGTCTTTAATTCATTTATTACGATCGAGGGTATTTTAGTAGTAATGGGGAATCTACTCTATAAATGAACAAGCAGCAAAAGAATTAGTAACTGAGAGCCTATGTCAAAATAAGGCATAGGCTTCAAACCACAACTCTTACATTATTATAAATATGTTTTAAATTTTATGCGTATATATAAAGTTAATGTTCAATATTGTATATATAATATACTAGGTATATTCATACTCAAAGCTTTGCTAGTAGAAAAGACATTTTATATGACCTCTTCTTTGTAAAATTTAATTTATATGATTATATCAACAATTATTTTTGTGTTAGAAGACAATTATTGGTGTTTGAAAATGTATTCACATAAGAACCGTTACTCGTTATCAAACAACCTTTCGTTCCATAAAACTTAAGTATACTTCGTTTTTGAATGACTCAAATAGTCAAGCAACACTGACCTGTCAAAGAACGATAATTTTTATTTCACGGATTAATAATATATGATGATTATACTATATAATAGCTCGCCGAGGGGTCACTACCCCTAGGCGCAGCTAACTACGCTACTTCTACAGATTTCACTTTCGAGTCCCGGCTAGGGCAGATTTTTGTGTAAATAAAAATGCATATTTGTTTGTATGTTTATGTATTTGTTTCTTATTAAAATATAAAATTATGTATTTTATTAAATATGTATATTTGTATATTTAACTTAAGCTCTTCATGATGCTTACTTTGAGCAAGATAATTTTGAGTGAAAATATAATATCGCTATCCAATATGCCGTGTTGGTGTACACGCGTGCATTGACACTGCACATTTCGGTGACGATGCCATTTGAATCACTTAGATCACAGAAACCTAATTCTGTATTAAAATTGTTTGCTGTTTGTTTTGTTTGAATTGTTTATTTTTGATACCGACACATTAAATAAATTTTATAATAATTCTAGGGTTAACATACTAAAACGTGTAAGTCGTGTATTTCAACTTTTCAGGGAAGGAAATAGTCTCATTAGTTTTTGCAGTATTTTCCGAATGACTGGCTAAATAGTCAGTAATTAAAAAAAAAACTTTTACTTAAAATTAAATGTTAAACCTTTTTAGAATTTTAAACTTATTACACAACTCCGTAGAAGTTTTTCTAAAGTTATAGAAATTTTCAAACCATATATACCGCACCGCGAGCGTCGTGCAGAGGCGGGGAGGCACGCGCGGGGGGAGATGCGAAGACTCGAGCATTCCACTATCGCTTTCCAAGCTTTCTTCCTCTTTGACAGCCTTGGAGTTTTGGAACAAGGCTACGGATGGAGTCGAGTTCACTTATTTATTTAAATATTTTGAATATTGTTTCTCAATACAAATGACAAGGTATGCTTTGATGTAAAATAATTTAAAACGCTCCGCTGAAGCCAAATATATCAAAAAAATGTGTGACATTACCTACTGATATAATAAATAAAAATTTATGATATTTGTTTGTGTCCCGATCATATATTCGATTTACAGTTTGAAGAGAGAAAAAAGATTGAAACAAATCCAAAAACCGACATAAAAACACAAAAAGACAATTTATATTTAAATTATTTTTGGAGTTGTTGCTAAGTTGTTTCCTGAATCAATAGAAAGAAATCCAAAAAATTAAAGTTTTTTTTTTTAAATTTTTTCCACTTTAACTCTAACAAATAACTCAAACAATAAACAACAATATCGTTAAAACTTGTGTATAGTAAAGTTTTACATAAAATTAATAACATCTAAAATGTCCCAAATATTTTAGGACTAAGCCCTCCGCGTATCTCTGCTTCATCCCAGAGTGAATGAACTAAAAAGCAAGATGTTCCCGAATGGTACTTTCACCGAGGTTAAGGCCCTAGAGGACAAGGGCCCCTCGAGCAACGCACTTATCTGCAGCCAAACAGCCTAGTAACTGAAATGATATGACTTTATTTATTCTACAAAACTATTTAGAACGATCTACCTGCTTTGTTAATTAGGTTAAAAATCCTATGAGCTACTTGAAATTAAATGATGTTATAAGATTTATCCGATTCTCGCACCAATCAATCAAGGGAACTCCATTTTATTTCAGTTAAATCCCTACGTTATGCTTATCCTGTAGATATCGCTGCCATATAATTACCAACAGCCCCTACTGAGCATAGATCTTCCTGGGAGAAAGACAATCATGAGTAAAACGGGTCATAACATTACCAGGCTCTGTTCCAATGGGTGATGGGAAAAGAAGTGGTCGTAACATGCTCGGAGTTACTCAAGATTACAGATTTTTACTGACCCATCCGCGATCCAAAATGACGAAAGTTGATTTGTTTCCGCAATTGTAAACAGATCTCAAATCACTGCGCTAGTGGATCCAATATTGTAAAACTATGCTTCTATAAGCAAAATTACTCTGTGTTAAACTCGTCGTGTACACTCTTAGCATATCCAATTCATATCCTGTGCAATTTATCAATGAGAACTTTCACTTGCAGCCTTTCGATTACATCTCATAACGACGTCCCATATATTCTGCGTCCTCTGTGTTGATAGATTATCTCCGTGAAAGTGATTTAGAATGAATATTTACGAAGGATGTTTAGTCATGTTTGCAGCAAATTTAAAAATAACATGCCCCTGACTTATTACTAAGCTAGATCTAAATATAGACCCTGGTATAATACTGAAGCTATGTCTCTTACAACAAATTGGAGTCGCTCAACGAGAGTACAATACAATGTAAGAGTAAGAAAGTATGTAGGGTAATTATGTAATAACGTAGTAGGTAATCTCTACCCTTTTGTGGACTGTATTGTGGAAACAAAGAAACGAGGCAAACCCAAGTATAATTAAATTTTACAACATAAAACGGATGACTATACTGCCCCCATCAGTCAGTACACTAACGTAACAAGCGTACACAACGTCAAAATCATTTAAGAATCCACTCAGTCCCGCTTCTTCTTACGATTTGATCAGGATGAAATGAATTTGTTAAAATTATTATAAAATCATTTAATAAATTAGTATATTATTATTATATGTTCGGCCATTTCTTAATTATTGATAACACTAGTTTGTAAGGATCACATTTGTACTAACAAATTATCGTAAGATGAATCTGAATGGAATAACATTATTGTTATTATTTTATATAGGACTTTTGGCACAAAATGGCGGGGTCGGTTGGGTGCTATATATTTTATTTCCAATATTGTGTTGTAGTATTGTATTTGTCATGAAATTGTTGTAGTTTTATGACGAAAAGGATCGTTAAAAAGCACAATATATGAATGACATAATTCAGCGTTGATTAGTGACTTACGTGAGATTTTTCATTTTTCATTTCCATTCATTCATCTGTAGGGTAAGTTCATTTATTTAACAATATTTTATGCTTTCATTCTCATTTGCAGACTCTAATACACAGCTGGACACCTCCCCTGGAGGTGATGCCTGTCGATTAGAACTCCTCCAGATGCGAATCGCCCCTTAAGGCTGTAGGACTCTGCAAAGTTCTCGCCTCCTTAATACCCCAGTAACGCTGTAAAGGCCATCTGTGGCCAACGACATTAGTCAGTCCAAAAAAATTAAATGAGTTTCTTGTTCTGTCATTGGTGGTTTTACTACAAAGTAGCGTTGTGTGTGAACACTGATTACCTTTCAATTATGAGACATTCTAAGTCTACGGGATCTCTGACTAGTATAAAAATATTAAAATAATTTATTTAATACATATTTAAATCCTATAACTGGGACAATTTGTAAATACCCGGTTGATACCCACTTAAAATTATCACTATTACCTTTTATTACATTCGTTTATTTTTTCTCATACATATTCCCTGTTATGACGATTTAAAAGAACTTTGACTTTGAATGATACTGGACGGAAGAGTTATTTTTCTAGTTCCAAGAATAAATAACGAAGAATAATACTATCACAGGGAAACGATTTTAATCTGCCGTACAAAGCCAAGGTCTAATCTGTTTCCTGAAATATTAATAGAAAAATTAAATGCAATTATCGCAATTACAGATCTCATTACTGTAAATTATAATCAATATCATCCTTATCTTATATTTAGATGTCTATGAAAGAAGACTATGTTTATTTTTTATTTTTTATAACCAGAGCTGCGCATGACCAATGCTTATAGGGTCCTCTCGTAGGTTAAAACTCCTAACCGTAGCCTCTAAAACCTAGTAACGACAATGGTTTTTTGACTGAAAAATGCTGTTGGCTGTATGCTGGCCTACACAGCGGTATTGTGTATAAAAAAGTCGAGAACTTTGATGAGGCTTGAAGCCTTAGGTGTGTAGAATTTATAAGAGATAGGTATCACGTCCAGGGGAGATCTCCCGCTGTCTCTTAAATACCAGGGCCTTCAAGTCATGAGGGAGTGACCGACCTGAGGGTCTCACCACTAAAAGCTCAGACCTAGCTCTGGTGAGTCGTGTCGTGGAGGAGAATAGAGGTCAGGTACGTGCATGCAACTAGTATATCGCGATATTTGTAGGCTGGGTCTTCGCACCCTTCGACGAGGTCGGTGTATTAGAAAATGTGGCTAGTGCGTGATGTTTGAGGGTATGAAGTCGCTTGCAGTCTGATTGTAAAACGCCAAAAGTTCTTCCTAAATGTTGTAAAACCCGTTTAAAATCAATAGAAAACGTTATGATCCCCTGTTCCTAGAACAACTCCAAAAGAATGGTTCTTCCCAGACACTCGTCACAAATCGCAAAGGAATGTTCTACTGTCCTATCTAGCAGTTCATATAGTCCCAGTAGTATATTCATATGGAGTTCAGGGCACATATAGATTTTTAAAGAGCATGAAACATCACGCCGTGAGATATCAAATCAAATTGATTAGACAAACTCATTGAAAAGGCTTCTAAACTCTCGAATCAGATTAATTTAATCCACGCAGAGAATGAATTGCATTTTAAAAATACTATAATAACATTCTAATTAATGTAGTATTCGTACTTTTGATCTAATATCAAAAGTGTGACACTATTGTCATTAGATATATTTTCACATATTCTCCGTAGTGACAAAGTCCTAGTGTGTATCTCCCATTAAGGAAATCCATAAGTGATGGTACTTCTGCCTTCTCATGTGTCATGTAAATAATATTCATGATTATGATTTTTATGTTTCAGCAATTGTCACCTAGTTCTGATGTTTGGATCTCAGGGTAATCGGGGACGTTCATATTTTGTAGGACCGCATTTTTTTCAAATGATTCCAGTATTTTTAATTAACGACAAACAGATAGGCAAACCACTCTCTTGGTCATGGTCAGCCTTGACCTTAAAACACTCGAAAATGTGAAAAAAAAATTTTTTAACCAAGAATCGACTTCCAAATCCTAAAAAGGCATAAGTTATTAATTTTTTAATTATTTTTGGAATAGAAATAGAAAGTGAATCACTTATTTTATAACCAATAAAACCAAATTGATAAATAAAAGATTGCAAAACTATTTTTTCGCGTAAATAACTGACGTCATTCCCAATAAATGAACAAATTCTTTCACTCAATAAATTGCAAATTAACCTTTATTTAAACTGGGGTAGAACACAAACAAACGCAAATAGTTTTGTTTCCTATTACAATGCCCAGACGAGCTGATCTCGTGGGACCTTTCCCAGGAATTAATTATCGGTATGTTTCTTTGAGTCATAGTGCCCTAGTATTTTGAATGTATATATAATGAACAAATGCAGCTTTTTAACCTATTTTATATTATTTTATGTTATGACAAGTGTTCTGGAAAATATAATCATTAGAGGATTGTTTTTGTATCTTATAAAAATATGACTATTGCTATAAAAAAAAATTTATAAGATTAAATACCTTACCATTCAACACGTACAGAAACATAAATGGTAATGACATGGCCGTATGGCATACATCCCTTTGCATATCCTTTGCGTATTGTGGATTCTCAAAAAAAAACTTTCTTATTCTGATTTACCCTCCTTTCAATCGCTTAGTTGTACTAACCCACTGGGAAATATACTTAAGTGGACGTACGCTAGAATAAGTTTAGCATCCAGACTATTTGAATTAGTTTTAATATATTTGCATATTATACAATGATGAATGAATCAAGTCAAGAGGGTTTTACCTAATTTATTAAGCTGTTTGTGTCAAGCGTGATTATGAGTTAAAGGATTTGTTCATTAAGAGGCAGATGTATATTTCACTAAGATCTGATTTTTCAAAACTCAGGTAACTTTTAACAAAAGACTTAAGTTGACACTTGTTCCATGTCAAAACGTCAAAATTATTCGCTAGATAATTCTGTTATATGCTTCGTATTTGCTAACACTATAACGTAACCTCTTAAATTTTACAGATTTATTTATTTTATTTATTTCATTATTAACTCCAACAAGATTAACATTTTAACATGCACAAAAAAATACAATTAATAAGAATTAAATGCAATCTTAATTATAGGAGTTACACTATAGCTATACATAATACTTTGTGATAATTCTAATTACAAAATTACATTTAAAAATAAAGTGATCACTAATTTGATTTACATGATCCGCAAAAACTAAAGCTAAAGCTGCTATAACAAATAAACAAAAGTAACTATAATAAATATTATTTTGTTTTACAAACAGCTACGGTATGCTTACCACACTGGCTTATAACAATGTGGTCAGCAAAATCAATAGGTACTATAATCTAGAATTTATTAATGTACAACATAATATCACATAACTGCTAGTATTAAATTTGTCTGGAGTCTTACACTATTTGTTCTGTGGCTAAGAATATCAGAGAAAATATACAAAAGTCAGTGTGATTTAATATCTTTATTTTAGTTATATTCTATTTGCAAAAAACTATTTTTTAAACACCTAGGGCAGCTACTATGTATGCTGTGCGTATGCGCAGGTGCGCAGGCTGAGTCGTAAGGGTTTATCATATTATTTTAATCTAAACAGATATAACAGTATAATTATGTACGTGTTACGGATCATCAAACACCCAAAAGCGAATTTTGCATTCCACGTGACTCGTGCGCATGTCCCCGCCTCCCCTCCTTGGCGCGTTTGCCCACTTTCACTTTCAGTAGGGCATTCTGTTTAATACCGCACTGATGCTACTCCTCTAACAAAACTATTCAATTCACGTCTTTATCGCCTACACAATAACACACAGTTTTATCTGACCATAAAAAGGCAGATGGGATTTTGTCGCTTTAAGGTTTTTAAAAGACAAAAGTCGAACGCGATGACACATAAACCAAACGAAATTGACTCTTCCCAGCTATCAATACAATCGGTTTTTGTTTAATAGTTCTTGTGATTTATGATATTTGGAGGCGTTTAAGTTTAATAGTGGTTCCGCTAAGAGAGATTCGGAGTCTTACGGATCCACGTTGAAGAGTATTTTGAAATCAAAAGACACGTTTGTATGATATTAAGTTTGGTAGAATATTCATGATATAAAATTGAGAGCTATTTAATGTGAAATTAAGGTCAATTCATGAAAAACTAAAAAAAATTAGATCACATCAGACAGTATTTTTATAAAAATTAAACTCGTACTCTATGGATTTTATTTATAGATAATTGTCATTATACAAGTAGGCTATAATTGAAAATACAAATAATGTACATAATATCTTTAGTAAATTGAAAATATTAAATTGTAATGGTTAAATAACAAAATAAAACTTTAAAATGTTTGTCTATGGCCGCGAAAGATTCATATGACATAATGTTAATATAATACAATCTATGAGTGTAGAATTGGACCTACCACAGAGACCAAAGTCACTACCAGTAGGTCCAAATAACCTACAATAATTGGACGCACGGATAACCATATTAGCTATGTGAGACACCATTAATCCTCTCCTGCCCAATGCAAAGCCAAGATGTATTTCGATAATCGCTATCGCTATCAGCTAATCAGAAAAGTACCGGATTACACATCTACGTTTAAAATCTGACATTTAGTGTTTATGTAAAATCTTATAAACTTACCATTTCCGTCAACTGATACACGATAAACCTATTTGGATCATAAATAAATAATTCACGCATAGATTAATTAAGTTTTTTTTTAAGTTAAATACTTAATTTTATAAAATATTTTGTTTATCGATCAATGCTATTTTTTTTATAAATGTTTTGAAGACGAAGATTGAAATATTTAATTATAGTTTAAATTGGGTAAGTGGTTGATATAAAATATACAGTTGCTTTGATATTGTTCTTACTCTTTTCTCAACCTGGTAAAAAAGTCTGCCACATTGTTCCTCCTTTTATGGGGGACCAAGAGATGGAGTGTGGGTCTCACACTCACTAAAAACTCAGTAACGGTCATTTTTCACTTTTGGCAGCCCTGTCACATATTTTTTAGTATACTAATGTAGTATCCGGACTGACTTCCGTTGCATAACACTGTGGCATATCCCTGTATCATAATACATATAATACCTATACCTTAAGCTTCTAGATATAATTCCGTGACATGCCCCTGTAACATACCATTGTAGAAAATCTCTGCGGTGAACCACAGACATTTACTACTAGGGTGCCAACATTTTATCGGTGAAATAGTATTTCCCTAAAAAATAGTACTTTATGGAAAATAAATTATATATTTCTCCAACAGTATTTTTTATAGTGCGGTTGGCAACCCTAGGCTCAACCCGTGTGTAACTCAAACGCGTCCTTATAATAAACATACAAACTGACAAATATATTTTATATGTACAGAGATAAATAAATTAAAATATTACGTCTGTAAAGAAAAAACCTATTAAAATATTTAATCGATTTTCGACCGGTTATTCAATTCCGAATCGATTTTTATGTAATAGAATCGAATCGTGTCAATGTAGCTTAAATTGAAGCGTAGTAATTGGAAAGTGAAGAATGATAAATGATGACCTACTTATGATGATTCAGTTGCGGATAGTGACGTCATAACATGTCATGGGGAATTAAAATTGATAGTATGTGATTGGAAGGTAGTTGAAGACAAGAATTTAATCGTTATAAATGCCCTCGCTGATGCGCAAATACGTACATTGTAACGTGCCAAAGGTGTAGCAAGTTAACAATATTCACTTGAATACTGTGGTGGCGATTCTGCTGGTCACTTACCAAAATTAAGCTATTTGCTTCTCTTTCTATGCACGAAATATAACAACTTATAAGAACGTCAAGTTAGTATAAGTTAGTCTAACTGTCAGAGACTTATTTTAATCGGCAAATTCGCTTCAAATTCGCCATTTTATGAACATCAAATGACGTCACGGTCGATCGTCTTTTGGTTCGTGGACTTAAACTAGAATAAAACTTACGATAGTTTTTTAATTGTTTATAAAATTTTGCATATGAATGGAAAAAAGACCAATAGAAAGAAAGATTATAAGTTTAGAGGAGTCCTTGGGGAGTTCTTAAACCTTAGGCGTGATTCGCTTGTGGATGATTTCTTATCTACAGGAATCTCCAGGGGAGGTGACCTCTCCGCAGGGTGCTCGAGCCAAGAGGGAGCGACCGACCTAAGCCTCTAGAGGTTGGAACATCGGCTCAGGTGAGTCGTGTCGTATAGACGAGGAACGCTCAAGTACGTGTCCGTATCACCGAAGAGTGTGTTCCAGGGTATGTGCAACTGCTCGACCAAAGATGTTATGCCGAGATTACCTACTAAAACAACCCCGTTGCTTATTACCCTAACAAGAAGATAGAAAAGGTTTTATTGTGTTAATTATCCTATGACCCTTTGACTCAACAAAATCCACACTACTTTCAATTGTATTCTGAATTATCAGAAAGCCGAGTCTCTATAATTTGGTCGCATAACTTTTGCTGTGCTTTATCAACCACGTGGTCGTAAGAATATTTACCGAGAGAATGTATATCATATGTGGTACAGATTAATAATAATGACCAATTCCTCCTTTTAAGCTATATTAGTCTGTATCCGGAGACACTGCTCTTCCTTAAAAAAGATAATATATATTTAATGATATTTAGGTATATTGATAATTAAAACTAAAACGTGTCGAAATATAGTAAATTTTATAACAAGCTTCCTAATAATAATTAAAACTATATAATTGACATGCTGGTTGAGTGACAGGTGTTTCTATAGTTTTAAAGAATAATTTAATTATACCTATATTAGATTTGTTTATATTTAAAAACAAAAACATTAATTTTTAATGTTTTGGTAAAATAAAATTTGAAGTGTCTGATACCGATCGTTATTACGTTTAAATTTCACTCAACATGCGCAAACGCAGTTTTGTACAATACTTATCTTAATTGCGAAGATATGCTTGCTATACCGTTACCGGATCCAGGATGGCTTTTTGCTTTCATTATCCACTTTCGGAGAAAACGAAATTTTTACACACTTACGACCGTGACATCCTTTTGCGCGGGAGTGAATCAGTTGGCTTTTTTCTCAACTATAACATTGTGCAAGTGGCTTTAGCTCTAAATTAGTAAGATCTTTGAAAAACTACGTTTTAGGTCATGTGACCGTTTGGAAGCTTTGAACGTCAGTTCTTCGAATGGTGTTGATAATGTTTAATTTATTCAGACTAAGAATAAATCATCGATTATAAATTATAATGGTTCTGGTTCATCCATCAGTCCTCTGCAACTCTGATTACGATCATAATGAAACTAATTGTAAGCAAGTTAACAAAGACAAACATCGCACACGCAAAATTGAGCGCTATTCTGTTTATTTTTACTGTATGGGGTCGACTAAGCAGTATATCCTGGATGCACTGCCTGCCTTACTGCATATCCTCAGGTATTGAGGAGTCATTTGTCGTTCTAAATAAAATAAAAAAGAACGTCCTGCTGCGTTTCAATAACAAAATTTGGACTTACAATAACCTTCAGTTTGGGAATTTGGACACCTGTCAAACAAGAAGAGAATCGAATCTGCCCTAGCTTTTAATGCATACAGGCATACAGGCTTTACCATCAGGCGGTGTCCAATCGTTCGCAGTGCTTTTTTGATAAATCATTCATCGTTACGTGCTTCTACAGACACTTTTGAACACATCAATTCCAATTAATGGAAAGCGTTGCTTTTCTGCCATTTGTTTCAAATATGTCACCAGCCATTTCTTTGCACTACACCTGTACATCTTTATCTGCTTAATGTCAGCGGATGTCTAAGTCTTTATTAATTAAACCACCAGGGAACAAAAGCAATTGGCGTTACATAAGAGCGCGCAAATCGCAAAATGTCGGTCAGTAGTTGTGCAATAGTGAAAGGTTGCATAAGTACCAACTTAGACTCAGACGAGATGAAGCGCTTGCGCCATACCAAAGAGTAGAAGGGAAGATATGACATCACTTCCAAGGATTTTATACCTTAAAGTCGTGGAACTCTGAAAGTCAAACAGTAGTGGATTACAATGCCTAAATAATACAATGTATTTTTAACTTACATCGACACCACCTTGTGAAAACAGTCAAGAGAGTTTGGAGATCTTTTGCGTTATGAAAACCGTGTCGTCTCCACTTTGCAACCCATAAGACCCTTTTCTATGTCGGCTGTGAAGCTGTTCGCAGTTTTTCTTTGTCATGGATAAGGTAGCATGTGTTATTACAGGACATGGGATACATTATCATTACCTTCCTGCATTTTTACAACTCAGAGAAGTTTTGGTGTTTAAACGTAATAGCTAGCATTGAGGTGGGCCGTCTGCTTATGTGGCATTCTTTGAACCAATAATGAACCATAATTCATTGTCTTACGAGTATAATTATACTAATACTAAAGCTGTGTAATGCCATTTCTAAACTGAGCTAATGCGACTTACTTATAAGTGCACTTTATTATGGTTTATTAGTAGAATACATGCTATTGAATAAAATAATGGAGTATTTTAAATCGCAAGTTCATTTCTATATTTCTGCCTACTGTCACCTCTGAATTGCTACACAATCTGAGCGATCAAAAGAGGGGAGGAATGTAGGTTGCCGTCGAAGCCTTTGTTCCCCCTCTTTTGCCATAATTTCCCACTACCACTAAAACCGGTTCGCACCGACTCGCATTCGCGGGTTTTACTCGTTCACACCGCGAATTTGATATTCGACACATAAATTAATTTCGAATTAGCATACATAATGTTACACCCTGAATCTTTTAAGTTTAATTAAAAATAATGTCACAGAATTAAAATACGTTATTTTAAACAGAACAGAAACAAAAGAAGCATTTTATTGAACTAATCGTTTTCATTTTTCGTAAAGAAACGCTTACTTGTTATATTATATATTAAATTACTCAAAACGGAATTTGTAACAGGACTTTCTTCATTGCACTTGATATTGCCGAAATCAAAATACAATCACAGAAAACAGATTCCATTCGCGATTTGTTTCTCATAAAATAATCATTTTAGCTCATCTCTTTATTTGTATGGAATCTAACAATTGTTTTTCTTTTCGCCATTATACTTATCCTTAATCCCGTATAAGTTATTATTAATTTTTATGGTCGTTATGGGTGCCTCCCATCCAATCGTTAAAATCTTAAAGTATTCTTCGACATATTTAATTAGCTATTCAAGAATTAAGATTAACTTTTTATGTAACTTTATTTATTACACTTCTTGTTGCGCTTGCGCAAGACTTGTATATAGATTTTGGGATCAACTTTTGAAGTGGTACTATGTCAGTGGGTAGGTTGTTGTGTAACCGTGTTTTTGATACTATTTTTTAATCAGCTTACGCAATAGCCTAGATTTGCGGAGAAAAATATCGTACAGATTTGAATGAGCCTGAGAAAATATGTTATGGGAATTTTTACTGACGAAAGTCCTGTTTTTGAATCGTATAGGAGCGAGGCATAAGGTACCCGGGATTCAGAAGTATACTACAGACATTGCAGATTATCTAGTATTTGCACCATAACAAACTAGTTAAGGCAAATTAAATGTGTAAAACATTATTATACAACAAAAATTAAACTATTGAAAATATTTTATACATACAATAAGCCTAGCGACCAGATTATTGGAAAAACTTTCTGCTTCACTTAGGACATACACTATCACTGGCTTCCTATATTCAAAAAATCAGATTTTCATGTTGTATGTATTCTGACTTCTAGTAATAAAATATATAAACCACCTAATTAGACAGCTCTTTATCAGTTCTCTGTAAACGTAATAAGGATTATGTAAGTTTGAACTGTAAGTTATCTAACTAAACTGACGAAAAGAACAAGTAAATAGTTTTATTTCGACAGGTTTTTTGTGATAATAATAAAAACCTTCTCCTGTGTACGTTTACAAAAAAACAATATTTTTGTGTGTGAACACGATCAAGTCACTAGGCAAGCAGAAAACGGAGGCGTGCATTGGAAAGCAGTTTGAAGGACGCCGGGTGTCGCTCGCGCTGTACGCCGAATTTCACTGAGGGCATCGCCCCTTATTCGGTTCTGGATGCCTGGTACTTTTGTTTTCGATGACTTCGTTGATGGGATTCTCTTTTCTTTTACTTTATTAATATAATTAAAACGAAAGCAAAAGTTTGGGCAAAAAAGGTTGGTTGATTAATATTATATTTTGATTTTCCGATATAAACTATATCGGAAAATCACTTGAATAGCTCTGGTAAACCCCAAGTCGTGTTTTAATTGGACTTTTGGATAAAAATTAACAAGCATCTAGCTCAAATTGTTTAAATTGTAAGCAACTGAATCTATCGAACCGGTATTACCGGTAGTACCAAAAAATTTTTAGCGTAAGAAGAGTACAAAGAGGTAGGCATTTGTCGTGTGAAAAATCACACATATTAATCCACAATCACGCCCATTTATCTAGCCCAAAATAAACGTCATTAAGAGCTTGTGTTCTGATTACTATAGAAACTATGGAATAGAGAGAATTATAGATAGAAGTCAAAACAATTTTTTTTTGGACTGATAAATACTGTTGGCCGCAGATAGCCTTTACAGCGTTACCGGGGTTTTAAGGAGGCGAGAACCTTGGAGAGTCCTCAAGCCTTAAGGGGCGATTCGCCTCTGGAAGAGTTCTAATCGACAGGCATCACCTCCAGGGGAGGTGTCCCGCTGTTTCTAGAGTCTCCAGTGCGGTGTATAGGAAAAGTGTACCTAGTGCGTGATGTGTGTGTGTGTGTAGGAGCGCGTTTGCACTCGTAATTGGATCGTCAAGTCAAAACAAGTAGCTATATTACTCAAATAAACGTACAATAGCCATGATATGTGTAAAGATTGTATTCATTGTTTACGACATAAAATATATAATTTTTATTATTGCAACATTTGAATATTGATTTAATTGTTTATGAATATCTCTCTATCTTTCTGTTGACGTGCAACAAGCATTTAAACACATGAATAGTATTAAATTGGCTCACTTAAAGCGTTTTCTTGTGCTCAGGCTTAGCTAGAGCCAGCCAGTACCTCTTCACTCGGCTAAAGCGTGGAATTCCTAACATGCACACCTATTCATTTAGTTGACGAGTCCATCTCATGAAAGAAGCAATGTGGAGGTGGCTAGGGCAGTAAGTCGCATGCTGCACCAGCTTTTCTCGCGTATTAATTCAAAATGGTGTTCCATTGGTGTACATTCATAAATAGATAGATAAAAACATATACATATTTAAAAAAAATTTCTAAAATAACAAAGCATTTTTAATTGAACGAGGAAAATAAATGTTAAAGCCTGTTATGTGAGTTGTAGAAGTGTTAAAAGAACAATGCCCATTTTTGCCCACAAGAGATATTAGCAAAACACCGGTCTTGGGTCTTCTGTCACAGCCTGAGATATTTGCAAAATTTTCGGTCTTCATTTTTATAATATAGATTATTAATGATATTAAAATGTGTACAAGTGAACATTGAATCTGTGAATACAAATAGGAAATGATAGATTCAAAATAAACGTTAAAGTTAGTACTCGTTGGGAATGCCTGATAATATTTTTTACTTAATGAGTGCTGTGTGCTGTGCTTTTTTTATTAAAAAAGCTATATTGTCTATGAATGCCAAGAAGAGTTTAAACTTTAAATAGTCCCATGAGTATTTTATAGACAGTGTTGGCATCAACCAATATCCATCCAATGACCTTTAAGCTCGACTGTTCGCTACCCTTGTATAAAAACAATCCGTTTTTACAATAATGTTTTAAACGCCGTCACAATCAAAAATTTCACTTTAAATACCGATTTCTACGTGTCATTTTCATTCTGAGAAAACTTCTGACGTTTTAAAATTGAGTTTGTTCCTTGGTGCTTGTTTTTATTGGACCTGTACATGATCACACCGTGAAAGAGGATAATTACTGAGAGCAACAGGAAAGAGTCTTACGAAGATGTTTTTAATTTTATTGGCATTTTGAATATGTAGGTTGCGTATGTCGAAATGATGCAATATGTCGATATAAGCAAAAGTTTTTGACAAATAACCGATTTCAAACTAAGAATCTTCTTTAAAACAATAACATGGGTTAATGTTAATTGGGTTATGTTTTATAACATGGGTTCCTTTAAAAGAGGCGTGAAAAAGCACTTTTTGGGCCGGCAAGGTGAGGGTGGCTAGGGCAGTATGTCACATGCTTCAATAGCTATTTTCACATATGGACTCGTCTACTGCTTATCATCAGGACTCATTTGCTGTTTTTTTTTATATAAAAACACTAAAAATTTAAGAAGTAATCCAGTTTAAAATTTTTTCGTAGTCGTAGCTTCACATTCTATCGTCGCTGAAAGCATGTTATCAACCTTAAAAAAAAATTTATTGGTAAATTCTTAAATTTGATTATTATTGCCTTTTACGTATTAAAGTCAAAGTTAGATGGTAAGCCTGTATTGTCAACTAGCCTGTCTGTTTATCGTTGGTTTGAAATACTTATTAGTTTAAGAAAAAAATTAGTGGCTATAAAATTTGGGTTTTGGGATCTCATCATCAGAACCTGACTTGGTGACAATGGGACAACCTCAGGAGTACACTTTATTGAATAAAAAAGAATTTTGTAAATCAGTCCACATTTGACAGAAATATCGATGAACACACATAAAAAATACATACAGTGAAACACAGAACTTACTCCTTATTTGAAGTCGGTTTAAAATAGCCATGAGACTAAGAAATAATTTAGGTTTTTTCCAATGTTATTCTTCGCACTTTTATAATAATGTTTACGATAATTTCACATTTTTCATTTATTATTTTGTTTAACTTAATTTTTTTGATTTTGTGAGAATGCCATATGCCATATGCACTCAACAGTGGTACGTATATTATCTTCATCTTTAAAATATACTCTGTTAATGATAATGACAATGTTGAGTGGTCAGAACCTCGTCTACAAAATCAGAGGTTCCAGATTTGAATGCGAAACAGTAATCATCTACTTATATCTGCCAATAAAGAAACTATTTTTTTATTATATGCACTAACTGACTCCGCCCTGCGAACTTCATATCGCTAATATAATTATGACAAATAAAATTTGTCATGCAAGATGATCGGGAGTTCCCATACTAATGTATTTCACAAAAATCTTAAATATTCTTCCGATATTCTTCTGTTTGGGCAGAGACAAATCAAAGATAGAAAGAAAATTTTTTGCAAGTGTTATGTGCTCAATTGTCATTTTAATGACCTTATTATTAAAGTTTAAGACAGTGTAAAGCAAATTTTCTTTACTCTCAAACGAGAATGAATTTTCCGAGTCGGGAGTGGGGGTCGGGTGAACGATCTGTGCTATCATCCGCGATGCGCGGGCGCACTTTATTACTGTACTGAAGGGCTTGGCTTGTTTGATTTTGTTTCATATTCCGTACCGGTAAAGGATAGGACTATAATAAGTTATATTTGTCTTTATATATTACTTACAACAACGCTATTTTTATATCAACTTAACTTTAGTAATAATGTTGTTGATTAAAAATAATAAAAAGACAAACGAACTGCTTTATTCCATTTTAAAAGTATTTCATTTTCAACGCAAATATCTTTTAAAAGGGAGTTTTAAAAAGGGTTGCATTAAACTGAATATAAAATTAACTTAACCTATAAAAATACTAATTTCATATATAAAAAAACTATTGTACAAACACTAAACCTTTTCTAGCTGTATTTAAAGTGCAAGTTAGTTTATTTTAGCTGCTAATAAAAGTATTTCCCATTTACAAATATTATAGTTTTCATTAGTCGATCTATTTACCGAACTAAAACAGCCCAGAAATACCCCACAGCTGGTCAAACTATCCCAAGTCAGCACAGCAATAAAGGGCATGCCCTAAACACGTGTCCCTCCTATCTGTGCCCTACTTACCCACACACGCATCAGCCTGTGACTATGGGATGCAACGCATGTGTGAATGTGCGCTTGCGGTTTTTGGAGTAAACATCTTCGTTGTGTGCGTGTCTCTATGATTTTGTGTATAGGGGCGGCGATAAAAGACAAAAAATCAAGATATATATTTTTTCATTATGTACACCTCTGTAACTTTTGTTCTACTCCTGACACCTGTAAGTGTGATCGAATTCACACTTCACTGCTGGTCTTAGTTGATGGTCAGGTTTATTTATTGTCCGCCTGGCTAGCCATCATCTTACTAAGATTGCCGGGAAAATAATAATGTTAAACGAGTTGTTGTATTCCAGCAGTTATCCAGGTGTAATATTCGAGATGAAGCCCAAAACCTACCAGTAACATTATTAAAATTATAGGGGGGTCGCTCATTACTCACCCTGTAATATTATATGTAGGTATTTAAGGATAGCATACGTGACAATAGATAGGTTCTTCATTTTTGACTCAAAATATTTTCCCTGCTAATTATATCTATAATTATAGTTCCATCAATCGTATATTCGTGTATCCTGTCCATCCATGGGATGTCTGGTAGAGATCGCTAATTAGCGATAAGACTGCCCTTGTGGAAGTTATGGTGTACAATAGAGAATATTCTATCAAGCTATCTAATTATGATATATGTTCGAAACCGAACAGACAGTTGTTAGGAAGTTTTTTCTGTGTTATCTACTACATTACACTGTACTACACTAAATCCAGTTTAGACCACAGATATTCATACCCTACGTCCGTACAAATTCGGAATATATTTTCTAATGATGATTTTATACACAACCCTAGCTATACGCACAAGGATGTAGCCCTGTGTATGTGTGCGTAAGTTTTGGGAGTTTTTCTTTGATAAGCTGCGTGTGTGTGCACGTTGACTACCGTTGATTATTTTCAACACACACCACATCCGAATGAATGCAGGAGCGAACACTGCTACAGGTATTTGGTGACGTTTATTTATAAGCATTACACTTGACAGAAAGTGTTTGCGAGGGAGCGAGACGGGGATACCAGTGTCTGTCTCGTGTTGTTTAATAATTGTAATTAGATTATGTTGGTTCACTGTTCATAGTCGTAGTAATGCATAATTATGTAATTCTTATGTATGCAGATGACATGGAAGTTTGACTGTATGTAAGTTTAATATTACTTTTACGCTGGTATGTATTATCTATCACAAAATAAGCATCATTAACATCTCTGTATATAACCAAATAATTGTAAATCAAAAATTCTATAAAATCTATTTCTTACATTTAAAAACACACTGACTTACAATTCCAAACAATCCCAAGATAATTAGCATTTTGAATGCATATATTTGAATTGGACCATTATACAAATTTAAACACTTAACTTAAACCTACCTTTTGAAATCTACCTTTCTCCTATACAGGAGAACAAGGTAGGTAGGTAGGTTTAAGGTTATACAACCTAAAATTTTGTTGTGCCTACAGGGTCCATAGTGTCATTAATAGTCTTAAGATTCATATAATGTAACTATGGAACGCAAAATAAAGAATTGAATTGAATTGAATTGAATATTATTATCCGATAACAATATTTTTTGTGATAATCCAAAAAATCTACTGTGACTTGGCCGAAAAGATTGTGGTACTAACCAGTCTAAATTATTTAAAAAATCACAAAAGGGCAAATTTTGCTTTTATTTGGTCGAGTAGTCAGTACCTCTGCTTACTTAGCTATAGATCCCGGGTTAGAAACCCGGTGCGTGCAAATTTTTGTATGATGAGTACGAATATTTGTTCACAAGTTGTCGATATTTGTGTGTTTATTTATATACATATTACTTTCTATATTTCTCTGTTATCTTGTATCCATAACACAAGCTCTTAATGACGCTTAATTTGGGCAAGAGATATACAAATTTTTATTTATTATTATTTTATATAAATACCTACCTCTACTGGGATGCGAACCCGAGACCTGTGTGATTTAGTAGACGGATTTACCAGATGACTAGCAACATTGTAATTCTAGCATTTGTTCTAATTCTACCAATACTTTAACATTTCGGACAAAAACAGCATTTTTTATTATTATTTCCATTGCACGGTTTTCCTTCTTTAACCGACTTCAAAAAGGACGAAGTTCTATTTCATATTGTATGTATTTTATTGTATATATCTTCAAAATTATTTTTTTTAACTTTAACTAATAGAATACACTCCAGACGTGGTCTCATTGTCAGTCAAAATCCATCGTCGGTTTTTCACTTTGTGATCTCAGGTAAATTGAGGACATCCTTCAAATTTTCTAAAATTACTCCAGTATTATTACCAAAGACAAACAAACATACCAGCCGACAAATCTGGCGGTCATCCATTTGTCTTCTTCTTCGTTCTTAGAAACTTACTTCTCGAAATTTGTAAAAAAGAATAAGGTTTTAACAAAACTAGAAAGCGACTTCGGCACTAAAAAGGCATAAGCATTTTTTAGACTTGGTGCAAACCTGTTTCCAGAAACAATTAAAAATGTAGACTCTATAACTTCTTCAGTTGAAATATTTATGCTTTCTTAGCGTTTTAAAGTCGATTTTTTATATCATTTATTTAACCTTAGGTTGTTTAGAAGAAGTTGACCTGGTGAATTGCTTGTGCAGAAGAACCCAGGTTACCCCCGTGAAGGGCAATGGAGTAACCGGGGAGTTTTAGTGGGTATTCTCAGTGCCACTCTATGAGGTACTGTGTGAGCCCCACACACGCCCGTCGCTTAGCCAGTGGCGGGTAGTAGGTCCGTAAATGGATTCCTCCTCGTAAAAAAAAGGTTGTTTAGAAGAAATTACTTTTTTACCAATACTTTTCTTTTAAGGCTGCCCATTGTATTCTTAAGTTTTTTATTATTATAAAATATTTTGATATATCCAACGTCATCAAATGCAGAAGGGTTTATTCTGTTAGGCAGACCCGAGCCAAGCGCTACAGTGCCCGTATACACACAAAAAATAGTACCACTAGTGTAAATTTCAATCGACTCGAATCTCGCTCGTATTTGTGAAGCTATCCTATTGTATGGAAGCGACATCAGCGCCGTTGTTGTGAAGTATTGGGAGACATTTTTTTATGAATGCTGAACGCAACTATGATCGATACGACTGAAATCAATAGCCCACAGATTAGGTAAGTTATAATAATTAAGATGATAGAAATTTTCGTGTTGTTCAACAGTTGTTGAGATTGCAGCCTTTGAAAAACAATGTGTTTTAGCATGTAAAGAATTTTTAAGGTCTTAAAGAGGATGCCTATTAATGAGATATTAATTATAATTTAGTTTTATTATTATTTATTCTTTCTTTCTTTTCTTCTGTTTGTTCTTTTTATTTTTCTTTCTTACCTATACTTTATAAGATTTTCTCCTCAAGCATTTGTAACTGTTTTCGAATTCGTTAACGCGACATGCTATAAAATTGTGATTTTATTACAACACTTTATTGTTTCGAGTGATTTACATCTGATTATTATTTATCGTGTAGATCGAAACATGGGAGAATTACTATCGATTCGTTTACAGTAACATCGTTCTAAGATTGTAACGAGTTTATTGTTTACATAGATACATATACGTTATAAAATATATGTAGAGATTTATTTTTGTTGCATACAATACTGATATTTTATTATCTGGATGATTTTGGTATTTATTTGATCCACACTTTTTTAAGTCGAGCAGAATACCTTAGTTATCATAAAATTAACAACAAGCCACAGACACGACTAATTTATTCAATTTTACTCCAATTAGCTTTTCCTTCCTCCAACGATTTATATCTCGGCGCAACAAATAATCCAGTTTGTCAGTTTCCCGCTAACCACGCGTCCTATTTAACTGAGCAGTTAAAAATAACCCGACACATTCCTGCCAAAGATACCGTGCTGCATTTGCCAAAGTATTAGCCCTGATCTGACCGGGCCCTTCTTGGCCCTTACTGTCTCTTGTGAATCATCGTTTACTTTTGCGGCAATGTATATTTTAGATCTAATTTATTGTAAACACTGAAATAATTAATTAATCCTTAATTACTCGCACAGTCAGAGCGGATTCCTTATCAGCAGACGCATTACTTCATACAACATTGGTTTCTTCATGAGTGACTTGAAAAGGCACTTTTTGGTTCAACAATATATAATATATATTGCAGTAGCTATCATCACATAAAGCTCTTGAGTCGAGACCATGACTCAGGAAATGTAGTGTAGGACGCCCTGCGACATTCGGAGGCTGGCTGTAGTGGGCTGGATGAGAGTCACCGATCTCGGGAAGCAGTGGTATGCATTAGGGGAGACCTATGTAGCAGTAGACTAGCATAAAATAGGTTGATAATGATGATGATGTTGCTAAATTTGCGATAAACTTTAAAAGTCGAATTACCCCAAAATTCCGAATACTCAATAACAAGCTCTAATACCAGATGGTAAGAACTGCGTATCCTGAAAAAAACTGGAAACAACTTGCAATGAAAGTTTTGTATACTATTTATATATAAAAGAACAATTTAGGAATGTAAAAAAGTCTACGAATGAGGATGGTATGGTGCCTTTAACGATACGTGCCGGCAACGAAGTCGGTTAAACCGCTTTCTGGGTGTGATATTGAACAAAAGACAGAGAATTAATCACTTTTTAATTACGTGTATGAACTAAAACAAACATTCGAATAAACCAGCATAAAACATAAATACAAGTAATATCTCGGAAGATTCCAATTCCGTTGTTTGTCTTCAGTGTTTCAGCTATGTATAATTGGACAGAGCAACATCTCAGGTTAGTTACTGTGCGCGTACACATCACGCTGAGAAACAGTTAGGGTTGACGATTGGAAGATAATATAATTAACAAACAAGTTTTCGGAGTTGATTATGACATCTGATTCCAGAATAACGATGGAAACTTAAATTAAGAACATTCAACAAGTATATTTTTTGCTTTAATAATGCTGTGCTCGGTTTCAAAACAATTTAACGTTAGTTTTGCTTACTAGACGCTGAGTTCCGACATGTACAGGTATATATGTTAAAATTACAAGCAAAATCATCTGTACATATAATCAGCATAAGATCGGTAAATTTAAAGCCTAAATTGAGCATGGCTGATAAAATAATAATTTGGGAGGAGTTTTCCCGCCTAATTTCTTCATCGACTGCATTTCAATGTAATAAAGTATGTTTTGATCTAAATATAAAATCCTAATTGTATAATTTCTCACCCCTGAGCTGATCAAACAGTGCAAGTGCAGTGTGTATTTATATCGGCCTGATTCTAAAGTGGGATGCGTTTGTGGGGCAGCCCTGCGTCCCCCGCCTCACTCATGCGTTCCTGGTACTATGATATAAGAACTTTATGTAATTAAAATATGCTAATTGTCTGAATAAACTGGCAATTTATATATATATATATTTGTGTTACTAATAATTGTATACCTCTTCGAATTTCACGTAACAATACATTAAGAGATAAAGGAATATAAGTAGTGTTTTATTTTACGGGTAGTACATAAAATTCTGAGCAATATGAAGGACTCTGTAGTAAGTGTGGGAATAATGGTAAGACTTCAAAATGAAGCGAAAGATTCAAGTCTTCCCAAGGCAAAACACTTATCTCCGAGGAGCATACTGTTCTTTATACTTACTGTGAGGTTAAATAAAAAGGAAATAATAAATTTCTCTTTAATATAAAGTCTATGTTGTGTCAAATTTTATAGTTAAAACTCCTTGTTCTGATTCCTTGTTAAATTATCTATTCAAAATTTCAATTATAAATGTGGATACAGCGTTCAATCAGGTACTGAAAGATAAATAATACTTTAAAAAAGAATCTTAAGTTTTAGCGTCTTTTGTGATATATGTTTTGTTTTGATATATATTTTATTTCTGGAATCTTTCCATATTCCTGATTCTAATAGAAGATAAGAATAGATTCTAGAATAATTAATTATTAAATGATTTTCTATTGAAACATAAATGTAAACAATCATTTTAAAAGTAACCTTTCGATACCTTTAAAGATTTTCCGCAACACGTTGCGTGCTCTGCTGAAGGAAAAAACTGGACTCCATTGTTTAAGTTGAAATCAATTATTATTACGATTAGAAGACAAGGTCTAGAAGCTTCCGTGTTAAGTAATTACCACGACTTCCTATAGGTGGCGTATTAATTTAAAGAGAATCTCAATAACATAACAATTTCTTATTCAAATGAAGACCGATAATAAAACCTTATCCTTGGATTAAAAAAAATGGAACATGCATAAGGTTGGTCTCATCGATAAGCAGCAATCTCTTCCAGACAACCTATGGATGGGTAGAATACACAAGAGTACGATACACGTGTTAACTCATCAATGTACAATATGATTCTAGTAGAAATAAAAAATATCATTTTGCAATTTTCGAAATGACTGGCCCCTGGATGACTAAAGTAAATATTTAATATGAAAGCTCTTCCGTCCTTCGTAATGCACATTGAAGCGTTGGTCCGGTTGCTACGGCAACCGCTGTTACCCATCAACCCGTATTGGGTCAGCGTGGTGGTCCTAAGGCCTGGAAGGAACTCCGCATTTTCTTCTAGGAAGGAAAGCCTTGATTTGGTCCTATATTAAATTAAGTAATTTACTTTGAAATTCACGCTAAATCATATAACATCTCGTATGGACAACCCTATTTAAAACAAATTTTCCTGAACGTGGTGAGGAGTAAGAAGAAATGGTATACGATACACCTTACTCATAGACATAAGATTGAATATCCTATAGCATTTTTAAACCAGAAGATAAAGTGTTAAAAGCAAAAGCACTTACATTCAGCATGCAGAATGTTGGTGAAGTCAAAGCCCTATGATAAGATAAAAATTCCAATGTTGAACAAAGTGTTTGACGAAGCAATGACCACGGATGCAAAAACACGTGCTCAGTGGAATTCAACTGCCGTTGTTAAGACAGAATTCCATTTGTTTATATGAAAGCAATTGTACAACAAGAAAATGAAGACTACAGAATCAGACATGAAGGTAAGGAATGTTATTTTAAGCGAGCATAATTCCGAATAAGTGTTCGAAAATCCGTATTCATTTAAATTGTATGCCGTTTCTTTTCCTTCAATAAATAAATAAGACAATTTATTTCGTGATAATATAGAAAAGGATATCTTTCTATTGTTTATAGAAAAGGTTTCAACTACACACTAATACATGTTTGAAAATCGCCGATTAGTTATTATTTATTTATTTAACAATTTATGTACACACAAAGGCAATTAAAAGGACACAACAGAATATTAGAGAATTGTACAAAGGTACTGCTTATTGCTATAAGAAATTCCAGCAGCCCCATTTATGGGAAAAGTGACAACGATTAGTTCGTATATTTGCGAGCAAAGTAAGCGTGAGAGGCAAGATGCATTTAGATAGTCTCAATCAAATCGCTAAATGTAAACCCTCGCATAGCAATCGGGTGTAATTGTCAAATCCCATACGTTTTTTAGTTGCAACCATACCATCAACGCAATTTACGTGACGTGAAGCTTAAATTCTATCTTACCATTTAAAGTTATGTACAAATTGTTGAGATCGAGAATCTTCTTGATGTAGGGCCAGGATTATTACTCCCGGAGCACGTCGACCCGATGGGATCTTTTGTGCTTCCCTAATCGATGAGATCGAGAAACTTCTGTGCCCATCAGTGCTATCCTAATGCCATCAGTGTTGTGCCTACCAAGTGAGACCCGGGATACACCTACATACCTGTATCGGCGAGAGGGTAACGTACCTAGATGTAATGTAATAAACTAACTTAGCCCAGCACCTTCCCTTAACACTTCATTGGTATCAGTTTCACTAATAAAGATTATTAAATTTCTATTGCAGCATTTAATCGAAATTATTAATCTAACAATGACATTAATCTAACCTTTCATTAGATTAATGTCATTGCATTTAATTATGAAATTAAATATAGTATTTTAACCGACTTTACAACAAGGTGGAGATTTTTTTTGTATTGTGCAACGATGAGACCCTAGCGAAATTTTATATTTTTTCCTTAAACTGTTCGAGCAACTTTACCAACAACAAAAAACACTCAAATTTGTAAAAATAACCAACTTCGAAACACGAAAAAGGTTAATATAATTAAATTTAAGAAGTTATCTAAGTCCTTGGAAGCCTCTTCATTCGGGCTGCGAAGGACCGATGGGTTGGAGACCTATGTCTAGCGAGCGTCTCTCGGCTGATACGATGATGATAATAAAGTTAACTCAAAATTATTTTGTGGAGTTAGTGCTTTATAGTTTTTAATAGATAATTTTCAGACTGAGGATTTGCCTAAACGATTTTGAAGCTTATACTGTAACTGCACGTCAATCTAACGTTTTAGTTATTTTCGTTTATACTAAGACTAGTTAACCCAATATGCAACACTCAAACTAATCTACTACTAACGCCATCTATTAAAAGAAACCCAAAGTAGTGAGAGTTTTAATGTTAAGCATGTGAGATAGACAATCGTTCATGTTAAAAATCAATTTTCAGTTGTATATTTTTAAGTTTTTCTTTAGGATTTTGCCAGTTATTTTTATTTTTAAACCACTCCTGAATCACACCGAATAAAACAAAATAATATTTAAATTGGTCAAGCCGATCTCGAGTTATAACGACCCTAACGAACATCAATTCATTTTTATATATAAGAGAAGATTAGTTCCTTTCTGTTTTTACATATCTTCCAAAATCTCAACCTTATTGAAGCAAAGCTACTTTTGATCAAGATCATAAACATGCATCACTCAGTTCATAGCTACTTTAAAACCAATATCTTTAAGGGTACAATTGTTTCTGATAACAGGACAATAGTGAAGAAATTGTTAAGGAAATCAAGACTTTATAAATTTTTTCTAATTATAATTAAGCTATCTTAGTCACGTCTTCCATAATTATGGACAGACGACCACATGATAAGTGTAACACGTCAGTTGTAAAATAGCTTTTCTAACAACGGATTTAAGTACCCTTAGATGGCAAAGTATTGTCGCTTGAATCGCTGTAAAAATTATTTCTTGGGTAGGCTATAGGAAATTGTTCAACTTCTAACATGAAAATGCTGACGCAATAGGTTTGGCGACCTTACTCAAAATAGATTACAATGTAGTGTAATTTGGGTTCTATTTTCTGTATATGAAAGTTGGTACTTCAATAGTCGATATCTCTAAATTAAATCTAATTAATTCATAAATATAAATTACTACACAATGAAACTAAACATACTTAAGTACCTATAATTACTGGATACATTATATAATATAAATAATAGGACTATAAGACATTGTTTTACTTTAAATAATAATCACGGATCAATATTTTAATAGAGTTTATTGATTGCTTCATAAGTAGATCTTTAACACTAGATATACCAGCGATTGAATATATGTCAACAACAAAAATTATATTTGTTACTAATGTATATAAAATAACATTAAGTTTATAAAACGTACTCTCTAATTATAGCTACTCAAGTAATAACATCATTTCTGAAAAAAAATATGTGTAATATAGTAGGAATTTTAAATTGAAATTGCACGACCAGTCTAAATGACTGGTAAATCTAGTGTTAAAGATCTTCGTTAGATCTGTACCTAATGTAAGTTTCAGTCGTATCGAGATATTACGATAGTAGTTGCGTTCAGCTGTCAAATGCATATATAATAAAGGATTCCAATACATTCCATTTCCTACAGCGACATTATTTAATTTTCATGCGATTTTTAAAGTTAACGCAAACACAATGGAGACGATCGAGAACAGAAGTTCAATTCGAAAATAAAAAACAAAAACTGAGATATGATTTAAACATATTTTAGACGATTATTAATTGTAATGTTATTTGAAGAAACAATAAAAAAATGACATAGATTTGTCTCAAACATCTATCGAAATGAAGCAAAGCTTAACAGAATGCTAATTTATAGGTTGTAATTATACTGCTTCGATAGGTGTGGGAATTCGTCAGCGTCAGGTTTTATAAGAACAGTGTCATTGTTAGAATTGCTGACTATAATCTTTAATTCACGCTGCTTACACCTGCATAGGTGAGTAATCGAAGTTCTGCAAATCAAAACACAAAGTTGTCATTTGTTTTACGTTACTTAATATTAAGCTAAGCAAATGACTCGACACCACCTGATGATAAGTAGTACAGAAGTTCATATGTGAAGATAGCTAGTGCAGCATGCTACATACTGGCCTAGCTACCCTCACCTTGCCGGCCCAAGAAGTGCTTTTTCACGCCTCTTTTAAAGGAACCCATGATTTGTATTTAGTGTCAGAATTAAAATGTTGCACCACGTGGTGAAACAAGAAAACAAATCTGGCCCGTCAGTTGTGTTTTAGTTAACACTTAGAAAATAATAATTATAAACTTTAATGCATAAAAAGAATATACAGAAGGAAATAAGCATATAAAGCATAAATAGGCAGCGTGGGTTTTACGGAGTTTTCTAAGTGTGATGTTTATAATTAATATTTTGGATGAGGCATTAAATATATACATGTATATTTAATCTATAACAAAATTAACGCCAACTTAAATAACTAAGCATCACAAAAAAGTGGTCTTATCGCTAGAAACTTTACCATACCATTTAGTAAGGAGTTTACTAAATTAAATAAATAGTTTTAAGGAAAAAAGTATTTGTAAAAACATAAACAATTAACAACTTTCTTTTTTTGAAGTCTTTGATGGTGCTTTTGTATGTTAAAGAAAAACCTTCATAAATCATTAACATGTCAATACTTTAAGATGAAGAAATTGAATTCTGTCATTTCTACCAATTTCAACGTCAAATCTATTTATACGCTTCGTTTTTAAAAGACAAGTATCAAGAACCAAGATGTGGGTGATTAAATAACATTTTAGATAGGCGACTTATGGACCGGTGTAACAGGTGTTAAAATAAATATTATTTTAAAATTAAAACTAACAATATATTTAGTACATATTTAAATTCTATAACTGGGACAATTTGTAAATGCCCGGTTGATACCCACTTAAAGTTCATCACTATTGCCTTTAATTGCATTTATTTGTTTTCAAATACATATTCCCTGTTGTGACGACTTAAAAGAACTTATTGAATGAATCTATTTAAATAAAGTTGTTGTGACTTTTGACATTTGACCCTTAAAAAGATTTTTCGTATTACATTTCGTACACAATTATTAATAACGTTTATAAATATTTTATTAATCATATTATTTAACTTACCTATCAAATTTAATCTCCTTGCGTCGAAAGGCGTGTTCAGCGTTCATCCCGGTCGTTACTGCAACGCCTTTCAATTCATCTTTTATTTGACCTCCTTTTCATGTGTACTTCTTCGTGTAGAAACGATCAGTGCTCATCAGTAGCACGTAAATAGGCTGTTAATTTTGACTAATACTGACGTTTAAAAACCTTTTTCGAGTGTCTCCTATTCTTTCTCTGTGATATTATGCTTTATGTAACAATTTGTTCTGTGATCCAAAAATAATTTCTACAAAAAAATCCAAAAATTTATGACACTTTAAAATGTTTATTATACTATATAAATTATGAATTAGGTACCTATAGTTGTGATAACAATTCCACATAGGAAGTACATGAGATGTATGTTGATAATGATATTATATGAGTCAAGGTCGACCCGGAGACGTATGATAGTATTTTTGGATTTAGTCAGTCTGTCAAATGCTTTCGTAGGGCAATCAAATATTGGCTGTCGTGAGTCACATTGACCTGATCAGTTTCAGAATATAAATCGTTTGCCATCAGGCAGTAGCACTGTTTGTAAGTTTTGTTATATGAATATGAATTAAATGTTTATGACGCAATTGACGCAAATAATTCTGGTTGAGGGTAGACAAAATAGACTGCGCACGATCAGCGCGTTATCTTTTAGACGTAGATGCTGTCTCTGGTTCGCCACGGATGGTGACTTCTATAGAACTTCAAGAAGTCCTTTCAGAAGGCCCAAACAAATACATTCACAAGTATTTATCGGGTGTTTGAAGCTTTGGGATTAAATAACATAAAAAGGAGACAAAAAACAGTCACAAGTAATGTAGGTAGTATACGAAATAAATTAGATCATGGCTGTAATTATAATAATGTAATTATAATTAATAAGAACTCAAAAAAAAGACACCTTTTAGATACCTATTTTATTTTAAATATTATACATACAAATAAAACAGGTTTGCAAAATACTTCTGTTTCCTGTGAATTATTCTGAAATTATATGGTTTTGTAATTATCAAAAAGTGATAAATTTATCTATTTCGTATTTACATTATTTATATTTTAACTTGTACTTAACTTACTCACATTAGACGTCACCTGTTTTAGTATGCTTAATAATAATGATGACAATAACATGTAACTTTGATTATATTTTCTTCTTTTTTACTTATATGGCGCTACCGCATATTGATGGTGATTCTGTCATCGTCAGAGATAGAAAAAACACTGTATGTGTTTTAAATCGGTTAGATACAGAATTCAAAGCTTAGATAATTGTATGTGTCAGTTGTTAAGGTCTTACTATTTTTTTGAAGCCTATTTCCCAAAGGGAAAGCAAAGACATCGCTCCTATACAGCCATTCTTATTATTTTATTTATCAGCAATGATTTTTTTCTTTTAATACAAGTGTATTCACAGTTTTGAACACACTCTGATGAGTTGGTTAACTACGCTTGAAATAGAATGTTGTAACACCAAGATAAAAATTTTGTCCAAATAATTCTTCATATTTTACTTCGACGAAGGTTTAGTAACACCAAATCCTTCCTTTTTAAAAAAATAATTGTATTTGTACAGGTTTAAAAATAATCAATGGGAGTTTCAATAAAAGACAGTTTTTTTTATATTAAATAGGTATATATTAAATTTAATTGCACCTAAAACATCAAAACGCGGTTCCTTGACCACTTACACTAACTTTATTGTCAGAGTTTAAAGGCCTTATACATGATACAGGGTGAAGCAAAAATATCGAATCGTCAAAATAGAACTTTCATAAAAAAGCTGTGAGAAGCTGTACAAACTATGAACTATCTGAAAAAGGGAAGAGTTTAAATGAAATTTTCTTAAAGTATTTTTTTATGATTTTCGACATGAAATGACGACCGTTGATTCTGAATCTCAAAACTTTTTGAAAATTGAATATAAGTTAATTTTAAAGAACAGATCTTAAAAAAAATAACTAAATCGAGGGTTGCCTCTTTTAGCTTACCAATTTTTTTTTTGGTACAGCTCCTCACATCCTATTTATTTAAAAAAAATGATGATGAGACGTTACATGTCTTTGGTTGGGAAAAAGATTTGATCTCGTAGCACCATCTGGACGATGAAAACAAAAAGAGATAATAATAAAATAAATCAACAATATATTTAACAAATGCTTAGGAAGAAGGCCTTTGCAGTTTAAGTATCGATATCCTATATGTACATTGATAAGAGAAAATAAAACATATAATGTAGTGTATATGTGCTAAAATTCCTTAATCATAGATGCAAAAACGCAGGTATTATTGGGACGGAGTGAAGATCAATTTTTTATTACACTTTATGGCGTAAACATACCAGCGAGAAAAAGTTTAAAGTTGTTTATATTAACAAGTTTTTTTAAGAAAAACATTAGGAATACGACTGACTTGACTACGCAACCTTAAAATATCCATTTTAAGTATAAGATAATTGCATAAGATAATAACGAAATAATAACAAATACAAAAGAAGCAATAAACTATTCTCTTGGCTGGTGGGTGGATATGAAAATAAAATGTGTTTATTTAACATTACTCCCCTTATAGGATTCTTTCTGGTAACTTAATGTTTCAAAACCCGTTTTGCATCGACATACATTTTGAAATATTCCTGAAAGCTTAGTAATATGTTTTATTTGTAAGTGATTGGTTAATTTAAACATTTTTCTTTAAGAAAATGCAGTTTGTATATATTACTTAGCTTTCGAAAAATTCACATCCCTATTTTTAGGGTTGGCACATTATTATGCGATTCTTCATTCAATGTCAAAATAATTATTATTCATTGTTTAAGCAGCCTAGAACCCGTGCCAGTAGCTACATTTAAAATTATTTAAGTTTAATTAAAAAAATTTACATCGTAAGTATTTTAAATATAAATAACTCCTTGTACTTCCCAGCGACAGCGCAATAACATGATTTCATCATTTCGTTTAACTTAAAACTTCACTTAAACTTAAAAATAGACAAGAATACTTAACAAAAAATTTAAAGGTACATCATTAGGAATAAAAATTTTAGAACTCAACAATAATAAACTCATAATTTTAAACTTAGTCGCTTAGCGTTAAAATTAAAAATAGTTTTTTTCTATTTACATACATTAAATTAAGAAACAAAAATAAACACATCTTTCAACATTGGAAGACAGAATTCAAATAATTTAACTTAAAAAGATAATTAGATGGAATAGAACCAACATGATAGAAATTTATAGATTTGTTAGAAAATAAAATAATGGCTGCTAACCCCGTAATTGCTTCGCAAACGCCACTTCTTGAAAACTAAATTCGATTTCAGTATCTCTCGTTTTAATACAAAAAGGATAAGAATAGAATAATTATTATCGGAAAAATATGGAATAAAAATAAAATAGTAATGTTATATTGCAATTTCAGATGTCGTCAGCTGTTCTTATTACATTTGAAGAAATGAGCGACGTTGAAATCAAATTTAGTTTTTCGCAAAGTTTACCACAGAGTTAACATTTTTACCATTTTCATCGTAATTCACCTTTCCATTGCTTTTCGAAGTTTGATATGTTAAAACCATGAACATAATTCAGTGCAAGGAGTTATAGAAACAATGATTATTATTCTAAGACATTCCGTTAATTAATAAATCAAGATTATATACAACCAATTTACATTGATATCTTTATTTTACACTACCTAATAATAACCCCGGTAGAATCCAATTTGTATAAAGAATATTATAGTATTCAGTCGTGTAAAATGGAAGGTAATAATTTTTTTTTTGCTGGAAATAATTACTTACCTTTTTCTAAATACGTTTTTTTTTATAAAATGATGTAAATTGATTTCTAATGGATTCTCTACAGCAGCCTTTACAAATAAACTTAGACTTTATCCCACTAATTTTAAAAGCCTTTTCGAGACAACAATGGCAGTGACCGTGTGAGCTTCAGGCGAACCCTGGCTGCTATTTGAGATCACTACTTTGCGACCAGGATTCGCAATTTCAGATATATGTTTACAACTAAAAGAATAAACAATGACCTTAAATGAATATTGGACAGCCCTGCCTTAAAATACACTTCGACGCGTAGGGTTGTCACACAAAGGTCACTGTTTAATCTTGTGTCGCTTAAAACTAAACTATCCGTGTAAATTTATATAAAAAAGTAAATTGTAAAATCACAAAGAAGTAATTTCGCTAACTATTGTTACTTAAGCCTGTACGTCACATACGCGTATCACACGATGAACTCGAGAACGGAGAAATCACTCCGGTTGTAGCCAACATCTGAAACAATGATAAGAATAACATTAATAGAGTCGACACAGACATTTATTTAAATTAATGAAGTAATTGACCTTTCTATTACAAAAAAAAACATTTCAGTAGTTAGCATATTAAACGTATTCAAAAAAAGAGGAGTTTATGTGCCACTGCCACTTTTATGTATGTATGTTTAACAATTTCTCTGTAAATGGAGAACCGATTTTCAATTATTTTTTCATTCGATTCTTCAGAGGTGGTGCCATTGTGACCAAGACAGGATCTGATGTCACAGAGAAATCTGCCTTCGATTTCCATAAAGGCCCATCATCAGATCCTGACTTGATGTAATGAATAAATGTATTTTGGCTTTTACTTTAAAATCCTCTCGGAAATCTCGAGCCAATAAAAATGTAATTGTGTCTGAATTGATTAGCTTAATAGAGTAAGAGAAACTGTACCAAATACGGTGTTTTTCTCAAAATTTAATCAGTCACATAACACTTACGTTATTTTATGCATTAATATGCAATCATAATTTTTTTTTACAAGGAGGAATCCATTTACGAACCTACCCGCCACTAGCTAAGCGACGGGCGTGTGTGGGGCTCACACAGTACCTCTATAGAATGGCAGTGAGGATACCCACTACAACTCCCCGGTAACTCTATCCTTCACGGGGGTAACCTGGGTTCTGCACGAGCAATTCACCAGGTCATATGCAATCATAATAGGGATGCTGACTACTACTGTCATATTGACATTAGAATATTGAGCTAGATATGTTTAAAAGTTACCTCAGTGAAAGATCCTAATGTGTAACTATTATTATCGACAATATCATAAGACACGATTATACAATCACCTAAGGTGTTCCACAGGGTAGTGTCCTAGGACCTACCCTATTTTAATTTATTTAAAAGCCTTATATCAAGTGGATGTGCCAAATACTAAAATGTATACTAACGTGACAGCACTGCTAGATACAAGTACTAACTTTATTCCCTAAATATAGCTCTACCATGGATAAAGTTATTACCTAGAAAAAAAGCTGTGTAACATAGCTTAACTTAATGTAATAAAAATAGAACCAATCACAATGAAACCAGAAAGCCTTTGTTTTGTGTAAGATGCCCAATAAAAACTAATCAGTTGAACGTTGACGGTGATATAATCGTTACGCTCCTAATCACCAGTCTAAGTGGCACAAACCATCAAATCGAAACGAGGTTGGCTATTCACTGCAGTTTTAGCAGAATTCATGGTCCATAGAGTAGCCCACGAGATCTCTTGCGTCACCGCGGAAGCCCAACGACCGACTTTCACGCCGTTATGTAACGCCGAAATCAACTTGTGCAACCCACAGACCCGATGTCCCACTGAGTACATTACATAACAACTATGATTTTTGACGGTTGAAGTTGAATGTAAGTAGAAAGTAGAACGTGCGAAATGTCACTTGCAATTAAAACTATTCACGGTCTAAAGTTCATTTGGTTTAAAATATGAAATGGAAGTATGTGAAGGTTATGATTATCTTCCGGAGCTTTTTTAGCAGTAAACAGCTTCTCTAGAACTTAACGGTATGACTTTTTTCGTACATATTCCCTGTTATGACGATTTAAAAGAACTTAGTAAATTATTTCATTATTTTTCATTAAATATTTAATAAAATATTTTGGTTCCTTTTTTAATAATGCCACTAAATTAATTGCTGAATGTGTGAATGCAGAAGAAAATCTGCCATTTTTTGGAATTAATAGATTCATTAATTAATTATTAATAAGTTTATGATAAAAAGGAAAATCATGGAAATCTGACCTTACAAAATAACGTTAACAAACAGCATTAAGAGCCTTTTATATTTTTAGTTTCTGTTTCCCATGCAATAATAAAGTTTATTTTCACTCTGATTTATTATAACATTCAATGCACACTTCGAGTGTTGGTGACAGTTCATAACGTTTAAAAATATCTCCTACACGCCTATTAATATAGTTGAATCTCCGCTAATCGTCCTCCCATGTGTATGTTAGTCAGAAATCGGGTCAGTTCACCAAACTCTATCCGGGAATGAGATAGTGCCTTTAGGGTTGTCACACGTACTTAATTATGTAATAGCGTGAAAAAAATATGTCAATACCGAACGAAGTGTTAGCTGGCATTATGGTTTTGATTACGTAAAAACTACTGATCCGTGTACCCCCAGTGTTATTTCCAATCTTCTTCTTCTTCTTTGGGGATTTATGGCGCTTTCTTAATAGATTCCGCCAGTAGTTCCAATCGAATTGAACCGTCTAGATCATCAGTCATAGTCAGCTGTCAATTTACTCGTCTGTTATTTATATGAATTGTCAACTGAACACAACTACGATCGGAACGTCTCGATACGATGGAAATTTACACTAAGACTACTGATGGACATACTCTTCAAATCCAATGTCATTAAATTCTGATCTAAATCATTGGCAATTTGACAAGTAGAAGTGCTATAGCTCGAAGGCGCATATCCCTTCCGTATTGGAAGATATAAACCCAGCAATGAAACGTACAAAGCTATAAGGGGGACTGTGTCATGTGTCACTCGTCACACTAAGTAAACAAGTTGATTCTTTTCAATATATTTAATATCACAAAATAAAATTTGTTTGCCTTAGTCAGTAGAACGACAAAAAATTATTTTTTATCTCACGACATACCCTTAATAATTTCTTTTCATTTCATTATTTAATTTGAATTCCTCACTCGATTTGTTATATCTAATGGTAGTATGTAAATGATATTTTATTTTGTATTTTGTCAAAGATTTGTTTTTTTATTTCATTTACAATTTGAAGTGTACCGCATTCACATTGGGCTAACTTTTATATCTTCGGTTTTTTATATCTTATAATAGATAATAAATTATATTGCATTTAAAGAATAGCATAAGTATTAAAATTTTTAATCATTTAGTGGGTGATCATATTGACTGTTCCTTCTCGGTATATCGACTGGATGGTGGATATTGTTCGATAAAATAGAATGAAATTGTCGCAGGATGAGTAATTAACTTAAGCTGTCACCAAAAGGAACTTGAAGTGTGTTCAAAGAAAATCCAATTAATATAAATGGTGAAAGAGAAATATTGTTTAGAATTAAAATACTATGTTAGAAATGAAATGACTATGTTTCACGATTTTTTTTTGAGAATTACACCCACTAGTTTCTAGATAATTAAAAGATGATTTTGTCTCGATTGTATTTCGAAAGGTTTAATAAAATTGTTTAAACTGACATCTCAATATCAATATACATACAACAGGCTTTATTTAATTTAAAATATTATAATACAGTTAAAATAATACTGTATATATTTTCAAAATTTAAATTATTTTATATTTAAACTTAAACTAGTGACAACCCTACAGTATGTGTTTGTTACTATGTAGATGTTTAAAAACTTACTTTTATTAAAGGTTCCGATCGAACAAATTTACCATCTCTAATAATAAACGTTTCAAGGTGACGAGACAATTTAATAGTTTTGTTGTTAATTATAATGTTAACTTTAACTTAAGAGTTAATTTTCCAAGAATTTCAAGCAATCGGTAGTACTATGACAACTGTTTCCTTCATAGTTGGAGTGACATGGTACCAAAGTGTTTATATTCTTCTGAAACGAACTGCACCTTTACAAACTATGCCTATAACTGCAACTTGACAAAATAGCATTTTATTGGTTAAAACTTATTGATAGCAGCATGCCTACTAAATGTTATTATTTTTATCTAAAAAATTATAAACATAATTAACGAAACATACCCTTATTAACCTGACAAAAACCGAATGAGCAACAAAGTTACGAAAATACTTATTTATTATTACAGTACATACAACTTGGTATACCGAAGACTACTTATCTATCGAATTCTAGTATATCCTGAACCCCCAAAGGTTGTCTGGAAGAGATCACTATTTAGCGACAAGACCGCCCTTGTACAATGTAGCATCTTTATTTTGAAGTTTGCGTTGTACAAAAAAGCATACTCTATATCTATCTATTTGTGATCGCACCAGTGCAAAGCCGGGGTGGGCGCCTTGTATTAATAAACTAAACTGCATAAAACCCATATTTCTAATATCTCTCCATATGTAAGACAATCTGTGATTTCGTCGGCATATATGAAACTAATTCATTGCTAAAGACACGATATATGTGGCTGATATTAGTGAAAAAATTCAAATTTAGAACATAGATAAGAATGGCAAATTCCGTTATTTTTATATCTAAATAAAGAAATTGGTAATCAAAAATTTTTAATGGTAATCAAAAACCACGCATTTTGTGATGTTTTTCTTGTTTTCTATCTCGTGTACATATTTATTTAACAATTTATGTACGCACAGAGACAATTAAAAGGACACAACAGAATATTAGAGAATTGTACAAAGGCACTGCTTATTTCTATAAGAAATCTCTAATACAGTATTAAATAAATAAATAATTGTCAAATATTTAAAGTAAACTTTAACTTTAATAACTTTTATAAAACATAATTAATTTATAATTAATAACTTTAATAAAACATAAATTACTATTATTTTTATTGAAATATTTTTGTCATTATTATTCCAGATTTTAAATTAAAATTTACAAATGTATGATCGTGATGAATCGCGGATAAAAATCTATAAAACAAAAAAGTGTTGTCTATAATTTCCAACTCTGTTATCAACGAAATGAGCATCAACTATTTTGAACAAAAGCCGTCTTTGTTCGCTGCTAAATAAAAGCGGTTTTAAACAAACACCCGGGATCTATGTAGATGCGCCGGAGTGCATTGCCCATAGCGTTTCGGGTACCGACCCTCAGGTCATCGACCCTAGTGCAGTGTGATTTTTTTATGAGCTCTTTCTCTAGCCCGTGACGCGATGGCCTTTCAAAGCTTCAACTCAACGCATAGATTGACGACCTCATTTTTTATGTTGAGTGACGTTGTAGGAATTTATTCTTTTGCAAAACAAAATTACAATAAATTGTTTACAAACGTAATTTCATAGTGTAAGCTAACGATAGCAGATTTGGACATAAAGTATAATACATAAAAAAATATACCTACTGATATTTCACTAGTCACTATAAATTAAATACCACAGTGCAATCTTTATGCATTTCCTGTACCTACCATACAAATTGTAGTCAAATTGTAACAGATTCTATGGTACAGTTGGCGACACATTAAGCGTATCACTTCAGTTAGAAAATGACTCTTTATTTCATGGGAACACGATTCCCAAGGCCTATAATTCTGTAGAAGACAACAAAAAGCAATTTTCTATCTCTCTCTATTACAAACCAACAAAAAAAGATACATATATAGTTATTCAGTTCTCTTAAACTGTCATATAGATATTGACGAAAACTGTTAATCTTGAGGAGAAGTGTTTCTCAAAGTCTTCTTAATGCAAGTGGAATAAGCATCATTCTTAATACGTATAATATAATCAATTGAACTCTAATTAAACTTTACAAAAATCAGCAATTCATCTATTTTAACCAGTAAAAATATGAACAAGAAAGTTTTTATGGAATTAAATAAATTTACGAAAGTTATATTACAGAATACATCTTTTGTCATCTTTTATGTCATGAACTTTGACGCTTATATTAAACACGTAATATACTTACTTAATACACATACAAGATTCCATGTATCGTGAACCAATATTCGTGCTCATCCTACGAGTGTTCCTACTGAGATGGAACCGAAGGCTAAATATACAGAGGCACTGATCACTCAGATGTGACGGTCGTCAAATGCTTGCTTGTTTGTTTTGGCCATAAATATGTAAGTAGCTAAAAAAAAGCATGGCATGTAGAAAAATGCCATTTCACCAATAATCAACAGTTTATGTAATTACATCCCAATGCTACAGTCTCCGATTTAGGAGAAACGTATTGTGAGGAGTTTGGAAGGTAATTACACCACCAAGTTGTTGGTGAGAAAGCGGATGCCAAATGCAAATTGGCTTAAAAGTTTGACCTATGACACTGAAGAGTTTTTCAGTAGATGCTTATAAAGAATTTTACTCTTTCACACACACACACACGCACGCACACACATACACACACACACACATACATAATGTGTGTGTGTGTGTGTGTGTGTGTGTATACATAATGCGACCAACGGCTTCACAAGCTTTTTGAAGCACAGAGGAGCTAAATATCTCAAAATTCGACCCATCCACGGACCAGTCAAAGTTGCATTGTTTTCGTAATCGAAACAAAACTGGTTGAACCACTACTAAACAGGTCTAAAATTTCTTTGTTAAAATTATGCTTTAATTATATCTGAGCTGATATCAGCTTAACGTGGAACAGATTATCGCTCCATACTACTTTCTAAAAGAACATATATACACTATATCTATACAACCATTCTTCTATGCACACTGTGTTGTCAACGAACGTAACTCGAACCTGAAGTTACTAAAAGGAAACGCCCAATAGATGTGGCATAAATACGAGAAAAATCTAATCTACACAAGCGCACCAAGCAAGTCACCATCATTAACCGTATATTTACGTTCCACTGGTGCGCGTAAACCTTCCTACATGGAAACACGAGGTGTTTGGCCCATAGCATCATTATGATGGCCCAATGAGGCATGGAGCGAAAGCGGTAGCCTTAGCAACTCGGACCTACGCCTTCCACAAGTAATTAAAAAAATTACTTTCGTATGTCCTTTTTTTGTTAAAGCTTGCCAAATTTGGGGAATTAAGTAAATTGTAGCTGCAAGTATACTTTTCATTGTACAATATGCCAAGAAACCCAGTCTGATATTTTAACTATAGGCAATAGAAAATAAATACCATAAATTTAGAAAACAAATAATATTAGAAATATATCGAATTAGACAAATAAAAAAATGTCATGTCTTACGTTCACGATAATATTCATAATTGACTTCATTTTAAATTCCAATCTGTAATAAATCAGATATCGTTCTTATTTGAAGTATTTAGGTAAAAATAAAACTCATTAAGCTATCATCAATGTAATTAGGTAACACCGCGGTTACGCTATATGACATTGGTTCGTGCATCGCGTGCTTCCTACATCCAGATCCGTGACGTAACCGCATCCCAAATGTGGGTTAAATTAATAAAAAAACATGGCTCCACCCACAGCGTGCAGTGAAAGTGCGCGGGCGCACTGTCCTATCATTCGGCCGTCGACCGCCGACGCGAGTAGACGTATGCCCTGCAGGTTATACTTTACTTTTATTTACTGAAAATATGTTCTATTTTTAGATGGCATTATGCAAAGAGGTCTAGACTTAATACATGTAATTAAGGACGAGACAAATAGAAACGCATTTCTAAATTTCCGGCATAAATATCATAAGAGATATTTCATTAAATATAGGATGATGAGTTGTAAATTAATTCAACGTTTGTAAGTGCTGATTTTTGTTATAAATTACTTCTATGTAAATACACAAACTGCTTAGTGTGTAGTTTCAAGTTACAAGAATAAAATGAATAATATAACTGGATTTACACGATCCAATTCAAAAACAAGCGCTTGTTATTCTGCATACCGACTTCTCCTTATACGTATTTTCGCTGAATTTTGAGAATGCTTTTTATTTGAAAGGGGGTTAAGTCTTGTTGCCTGTATATAAGTAGGGAAGGATTCTGTTAGATTTCTACATGAATTGCTCGTAGAACAACAGCTACGGTGTCTGTTCCTTTGTCGAAGAACAAAATATAAAAAGAAATATAAGACGAAAAAGGAAAGCATGATACGTGCGTAGCGGTCACCCATCTACTGACATAAGTTTATGTAAGTGCCAGATATAATATGAAGAAGATTGCAAAAGAAAATATATAATACATTTATTATTACATGGTCAAAGGTCATGAGGAAACATGAAGTATTTTTTTCCTAACACCACCTCGCTGGCACAAAGGCTTCAAATATTATCAATCAAAAAAATCAATTGTATACAAGTCCAACATGGGTTCCTAAAAGAGGCGTGAAAAAGCACTTTTTGGGCAAGGTGAGGGTAGCTAGGGCAGTATGTCGCATGCTTCACTAGCTATCTTCACATATGGACTCCTCTACTGCTTATCATCAGGTGGTGTCGAGTCATTTGCTGAGCTTTATATGGAAAAAAAATGATCTATTAGCCAAACTCAAACCTTAAGATAAATCAATAACAGTGTTCTCACAAAAATACGAGATCAAATATGTAAACAAATCACGCTCGCCAAATACTAGATGATAAGATTTCACATTAGATCTCAACGCACTTGCGAAATTTGCTTCCAAGAACGAACAGTACTGATCCGTCTTTTTTGATTTTATAAACAATTTGCTTAACAAGTTTTTCACAAGGGGTTTTTAATAAGAAATCTTGACCAATTCCACTAAGTATGATATAACTTTATTATATATAAACACTACGGAGTGTGCTAAAACATCTAAATTAAATCTTTAAAATTAAATTAATATATAATCAAATAACAATATCAAATAATACGCAATCTTGCTCCAATAACTTGATATTAAAACGGTTTTTCTATTGACATTACTTTTTTTTACAAACTAACTTTGTCTGTGATTCATTATTTTTTATTGATTAGATATAGTAGATATAGTATGATTAAAGAGAAGCGATAAAGCGGTGTATTCAACTTAACAATTTTGTTATTCGAGAGATAATCTCAAACTTGTTTCCTGAAATTCTTTAAGTTTATATTAATTATTTAAATTGTCATTGACAAGCAGTGGTTCAAACCACGCACCAGTATTTTAAAATTCACGTTTATTCTACGTTTTTACGGTTTGAAAAAACGTCGTGAGGTAACCGATCATTACGATTAAGACTAGGAACACATAAATCGTTGTGAGTAACAATAACTTCATTTCTATGAAATTCATTTTACGTGGGACGGCGACATTCTTCTACATTACATGATGGATGACAAATAAGTTTCAAGACTTACTATTCACAAAGTTTACTCAACTCTTGAGATAAAGAAACATGATAAGAAATATACAATAAGTTATTGTTGAAGCATATTTTTCTATATTTTTTTTTACTATAAAAAAATTAACAGATTCCTATTAAAATGTTATAAACCTGTTTTTTTTATATCAAATACTGACCCACTGCTGGGCAAAAATCTCTTCATCTCTTTCCAAAGCATTATTTTCTTCGCCTCCTCAAACCCATCCCATTCCATTCCCCGTCTCCAAGTGGACAGCTTCCGTCTTCCGGTACTCACTGTGATCTATGCCCAGCACCCTAGATGCATTCGGTATAACGTGACCCGCCAAATCCCACTTAAATCTGGCTTTTTGTCCGTTTTCCTAAATAAATCAACAATCTAAAAAAAATCTAGGAGCTTTTAAATTAAGCTATAGAATAAAAATCACTTAGTGTTTAAAATTCTACACACAACATTTTTTTATATCGCTAAATTGGCAAAGGAGCATACGGCCAACCTGGAAAGCGGTTGGTTTGAAAGTACGTTGAACGTAAGTTGAAAAACACGTGACACTCCAACCATGCCAATAATATAAATCCATTTAGGTTTTCAAAAGGAAACTGTAAAGGATACTTCATCGAAAACAAGTTAAAGTGGTCAACGTAGCCAATGCCAGATTAATTTACTCAAAAAGTTCCAATCAAACTAACACGTTATCAGCCTGTTTATTTGTTTGCTGAAGCATCAGATAAGGGATTTGTGTCAGTGCTATCATTTAGTGACCTAAATAGTTATTGCTCGATGAAATAGTTGTAGTTTTGTTGTAAAAATCACTATCAATTATTATGACACGCAATTTCTAGATTTTTCATATCAGGCTTGACATTGGATGTAACATTAGAACGTTCGTGAAATTTACTACGTGTTACTATACAGGGGGTCTGAGATTGTGTCTTATGAGGCCCCTTTGTGGCCTTTACATCCACAATCCACGCGAGAAAGCAATGATTTGTTTACGAACCTCCTAGAATTTTCAGAAGTATTTCAAAACATCTCAATAGTGTCATTTGGAAATTCATTTTTATTTATATTCACTATCATAATTGTATAGAATTGAGTTTTATAAAATTATTTAAGAAAAAAATGTGATATTGTACGCGCACTAAATGACTGTCTATACACATTTTTTAAAATGCTTGATTATATTCCCCTTTATAATGGGATAATAGAATATATAGAATAGAATTTATCTTAATTGTACATCCCCAATTTAAAAAAAAAAGTACATAGGGAACTGTTAACTAATATCACAAATTTACTGATTATATTGGTTGGTGGTAGGGCATTTTTAAAGTAAGCAGCCAATATCATTCCTCAGTCTGCCCCTATTACAATAATATAAACTAGGTATTCCCAAAGTGGACGATATAAACCCTTTTAGATTGAAATTGGTTTCCCAGGAGTCGAATAAACGAAAATTAATCAAGTTTTAAAAAAATAGGAAATAAATGAGAGATAGGATTTTTAAAGTTGTTTGGTTTTGGATCTGCGGTTATGTACTCAACATTGATAAAAGGGGGCTCTTGCTCAGAATAGTTTGGGAATCCATTTTGACTTGACACACAACAGTATTGGTGGTAAGCTTTAATCTTCGGCATGATGAAGGCTAAAAGCTACTCAGTTAAGAATTTAAAAAAAATATATGAATTATCCTAAAATGCATTATACCGCGTGACAGTGTTGTTGAAAAACACGCGACACTCCAACCACGCCCTCTCAACGTGACTGAGAAAAATAATTCTAGAAGTTAAAAAAATATCCAACGAAACAAATAAAAGAAAACACAACGTGCTTTGAAATTCGCTGGAAAAAACTTGTTGAAAGTTCTCAGAGACCTTAAAAAAATTTCCAACTTTTGCCAATCAAAATTTCACAACAAGGTCGGGCTCATTAATAGTTTGTAATGCCAACTCTTTCGTCCTGCTCTAGAAGAATGGGTCCTAGAATACAGAATGATTTTCAGCGTGACAATCCAGATATATTTCGATCAATGTTCACGACAAATTATTGGTATTAAATGATGAACATCATCTTTGATGCTGTTCCGGTTTTTTTTATTAGATTTCTTAAAATTAAAAAATAACCTGTATCACATTTGTAAAAAACGAATTCTACAAAAAAAAGCTTTCTTAACACTAGATTTACCAGACCAGTAATTTAGACTGGTCGTGCAATTTCAATTCAAAATTCCTACTATATTACACATTTTTTTTCAGAAATGATGTTATGACTTTTGTAGCTATAATTAGAGAGTACGTTTTATAAACTTAATGTTATTTTATATACATTAGTAACAAATATAATTTTTGTTGTTGACATATATTCAAATCGCTGGTAAGTAAAAAAAGGAAATAGCTGTTTTTCAGAAAACGGAGTTGTCGCTTGAAAGTAAGCAGCAGGAGATATGTGGCAAAAACTAACTATAACCATAATAACCTCATCCATGTAAATGGTCCTAAAGTTTTGAAGGAGCCCTTATCATGTGGAAGAATATAATTAATTCCATGCACTGAATATCAAAAGAAACATAAGATGTTTGAAGTAAATAACCTCAATTTTGAGAAGATGCATTAGAATTTTAAACTTAAAACACATTAGTAAATAAAGTATATTTTATAAAATAATCTGTTTTTCGTGGGAATCCAGCCGACGACCCTAGCGTTCGTAAAGTTCCACTCCACTAAAGATAAGATAGTATTCGTTAGCACTTCAACCTGTATTAGGTCAACGTGTTCTTGTGCTTGCCCTGGTTTCCCTGTGTTCATTTAAAGCTAAATATTAATATTAGAAGTTAATTCTTCGTTCCTTAGTATTTTGTTAATGTCAAAGAATTTCAGGCAATGGACCTGACCTTACTTGGTAAGTGGAATCGCTTGTGGAAAAAAGCAATTTCATTGAATAGCATGATACTATTGGTGCGTTGTCATTCTGGAGACCAAAGATGTCAAAAGGAATCTCCACCGACTGAACATGTCACACCGCAACATAGAAATGCATGTAATATCTTAAATTCATCATCAAATGTTTACTTTATGGAATATTGTTCCAGTTTAATTCGTTAATAATGACATACAATTCGGTTGAACTACCAATTGCAAGTTGTGCCTCAATATCAAAAATCCAAACGCTTCGCCAGATCATGAACATGCTGTAACTATCCTGTATAAGGAGAAGCATTAAATTCATCATCTGGTCACTCAGGTTTTTCACCCTGGGTTTCATCAAACCTTAATTGTTATTCCTGACTACTTACTTGGAATACAATAAGCTGTTTTGAAGGTCCCAATCAATCCAAATTAAGACGAAAAGATGATTTCGGAAGGTTCAATTTAAATTGGGAAAACAGTTGATCCTAGTTGTTACGGCAACCATTTTCATCAAACCCGCATTGCGCCAGCGCGGTGTTATAAGTCAAATCCAACGTGACTTGGTACCCTTAAAGTTTCTATTATTTCGAAACTTGTTTCTTTTTTAACATTTAATTTTGTACGAGTTCTGGAACTCTTTGTGAAATATTTGTGGTAGCTACACGGATAATTGTTATATGATTTCGTAAATAACATAACAGACGATGATAAATTTGCACATAACACAATTATGAACAAGACTAAACAAGAATGTCCCTTGCGACGACGAGGGTTCGGTCACGCCGCGGCGCTACGTTTGATAGTCTGATCCGGACAGACAAAACGCAGACCACATACACCAACATCCAGCATTCTCAAACTGATTGGGGACGTGCTCACTCAGCACGATGATATAGACATGCGGGCCGCCTAGGACATCTCCGTGGTAACGTACACCTAGCCGTAGAGGCCATATTGAAACAACTCATTGACGTATTGAGTATTTAAATGACATTTTTATTCAGCTTGATAAAGCTTTCAGACTCTTCGGAGATTTTGAAGTCTGATAGATTTTACGTCAACATATAAATGAAATTTCAAACGTAGTTAATCATCTTCAATCTACAAAAACATTGAATCAAGAGGCAAGACTACTCACTATAAACAATTCATTCGAAACTTCCTAGTTACTCGAAGCAGTGGAATACGAAGGAACCTAAAATGAATTTCATTTCAACTTTCACCCTTTCATTTGGTGTAATACAGAACATTCGGACTTTTCCAAAAGCGCCTTTTCCGTCAACAAGAGAGACAAACCTATGTTAATACATTTCGTAGTATTAAACTGATAAGTAATATCTAGATTGTATCGTAAAATATCTAAATTTAGATCGTTCAATGTGTCTTTATACTGTTAAAGGTTGTCGACACCGTTTGCTATATTTAGTAGGTATTTCCTCAAGGTCAGAATATTTACGATGCTTACTTACGATCAAGGTGAATCGTTATTTAATCATTCGAGTTGCTTGTGATTTTTATCTGTAAAACATCGAGATTATGTTCTGAGGAATAAAGTTCTATTAATGAGAATTATCGATAGATTTAATTTGGTTTGGTTCTAAACAATCAACCGCGCCCTATTGTTATTAAAACAACGAATCTTAATCCGTCTCTCCGATCTTTTTTGAACCGTATGCTAATAATCTTAAGAGATTATAATAAGGTTTGAGCATAAGGTGTTCAAAAGGGTAAAAGAAAAATTAAAAGTAGGAATGAAAAGGGTCCACCTAATTCGCCACGCTTTTCTTGCAACTATAATGAAGGTATTTATTGCATTATTACATTTTATATCAGATAAAAACTTAGGTAAAAGATTAAAGTTAACGTAAACTGAAGTGACAAGAGCGTAGTTGAGAAGGTTAGAATATACAAACGCAATATTACAAAGTAAATTACTTTTCAGTGCAATCTTTTGCCTGGCGATATCTCCAAAGCTCTTGCCTCTGTAAAGGTCTCGCCTGGATATGGATTCTCTGATGTGATATTTGTCAAAACTTAAAAATTGTCAAATTGTCGATAATCTAGTAAAGTAATTATTTGTCTTACATAGAAACAAGTTAATAAAATTACAGCATTGTTTTATTTAATATCAGTTCTTCCTGTAAGTTATCGCGACACCAATGATTGGTTTGCTACTAACCGTTTTATCGTAGTTATCTGTGGTTGAATGAATTACCAAAAAACATAGGGTTTGGAAGTACAGAAAGTTTTAATTCTATTATGAAATAATTGGTTGAAGGAGGTTAAGTTACTATCAGGTAACCATCTCCTTATTGATATAAAAACACTCAACAGGTTTTCCGTTGTCTGGGTATCTTTTCATTTTACAGGCTTCTTTCATGTAGACTGGTATCACTTATTTCATCAGCTACGATCTTGGAGCTCTCGATAAGCGAAATTTAACGTTGTAATTCGATAAATGCAGCTTTATCAAGTCGAAATAAAACAACTAAAACTCAAGCTCAAATAAAATACTTGAACTTGTGGATATATAGAGATCCATGCCATTTAGTCGATCTAGAGATCTATGCTCATTTTATCGATCTACAGATTCACGGTCATTTTGTCAATCTATAGATCCATGCTCATTTTGTCAATCTATAGATCCATGCTCATTTTATCTATGAATAACAAATTAATGTCTACTTACTTTTAGTAACTCTATTTTCATATGAAATTTTCATATAAAAATTTAATTCAAATAAAGGATACTCGAGTCATTATCGCAGCAGCAGTTAAGCTGGTCTCTTTACTAATAAGTCTAATTTCGGCACGTTAGAATTCAAATTTTATTACGTAAAATGTTGACTTAATTTTGTTTGTTGAATACTAAGTCATACAACCAAACAGAGCGCAATATGTCAAGTACTTCACTTTCAAATACGATGAGAATACGTCACGAAAGTTTATTTATTGAATTTATTGTTAGAATTAGGATTAACGTCTTTGCAGCGAAGTTTTTAGACTTCAAGGATCGTTGTTTATATGATTTTTTTATATCATACTAATTGACCTGGTGAACTTTGTAACACCTCAACTAATTTGCTACTACCGCCATCTATCAAAAAATATCCGAATTAGAGTTGGAAGAAATGACAGAATACTACGCCTGTTAGAAGATTTTCCTTACTAAATAATATTTTTTTAATTGATAGCTTTTCTTTAAGATTTTCCCTATTTTTATATATTTAAACCACCCTTCAATTAAATCGAAGAAAACACCTGTATATTTTTATATACAAGAATGTTAAATGCAAAATGGCAGTGGTCCCAATTTTCCATCCACGAATTAAATTAAATTTAAGCTATTCGCATCTCTTTCATTTCAATTCAATAAGAAGGGATAAAAAGACTGAGGAACGTCAAGATAGTTGACAATTAAAAGACTGCAGGTATTGCACTAACCATATCCTTATTATCCGAAAAGCCTAACTTTTTTTTCTTGTCAAAGTAAGGCTGCTGGCTATTGCCATCAACTATACACCGGCAATATCAAGTCACCTTAAGATAACGTGAGATCCACAGGGTCTCCAGCACTACTCAAAGTCAAAGTCAAAGTCAAAATAACTTTATTTAAATAGACTCATTTACTAAGTTCTTTTAAATCGTCACAACAGGGAATATGTATGAGAAAACAAATAAATGTAATTAAAGGCAATAGTCATAACTTTATCTGGGTATCAACCGGCCATTTACAAATTGTCCCAGTTATAGTATTTAAATATGTACTAAAAAATAACACTAGTATGCATATTCCCAATTAACCCTACTACCGCTTCGACGAATTAGTAGCTGCAGAGAAGAAGCGGCGCAAGAAACTCTCAACCTTTAGTATTTATAATGGCATTTACATATCACCTATGCCATTATGTATTAGTATTACAAACATATACACGTTTTGTTTTACAGTGCAATCGACTAGTAACTAGTAGACCAGCTTTACGGACCAAAAGCAGCAAAGATATAGTTACATTTTATAGTGCTTCTGTTCCAACGTTCTTCAAGACGTTCCACACACAATCGGTTGACACACAGTTTCGCAAGCGTCGCGCCTGGCACCGCAGTCAATTCTAGTTCAGCTCGCCACTTAATATAAGTGTTTCTGTTAATTAATTTCCTTTCGTTTGTATGCTCGAGTCGAACCCTTAATTATTGTAATTAGCTCGCTTGATTAAGATTTATGTACCAGTTAAGTGTAATAAAGCTAAGATCTTAAAAAGTTACAATAAGTGATGAAATATAGACAAAAACATTACGCAATCTTGTTATCACTAACAACTAAGGCTATTTTCGTTCGGCGAAAATTCTCAAACCAACCAATTTTCCTAAAGTTATTTTTAACCAGAGTTCGAACTTCAAAAACTTCTATTGAAAACGGTCGTCACCCAAACTAAACTTTTCCCCGTTTTTCTCTCGCATTCTATTTTTGTAATCAAATTTCGAATCCTGCCCACATCCTGCAGATCGCTGGTCGAAAACACAAAAGGCATATTAACGAAAAAAAAGTGAAAGTGGCGCGCGAACCATAGAGGTGGTATATATATATATATCATGATTCATCGCTGGCTTCGTAGGCAGCTGTCCTTGCTTCGAAATGTAAATGAGTTAAACTACGCCTCATTGTTAATGTTCACGAATTAACTAATAAATTAATCATACTGAACATGATGGCATTTGAAATTGATTTACGATTTTAGAAAGTGAAAAAAATGCATGAAAGTCGTCATGTGCATCTATTTATATTAAGCGAGAAAGGATATAATATTTTTTGTCGGAATGTAAACAAGCAGATGGTTCGCCTGGTAGTACGTTTTAAACGTTCAATATACACAAGCGATATTAAGGAATCGCCATACTACTTTGCCTTTCTTTTTCTTAAAAAAAAAGTTGTCATTTTTATCTCTTTTTATGACTCTTGTGGAATAGTGGTAACTTTTTACCATTAAAAATAGTGAAAAAAAAAGTTTCAAACAAAACTAAAAACTGATTTTAAAACACTTAAACGACAAAATAATTCCATTTAAGAACTTCGCTAAATCCAAAGCATTGTTTGGAGTTGGTGCGAATTTGTAGACAGTGGGGCTTTGACTCTAAAAAAAATTTAAAATTTCATTTGAATTATTTTTGCCTAGTTATTGTTTGAAAGCCGATTTTAAGTTTCGTTTTTAATTTATTTCTTGCATAGCAATCACTACTAAAGTAGCGCCGTCCTATAAGATGAACAGACTACGTGTAGATCTTCGCTCATTTACTTTGACAGCTAAGAGGACACATTCCATATGTAAAAAAATAATTTTCCGTTTCATTTTATGGCGTAAGTTATACAATTTCTGACAACAAAGATGTTAAACATTTCTATTCTATGCAAGGGGCAGGCGATTTAAGGCCAGAATCCTGCATGGTAAACAAAAATTTTCGAAAAAGGATGCATGTTTGTAATATAATTTTAAACCACGAAAACATTATTTGAATTTAGAACTCTGACTCCAATTACAAAAAAAATAGCTTTTCAAAATGTATATATCATTTCTTTCTTACGAAAAGAAAAGAAAGAGATAGCTTTTGTAACCTTATTTATCCTTGGTGCATAAAACTTAAACTATTGTTCCATAACAGAACAAGCATAAAATAGTTAAAATCAACAAGTCAAACCGACGGAAGCCATTAAGTAGGGCACGAGAAGCGAAAATTTTACACGACACAACCCAAAAAAGACCGAATAGCAAAACCATTTAAAGTCCACAATCGCATGTTCGTAGTACTCGGTGAAAACGAAAGTTGCAACCAGACGTTTTGCACAAAAGAATTTGAATACAGAATTCTCAATTTAAAGAGTTATGAGTACTTCTGACGATTTATGGGCTCCTGGTAGATACAATGTCATTTGTACCTACATAAGTGATTAAATTAAGAAATGGGTTTGTGAATTTTTTTATGATCGCTTTCTCGCTCACGCTACTTACAAAGTAAGAGAGAGAGATATATCACATAAAATGTATAAATTAAAAAAAAAATTATTGTTAACGGGGTAGGCTTCATCTCACCTGATTGTAATTGAAGATAAGGTCGAAAATGGAAGCGAGCTTTCCTCAACAACAAGGGAACTAGATTACTCCAACTGCCGGAACACAACAAAGGTGTTAACATTATTGTAATGGCGGCAGTCTTAGCTAAGATGGTAGCTAGCCAGGCGGACTTAAAACAATTATAACATTACTAATTATTTATAAATAAATGTAAAAAATGTATCTTCTTTTACCTAATATACCTAAGCTTAGATGAATAATAAGCAAAGAAGATAAGATTCTTCCCAAAAGCGGCTGTCATGGTTTACAGCAAGGGTTCCAAAACTTATTTTGTGTACTGAGAATAAATGATTTTTAGCGCCCCCATGACTTAACTAATATAATTTGATGTTCACAAGTTGTAGTTGAGAATCGAGAGCTCATAAAGTCAGTGTCTATGAGGCGTCCTAGCTAAATGAAATTACAAATCACCCACCCCCAAGCCTCTACACAACGCCCCCATTTTTTTTCTGGGTCTCTTACCGCCCCCCTTCAGGCCTGCAGCGCCCACAAGGGGCGTTATCGCCAACTTTGGGAAAGGCTGGTTTACAGAATTATATAGGCGACTAAAAAGGTGTCTAGAAGAAAGACGCAACACGAAACAATTTAAACTTTATTCTTAGTTTGTATAATGATGGTTAAAACTTAAAAAAGAACATAGTTTTATATTTGATTTGTCATATTATCAATAAATTCTTTGCAAGATGCTTAGTAAAATAATCTTAAAAATCATGTAGTTAATTGAATGTTATGGCGGTAATTGAATCCGTGATAACTGGGTGACTTTTCTGCCTAATGAGTTACTTGGGGGTTGGGATAACCTTTAAATTTGTTTCTTGAGTTTCAAATTTTGCTTTGTTAGCTAACGTTTACCGTACAGTATCAAAATTAATATGTATATTACATGCGAAAGATAGATCTAACCTAATATTTTAGTGAAATTCAACCTCGACCTTTGTCTTCACGCTGAATCTTTATAAACTGCGTTGTCCGTGTACGAAATAGATAGTTAGGTTGGGAATACACAGACAACTGCAAGGGTCCTTTCCTCTAATCAATGCACTAACAACACAACAAAAGCTATTTTTAGAAAATTATTTTGATATCCAAGCACAATTTCAAATGGAATGAATAAACGGGAACCTTAATATTTATATTACGACGACGCATGTAAAGCCACTGGCATATTAGGGGAAGTCCACCCAAAATATAAAGTGTAGAATATCATAGAAATAATGAAAAAGAAAACCATTTTTATATGTGGTTCGTAACATATTGACCTGGAAGACCTGGAAGCATATTATGCGTTTCTATATTTATTTGATGAGTATTTAAATAAACAAATCTTCAAAATTTAGTCATTATTTAATAGCAATATATTCAGTCTCGAAGTTAAACTCTAAATACTTATTTCAATCAAAAATTTTATATGCTTCTATCTCATTCTGTCATACGTGTCGTTCAAACTACCTTTCCTGACCGGTAATGAGGTCCAACGCAGTGACAACTTTTTGTTCAGACATGTATTTAGTATGATTTTAACATGTTGAACGAGTTTATGATTATGATTTTCTTATCCCAATTTGAAATATAATTATAGATACAGTTACGTAAAAAGATAATGAAACCACTTTATTACTGACTTGCGATCTTTGTTAGCCAAATAATCTAATCTTAGAGCTTTCGTTCTCGAGGAAAAGTCATTACAAACGCCTGACGCTTCTTTTTCGACACATTACTCAAAATATGGAGTTTTGACATATGACTTGACAATTTTGATTTTTCCCAAGAAGAATTTGGCATGAAGATTGACCCTTTGATTATTTTTAAAATTAAAATAGTTATTTCGGTTATATATTAACTTACGTCGATGAAGAACTGTCTGTATGGGTAGAGTGAACTCCAGGAGTTTTTTGTTCGTCAACCATCAAACTGTCTGTGTTAAATTGTTAAATAATATATATATATTATTCTTTTATAACAGAAAAATAACCTCGAAATCTGAAAGATGTTAATTTACAAGTTATAACCTAAACTGCATTTGGAGTTATTAAAAAAAATAATTTCATAATTATGAAGGACATTGACGAAAACGACAACATAACGACGTGACTAAAAGCACGACCCACAATAATACGTAAGCCCTTGGCTCTTAAATTAAGCATATAAGGCTCATTTTAACAAGCCCCGCACGCGACATGCAGTTAAATCTATCTAGAAACATCACTTTCATAAAATTCAATTGAATAGGTTAATAGAATAAGATGAGTTTGTGGTAAAGGTGTATAAAATAATCGAACACCATTATACAATTCAAAATAAACTCGTTGATATTATTAGATTTGTATTCGAATAAATTAAAATGTAACCCACTTGAACACAAATCGATCAATAACTTGATACACTTGCTTTTTTATATTTTAAAATACATTTTTATGTGGGTCGTCTACAATGCATAAAATATTTCTTTCTGATGATATTACTAATATCTATTTTTAAATAAAACTATATTCTGAATAATAACATTCAATGGGTACATTGCAGCAAGCTTTACGATAATTTAGCTTTCATTTACACGTGATGTTATTAAAACTCACGTGCATTGACTCATATAAGTTACGTTAAGCGATTAGCAACAATAATATTACATAAAATGTTAATAACAAACATCCTACTAACGACACGTGGTACCCAAGACGTGATAGAAAAAAGAAAGCGAAGAACACAATGGAAACGCAATGATCGGTAATACTGTCGATGCAATTAGCATTACAAACGAAAACGCTTTCCAAAAAATGACCCCATTAGTAATCGTTAAAATATCAGGAAGAATTATGTCCAATAACACTATTAAAGGACAATTAAGTTTAATAAATGAATCATAAAGACTGACAATTGTAATAAATTGTGTGCAAACTAATGCTCAACGTTATGGTTGCGTAACGACACCATATTCCTTCGACAGACTTTCTCAATTAACGAAATTTAACATATTTAACTCACCTATGGTCAAAGCGAATGATCCTGCGAGTGAGGGGCTCCTAATTGCAGCATCGACCGGCATAGTTCCGTTATTTCTGGATGATTCAGGTTTATCAGATGTACATACATCTGCTTATGAAGACTTAACTCCCCGGACACAGCCTCCAGCCTCTTTAGTAATGCGTCTTTCTCCCTCAGTAACGTTTTAACCTTTTCCTCAACCTCCCTTGAACGAACTTTAGCCTTTTCACGAGATTTTCGCACTGCAATATTATTGCGCTCGCGTCGTCTCCTGTATTCATCTGTGCCTTTGTCTATAGCTTTTCCTGAGGATCGCCTCGCGGGCGCTGGCTTGTGTTTCAATAAAGGAGGTAGTAATGGAGCTCCAAGTGGTGGTAATGGGGTAAATCCACCACCGTAAGGACCACTTACACCGACTGGAGGTTGAGGATTGTACTGGCCTGTATACTGTGCACATGTAACTGAGCGCCTAAAATCATGGGGTTCAGGTGGCTCTTCTTTAATAGGTGGCGCTTGTTCGTGCCCTGTATTGGATTGTACGGGAGCAGCGTATGACGCTCCAGAATGAACAGGCTGGGGCATATAAGCTAGAGTAGTTCTCGCGTAGCTTTGTCTGGGTTGAGGTGATCGGCCACCTGGGAGGATCTCCTGGAAGAGGGCCATGGTTTCCTCCCCTCGGAATTGATCCTCGATGAGGTGTTGAAGGTCCAAGCTGATTTCCTGTCCATTGAGCTCGTCTAGATCCGGTGGGGGAAAAGGAGTACGTTTTTCTTCTACTGACTTCTTCAGATCGGGTTGGGGTGGTGGTGGCGGCGCGGCTGCCGCGTCGTACATCTGTGGGGACTCCATTCCGCCGCTCGGGCCAATAACGGGCCCCGCGGCGCCGGTGGCCCGAGCCTCCACTTCAAAGCACTGAGTCGCCGTCACTAGTTCACATGCACCGTGGTGAAATCCTGTTAACTCGCGGTTGTCACGTGTTTTTCAGTTAGCGGTTACGGAGCGCGTGCGTGCGCTTCAACGGGCGGGCGCGGACTGACGAGGCGCGCGCGCCGAGTGGACAAGGCCGGAAGGAAACTTAAGTCGCATTGAAAGTAACCGAGTAAAAGTTAGGGGTGATGTGTTTTTTCCGCACCGTTTTGTTTCGCGATTTCAACGGCTACCTGTGTTGTTTCAGGATATTATTAGTATTTTTCAAGTTGTGTAATTTTGTTTTGTATTCAAAAGTGATGTTTATTCTACTTTTTTACTGTACTTTACTTTTTAACTACTTAATTGACTAATGAGTGCTTAATATAAATAACAAACTTAGCTTGTTCCTTGTTTGTGGTTTTACGTGACATTCAACAGGAATGCTCTGTGTTGAATAAATACCTACTTTCTTGTTTTTTTATGTAAACATTATGTAAGCACTTATTTGAATTTATTTACGTTTATTCTATAAACTCACAACCTGCACCTGCACCTGCGCGTACGCATATTAGGAATATTCCAGCATACATAACAAATGTGTGTAAAAATTTATATCATTTGGAATTCTCATTTTAATTAAAGGTTATTATTTCAAGTTACGCCTAAATTTATACATTAATTTTAAAACTTACCGGCCACAATGGTCTGATATGTCCATTACGTAGGTAATTGGCATGTGTACTAAATGGCAAGTCAAATTGAACTTAGGCGAATTTTATGTCAATATTTCAGTAAATATTCAGTTATTTGACATCACGAGGATATTGTAATTTTAGCCTTTCATTGTGCCATCCAGAGACTCAAGCCACATGACTAAGGGATTTACTTAAAGTATTAACTTTAGCACCTCTATATATATAATAACATAATATATATGCATACTTTTTCAAGGCGAAGTGATTCTCACAGCTTCAGCACTAGAAATAAAGACAAGCTCAATCTCTCTGTTTTTGATTACAAGAACTAATCAACGTTCGACATCACGTGATGTGTCAATTGGAATTGTTATAGCTAGCTCCGGTGCTGTATATATACTTCAGAGTTAGGCCTATGGTCTAGGAATCTAATGGTCCTCAAAGAAAAACTGTGTATGAATTTTGATCATAACGACATCTGAGCGAAACGGGCTTAGAACTCGGGCCATATTTCCAAATAGAAAGGGTATTTGGATTTGTTTACAAAAAAATTTCGTCAGAACATTCGAGTCATATGTACAGCCACGTGATATCATTACATATAGTTTAAAGTTAGTCAATATTCACCAAGCTATGGATAAAGCACGCTTATACATGCCGCATCTCGATTATCGCAATCGTAGTATCGATACTGATAAGTCGATTCGTGATGATAGTCGCTCTTTGGCGCAAGGTTCAGCTAGGCACGTTTCAAATTTTACAAATACTATGAAATACGTAATTGTAGCATACAATTCGGAAGCAAGTTTTTCGGAAGTGATTAACATAATAAGCAGTTGCTAACTGGCCAACAGGCAGGTTCTCAAATATTTTTTAATGTTTTTTACTTTTCTGTTGTTTGACACAAGGTTGTCATTGTTGTTCTGTTTTTGTCTTCTTGGTATCTTGTCTTATTAAGCTATATTTTATATTGGTTTTCCTTTTATTTTAATATAATATATTGCTCTGAGCTGTCCACCCTTTTATTTACTCCGCCACATAGTACCTTTGTAAAATTTTCCGTTATTCTGTTGTATCCTTTTTAATTATCTATGTGTGTTTCATAGTTATTATTCAGAGTATAGTAAGCTAGAGTGGCAGATACATCACCATCTGTCGCAGCTTCTCAATTAGACTGCTTTATAATCCATAGTTTGTTAAATATATGAATACGATTGAGAATTGTCCAAATCACTCCATATAATTTTTATTTCTAACCAGGTGACATCGAGCATGTGGCGTCAAGTAAAGAAATTAAAAAGCTCCTTATTCTAGTGGAGTAAGTTATTTTCAATTGTCAAAATTAAAATCTGCCACCGCTTCGACGAAGATGTCGTACTTTGGGATCGCAGAAAAAGCGGTGCTTGAATCTCCTCAGCGTTTAAATGTTTGTAATGACATTATAAAATTATTTATGCCACTTGTGTATATTCCTTAATATTAATTTATTTATTAGTAAGCTTTCTTGCTCTGTTTCACTTTTATCGCAGTTTTGAATGCCTATCAAATGTGTGGGAGCAAGACGTAATGAATGAATCTTTGTAATATATCCATTTACATAAATAACTAACTCGCTAGCTTCGAAACATTGTGAGTAAACTGTCAGTAATAAATGTTTTAATCGAATTTCGCCACGACATTTCTCGTAAAATTTTATGCTTAGGGAAGGTGCTGGGCTAAGTTAGTTTATTGTATAGGTAGATATATCTAGGTACGTTACCCTCTCGCTGATACAAGTATGTAGGTGTATCCCGGGTCTCACTTGGTAGGCACAGTACTGATGGCCATAGGATAGCACTGATGGGCACAGAATACAGGACAATGAGGGCAACGTGGCGCACACCGCGGGTACTTATGTCAGTCAGTCAAGCGTCTGGAAGGAACTGGTAGATTGGTGGAGGTTAACATAATGAAATGAGCTTGTCAGGTGGCTAGGCAAATATCATGCGTCCAACGAGACTTTCCTAAACATTTTACTTCATGTAATTTGAAATTAATTAACTTTTTTTTAAATATAGGTACCTTGAAAACTTATAAAGTTTTCTTTGGGGCTAGTTGATTTGGTGAACTTTGTATTACCCAAACATTACGTACCATTAACGCCATCTATTAAAATCGAAGCGAAGTATCAAAGTAGAAATGACAAACGTTCTGCAGGGAGATGTGTAAAAAGCGTTTACGCATCATCTAAATCAGCTAAAAACTACGGCCCGCGGGCCAAATCCCGCCGTAGTTTGTAATTTAGTTTTTTAATAATTGAAATGCAAAAAAAGCGTAAGTTTGCTTAGGTCGCGCACTTTGCGACTATTCTAGAAATATAGTTAAGGGCAGAAAAAATAAAACTGTTTTGGCCCTTGGAACAAACTGAAAAATCATTATGGCTTGAAGGCTTCAAAGTTTGGAGACCTATGATCTAAATCATCGCCGTTCTTCAGTAGGCACGTTATATCCAATCCAACATGCATAGGGCCGGCGTGTGTTTATCGCTTAAGGTGTCTCTCCAGCAGTTTAACGTAGAATAGATGGGTTGATTGCATGTAAATTTAAAAAAATCATTTAGGGCGTAGTGGTTCAAATGAGTTTTTTTTTTGGTTATCTGTCAAATAGTATTTTTTTGTTTATTCATCATTTACCTCATTATTCTGTTCACGACACGAATGTATATATTACCTTTAATAAATTTTGTATTCTTCGAGTTTTCTGTTTAATTTGCAATAATAGTTATAATAATAGTCAAAGTCAAAATATTTTATTCAACTTAACGTAAATCTAAGCCATTGGTTCGTAAATCTACCGTTTGGTCTTGTCCTGAGACGACCAGACAAGAAACTGATGATGAAAGCTAGTTGTTAGAACTATCTTATCTTATCTTGATGTAGGGCCAGGATTATTCCCGGCTAGAATGTTAGAACTAAATCTACACTTCATTAAATGTTGACGTAATGACATAATTAAGAATACTTAGTAACTATAAATGAACATGTACTAATCGACTTAATATTAACAGTAATGTCCGTAAATTTTGCGTGTTATAGTGAATACAATGCATGCGTAATGCGATATTTGACTCTTAATTATTATTACCTGCTCTTTCGATGTTAATAGTTAGATTTAAAAACTATTTTAATATACAATTTGAAGTTGGAAAGTAAGTTGGTGGTTAGTTAAATTTACTAAGAGAGCAAATGACTATTTTATAAGAGAGAACGTATTTTGAATCCAGAGCGAGGGATTCAAAGTACGTCGCTTTAGCTTAATAGTGTTTCTCCCGAAGTGTACTTTACTTTTTGCAACCTCTGTGAGAAAGTAAATAAATGCAGCTATGAATATATAAGGAAAACACGTTTATTTTATTTACGTACAAGAACAATAAAACATACTTAATATCAATAAGTAGTATCTACGGAAACGCTATAACAAAGTACTAGGAGTACATAAATCATTAAGAAGTATTTTATTAAAAGGCGATTACCATCCGATTGTAATTACCGGACGAAATACATTTGAAATTAAAATTATTAATTCAATTGAGGTATCGCTAATAGTTTCGTTTACAAATAACTCAACCATCTTATTGGGTGAACTTTGATGGGTCTATACCCAACGAAGGTACAATTTTATAGATGTAGTAGTCATGGATTTTGACTTTATTAAATTATGTATTATGTGGTGTATATATGCTATCATTGAGTAAGTACCTATGTATGTATATATTTATTATATGTATGTAATAAGTTTTATCATGTTATACGTCGCCAACTTCCCTCAAGTACTTCATCTTGAATCCTGTCCATCCTAAGGTAACCTGGAAGAGATCGCTTTTAGCGATAAGGTCGCAATTTGTACAAAATTAGTTAAGTTTTCTTTTGTGTGTTTCTCTTTTTGAATTGGCTGATGTACAATAAAGATATATTCTATTCTATTCTATTCTAAAATCCACGAAGTCGTCATAAAATTAGAAAATATGGGAAATATCGTATTTGGTATTAATTATACAAAATATCCCTATAGTAACGATTAATAAGTATTTGAGAAATTCAGTTGGATACTAGTTGCTACCAATTAATCTACATTTGTTTGCAGGCCTATGTAGGTAGATACCACAACCTCTTTCATTAAAGAAACGCTCTGTTTAAGTATGAAAGAAAAGATAGCCGGCCTAGTTACAGGAGGTTATAATATCTCACGTTTTCAGAAAGTCAAACCACCAATCAATAAATGGTAATTATTTCCTTAACATCGCTGCGATGTACGCTCTTAGCATGAGATAGTCCATTTGTTTGTCTGGCATTCTTTGAAATTTAAGAGGTAGGTATTATAATTTTTGTGGACTGGCTGGTTTTATAGAATTTTATGTGATAATTTTTGAATTTATATTTTTATATATTCTATTGCTTAGTTGTTATTGAGAACATAACCAACAATAATCGTAACAATACATTTCTATGGGTTCTTTATTCCTAGTATTAAAAACGAAGAGACATATTAAGCGGTGTGATGTGTATGTATATAGTATATACACACATACACATATGTGTATGTATACAGTATATGTGTATGACATATATTAATTTTTATGTTTTTAATTATATTACGATTCCTTTACCTTTCGATGTCACTTTTCCCATATATGGAGCTCAAAAACTCTGTTTTATCAGAAAAGTTACCTTTTTCATTTTGTCGGTAAATAGGAAGTAATAGGAATTATATATTTTTACCAATATCTACCAGTTGAATAATTATGTGCACTTTAAAAATACTTATTGTAAAAAAATCTGTATTGGCTCTAATATTGAGGTACACGCAGCTACGGCGTATCCCATAATGTATGTAATTTGACCATAGTATAGACTTCCATTCCACGATAAATGTCCCATATTACTGTTTCCTAAAGCGTCTACAGCGGTGGGGGTGCGGTGAGCGGTTGTGTGACGCAATCTGCGCAAACGCCGATGTAAAGTCGGCGTGAATTGGTGTCTGAACAATAAAAATAAAATTTTAAGGGGCTGATGACTGAACCGACATTAAAGACATTGAAAAGAAAAACTAATATGGCTGTCTTTATAAAAGCAACTGAAGCCAAAAAATAATAGACAGTCGAATTGAGAATCTTCTCTTTTTTTGAAGTCGGTTGAAAACAATGATTTTTTGTATTACTATATGTTTTACACATATCTCGCAAAAACTTTAATGATCTATTGCTACTTGCTAATTTACTTAAAAGTAGGTTCGATTTTACCGCAATAAAAACATATATATAATTAATAGATTAAAATTTGAACGCGTACGTAGTCACGTGTAGAAGCTAGTTTAGTCATTCGGTAGTATATAATCACTCTTCGAACTAATTAAAATGACACTCGATAAACAGAAGCATCTTGCGAAACATCTATGAAAAGCGACAGTGATAATTTGGCTGTAGCCTTCTTCAATTTGGTGCTTCCGGATTGAAACCGGGGAATAACGATGGGGGACTCGTCGGGAGCTATCTGTTTCGTTCTCTCCTACCAAAAGTCGAATTCGAAGTAACAATACGAGCATGCTGCTTATCACGTTTCTTCTAAGAAAGCACCTGAATATCCTTACTTTAAATGATAAGATAAATCCGACTCGAAGGACCAAAATAAATTTCCTATAAACGTCAGAGGTGTATTAACTAGAGTTTAGGTATATTATAAAAAAAACAGATTAAAACTAAAAGATCAAATTAATATTTTGATGAAAAACTCTTAACATCTCATACTACATAATTACAAAAATATGACAACGCCATCTACCGATACAAAAAGAAACATAAGCTATGGGTACAATTTGCACAGTGCTAAACAACATTATAAACTAAAAACATTTTAGTTCATTTGTAAACTTGTATTTAAATCTCATACCAGTTTTAGAAAACTCGATTTGTAAGTTCATAACAATCGATTCCCGTAGTATAAGGTTCTATCGTATCGAGACGTTTCAATCTTAGTTCAGCTGACAATAATAATAATAAGCTTCATTGAACATAAATAATAATCCTTACTGCCTAAAAGAAATCTCTTCCCGGCAACTATTAAGAAGTGATAAACAAGAAGAATTGTAATATTTATTTATTTATTTATTTGAAGGGCAGCCAACAAAAACACATACTAACAAAAATATTAAACAGTAGCGTTGACATTAAATTAAGTATAATATGAGTGCAGAAGTGTTGCAAAATATAATATTTCATACGTACTAGTCCAACGACAAAACAGAAGGAAATAGATAGGAAACTCCCATGGTAAGAAGGAAATTAAATTGAGTTTTGAAGAATTTGAACGTGGCAATTGCATAAAAATTCGTTTTCAATACGTCACAACAGAGGCGCTACTGTCATTTACACGATCGCGACGGTTCAATTCGATAGAAACTTACAAAAGGACAAATACCAGTATATTTGTTGCCTTAGCTGTGTTTATTTATAAAACTTGCAGTTTAAAGTAAACATTTATTTCATAATCTCAATATTGACGCTAAATTAGATACTCCTACTGAAGAACAAAGTAAATAACAACGCTAACATTCAGTGGTGAATTTCGCATTTAGGGTCAATTCGCCAATAAAACTCCGAAAATCCGAATCGTTTATAAAATAACTTTAATAATGAATCGAACCGATATCATTTACAAAACCCCGAAATAACAGGGAATCCATCAAAAATGGGAGATCTAAGTTACATTGACTACACATTTTCATCCACATTATGGTAAATAAGTAATATTAATGTACAAAACTCGTAACGACCAATTCACTGCAGGCGTACGTCTCAATGAGTGGGTAAGTAGGCGAGCGACAGCGCAGAAAGTGGTTAGTGACGCAACCGCGCCGGTAACCCAGTCACCGTGCCGTACCAGACGTTGGCTACGCTGATGCTGGCGTCTTTGACTTGGAGTCCACTCGGCGAGACATCAAATGTCATAATTCACCCAAAGGTCACAGCCCTTTAAAAGGATTGTCGTTGAAAAAGGTCGGTTGGAACGTCTGTCTGGGGATCTCCACCAACCCATGGTCCTGCCTACCTTGCGGCATACGGACCGAAGCGCTTGGGTACTTGCATAGGGCTCTGTCTGGGAATCTAGATCCATTTCTTGTTCTGTTCGCACTGTTCTGCATCTCTATCTGTTTATGTATATATTTGTGGTCTAGAGATGCACCAATTGCTTAAGAGAGAGAGTAGATATTTACTGTTCAGTTTGGTTGGTGGTAAGGGTTTTTTAAGAAAAAACCAAGGGTTTTAAGGGTTTTTTTTGTTTTTTTTTATCCACCTGGCTAGCTACCGCCATCTAACCCAAGTCTGCTGTCTGAACAATAGAGTTAAGATATAACACCCAATTCCATTGTAGTCGGGAATCAGGATTCAACTTATTTCCATCTTCTCCCTAAGAATCACTACTATCAGGTGAGTTGAAGGCTAAGAGCAACCTGAATAAAGCTTAAAATCGGCTAACCGTTTAAAATTTCCTACTATAATATGATCTGCTTGACAATACTCTAAAAACGGATCATACTTACCTTTAGAGAAAATTAAGGGTACAAAAAAAATTCTTATACAGACCAAGCCTCTACTCGTAACTTATAAAAGACAGTCTCCAATAGTCAGGTCACAAGAATTGTTCTTCATATTCAATATTCATTGCATAACAATTATGTTACATAAGTTATAGATAAGTGGAAAATATCATTACAATTGGATTATGAGGATTCCTTTCGGTTGTAACAAATGTAGATGAGACTACGATCTTTTCATTGAATCTGTTTACGCAATTAATTAATTAATTGCAATATAAAATTGGCTGTTTGCAGTAATTCCTTTTCCATCTCAATTTATAATGTTTCCGTTCCTGGTCCATCCTTCTTTCCCAAATCCGCTAAATTGGCAAGCTTGTCAACGCAAGCAAATTCACAACGCCTCCTCGTCGGTGTTATTTCTAACAACTGTCTTTCATTTCTAACAAAATATAGTTTAGTTTTTGCTAAGCCTGTAACTCCACAATGAGAAGACCTCCTGCCTGAACTGAAGATCTAAGATACCCTTATTCATTCCTTTCCATAAGTTAAGCAGCTATTTCTCTTATTACCTACTCGAATTATATTAATTCTATAAATACAAATTAAACGATCGCTCTCTCAGAATCCAAATCTAAACTCTAGTGTTAGGTCTTAGAAAAGCTGATAGGACGTTTTATTTACTGATATTATACTAACACGATTCAAAGAAATTTCTCCAAAGACAAACCTGAATATAATTTAGGTCGTGGTGGTCGTGTTGCCATGTTTTGCATTATGGTTAGCTAATAGTTTGGTTTAAAAGGAGCTCTTCGTAAAATATCAATTGATTCCCTGATATCGCTAGTGTTTATTTGATGGTTACATCTAACATTTTAGTTAAAGGTCGGTATTAGCTTTCGGAGCACTTTGACCCAATCTTTTGTGCGGGTTACCCATACCATCGAGTGGACCATTTACTTATAAGAGGAATACCTCTGACATGACAACACCGTGGTAAGAAGATCCATCATATAGGCTGATGATAGATAATAACCTATTTGAAAGACACCTTTCTTTGATACAATAACCAGGAAGCAGCACTGGTGCACTGGTGGACATGCATACAAAATTATTCAGAAGTTCCAACATTTGTTATTTTTCTTGAATTCAGTATTAAAACCATTTGCCCTATCGTCTTTTTTCGCACAATAAAGAACAAGCCAACCAACATGATTAATAGAATGGATCCACTCCACAAACCAATAAATATAAATACGGTAGAAATTATATTTATTGGTTTGTGGAGTGGTTCCATTATTGGAAAAATTCTACCACCTCGTCGTATACTAGAGAACGCGAAATTCCATCACGTCTAGACTATAAAAGAATGAAGAACGCATTCTCTACATCTAGACCAATCTAGAACGCCTAGAATTCTGCATTCTCTTGTAGTCTAGAGGTGCAGATACAGTTAAATACCAGCAGTTGGTACCAAGCAACAGGTAGTAGATACCTTGTATCAGGTTTTATGTGGTGACAGTGACGGTGACTAAGTGCCGCAGTTACGACATCAATGGACCTATTCTGGTCACATCCGAATACTGGCAATTTTCTTTAAGTCGGTGAAGGCACTTTTGGCATCGATAAACTGTGATCAGAAGAATAATATTTATAGTTGGCATGACACTGGGTGGGCTCAGATTTTTATTCAGTTTTTATAATTTACCAACAACCTGCCAGGAATGCTATCCGTTAAAAATATTTCTTCTAGCGCAACTACGGATAAGTTGTCGTAAAAATGCCCACTTAAAACTAAAGTCTTTAAGATTTTGTAATTATTTTTCTGTAGAAACTATCCCTGTATTAAAACGAGCAAATCAATAAAAATAATACTTTATTTCGGTGTGTTTTGAGTTTAATCGAGACTAACAATATTAATTTTTTAAGATAGAGGTAGATAAAATATAGAAAATTTGAGCCCTATCCGATGATGTTTAAGGTATCTAATTCAACAAATCATATTTAATAATGACATTATGAAGGCGGATTTAACAAGTCACCTACAAAAATTTAAATAGTAAGTGTGTGGGCATTTAGTTTGAAGTCTAACAAAGTATTTCAATATTCTTTATTACAACGACTTAAATTCTCTTTTTAAATGGGAAGAGTGACAATTTATTGTGTTGTCCACTGTACAAATATAAACAAAACGCCGATAGCACTCGTCGCTTGAGTACTAGGGCGTTATGACTCGTTAGACGTTACGCAATCGGCCTACTCTCACTTTCGCTATAGGTGAGGCCACAAGCTTTGTGCGAACTAGCATCGTGGAACCTGCTATTTACTTATGCGCGCCTGGTATTTTGGTGACTAATAATAATAATATGTACGGTCCTTTTTTACATAATATTTTTATATGTATTATAATTATCTGACCCGTCTTAAAAATGATTTTTATTGTTATAGTTCCTAATACAATCATTTAATTATATTTTGTAAGGAGTTATAAATATAAGAGTGACTTACAAGTTATCTTATGCTTGTATAATATCAGCTAACGTCGTCAGAAAGAGCAAGGAAATCGTTTTCTTATATATAAATATGATTTGATGTTCGTTTGTTAGTCTCGCTAAAACTCAAGAACTGCGTGACCAATTGAATTAATTTTTCGTAACAACCCTGACGAAAAATTTGTTTCAGAGGCGATTTAATAATAAAAATAGCTAGGAAAATCCTAAAAATATACAACTGAAAATTGTTGTTTTATTATAGAAACTCGTCTGACACTCTAAACATTAAAATTTTCATTTCTTCTGTCGCTACTTTGGGCTTCTTTCAACAGATGGCGTTAGTAGTAGTTTGTAGGTGATACAAAGTTCACCAAATCAACTAGTATTTAAATATTACTTATGTAAAATAAAATTATCATTTATAAACATGACACGAACAAATTCATAATGATTTGTAGAGAAAAAAACATTTATAATAAGATTTGGTCACGCAGTCAAAAGTAGGCTTCCGTTGTTAGGTAACATTGGCATTAGATAGTTATACAACTTAACCGAAATTGTCTTGACCCAATAAACTTAAACTTCGTGCAAAAATATATCGAAATGTTAGAAAATACTACAAAAATAAGTAAAGTTGTAAGTGTCTATTAAAGGTTCAAAACACACGCTATCGAATATGGGACACAAAGGATTGATATGGGTCATTTGGGCCTTAATACTACTATTCTAATTCAATTTAGATTTATGGAAATTTAACCATCACTACAAACCCATCTTTGAGTAGCCGTGATAACTGGGAAGCACTGCACGAGTTTGCGCACTCCTGGCACACCATCAGACGATCATACGAATAGGAGGAATCAGGTAAAACACACAGAGCCTATCATCAGGTAGTGTTGAGTCATTTGCTGTGCATTATATAAAAAAAGAGCAGCCCGACGCGAAGCCACATATTGTTTCGTCACGGCCCAGAAGGGGGAGAGTTGGCAACAGAAGGGACGGATAAAGATAATTGTAGGCAGCACAGATCAGCGCCGAAGGGGAATGAGCCTTATGCAAGTACTCTCGCGCTCTCCCAGGCAGGCAGGATCATCATTGATGGAGGGAAACCCATCCGGGACCAACCATGTGGTAAGATGTAAGTATACTGTCAACTTTGATGTCCATTACAATTTCAGAATAGACTGTTAACTGGAGTCTACTATAAAAATTATAAAGGACCTCGATGTAGTGGTTTGAATGCGTACTACGTTTGGATAATAAAAACAATACGACATTCGCTATGGTTGGTCCATGTATGAGTTAGTCATACTTTAGTGACCTCCTTTGTACTTTGGAAGGCAAGTTATTCCTTGGGTCGCGGTTGTTACTATTACTAATTTCCCCTCAATCCGCATAGAGCCAGCATGGAGGTGATATAACCCAAACTCCTTGTGTATATCTCACACGTAGGAAAGCCTGCGTCCTGCAGTTGTACGTGTACAGTACGTGTATTATAGTAATGCAGAAATGTAGACTTCACATCGCCTTTTGGTGAAATGTAAGAGAAGACTATATGCGAAGTAAGCTAGTGCAGATTGGGGTAAGCTGTCCTTGCCACCTCCACGCCTATTTTGAAGAGGCATGCTTTATGAACGCGGAATACGTGTGGTGGTATAGAATTCATACTCTGCATGTATGAGTTATGAATTTAATTTATGATTGACAGAGAACAGAATTCAGAATTGAAGACACCGTCGACACGCATGCTCCTGAGTAATAAGGGAGAGGGAGGGATAAAGAAATGGTTTTAGGAATATAATTCAGAAGGCAGGTCATCCTGGATTCCCTGATCTAGATTGCTGCAACTAAGTATTACGGTCGTAGGTCACAAAACGTAATGATTCTAAATATCAGATAATCAGTTCTGGTCAAAGTCTTTGAGTGAATATTCGCTATTGTACTAAGATCGCTGCCGTAATAATTTGTGCGCTTTGGTTCGAATGCGCGAAAAAAGCAACTTTCACTTTGGCTAATCCCAGATTGAAAAATTTATAATCTCGAACACTGCTGTGCCTTTAGACTTGGTTGGTTATACAATATTTTATTTGTGTAAAATGGCGATTTTTGTAAGCATTAAAGATGATGAAGGCGATACAGTTTTAGGTTCTCATTCATAAAACCAAATCTATTGATATATCATATAATATTTAAGAAATACCTCATATATTTGACATAGAGTGTCAGATCTATTCTATTCGCGCGCAAAACGCGCAAGGAGGCTTCGTAGCGTAAGCATGCCGCCTCCTTGGAGTATCGAACAGAGGCTTGACCGTTTTAGAAGAAAGCTTGATCGTCTTCTGTTTTCTTCATTACTACATTATATTTTATATTATAATTTTCTATATTTTCTTTGTAAGTTCCGTCATTTTTAAATATTATAATTGATACAATTTATGTCCGGTATTCTTGGTCGGAAGAACAATTGATGTATCCAAAATTTCCTAATTTCTATACAAAACAAACAAAAAACCTGATGCATGCCCTTGGTAAACAAATTGTTTCAAAATTCAGATTGGAGGCTTTGGAGTCCGACTTGATAGTAACGAAAGTTTATCTATTTACTGTGTCTAACATATTCATAGGTTTAAAACTTGGAATTGTTTATCAGCATATGTGCCTCGTTTCCCGATAACATGGGTTCTTTTAACACACTCCACGCACACGACACGGCTCCCGTGTTCACCCTATAATGAAGGGTTTATTAACTTACAAAATATAGGTAGCTGTTGGAAATGTTCTTAAATAGATTATAATTTGAGGTTTATGAATACACAGGGAGTCACAGTCGGCACTTCAATGTTGCGAAATAGTTAATGTTTTATTGGAAAAAATATTTAATAAACAGTGCAAATATGGGCAGTTTTATTGGGCATTGAATGTGTTAAAGGAAATGATCCGATAATGTGGAGGAGGCTTGGTTAGTATGTTTAAGTAGTACCGTCTTCGCATATGAACTGGCGTCATTTAGACTCAGTAAATATATAAAATTTATCTCAACTTCAAGTATCAGAATTATATATATACAATACACAATTTCCTTTACAATTTAAGAAGTTTGAAACGAAACAAAATGGACCGTAATTCTAAAGCATTAGAAGTCCAAATGCTAGCACCGCTTGGAGTAATTCAAATTTTATAACACGTATAAGAACGAGGTACGTGATTCGCCCGGCGAAAGTGTGTCAGACAGAGCCCACGCGTTTGACACCAGTAAATAAGTAAGCAGAAGGTCTTTTGCTCAAAAATGTTGATTTCTTTGTATAAAAGACAATTTTTTTATTTGTAAAAAAGAAAGTAAGATGTAAAGTTAAATATTTAAAGCTTTACATAATATATAATGATATAATAAGCCCTTAGAAACAATTCACTGAAATTTACAAAAAATATGCTAATTTGTTTCTAGAATTAATATAAGTCAAGCTCCAACATCAAAATATAATTTTAAAAAATAATTTCTTATTTACATTATTTTTGCCTTGTTAGTCGGTTTTTAGTTTTCTATAAAAAAAATTCACTGAGGTAACTTAATATCAACTATATTGCTTAGTACACAAAAGTTACAACTCAATATTATGTATATAAGCTATTCTTGAAAACTGCGCGCACGCATGTTGTCGCTAAATGTTGAAACTGACATACGTTTACGAAGATAACTTTCTGTTATAGTTTATGTTTTATTTATAAGTAGAAGGGATAGTCTTTCAAGTGTAAGGTAAGTAACTAACGTTGACTTCGGGCGTAAAATAATATTAATGGTACAAGTACAAACAGCCGCACATTAAATTATGCATTTAACGTCACTTGGAAAATGACTCTTATCAGAAGAAATTAAGGAGGATTTGTTTTTAGCTGTACAGTGTTGGTTGGATATTAAAATAACTGTCACGTAACTATTGGTTAGTTAATAACTTTTAAGTTCATAGGTGTACACAACTTTGTAGTTAGGGGTATATCAGACGCAAGAAATTATACTTAAATAAAAGTTTTTTTCTACATAAATAAAATTCATTAATTTCTTGCGTTTGGTATACGCCTAACTCACAGGGTTAGAGGTTTGGTATAACTCGAGTCAATGGTATACACCAAACGCAAGAAATTTATGAATTATCTACATAAATGAAAGTATTGTACGTAATATGATCGACAATGTGGTGGCTAAGGCATTATGTCGAATGAAATCTTCACATATAGTATCACTTCACTCCTATCTCTTACCATTAGGCGGTGTCGAGTCATTTCATGTGCTTTATATAAAAATTATGACCGGTGAGCGGTAGCCAGAACCTCGGCTTCGAACCCCAATAATAATCTTAAAATATTATACGTACTTAGACTTATTAAACGTCAATTTAATCCATCTACTCATTTTCTACCGGGGAATATTGTTCTGACAAGAACAGGTACTAAGGAAGAAGAAACTAAGCAAGATTTGGCTCTCTTTACATTGAGTCATTGAGAATTGTTTAAAAAATGGTCTATCCACAATCAGTAATAAAAACTATCAATGTTAAAACAGGAAATGATTGATATTTTAAACGTTTTCAATGAATCCTCAATGGAAACAAGTTATTTATTAACCTACTATTGTATGTAAGTTAATGTTATATAAAGTTGGCACTAATTTTATCCAGAAACAATAGAAAATGAAGCACCGACTTACACGATAAAATAATTTTAAATTTTAATACATATGGGTATTTAACTTAATGTGAGGTTTTTAGTTTTTATTCCTGTTAAATACTTATTTACTGAAGCGTACAAAATACCCCTTCATCTTTGCAATGAGTATATCATCATTATATCAGGTTACGATGTCCACTGCCAAACAAAAACCTTAACCGTATATTTTCAATTGTATGAGCATTTCATGTAAGGATTCCTTGAGCTATTAGCTACATCGTCGCCGTGGTAGAACTTAAAGGTAGCATCACTAGTCCCGTTATTTCTGGTGGCTTTATACCATGTTAATTCTCACTTCAACTTACCTATCCTATTAACTCATTCAGTGCAACTTTGATTCTCTAGTGATGTCCTGGTTTATGGTTTCATATCACAGGGAAATACCTTGGAACAGCCCTTTCTATTCGCCATTGAGGGACTGTGACAAGCGTATGGTGAGAACCACGTTTTATGTTAGCACTGTAAAACATCCTAGTCAAAGATTTTCGATTTGAAACACTGAGGAATTTTGATACGAATTAATGTTGGCACAATAGATTATACATAGTACTTTGTAGTACAACAATAGTCTCAAGGTCATCCACAATTGGGGCTCCAGGTCAGATTGACCAATAAAACAGAATATATCGCTTATTGTGTTAATTAGATACCGTCTGCTAACTAATTACTAATTATAACATGACTAGTCAAGCGTATTACTGTGGAATAGCATTAATTGTGATTTTTTTATTGCTTGTTCCAATAAAAGATAAAGATCATTCGTGGTATTTTAACCACATTCAATTCATGTTAACATCTCAGAACCAAATCGGAATGTGTGCGTTGAGAGTAAAAAGGATCTAAATTGCGATTGAAAGGAAGAATGTCTTATCAAAATGCAAAAGGACCAAATAGCGAAACGTTCACGTATGGTCAGTGTTCTAATAAAAATAAGCAGTATTTTTTCATTTTTGAATAAAAGCAACTTAAGTGGTGGCTCTTAAATTCAATCCAACTGTGTAAAGGTGCTAAAAATCTCCAACTCTAAAGTGTAGCTTTTAGGTTCAAAATAGCACATTTATAAATGAAGTCAAAAAACTTTCGTACATAATTTTCTTAATGAATATCGTATTTAAGTTCCGCTTAGCCATTTGCTAATTATCTTAATAAGCTATAAGAAGTTTTATACGCGTACAACTCGATTATATATTATGAAGAAAAATATATTATATATACATTTACAGTTAGCAATATAACCCGACCGAAAAAAATTTAGGTACAGTCGGCCTCAGAAATAGCTTAACACTTAAGTACCATGTCATACCAGCTATAAAGTATCAAGAATAGTCGCTGTTAGCAACTGGTTGGTGATTATCAAACTCTTTTATAGAAATATTATTTTTGATATTAATGTTTTTTTACCTAATTGTTATTTTTTGATAGACGTCTTGTGTCTTCACATTTGTTTGCGAATTGTTCTGTTGCTATTGCTCTGATAATAATAATTAATAATAAATTCAGTTTATTTTGGTATCTTGGCGTTTCCATCATCACTATTAGCCATTTATTACAACCCACTCTTCAGTAGCTATCAGTCGCCATCCTACAACATACGTAATTCTTGTTAAATGATACTAAAATGTCAAACTACTCAATCAATTGCCAATAGACATTTTAAAACTAATCAATGTTTGTACCTTTGTACAACTCTCTGATATTCTGTTGTGTTCTTTTAATTGTTTTTGTGTGTACATAAATTGTTAAATAAATAAATGTTAAACTGGTTGTTCCCAAGCAAACATTCCCTAATTGTATTGAAATTTTATTAAATTATACAAGTTGGCTGTAACACATACATATTTATTTTTGTTTAAAGGGACCAAGGACTCTAAGGGTCAGAATAGACTGAAGCTATGTGTCATTCTACGGATTAATTGTCAATGAAATAGAGTTAGAAATAATAATTACATCGTCACATATGACCAATTAAAATCCTCCTGCAAAATTGCCTCTTGTAGGCATCATCTTTGCTTGTAACTTAAAAAACTGCAAAAAACTAGTATGGTATACAGCGTTGACCTGGTTCAATGCTCCGCAGAACCCAGGTTACCCCCGTGAAGGGCAATGGAGTTACCGGGGAGTTTTAGTGGGTATTCTTAGTGCCGCTCTATAGAGGTACTGAGTGAGCCCCACACACGCCCGTCGCTTAGCCAGTGGCGGGTAGGTCCGTAAATGGAATCCTCCTCGAAAAAAAAAAGTATGATATACAGCGTACATCCTACAACTGGGCCTTTCTAAATGGAAGAAAAATATGAAGATTTTGTACCATAACCCCACCACGCTGACCCAGTCTGGGATGGTGGAAAGTGGTTCATGTAACCTGCCTCTGAAGCACGGAGAGGCTAAAGGGGACAATTTTTTATTGAGATCTTCATTATCCTCCATTGGCGCAAGGACCGTCCAATATGCAGTGAAGTGTATAAGGAAGCTGGAAGAAAAGGTGGCTCACGCAAATCAGCGTTCCAGCAGACAATCCTACTTATACGACCTGTTATTAATGCACTCACAATATGTTGTTATTAAATGTTGTATTATAAATTACAATATTTAAAAATATATTTTTGATTGCACTGTAAAACAAAACGTGTATATGTTTGTGTACTAATACATAATGACATAGGTAATTTGTAAATGTCATTATAAATACTAAAGGCTGAGAGTTTCTTGCGCCGTTTCTTCTCTGCAGCTACTAATTCGTCAAAGCGGTGGTAGGGTTAATTGGGAATGTGCATATAATATAAATTATTTAGTACATATTTAAATTCTACAGCTGGGACGATTTGTAAATACCCGGTTAATACCCACTTAAAATTATCACTATTACCTTTAATTACATTTGTTTATCTTTCTCATACATATTCCCTGTTGTGACGATTTAAAAGAACTTAGTAAATGAGTCTATTTAAATAAATATATTTTGACTTTGAGATCTGGATTCAATTGCAGAAACAAAGCAACTTTCGTCATTTTGGTCGCGGATGGGTCAGTAAAAATCTGTAATCTTGAGTACATTCTTTTCCCGTCACCCATTGGAACAGAGCGTGGTAACATTATGACCCGTCACACGTCACGGTTACTAGGAGATATGTTTAAAAAAGAACATGCAATGAATTCACATATGGAGACAGCTAGTTAAGGCAGTGTGCCTACCTCCCCTTTGCCTTGCCTAAATGCCTTTTCAAAAGAGTATATTGAACAACGTGTATGGGGGTAGCTATTTAATACGCTCGATACCTTCAAATAAGTGTAAAGGCACCTTTTACGATCTTTTGTTCCGGCAACGTGGAGTTTTCTTTCTACATATATCTTATACGGACTCCTCTACTACTTGTTATGCTTGCCATTAGCCGTTAAGTCTGTCATATAGTAAATACTCTAAGTAGACTCTAGCCGAAAAAAACAGTAGTGGTATAGTCTACATGAGCCTTATTATGAATATTACACGAATTAAACTCACGCACACATGTTCAACAAAAAGGAATGTGACCTAAAATTTGTTAACTAAAAGATCCAAACAATCTTTCAAAGTTTTGATATTAGGGACGGACTTAGGTCGTCGTAAATTTATGGCGGTAGAATATTAACAATTTTTACTTTTAATAAGATCTATTTTCCAGAATAAATTTATTTTTCATTGCACAAAAGCACAATGGCGGGCTTAATGCCAATGTTCCAGTATAAGAGCTAACTGTATGATAACTTCACACCAATCGAATTGGGCTAGTTCAAACGCAAAGGTTGAGTGAGAAGAAATATATGTTTTAAGTGACGGTATTATTTTATTCATTTATTATTTTAGTATTATTTTAGTTATTTTGTATTAATATTAATTACTACTATAATGATTATAACTGCAGTAGACGCAGTTTGTGGACAGATATTTATTTAAAAAATTATTTTAATTTATTGGTTCATCAACAACTGACATACTAACACATGCTTACGACACTTATAACTATTATATTCAACTGAGTATTCAGTGAATTATAGGTAAACACAAAAAAGCATTTTACAATTTATATGTTACTCACGGTAAGTTCTCAGTGTAACATTAGTTAATCTGTGGCATGGCTGAAAATAGGCGATTGTGATCTGAGCGACGTAACTGAAGCCCAAGTGGTGTGATAGGATATCTTGGAAGAGGAGCGGGAACCCTAAAGCGAATATTTCTCAGTAAACCCGAACAGCCTACCTTTTTGAAAGTTTTACCATATTGAAACGGTTATAGTGGGTCTTGTAACTCGCCCGTTTCCTCGAACACCTCTAGAATATAGGATAGGAAAACATGTCATATTAAAGTAAAATTTATTGTGTACTAAAACAAAATTATAATTGGAACATTTGAAATATACTATATCGAGGACGATGGAATCTACAGCAAAATAAGTGTGTTTTATCACGAAAATATTTTCCATTTTGTCGTTTGCATGGCGTGATCAGTAACATAGATAATTTGGTAATATACCGTCGTGTGTTTGTTAAGCACGTACATTGACATGTAACGGAAATAACAAAAGATAACCCATAACATTGATTTCTATCGTCCTAATCCAGCCCTGGCTCTTTCTATTGCCGTCTGCCTGCGTGACCTATTTAAGGGATTGCAACATAGGGCCCCTATGGATGTGTGCGTGGTCTGCGCGTGCGCATGTATGAGTTAGGGTTGCCACAGGAAGCCCTTTCTATATATATATATATATCTAAAGGAAACAATTTTTTGTATGATTAATTTTGTTGTATCTGTATAGATTGTGTTATGTAAGTCAGACATGGCATCGAAGTAAGTAAGAACTCATAATAACAATTTACGATATTAACATGGATCACCCACCTTTCGTTCGTAGTAATTTCTGTACGAATATTTAATTTGAAATAATTGGTCGGGGAAACAATTTAATAGTATTTTTTTCAAAGTTAATCTACATTTCATTACAGTATATATGTCACATTTTTTTCGTTGACTTTCTGCCATCATGTAGGTAGAGACATGATCCCTTTGTTGTAGACATTTTGCGACTTCTGACCAAAAAAAACGCAACATGTAGTTTTGACAGTCCTCTCTTGATGTTAACATGACACTGCCTAAAGAATTTTGAAGAGACCGAAACCGGTGGAAATCTAAACGGCTATAAGGCGGATGCGTTAACAACTCCCAGCCAAACTATCTTAATTTTTGCTGAGTGGCAGATGCAAGGCAAGATGTATGTGGTCTAGCGTTATCCTGATGAAAGACTATATTTCTATAAATCAATTTATCTTTTCATCAATTAGCTTTCAATCAGCTTCCTGCTTTAATATCATCAGTTGTTGGATGGTTCGAATCGATGGTTCTGCCCGGCGGTAAAAGCCGCCATCCCACCATAGACACAGCATTACCTTATTGCGAGTTAACCCATGTTTTGCTACAATCTGTGAAGCCTGACCAACTTTTGACCACAATCCTTTTCGCACGTTCTTTTCATACATGATACACTTTTTCAAAAATAGCGTCCATTTACCCGTAACGGGGCGACCAGAGCAAGGAAGGCATCTTTGACATCGAAATTCCCGGATTGAAAATGCTTAAACTAACTTTGTGCTTATCTTACTGACACTGCATTGTGTCCATAAACGTCACAATTTTTTTCGCGGCTTGCGTTGCATTTTTTCCATATGTATCTAATTTCTTCACTCGATTCGAGAAAGAAAATCAAATGAAAAATAGTGGGAAACAAAATTTTCCTGATTTGATTCTTTCTTTGAAATGTCACCTATTTAATGTCATGAAACCCAGTCATTAGAACAGGCAAAGATATTATATTACAAGTTTAAGTGAAAAGACTTTCCCCGACCTAATATATACTTAAATATATCTATCAAATCTTTATTCGTCTGAAAGTTTTAGATCTAAGCCCACTGTGATAACTGTGCTCGTTAACCTTTCGGTGCTGTGCAACCTTTATAAAGTACCGAACTCCATGGTCAGGGAGGTACTTTTTATGTTTTTTAAATAAACCATTAAAATAATATGTTTAAGTGGTCCTCCCAAAAGTTATCGCTGCAGTCCGCTGTTAATACAATATTCGTAACTTGATTAAGTTATGTACAGTTGTAAAGCTCCTACGAGATATAAATCTATTTACTGTGTTCATGAAAGAAGTTTTTATGCCAACCCTATCACTAATGCGTATTTAGAGCGCGCCTGCGCAGACGCACAGACTTTTTCACTATCTTTAAGTTCATAATTGATTTGCTCGATTAGTTTTGTAAAATTATTGATATTGTTTTGTTTACATAATACTTATTATTGTATCTTTTGGGTGTATTTTTTATTAAATCGCTTAAAGGGTCTACAACTTAGTAAATAAACATACAAAGTTTTACCTATGACTACTCTTTGTTCTGATAATTCAAAGTACTACCACAATGGGGAAGTTTGATTAGGTAGACAAGGTAGTAAATATATCCTAACCTCGACTAAGAGCAGACTAAAGTTAATTGCATATGTATTGTGTTTTAGAACTGGAATAAAAATATATTTATTACATTGCGTGTTCACATAGCAACTAAGATTATTTATACTTAATACAATAAACAATAAAGATGCATTACATTGTGTACATGGTGGTAATATTTCTAATTTGTTGTCGAATAAAAAATAATTTAATAAATATTATTTACCTGTTTGATGAGCTGTCTTGTTATGCTACGGGTTACTCGGCTGTTACAGGTCCAGTCGTGGTAGGTGTTTGTTTGACAAATGTATATTGTAATAAATGCGAGAATCAATTGAGGAGGTCGTTGGCGTAGGGATTCAAATGCCATGGTGTCCATGAAAAAAACAAAATAACTTCCCCCATAGTTGGTCCCTGGATGGTTCAATGAAATTTATTATCTACATGGAGATGGTGTTACGGTTCAAATTCTTCATGTGTATGAACGATGTAGGAAGGCTTTTACCCAGCAGACACATATATACTGTCGATGAGTTATTATTACGATTAAAATTCGTCATATTACATAACTTTCTAACATTATGTATGTGTAGTTAACTGTGTCACTCAAAGATGTAATAACATCAGTTATCTCATTATTAACATGACATTATAAATGGTATTTGACAGTTGATGATTCTAAAATATAGAACTGGTGTCAAGACGTTTTTAATTAATCTTATTGGGTTAGAATTAACTCAGAACTAGTTAGTATTTTATTGTATACTTGAGACACGTTATATTTCCAATATATGAATGCCTATATAATCGCTGGAACTACTGGTTGAAATAGAAAATGTGTTTTGTGTTGGATAGTCCATTTATTGCGGCAGATATAAGCTATATAACATTTGTGGGAGACCAAAATCCACGCGTGCGCAGGCGGAAGCTTCTTCAAAATTAATAGATTTAGCCATCGAAAATTGTCTGACTCATAAAGCGCTGCGTCGATGCAATGCTCGTATTAAATAATCAAATAATGTCATACGTATATTATGAATATCTTTTTAAAGCGTTGAATGGCTATTTTTTTGATATCTCTAACTAGTAGATAACTATGTTTATTTATTCTAGCCCATGTTATTATATTTAAGTTTGAGTTGGTTGAGTGGTGCTTATTAATTTATGTCGTATTGTATTCTTTATGGGAATATAATTCATGCCTAAAAGGATCGTTCAATCGTGCTGTATTCCATACAAATTCAGCATAAGATTGGTGACTTTCGTGGGATATTTCAGTGGTTTTTTCAATTTCGTTCATTCATTAGATTAGTTCATAAAAATCAACGAAAAAAATGATAAAAATATCATAATCGTATAATTTCATGCTCATTTTAGTACCACTTCATCGTTATCTTTACTTTATGACAAAATGGCGGGACTACCATAGACCAAAACTCCACAAGGCAAAGGGATACATGACACCGCTTTCTCGGAGCCATAAAAATGTAAAAATAACAATAAGACATGTTGGTAAGGGCTTTAGGTCCTTTTGTAAATGAACTATGTCTATGAACTAAAATAACAAGTTTTTCGTAATATAATTTCATGGTTTAGGTAAGCCTTGTTAGCTAATGTCACAAACTGTTTTGTCAAATTCGTTGGAATGACATTTTAACTTCTATCAGTAGAGATGAAACACTGTGTACCTTCCTACAAGGATTATTTGGCACTTTATTAATAACGACAACATTTACGCACATTCCTTGCATCTTATGCGTTCCTGGTAAGCGAAGTTACGCAATATAAAGAATTATTGTCACTAAGCTAGCTTGGCGTCATTTAGTCACGTTGTCAATCTCTCCCAGTTTACGTATTTGCTGTGCAAATAAGAAAAAATGTTTTTTGTTGAAAAAGTTGAAACTTTTTCTTTGTGTTGGAAAACTCTTTTGTGGTGGGTTCCTTCCGCGAGTGTTCCGTTGTTTACGACAAGTACGTGGCCTTATGATAAGCAACGTGCGCGAAAAGGTCACTTTTTAAAATTCTTTATGTATCCAAATTCACATTAATAATTAACCCGTAGTAGTAACATTTTCATTAATTAATTAATGTATACTATAAGTGTTTAATACGAAGATTTATAAAACAGTAATGAATGTTAGAAGCACATAATATACATATGAAAAACATATAAAATACGGCCACAATATTATTTAAAATATAATGTTACTAAAAAAATGTTCAATATGGTTTGTACAGGTTTTTAACATATAGTGTGTAGTGTTCGCATCGATTGACAAAATTATGTACTTTTACAATATTTAATAAACATAAAAATAATATTATTTCCTAAAATTCAAATGTTAGGAAAAAATTTGTAATCATTTTTATGTCATTTAAATAGAGAATTTCTTGAATAGAAAATGTGTTTTCAGCGCCATCTAGTAGGCAGTAGAGATTATACGTACTATATTGTGCAATTCCTTTGCTTTATAGTTGAAATAACCAATCCAAAGAAGCTACGTTTTATTTTAGTTGAGTAGTTTTTACTTAGATAGCGCTGATTGCATTATTAAGTTTATTTTAAAAATAATAAAATTTGTTTTATAACTGTCACTAAAATTAATAACGGGTCCCAATTCCGTTGCGTACGAACTAATTTAAATTTGAATTTTTCGCATCTTTTTCAATCCAATTTAATGAGAATATTATTTAGGAAGGTCAAGTTAGTTAATACTATGACGATCCATACACTTCTGAGTTATTACAATCGAAATTTTTTATGATTCGCCATTTAAAAACGGAAAATGACGTCATCGGGCATCTGTCTATTATCGTTTGTATTGTACTGAAAGACTAGGACTGATTATATTATTAAATTTAGTTTGTACATAACGGAATTAACTTAATTGTTAAAAATAATAAACATTAATTTTTTTACCCAGTTTTAATGATTTTGCAATTGACTAAAAGTGAAAAAGGCAAGGCTTGTTACATTAATGAAAGTTAAAAGTTAAACGTCAATTATCAATATAATTCTTTTACTGTCTTTTTGTAACAGCTGTTAATGTTTCAACACTTTCACCATCAATTTCTTCACTTGTCACATTTGACATAATTTCTTGTAATGTAAACGTCCTTGATTTCTTAGTTTCGGTACTTTCGTCGTCAGCTTCTGATTTTCTATTTTTCATATTAGAAAGATTAATGTCATCCATAGTTTTATTATCTATTGTAGTAGAATTAGTATCTCCAATAAATAAACTACGTCTGACCCTGAAGCCTGCTTCTTTTAATTTCTTTTTAGCTAATTCTATGAAGGAAGGGGATTTCAATGTCTTCCGAAACCAATCTTTAATATTATTTTTCTTATCTTCGACGCGGGCTTTCAATCTGTTGTAACCAAAGAAAGTGTTAAGAGAGAATCTTACAAGGAGACGACTAATATTTTTGATAGCTTTTCAAGATGAAACTTTATATTCAATCAATCAGCTCTGAGAGCACTTCTATCTATCGCTAAGCGTGTCATTTATTGACGATATTAAGCAAAATGTTTATTGAGGTATAAATGCTTTTAGTAAAGTTATTTCGGGTTCATTTGTGGAGGTACTTCGTGAAACACTGATTAGTGTTGTAGGTTGAGTATTCTTGTTGATATGGTAGTTCTAACAAAAACCCCTCTAGTTCTACATATTGTCTTCGTTAAGCTGTTGGTAAATATCTCAACCGCCTTTTAATCACCAACCTAAATTGCATCAGTGCACGTTGGTGTTAAGGTATGAAATTGTTTACCTATTTCTCCCGTGTGGGAAAATCTGTGTTTATCAGTGGACGTAAAAGCCATCGACGAATCACTGAAAAGTCTATTGATCAAGATATGACTAACTTATGCAGTTCTTTCTCTCTTAACGCAGTCTTCTTAATCTTCGCTTGAAGCTCTGGAACATTCTCCGCTTCGTTAGAGGTGATTGTATTTTCTACCCAGCTAGAAATTTCAGAGACTTTGCTGTAGACACCGGGAAATTTAGGGTCACCACATTTCTTGCCTCCAAATGAGACTATTCCCAGAAGGACTCCATCACGTACAGCTGGTCCACCTGAATCGTGCTGTTGACACCAAAAATGCATCAAAACAACATTTGTTATTAGATGAACATACTAAAACGTTAAGGATTTTCAAATCAGTGATAAAGAAGACTATTTTGATCGAGGAGTGGTATAATTTTTTTAATGAATCCATCTTTGACGCTGAGCTTCTCTCGATTCGTGTACGATTTTTACTAAATATTTTAATTAAATTATTGAATTAAATTACTTATGTAATCATCTAGCTACTCATTAGTACATACGTTACAAGCATCCCTTCCCCCAGTCGCATATCCAGCGCACAACATTCGTGGCGTAATGTTGAAGCTATACAATTTCTGACAATCATCAACCCTCATTACTGGTACTAGAACAAACCTCATTCTGTCGGGGATATACCCAAAACCGGATTCCTGAAATGAAAGTTTAATGTAAATAAAAATAGTATTATAATGATGATTTTTTTTTACTTAAATTAGGAAACCATGACCAAAGTCAACACGATCCTTCAATTTATCCGTCACTGTAATAATTAGTAAATAATTTTAATTTTTTGTAAATTATTCAGATAAATCCTCTTCCTTTCTACAGAAATGTTTCAGCTAATGTATTTTTACTTTATGTAAGAAAATTACCTTCTCAGAATTCGTCACAAGATGATCATGACAATTTTTTAAACATAAAAAGCACAGCAGAACAGCAGATCTTGCCTTTCGATCAATAAAGTCGATTTTGATTACAATATTGTAAATATAATTTTTACTTACATGAGTACTACCCCATCCAGTGACAATGAGTAGATCTTTTTCTTTTAGGGGGTAGTCTTTCGAAGGTAAATTGAGAACTGCAATATTTCTGCCAATAGGCAATGGCCTGTCCAATCTTAGGAGCGAATAATCGTAATCAGAACCACCAGGTCTATACTCCTTAGGAAAAAATACCTGAAAAAGGCATGTTTTTGAGTTTTATATTCTATTTTTATAATTAATTTTAAACGTTGCTTCAAACGTTCACCTTGTTTACTCTTGCTTGATATCCTCCTCTATTATGAAACGAACTGCCGGCTCTAACAATGAATGGTTGTAGTTTTTTCTTATCACCGTCATAAGCCCTAAAATTTTTAAATAAAAAATGAAATGTATTATGACAGTTTATAATTTTAATTTGAAAGCAAAAAGCAATTCCATCAATAATGCAAAACATGTTCTGTCATTTCCAAAACAATTCAAAGATTTGTAAAAATAGTCTCATAAAAATAGACTTTATTGTCCTATTGTTACAGATGTGTTTTGTCCCGTTCGTTCCAATGCAAGAGATAAACACTGTTAAATTATACAAGTCTTTTATAGAGATTATAAGGAAAAAAACAGCGCTAAAATATATATATTCAAAAGATATAATATAAAAAATTAAAAATGATATAAAAAGTATCGAAAGATGACTCTTCATTGGACTCCACTCAGCATTATATTGCAACTGGTAACAGTTGCAACACTGTTCTTCCGTAGAGACAGTTATATTTAGTGTGTGAGAGGTCGTAATAAGTAAGGCGAATAGTTTAAATTAAGAAAAATAAACTTTTGACTGGCTTGTCACCCTCTAGCATAGTTTCAATTCAATTTAAATACTTACGATTGCAAGCAATGGCCAGCAGTAAGTACCCACTGTTCATCGATGATGGAACCACCGCACCAGTGTTTCTCGTTCCTCGATATAGCAATATTGTATGGATACATGCTGATGCTTGTCCTCATACCACCTACGATACGACGGGAAGGATACGAACTGAACTCCAAGTCCATATCCTTGTCTTCTGGAGTATTACAGAAAACTTAAATTCATATGTTTGTTACATCTATTGCCACCATCCATGGAGAAATCAAAATTAAATACCACTTATTAGATATGTTTTTATCTCGTTCGGATTCAATATCAATTTAATTTAATTTCTGTAAATCATCATAACTAACGCCAATTCTCTAGCCCATGTTTGGAAACATGCATTCTTAAACTTAAAGAGATTTTGGGAGTTTTGGGCCCTTACATCATCACTCTGGGAAAAGGAGATTTATGTGAGAAGTAATCGTTGCGATTTTTTTTATTTTCATAATGAAATTGAAGACTGAATTCAATTCAGCATAAACCAACCCACGCAATAGACTGGAAAAAACTCTTTGAAATGCTACTTAATTTATCTTTAAAATATATAGAATGAAATATAGCTGACCTGTAAATTTCCTTTCGTCATTATTAATACTAAACCTCGTTGACAATGTGTCATTTTTAAATTTATATTTCTCTTCAAAATGTATTTTGATATCTTCCTCTACATCGGGACTCTCTATTCTAGTGTTATCTCCCTCATTGACAATACGAGAATAATTATTTGGCCTTATATATATAGACTTAAGTCTTATATCCTCGCTTGTTACATGTCCTAGATGTATAAAGTCAACTAACAAAATTAATAAAGAACGAAAAACGACTTGTCTTTTTATAATTAGATCTCTTATTAGCATTGTTCTTTCTGTTTATTAATAAAATTATTTTGATAGTCTCAGTGTGCGATTTCTGATGTCTTAAGAGTAACGAGTTTTTTAAATGTTTTGATTAGATATTTTATGATACGAGTTTACGAGCATTTCGATCGTAAACTTGGCGAATTCTTATGAATATTCAACCATGAAGAATTTTGTTCGGGTTTTCTTCGAATCATTATTTGGCTTTACAAGATTTGTCTTATTGAATTGGAGGATTGATTACCAAATAATATCGAGAATCGCTAAACTTGGTTTTTAATAAAATAGAGTGACACTGAATCCCAAATAATCCATGGAAAAGATACCTTGGTAGTAAGAAAAAGTACTGAAGGTTTATGTATAAACTACGTATTGCACATGAAAATATAACAACATTTAAATAAGATAAACTTCAGAGAAGCGTTCCGCTTATTTATTGAAAATCAAGAGCACAGATTACATTTTTTTACAGTGCAAATGAAAACTATTTGGTCCATTATGAGTTGTGAAGTTTACTCTACATTGCGATGTCAAATGAGTCATCAAGAGATGGTTTTGTATACATTCTTGGCTTAAATAAAATACTATTTGCACAACTGATTAATAAAATTATAACAGAATGAGATGACAAAAACTATATCTTTAGTTTTGGCGTTGTCCCTTTTTATAAATGAATATACTTTTCTTTATAATGGTAAGTAGTAAGTTGTAGCTTTTGATTTAGAATCGTAGCGTGAAAATGATCGTGCCTTTGAATAAAGTTCATAATTCGTTAAATTTGATAAATATTTAACGTAGTTTAGTTATTATTGTTAATATCATAGTAGCTAAATATTTATTTTCGAGAGTCCTTCTTTACAAAACGGACTTGAATCCATTTTGTACAGAATGAGTCCGTTTAGTTTTCTGTGTAATGTTTTAAAAGAATTTATCTACACCTTAAGTCTTCCTTCTGAACCTAATGCTTCCCTGAAGAGCTCTAGAGTTCTGAGTACTGGCTTATCGCGGAATAATACAAAAGGTAACTGTTAGATGGAGGTCATTCTTTGTCCACGATAAGAGTGGTACTCTGTCTTCTCCTATCAATAGTTAACTAAATTTCCCATAAGAAATAATTATGAATATTCCTTAGCTGAAATACTGAAGAATAAATATCTTACATCAAACCTCGTTTATCTCATGGGAGTTTGCTTAATTCTGAAACGAGTGAATATCTTCCCGAGGATTTTATGGCGAAAACTTCCACCTATCTGCTTGCTCTTGGAAGTAAGTTCACACAGAAATAAATATATTAGAGATATAAATAGTTTTTATAAGATTTACTAGAGAAATTTAAGAAGTAAAAATCTTTATGCAGAACAAGACTATTGTTCCTTAATTGTATTTAAAGTTATGAGTTTCAGATAATGTCTTACCACATCTAGAATTTGAATCATAATTGCCCACCACTTTATTAGTGGCAAACTGTTTAGGGTAGGTGCTGGGCTAAGTACTAACTTAGCCTACCAAGAGAGGGTAACGTACCTATACAATACCTATAGAGGGTATACCTACCTATACAATAAACTATTATTGTATAGGTAGGTATACCTAGGTACGTTATCCTCTCGCTGATACAGGTATGTAGGTGTTTCCCGGGTCCCACTTGGTAGGCACAACACTGATGGCACTAGGATAGCACTGACGGGCACAGAAAATGGGACAACAAGGGCAACCGCACACCGCGGGTACCTATGTCAGTCAGTTAAGCGTCGGGAAGGAACTGGTACATTGGTGGGGGTTAACGTAATGAAATGAGCGGGTCAGTCAGCTAGGCAGATATAGGTAGGCAAATATCATGCGTCCAACGAGACTTTCCTAAACACTAACCTTTCGTATTAGTCTCTGTTAGTATAAGGAACTTATAAAATTAATTTATTTCCAGATACTGCTAACTCTAATCTTGCTTGAATGCTCTCTGGTTTGTCTCTGGCAGAAAGTTCAAGACTATCTACTTAATAACGCTGATGGGCTGCTTATACAGGTTTTATTTTTTTAAGAACATTATCATATTCGAACTTACTGCTCGGTATTCTGGTTCTGATTTACCATTAACAAAAACTTCTTCTATAACTCTTACTACATATTTACAAAAGGTGATGCTAGTTTTCTTAAAGTCATAAATTAAACATTGTACTTCATAAAAAATTAAGAATGTGTGATCCTCATGAAAATTTAAGAATTTTTGTCCCTCTGGAATACATAGTCCTTTATTTATGTCTACATTGCCGTAGCAATATCGATGCTGATGGAGAGTTCTGCGAAGAGCTCTTTGATCTTATCTTCTTATTACCTAATCTGGAGCACGCGTCCTGGTGTACGGAGTCACTCAATTACTGTCTCCACAACTAGTTTACGCACAAAGCGATTTTTTTCGACCAATCAGAGAATTCCTTACCGGCACACGTATTCCCTCCTTCTTATAATTAGGGTTCTTTCAAAAGAGGCGTTAAAAGGGCACTTTATGGGTCGGTAAGGTGTAGGTCGCTATGACAGTTTGCCGCATGCTGCACTAGCTATCCTTACATATGGACTCCTCTACTGCTTATCTTCAGGTGGTTTCTACTAGTTAACTTTATGTATGGACTACTACTGCTTACTATTAGGCGATGTTGAGCCATTAGCTGTGCTTTTTATTTAAAAAAAACCCTACTTAACCACTTACCAGTTTATTTTTGATGCTTCAAAATGTCTTAAAATTGACAGTTTTTTTATAAAAAAAATGTTTTTATTACAATTAGATTAAAACACAATAATATTAATAGTTTTTTTGGTATGGGATATTTTTACAAGTTCAAACAAGATTGCACGAACAGGGTTCGGGGAAAACATTCCCAACAAGTCGAAACAAGATTTGCCCGAGCGTGACTCGGGCAGGTCAACAACTGCCAACTAGTTAATCCTTACTTTGATATTTCTTAGCAGTTTTCTACGTTATCGTTTATAACTACAGCTTTTCAATTTTATTGTATAACATGTCGCATACATGTCACACAATAATATTTTGCCAGTAATTAAAAAGATAACACGGCGAGAATTGAAAGCTACGAAGGTAAAATAATTTGTACTTCACTTTAGTGACTTCCTATTCTCGCCATGTTGTATTTTTAGTTTATTGTTTTTTTTTAAATATAAAGCACAGCTAATGACTCGTCACCGCCTGATGATAAGCAGTAGAGGAGTCCATATGTGAAGATAGCTAGATATATAAACTAAAGCAGTAAAAGGTCTCCTTAAATGTCGTATGATAAATACTTATCATAGTGGACATATGTCCAGCATAAAACTCTACTTTGCAGAAAGAGAACACGTTAAATTATCTTTGGCTTTCCAAAGATATTTAACACAACTATGGCTAGTTAAGTCAACATTATCTACACCTACATATCCATATTGCCTAAAAAGTTTTGAAGGGCTTTGTTAAGAGCATGTTACATTGTGTATTGTCTTCTACAGTTATCCGAGCAACCGAGCCTAGACTGGCTCATCTGCCACCTCTGCTGCGGGAAACCGAACTGCTCCACGCTGTTTGCTGACTTGCTACTGCGGATGGCCAGCTTTTGCTCCCTATTTGCTGTCTGCAGCTTTGTTAGTTAGTAAAATAAAAAAGTAAGCTGCTTTCTTTGTATTTTACTTAAGCCCAGTCATAAAACAAATGTTCGTTTATAGATGGTTAATAAAAAAGTATTAAAATTCACCTTAGCCAGTTAATAATTATCTTTATTATCTGCCACAAGTATTTTTATGTATACAGCTTGTTAAAGGAGAAAAACGTATTATTCTCACTAAAACATACCATTTAAAAAAATTAAATATCGTACATAATTTGTCAAAACGATTAATTGTACAGAGTAAGCTGTAAAGAGTATGTGCGAGATTCAGTTCACTTCTGCTAATATAATTAATAGATGTAAAATTAATGCCCTTTTTAGTAGCATAAAAATATTGCAAAATTTTTCTAAAACAGGTCGGTAAGGTCGGTGTTAGACAAATTTGCCAGCCAGCCAGCCATTGGCTAAGCGACATGTGTGGGGCTCACTCAGTATTTCAATAGAACGGCACTGAGAATACCCACTAAAACTCCCCGGTAACTCCATTGCCCTTCACGGGGGTAACCTGGGTTCTGCACGAGCAATTCACCAGGTGACCTTCTAAAACCGACCTAAAAGTTAAAATTAACAGAACATTAAGACAAAGGTAATATGTGAAACTGATTAAGAGACAAGTACGCTAAATTCATTGAAATAAAAAAATACGACATACATTTCATGTTCTGTTTCGACCATAATTTGGGCGACAAAGCAAAGAATGAGGTAGCTTACTCCCTAAGGAGGGCGAGCCTTCAATTAGTAGTATGTTTGCGAGCCATTACGAATGCTTACTGTTCCGCTTTGGGCGCCCGATAAACGTTGTAGGCTAGGGGATAGAGAACACTTCTGTGACAGAAATCAAAACGCCCAGTTGTATTAGCCTTTTTTTATCGAGGAGGAATCCGTTTACGGACCTATCCACCACTGGCTATGTGGTGGACGTGTGTGGGGCTCGCCCAGTACCTGAGCTCTGGGAATACCCAAGTTGTATTAGTCCTACGCTTGTATGAAAGAGCAAAACTGTTGTTATAATAACACATTTTTTATCAAAATAAAACAAATTTATCAAAACGTAATGATAGATTTTGTAGTATAAAAAAATTGGTCGCATCAAGATTAAATAATTTTATTGTATAATTAATAGAAATGTTTTATAATATATTTACTCCTCCATTATTTGCCTTCCAGTGTATTATAATTAAAGTATGTGTACTTTGATAACATTTAAATAAAAACTAAATTTAAATGCCCAATAGTTACCCTTTCACCATTATGGCATTTTGCAGGGTGATTATTAGCAAGGTCCAAGGTTACCAATATCGATATGAAAGTTCAGGTTGCGCCCATATTTTCGCCAAAGCGAAGGTTCACCAGCCGAACCACCAGCCCCTGGGGGAAGTAAGGAGGTGTGTAGTGCTCTCACCTAATAAACTTCTTAGCGACGTACTACCGCACCCTTCCTGATTATATCACGGAGTGGCTTGAAGACATTTTGCTATAGTATCAGGGGCGATTTGACCGCAGTCCAGTCTCAAACCGAGTTTCGGTTCGCTTTGTTGAGCGGAGGCGAGCTCGTATCTCTCACCCTCTTAAATACTTTTAACCTCGATTCACCATGTGTAGGTACACCAATGGGGCTGTGCTGAAACGGCACCGTACTGTATTTGTAATGAGGTTGCTCAACCCCTAAAAAACATTGGCCCTTGGCGTAATTTTTCATCAAATGACATTTGATATAACCGCAGGTTTTTATATTCCTCTAATGGATTTACCACCGCTGTTACATCCTCGTAATAAATACGTAATTGCTGAAACACGCTAAAAGACACAATCAATTAACAGAATGGAAAACATTGCAGAAGTTAATGACTTTAATTCTTTTATTATTATTCCAATTTTGGCCTCAGGGGACAAAAGGCAAAAGCTACCCGTTAAGAATAAAAAATTACATTTAAAACAATTAAAAATATAGTAGACTTTTGTATAGAAATTTCTTCACAAAGTCAAAGTCAGAAATTAAAAATGGAACATTTACCATGTAACTTGATTTTCAGTTCTTGATATTTCGGCGCAGTTACACGCGCCACGACGTTTTATGTTAGTTAACATGAAATTATAGTGTTACTAAACATAGTTGTTAAAAACATTGTCCTTTCGTGGTTTTTAACTTGTTTGTCAATGTTAAATCATCATCAATAGAGTATAAGCCTCTGTTGCTGGTACCGGATTATCTAGATAGAAAAAACACGATTTTTGGGACTACCACGTGAATCAACAACGGTTAACGACTTGACTTGTCTTCAAAAGTACACAGGAGCAAGTAAATGCCCGGTTGATACCCAGTAAAATTATGACTATTGCCTTTATAATTATATTTATTTGTTTTCTCATACATATTTCCTGTTGTGACGATTTAAAAGAGCTTAGTAAATAAGTCTATTTAAATAAAGTTATTTTTGACTTTTTGACTTTGACTTTGAGCAAGAGATTACAAAAATTTGTTTGATAGGGAGATAACTAGAAGTAAACAGCTAGAAGTTACTAGAGTACTAAGGAAGCTTTTATAAGTAAATTATTTTAAATTTATCGCACATTTATCTTCTCATCTTTCTCCTATAAATAACACATATGGGCACAGGGCATAGTTTTCGGACGAATTTAACTTATTGATAATAGTATACATGTATGCAAATCTTCGATTTTTTAACAGCACAGTTAAATTCTGTTCCCATCTTTCTATTAAGCTATTGATACTAATCCTACTAATTCCAAAACTAAAGAAGTAAACGATAACAGCTTACCGTTAGCCAGGAGACATAAACATATTCTTTACCTACTTATTTCATTAAAATATTAATTATCTTTGTAATTCCTTTTATATAGTACCCAAATTTTCGTAAATAGTAATATATACGACTCCTACGTACACTTTACGATTTCCAGAATTGTAATATGACGTCATACGTCACCCAGTCATGGATGTTGCAAAACAAGAAGGTTTACATACAATCTGACGTTACCTTACCCTTATCACCAAGAGATAGAGTTTTAATTTCCCTCACCACTCAGTAAACGGCTCTTTGTTTATTTACACAGAATCTCGTATTAGGCGACGAGTGAGAATTGATCGTCACCGATGTAAAATTATTGACCGAGTGGGTGACAACTCAAATCGGTCGGATAACAAGAGCGTCTCTCGGAAAAGCGACAGTGTTGCTATTGACGAAATATTTCCCTAGACTGTGGTAAATCATCAATATTATTTCAGTACAATGATATAAGAAATCCCATTAAGACTTTTAAAAGTCACCAGGGCCCTATTCAAAAAACCTTAAAGATTAAATTTTAGATTTATGCTTCAATTCTACAATTTAACTGCTATACTCATTAAGTTAATGAACAAAATTGTAAACATTTGACACCTGTCAAAATATTAGTATAATTTACTAGAACTGTAAACATGTAATTAAAATTTTTAGTTCAATAAATTAGTTTCTCCTTTAAAAGTGTCAATAGACAATCTATATTTCGAAACAAAAATTTGGGGTATCGTAACTTGTATCTACTTTTTTTTCTACTTTATTTACTTTTTTTTCTTTTTTTTTTACTTTTTTTCTACTTTTTTTTCTTTTTTTTTTATCTAGCAAAAAACTTGATTCCACCTGATGGTAAGCAATAAAATAAAAATGTGGTTATTGCTAGTGAAACTATGCACTGCACTAGCCATTTTGATCTTGCCGACCTGCAAGATACTTCACGCCTCTTTTGAAGGACACAGGATGAAGAAGGAGGGAAAACGTGTGCCGACGAAGAATTCCATTTCTTGATTGTACGATAAAGAAATGAGCTACCAAATTTCTTTGTGCGCGTAGCAATGGTCTTCTCAGTTTGTCTGTGACACCGTAGGCCAGTACGCGTAGTCCTTTGATGGAATGGAAAGGAGGAATAATGCATACTTATATTTAGTAACGCATAAGCCACTTATTCAAGTTCAAATTAATTTCGCTTTATATTATATATTTTCCATATCACTTTTCCATCGTAAAATTTGTTATTTTATAACAGTTACGATTTATAGTAGACAAAAACTTGTTTTATTTATATTTAATAATACTAATTTAATTACTAATTTCTCTAGATAAAACATCTAAAATTCTGACATGGCAATACTATGATCAACTGTTGCTGGGCGGGCGGGGGTGTGTGGGTTAAATTGAACTCTCGACCAGATAGTGATACACTGCGAGATGCTACAACCAACTTTTAACTTTTATCGTTCCTTCCACTTAACATCTCATCACTTGTTGTATAACAGCATAGTTATATGATACATAGTTATATAGTGATGGGATTCCATACCTATTCAATTTGACAACACCAGTTGGTGTTAGTTAGTCGTTTATTGAAAGTTTGGTTTTAAGGAATACAAAAAAATATTAAATCATGTATCTATCCCGTGAAAATTATTAAATACTTGCTGGTAGCACAAAATGACCCAAGTTTGTTACAACAGTACCGAGCAGTTAACTTTCAAATTTTAAAAAAAATGAGACATTACTGTGGTGGTTGGAATAGAGATTGCATATGACACCACTAGTATTTTAAAGAAATTATTCTAAGAAAATATTATTAATGTAAAAACAGTTAATGTTGTACAAGAAAACATATATCTCTCAATAATTGTTGCACATATGATCATAGTTCATAATTAAATTAAAAAGTTGTGGGAGATTTCTAATTTGAATACAATTTTTATAATATTTTTTACAATTCAATGACTATTCGAAATGAAAGTTGGTCTGTGAATGATTTTTAAGTTAATACAAAAATAAATAAACTAGGCTGGTACTTTAGTAATCATCTGTTAAACACTCGCTCATATGATATCTATTATATTCTCATACACAAATAATACTTGTGCAATCATATCACTTTGCCCAGATAGTTTTAAAAAAAAATATACCTATGCAGAACAGTCGATACTGGCGGAATCTATTAAGAAAGCGTCATAAAACCCCAAAGAAGAAGAAGAAGAATCTATTATATGAAACGCTCACTAGCCATAATAGTTTAGTTTCTGTTACTGCAAGAGCTCTAAAAAAGTAGTGTAAATATTTTCAATATCATAAATTACGTGAACAATGACATGAAGTTGAAAGCGGAAATTACCCCGTGCCGGCTTTTAAATTGAATTGGTTTTAACAACTCTATATATCTTGAAACCACCCTTGGACCAACAGGCGTCTATTTAGTATACTCCTGACAACCGACGCGGAAGGACGTTTAAATAGTGTCACCGGGAGATGCACAGGTAGGAATACTTTTAATGATTCTCTTGTTCTTTATTTAACTCAATGAAATTACTACATGAGGGGGAATAGACGACAATATTTTTCAAAAAGAATCCTGTTTAGAGCAAGCAATTTCTTTGCGTAATATAAAGGATATGTCAGTATAAAGGATGTGTGATATTTCATTTTTTCAAGGTTATAATTTCCTTTGCTTAGACATTTAGAGTTGATTTTGAAACGTGTTACTGCAAGGTTATATTTACAATAATAATTAACTTAAGATATTTTCATCCGACTGATCAGGAGGGCAATGTTCATCGCGTTTATGGATCGTATTTTTTGTCTGTTCCATTATAACCTTAAGACAACGGCTTGATCTTAAGATTCGTATTAATCTGTCCCGAAGTGGCATAGTCAATCGGCTTCTTGATTTTAAAACGTTTATGGTTCAATCAAAATAACAAACTCATTTAACTTTTATGTGTATATTTACTGAGAACTGAATCTAATTAATCTTTTTTATTATAAAATAAAGGCAAAGCCTGAAATGAAAGCCTCGGAGCGTACGTCTTGAATTTTATTTAATTATATTCTTTCGAGGATTCTTGCAAGAGATAAGTTACCGTCTAACTTCTTAAATAAAATCAATGTTCAAATGGTTTATAGCACAGAACGACTAGAACAATTAGGTTTATTTGTTATTAGAATATCGTTGGATTCCGAGTAATATTTACTTAAAGATAAAAAAAAATAAAAATTTTACGGAGAGCGTAATGTTCATATATCCACTCTGTCTCGTTTTCCTTGTTGAATATATTAAACATCAATTATATGTATAGATATATATATTATAAATGATAAACGATAAAAAGTGATTAAGTGATAATTATATTTAATACAATAAATTTGATTGATGTATTACATAATGATAAGTACATAATATCAATTTTTGTTTTGTTTTTTATTTATTATTTAGAAACTTATTTAATTTTAGTAACATTTATTAATCAAAATTTGTTTCAAATGTTTCATAATTTTCTTGTCGTTGCTTATTAATTATGTCCGGTATTGGGAATGCATACGTGACAAATTACTAGGATATACAGGTGTTTGATAGATACCCTACCAAGCAAGCTTAGTCATATAAATACTATTGTAATAAAATATATTACAAATGTAAAATTTAATTTAAAATTCCTATTTTAATTTATCGATTTAAAAGAACTTAGTTAATGAGTCTATTTAAATACTGATATTTTGACTTTGACTTTGATCGAAATATTTGTATGAAGATATCGAAACATTTGAAAATAAAATTACAAATTTGAAAGCTTGGTATATGACTAGACTATATTAACACTAGATTTACCAGACCAGTCATTTAGACTGGTCGTGCAATTTCAATTCAAAATTCCTACTATATTACACATTTTTTTTTCAGAAATGATGTTATGACTTTTGTAGCTATAATTAGAGAGTACGTTTTATAAACTTAATGTTATTTTATGTACATTAGTAACAAATATAATTTTTATTGTTGACATATATTCAAATCGCTGGTATATCTAGTGTTAACATCTCGGATTGATAGGGTATGTACCCAACACTCTGTGTAAAGTAATTAATAAACCTATCACAGTGGAAACCTCTTTCTCACAAATATAATTTAAAATTAAATACATAATTAAACAATTTATTACACATAATGAAATGAATGAGATAAAGGGCAATACCGAGAAATTGAGTTTAATTAGAAGCGTGTCGCATGGAGAGGTGACAAACTTGGCAAAATATAGAAAATATTGGCAATTACTTCACTAACAGGAGCGTCAAATAAAAGTAGAAAGAGCACTCATCCTACAGGGATACATCAATTCTCTTCTCTTCTATTTTCTCTTATATCAAGCATAACAGTATAGCATTTTCACTTATCGATTTTATAGACTGATACTCAAGTATCAAATATCATCAGTAGCCTGCTGCGCACTGACCTTGATGCATAGGAGAAAGCTTAGATCAGATCACAAAAACAGGTTAGTCATAACACCAGTACGTTGACCAATGCAGGTTGGCTGATGAAAACTGGCTTAAACAACTGTCACCGACGACGAATCACCAAGGAACTTGAAATAACAAAGTTTGATCGACCCATTCAGGGAACGATTACGAAAGATCTTATCTTATCTTGATGTAGGGATTACTCCCGGAGCGCTTTAATCCAATGGGATCTTTTGTGCTACCCCAATCTTAATATCCGCTGTCCTGGAATACCTCCAAGATGTACTTACTAAGTACACCCGGAGTCAGCAGCCTTATATCTTCAGGATTGGGATAGCCTAGTCCAAAGAGACCCATTCTTTTCCTGGCAAGAGCATCACAGTTACATAGGATGTGTTCCATTTGTTCGGTGTACTCCCCACAGGTCTTACACAGAGGCGAGGCAACAAGTTTCATCTTAAGCAGCATGCTATTAGTGCTATAGCGGCCAGTAATAAAGGAGGAAGCTTAGGTCAGATCACAAAAACAGGTTAGTCATAACACTCCTACGCTGGCCAATGCAGGTTGGCTGATGAAAACTGGCTAAAACAACTGTCACCTACGACGAAGCATCGAAGAACTTGAGATAACAAAGTTTGATCGACCCATCCAGGAGCACCAGAAGGGGGAGAGTTGACAACAGAACGGACAGATAAAGATAATTGTAGGGAGTACAGATCAGCGCCGAAGGGGAAAGAGCCCTATGCAAGTACCCTCGCGCTCTCTCGTGATTCGGTCCGTATGCCGCAAGGTAGGCAGACCCATGGGTTGGTGGAGGGACGACCCATCCAGGGAACAATTACGAAAGATACTGTTCTCTGAATCGAAGCCAAATCGCTCGATCCACCACGCCAACGGGAACCTCGATTCTCCTTATTTTATAAAACAACCCGTTAACAAACTTCCAGACAAAGTTTTGAGCTGTTTTGCTTGTGACCAAGATAGTTATGTCATGTTTTTAACCATTTATAGTCTTTTCCAAGATATTCCTGATAGATTTACTTGAAAATTGTTATTCTCTGGATAATTATGGTCTCATAATCATGGGAAGTGAAACGTGTCTTCATGGCAAACTATAATACTCATCATCAAAGACAGTAAAATGGTTTCAATTTGTATCTGCCTATTCAACTAGGTCACATCATTTAATGGGCATATTTAGTCTTTGACATCAAATCATTTTTAGAATAGATTAGAACATATCTTTATTGTACATGAAATAATTCAAAAATAAATACATAGGGATGGTAGAATACAAATAACGACATAACCATGTTAAATATGTCAAATAATATGCTATACAAATACTAAATATACATATATAGAAACTTACTAAATGACAGCATATATATAGTACATAAAATTTTATTTAAAATATAACTACTAATATACGAAGACATGCTTTTTAAAACTGTTTAGTATCTGAGCTTACCTTAAGTGGACGCGTAAAGAGTTTCACAGTAAAACAGCCTGGACCGAGAAGATAAGTTACATGTTTTTTAGTTTTGGGAGGAATTAATATTCCTTGTTCCCGTCACTGATCGTTCTTTTCATTAAAATCGGGGTTTTTCATTCTTCATATATTAAAATGAGTGAAATGTATCCCTAAACAAATTTGTTTAAGTTTTTTGTTAGAGTTTTTTCGTAAGAGCTTATGTGACACTTGAAGGAGGAACTGAATAAAGAGGTTTCACTGTGAACAACAAAGTAATCGAGAAATATGTTATAAAATAAACATAATTTTTATCAAAGTCAAAGTCAAAGTCAAAAATAACTTTATTTAAATAGACTTATTTACTAAGCTTTTTTAAATCGTCACAATTTAAACGTCAGTATCTATTGTCATATTGATTTTCTTTAACACTACGATATTGAACAATAGCGTAACGTTATGTTGTATTATAACAGTACGTTTAAATGCATATTCCCACATTCTTCTGGTCACACATTTAGTCGTGAGTTTGTGTGAACCCATTATATGCATATCCCAAGCTTTAACACCATTTCACTCTTTAGAAAGTTTGAAAATTAAACGATATTTCAGAATTTGTATTGAGGCTCTAAATTAAATACTATTTAGCGCTCTTTATATATATCTAATTGACTCTACGCAGATGTAATTTTCCCTAAATATAAGACAGAAATAGCTTTGACAAGCTAACAGTAAGAATTAGAGACATTAAATCTGTACATCAAATAAGCCCTCAAAACATTATTTTAAACTAATCAAAAAATCAATTAAAAAAAAAGATTAACCAAGCTTTTTAATTAAAAAGATAAAAAAGAGTTATGTGTCCGCTGCAGATAAATCAAAAGTACCAGGACAACAAAGAATGCAAAAGTAATTCACGAGGGACGCTTGACATATAGGACTGAGGCTCAAGGATCCATCATAGCGAAATATCTCTTCCGAGTTCGGAATGCCTGGTAGTTACTGAAACCGTTTTCACACTATTTATGCCTAGGGGAGTGAGTGGCCATAACCGGTTGTGACATAATCAAAAATGGTCACGAAATGAAAAAAGTCTTATATTTTTTTCTAATAACAGAAATATTTGAGAAAAATTTTATAAACCAATCCAGGGACCAACCATAGAGAAACTTGCTTTGTATTTATTATATAGAACAAGCGTACGAGCCACAATGCTCACGATCTGCTCAAAACGTATTCAGTAATTATTCTTCCTACGACATTTTAAATATAAAATCGTTTTATTCAATTACGTAAAACCATCTACAGATAGAAGATATTAGACGAAACTTGGCAAAACCTGCTTTTTATCCAACTCGAGATTAATTTTTCAATGTCACGCAGGCAATGTAGTGGAAATTAAAAAAGAAAACCACAGCAGCCTTATATTATCCATACAGAAGTCATTCATCAGCTATCAGACTTAGATTCATTTTCACCTTATCACGATATAAATTAGCTAACATAAATACAACCATATCTTTATGAGTAGGTAAGTTTAAATTAAAAAAAAACCTTTGGTGGTTTAGTGCGAAGTTCCTTTATCTTCCATGCGGGAGACAGCGGTTCTAACCCCGACTCGTAACTAATTGTTTCAAAATTTTGATTTCATATGCACATAAAACATCGTGGAGAAAAATGCAAACACCTGTGAAGAAATTCTTAGGTTGTTTGTGAAGTTCACCAACCAACTTGGTCAGCGTGGTGGACTAAGGCTTAATCGCCCTTAATTTAGGATAGGCTCAAACCCCATTGTGGGGACGTTTGTAAGCTTTGATGATGAGGTAAGTTACATCAAGTTCACATTTTCTTTGTCAGATAGACTGGAACCTAAAAAATATTTTTATATTTCCATTTTAAACTATTACATCTCTATATGATTTGTTCGTTTGTGCCATGTCTTACCAATTATTATGTATGTAAAGGAATCATGTGTGGGCTGTATATTAAATTTAAAGTATTTAAAAGAAGAAAATAAAACTGTGGTTCGAACTACAATATAAATTTATTGTATGTATCTTAGCAACCACACAAACCATAGCTATATAAGTACAAATCAAAGAACTCGCTAACAATGTACATAATAAATGTTGCAACCATACCTAATGTACCTCTCACTCCTGGACAAAGCCATCAAAGCCCTTGAGAGGAACGCATGATGGGATTTTCATGACAACACCACACTGGTCCAGTGCAGGTTGATGCGTGAAAGCAGTTGCCGTAACAACTGTGATGGACGTGCACGAATTAACCTCAGAGGAGAATAGAATAGAATATATCTTCATTGTACACCAACCAATTCGAAAAGAAATACATTGGAAAAAGTAAGGACCTCGAATCAACAAATTTTGATTGACCTGTTTTCTTTAACAAGTCCAACCACTACACCAGGGAACTGCTTCTCTGCTGCATAAAAGTGTAAAATAAATGATCCATAAAAATGTCTCTGCACTCCCCCTTGTGCTCAATAATCTGTGTCAAGTTTATATAAGAACAATATGTCGTCTAATATGCCGACCTTATGATAAAATAATCTGATCTGTGTGAGTAACTCAAGTTCGACTACTTTCATTCCCTCCGAGTGGACCCTTACGACTTTCGGCGTCCCTAGTGATTGAGTTGTTCTTTGTAATGGAAAAATTGTGTTTTCTATTTCTCTAGCTAGTATAACTGATTTTGGTAAGCAGAAGTGATTCCTATTGCTGTGAGTTAAGGAACTTTTGGCGGATGTTGCAAACTGATACTTCATATGAAAGCTATAATATATAGGTATATAATATACAGTTACTTATACTGCTCTTATGTAAGTTTGATTCGTGTAAGTTTTGGAAAGACACGGAGATTTTTTCATATTTGAGTCGGTTCGATTTCCAGACGAAGTGAGTCAGTTTTAGAAATTCTTTGAATGCAGAACTTTTAAAAATAATATAAAGTAATTTTTCAGCAAAATATCCTATATAGTTAAGGAACTTCAAATCGCCTTGGGATGACTCTGTATTAGAAATTGATTTCAATTCTTCACACTAGAGGCGCTGTTCTGGTTTTCATACAATGTATCATGAAGATGATGGTCCTATTCGATTGATAAATTTATTTAATGATTTACTATGTTCTGTAGCCCTAGTGTACATATCAATAAAATCGAGGTGTTCCGATCTGAGTTGGCATTTTTTTTATTTCTATGGCTATATAACATTACAGTTATAACTTCAAAACATCGTTTACATACAATTTGACAGCTAACGACATACCCGATCGAGATGGTTCAATTTACTTGAAAATTACGTTAGTAGTACAGCAATCTTTTATCTAAAGTATAAAATGAAACCTAAGCTTCGAATTCAAACCTTAGAAAGCGATAAAAGCCCATAAGATTATAGGTACCAGTTTAATTTGTGGTATCTTCATTTACTGGCCTGTGGCTCATAAGAACGTTTCATGTAGTTATCGCACTGTCGTGGCCTGGATTCTTAGATCTTTTACGAATTACAATTCGTTATATATTTGGTAGTAATTCATTTCTTAGAAAATCTGGCAGAACTTACACTTAATATACATCTCACGATTGGAAAATTTCCGCCCTGTAAGAATGTTACCTCATTTTTTAATACTGAAATTTATCTTAATAATAATTTTGATAAATTAATTGATGGTAAAGTAGTAACGTCAAAAAATTCGAAGTCGAAGAGTTAAAAAAAATGTACCAGGAAATAATGTGGTTATAGCAGGTTAATAAAGGAAATAATAAATATAAGTTGAATCTTGAAATATTCTGAACTCTTACTTAAACTTCATATATTTTGCAAAATATTTTAGGAAATCTTTTATATATTGACGTAAAATTTTGGGCTTCTAAATTACTAACCTAACAAAATCACAAACATTTTCTGTTCCTAAATTCTCTTTTACATTGTATCCTAGAAATTAGATTTTCAGAGATTCCAGAGCGCAAATGACATTTCTACGCCTTGTAAATGGTGCGGTTCGTATAAAAAATTATGAAGCGAGATAACGATAATTCTTATAGCTCTAGTCACTAATAAAAACGGTGGGACGAAGCATCAGAGAAGGACAGAGCATAAGAGTTCCATTTTTGATAAATTAATCTTTTTATAATAGTTACTTTCAAGATAAATATGCTTAAATCTAACCCGCACCTAAAAATATGTCAGCTAACTTGACGTTTCTAAATAGTTCTACCCTTTACTTTATGAAGTAGAGTGAAAGAGAGGCATGTAATTTAAACTTAGTTTTATAGAATGCAAACATAATTGACACTATTTTTACCGAGTTACCTACTTCTTTCTTACCGTCTTCGGGAGGTCTTTGGCGATATCGAAGCGCTAAGTAATTTCCAGGAGGAGCCAATTTCAACAGGCGCATTTTGACGTCAATTTTCGGACGATCGTACAAAAGAAAAAGAGAAGTACTTTTAGTTTTAAAGAATGCCAATATTAAGTCAATTTCAAAATATTTTATTCAACTTTAGTACATATGGTATATGACTTGAGCAGAAATCACACCATTAAGTCTGAAGAAAGTTTTAATTAATATATCCGTATAGCTAAATATTCAATAGAAGCCTAACTTTTTTAACAAAACAGTATCTTTCATGTAACAATATTGTTTTAAACTTGAAAACTCCTTTGTTCTATTTTCTTGTTAGCGATTTTCCGAATCCACTTACTGGAGACAGCCTCATGAGAGTGGTTTCGGAAGCACTTGAACGTGAAGGATTGATCTCCTGTAACGTTATGAGATCCTGGTACTTTAGTTAAAGAGCTGGGTCAATAATGTTTGTAAAAAGGTCAAGGCTTTGTTTTATTTTACATTATTCTTTACACAGAGCTAGTTTTTTTTTGCCCACAACGCTTCTCTGGGACGGAAAAACCTTCACGGTTACGGTGTATGGACAATATGATTGTGGCATAAATAATAAAATTAAAAAAATCTAGTAATGGATGAGTGAGTGTGTATGGATGGTTAAGAAAAGGCTATCTGTCACAAATAATAAATTAAATATCTCCTCCCCCCTTGCTGGCCTACTGTACCGACGACTCCTACACGCACAAAGATTTTTTTAAAATATAAAGCACTGCAAATGACTTGACACCACCTGATGATAAGCAGTAGAGGAGTCCATATGTGAAGATAGCTATTGATGCATGCGACATACCGCCCTAGCCACCCTCACCTTTCTGGCCCAAAAAGTTCTTGGTAACTTGGTGCTTTGCTCTTTGGTAACTCATTTCTTTGTCGCACTATCAAGAAATGGAATTCTTAGCCCACACACGTTTTCAGTCCTACAATCATGGGTCCTTCGTAATGGCAGGCGTAAAGAAGCATGTTGCAGGTCAGCTTTTTATTTGGACTCGACTTCTGCTTATCATCAGGTGGAATGGTGTCATTTGCTTGAAGTTTCTATAAAAAAACTGTTGACACCGACTGTTTAGGAACCTGTGTTAAGAAACCTTTTTTGACCCGGAATGTGATGTTTCTCATCGTATAAATCATGTTAATCTGATATAATGATTTTATAATAAAATCATATATTTTATAATAAAATCATATATTTTATAATAAAATCATTATATCCTTTTCTTATCTCATACAATTATGTTACAACAAAGTTGATTTGTCAATTTCGCCATTCTGAACCGATTTAAATTATTTTTTGTTGCTTGCGTTATCTTTACCTTGAACAGTTGTATAAAAATATTTAAATATGATGAAAATTCAACGGAAAATATGATAAATTTTTCAAAATTAGATTTGGAAATTTGATAAGCGTGCCGAGCTGCAGTTAAGATGCAGTTGGAATGCAGTTTGCACAAACGCAATGAAACTGCCCCAACAACGCCATGTGCTCGTTGTAACTTCAAGCCAACTCCTAGAAAGTCTTACAGCTAGCAACAGACGCATTTCTGACATCCAACACGCTTTAGTCGGTTTAATTTGATTGAAACTGCACACTGACTGCAGTTAGACTGCACGGTTCGTTGGCTCTATCAATCCTTCAAGCCAGCTACACCTCGGCTCCAATTTGCCTGCTGGAATACAGTCCTTCTGTTAAGAGCTTTAAAGTTTATTATTGTATTAATTTGTTTGTCAATTTGTAGTTCGCGGGGTAAGCTAGTAGGAAATAAAGAGGTGACAAAATTATTTCATATTGCCAATGTTATAATAAACATAATCACCAAAAATTTAAGATTGACATTATAGATTTATTTTATTTTTCTGATATGTATTATGTGTTATATTCTTTTTATTGTATATGATGATTTTTTATTGTTTTGACATTTTTCTATAAATTTACTTAACGGTTATTTTACACTCTGTATTGTAAATATTGTAATGTAAATGTGAAATAAATAAATCTAAATATATTAATTCATGACGATTAACACATTCAATGCAAGCAATATTTTCACTGTGGTGCAATATTTGTGATATATTTAATAATTTTATTAAATATTTTTTCCAATAAAACGTTAACTATTTCGCAACATTGAAGTGTCGACTGTGACTCCCTTATCGCATAGACATCAAATTATAATCTATTTAAGAACATTTCCAACAGCGCTACCTATATTTTGTAAGTTGAAACCCTTCATTATAGGGTGAACACGGGAGCCGTGTCGTGCGCGTCTAAGGAAAATATACTACTACTGAACAGATTTTATTGCATTTATGACTTGCAACTTTTAATTGAACAAAATTTGAATAGAATTGAATAGACGATTTATTCATAAAAATTCCACGGAACCAAAACACCGTTTCTGATATCGATAGTAACCTTATTTTGATAACAGTTTCAGAATTCATGGCGGTGTCCATCCATCAACTATCTATTGAATTATTGACAAGTCAACCCCTATTGGCTATGGTTCCAACCTACATTCCCGCTTAATGTAGTAGGATTTTAATATTGAAGTACTGAATCTGGAATTAGGTGTTTCGTCGTTTCGCACCATGAGCTATTTGTACCACGGTGCGAATCGCTCGGACCGGTTATATTTCGTTATTATGAACCATGGTATGATTGGAAATATATTGTTTTCGCACCATTAGTTCAAAACACCGAAGATTCCGTTACGTTATACTATGCATGACTGTAAATTAGTATAAAAATGTCATTGGTCGGAATCAACGATGACTTGTTGATTTCGTTGGTTGATGAAAAGAGTCTATAAGATATATATATACAAACTATCGTATCGTATTCTTTATTGCACACATAAGGTAAAAACAACACAAAAATGAAAAAAAAAACATGAATTATCATATGTTTAGGAAAGTATCGTTGGACGCATGATATTTGAGAGCATTCAAGCAAGATTAGAGTTAGCAGTATCTGGAAATAAATTAATTTTATAAGTTCCTTATACTAACAGAGACTAATGCGAAAGGTTAGTGTTGAGGAAAGTCTCGTTGGACGCATGATATTTGCCTACCTATATCTGCCTAGCTACCTGACAAGCTCATTTCCTTATGTTAACCCCCACCAATCAACCAGTTCCTTCCCGACGCTTGACTGACTGACATAGGTACCCGCGGTGTGCGCCACGTTGCCCTCGTTGTCCCGATTTCTGTGCCCAACGGTGCTATCCTAGTGCCATCAGTGTTGTGCCTACCAAGTGAGACCCGGGATACACCTACATACCTGTATCGGCGAGAGGGTAACGTACCTAGATATACCTACCTATACAATAAGTGTACTTAGCCCAGCACTTTCCCTAAACATCATGATTATAACTGTTAGTCCACATCGCATGCCGTGGCTGTCTTTAATTAAAATCGGTACTTAATGTCTATGCTATAGTTAAATATTTTTGTTGGTACATGTTTTTGTTGACTGCCCTTAAAATAAAATAAAAAAAAAACATTTACAAGGGCGAGCTTATCTCTAAAAGAGATCTGTTCCAGCCAACATTAGTCTGATTATTATAATAAATGTCAGTAAGTATAGTGTGTACGTTTAAAACCAAATTACTCTAGTTCATATATATTTAAGATAAAATTTTATTGTGATTTTACAATTTCATGCACTTAAGATACAACAGATTGCCATTTTCGGGAGTACAATATTGACATTGTTGAATATAATTTTTATTTAATTAGTATTATTATTTACAGATTTACTTTACAACATCATTAATCATACTATAATTCTATTATTTTTAAAGAAGGTTTCTTAACTCGAGCTAATTGCTCAGTATTTCTGTGCCCCCGTCCTCAAACCCTCAGGGAAAAGGTGGCAACTGGCCCCATTAACAAAAACTGTATCTGTTAGTACTTCTCTTACTTATTGTAACGGTAGTTCTTAATGGGAAACGCCGAATCGAAATTCCAAATGGTTGGTTTGTATAAATCGATTGACCGCTCTTGATATTTTTAAAATTACAAAATTGTACACGTTCATAAATAATAAAGCACCAGCCAAAAATAGAAGTCATACGTAGTGTCGGCACTTATTTTCACGTAGTGTTCGTTCCCTTAATTTCTCTTTCAAATTTGTGATAATCTGACTAAGACTAAGATTAAGACTCTTTTATCAGATACAATTGATTTTCTATTTCCATCGAGTGACACTATAATAGGATAAATAGTAAATAGGGTAAAATTAAATTGTCAAATTTGAGTCCCATATTCTTTTAAGCCGTCCAAAAATGAATGAAAATAAATAAATAGTAAATAATTAATATGAAAATAAGTTAATAATTAATCGTTAATTCAAAAGAAAAATGCAAGAAATATCTCAAAAAACCAAATGTTTTATTTCCTTCGTCGGATTTATTTTTCCCCAAAACTTATCTAACTTCATAAAATGTTCCTAATGAATGGGTAGTGAGAAGCATTTTTATCCTATAAATTTCTCATAAACCTAGCTAACCAAATTTCGACTGTAATACGACGCACCAAAGTTCAGGTCAGATGAAGGGATTCAATAATGTCTGGCATTAGTGCTCGAGTCACGTCAAACGCGTCTCGAACCTTCTGAATGGTTTGGACTGTTGGTGCAAAATATAACTTTATATTGACGTAAGTTAAATCCGTATATTTTGGAACAAAACCTTCTTAAGGTCACCAACTTATTAAGTAACAAAACTTATTAAGTAACAGATCAATTAAGACGTATTCTTTTGGTTTTAACTCGTAGTATAACGTAATATTGTATCTTTAATAATATTGTACTTATTATTGGGTGATTAACCCTAAATGAAAACACAGATTAATGTTATTTTAATTTCTTATATGAGTTGTGTTCTTCAATATTTTCCGCCATTTTAGACCCAATTTCGATCCTTTCGGTATTGCAATTTAAATGTGACAAAATCTATGAAATTAATATAATATAAAATCATATTTTGGGATAATTATCGAGGCCTGATGCCCTTTTGGTATGTTTTATTTTTTATTTTAACTACAATTGTTCATTAAACGCTGTTTATCTATGGTTAAGATCAAGAACAACCAACCATGTAAATACAACCCACTACTAGGCAAAAGCCTTTCCGGTTTTCCTTCAATAAAACAAGACATAAGGAATTTAAAATCTATTGCTAGCTTAACTCGGATGCAGTAATCTGAACCAACGACAAATCACAGAGAACTCCAAGCTTCAAGAATCAACCATCTTAGCACCAAGTTTCATTTCCATTAAGCACCTCTACCACAAACTATGCATTTAATAATCAAACGATATTTGTATTAATAATTAAAACAGTTTTAAATTTTGATTTATTTATTCTCTATTTTTTAAACAAATATATATTTGAATAGTTAAGTAACAATTTAATATTAATCATTCTAACATAACTTAAAAATAACTTATTTGTGGTAAGTGTTCGTGGTAGGTTTGTGAATCTTGTATATAGTAATATTTTAAAATAAAGTAAAAAACACTACCTTAATCTCGTGAAACAGGATGTGTACTAATAAGATTGGACGCGTCACCTCGCTGGTTTGCGAGACTGATTTGCTGTGCACAATATATTCATACCGTTCACAAATGTCTCTGAAAGGGCAGTTAGCTCCTAGACCCCGAGTTCCTAATGTGTCAACCCCAAACGGCTCAACGTTTCATTATGAAAATAATCGGACTAAGTATATTGTCGAAAACCAGCGTTGATTAGATTTCCACTCACACTTTATTAACATAGTCACACTCCAAGCGTTCCATTTCCGTCCCGGGGAAGTCCCGCATCTTACTCAGTTCGGTAACTAACAGGAAAATGTTGTCAAAACTGACGTCGGACTTTTAGTTTGGGTCATAAACACGAAGTAAGTAAGTAGAAGCAAAGTGCGGCTATGATTTTAAGCAGAATAACTTTCTTTGCGTGTTGTGTTACTCTTAAATCACAAAACTTCCACCTTTTACAGTTTTAACATTTATATTCGTATCCGTGTACTCTTTACAGCTAAAATGTTTTCCACTTTAAGGTTTAAATCCAATTTTACGTTCACATGTCTGTTTCATGAGTTTTTTTTTATAAAAGCATGTTAAAATATCAAGAAATTGACTTGATAATATTCTTATTATTAATTATTTTGGCAAATAAAGAATTATCTTATCTCTTATCTTATCTAACATGCTTTAATACAAGATATATTAATAAGCGACTCCCTAAATAAGATTCGGTTTATAAGAAGTTTACGAAATGCTATACACACTCCTTACATGTCTAAAGGTATGTACGTAGGTAGTACGTTGTATATTTGACTTTATATTATCTAACAAAAAAAACATTACATAATGAACTATGAAAAAGATATTTTTTTCAAAATGCTGCGTTTCGTGAGAATATTACATAAATCTGCGCTGAAGCGCTGCTGACGTTTGCATACAATTTAATAGCTTACGACAAACACGATCGAAACGATACAGGACTCGAGAGCAAATAATAATATCGCTATTAGCGATAAAGACGCCCTTTGTACAAAATTAGTTGAATGTTTTTTGTGTATTTCTCTTCTTCAATTGGCTGATGTACAATAAAGATATATTCTATTCTATAATCGTAGTCATCATAGAAACATGAACCTTTAAATGTTTATGAGTTTGGAAGGACTGTACTGGGTATTATAGGACTATATTGAATCTGCGTCAATTTGAAGATCAAAGGGGTAAAGAGGCGACCAAGCTTTTCATCATAAATGCTCGGTCAATGGGAGTACTCAGCCCACTCAACACTGATGTCATCTGTGACGTTATCGCCAAGTCAGGTTCTTTCTCGTGTCATAGTAACTATAGATAACAATGTGATATTCCAGTAAATAAGATGATAATACGCCACTTATGAACATTTTGGCGGTCTTTTGATATAATTCATACAAAAATTAATTAAATTTAAAAAAATTATGCATTATGCAGGACGATACAGACAAAGAACAGATGTTAATACAGAAAATTTCTAAATTTTAATGTTTAGGAAAGTCTCGTTGGACGCATGCCTTGTTTATGCATGCATATTTGCCTACCAATCATTTCATTATGTTAACACCAATCTCCCAGTTCCTTCCCGACGCTTGACTGACTGACATAGGTACCCGCGGTGGGCGCCACGTTGCCCTCAGTGTTGTGCCTACCAAGGAACACCCGGGATACACCTACATACCTGTATCGGCGAGAGGGTAACGTACCTAGATATACCTACCTATACAATAAACTAACTTAGCCCAGCACCTTCCCTAAACATTTAATGTCTGACTAAATGCGCATCACGTAAAAATACTCGTAGTATATCAAAATTTGAATATACGTGTTCCATGTTACGGAATAACCTCTTGTTTTATCCCGGAATATAGAAAACTATCTTAGTTTTGCTTTACACTAGCAAATGATAAAAATAAAATTCTGAGAAATAAATACATAATGAAAATTTTAAAAAAGTGCTGTTTTGGTTGTGTCTGGCAAAATGTCTTTCATCTATACCATATTTTTGATTATTTCGTCATACGTCGACATCGTCCTCGGCTTTTAATTTAATATATTTATAAATACTCTCGAAAAAAAACCAAGACGAGTTTGCATCACAATCTAATCTCGCTAGCTATTTGGTCCTTCAAGCACTCGCTGAAGGATGCTCTTGCATGACTGCGTATCGAATTGGTTCTTTATTGGACTGTAAATTGGTAATTTAACTAATTATCTTCCGTTCAATTACAGTTATTTTTATTCAATTTATCTTATCTTATCTTATCAATTGATCGATGCGTTTCTTACAACTGGGCTAAAAACCAATTCACGACGCGTAAGAAATCACCGGAAAAGTCATTAATATAGTGTTGAAACAATTTATTTTAGCTAAATGCTTATGTGAAATTGAGGGTAACCATCAGAAATGTCAACATTCTGTCTTATTTATTGTACTTTCTGAAGGTAGCTTACTGCAGTAATAAATTTCATTGCAGGTTGAATAAACAGCTAATTTTAACCTTCCACATATAAAAGAACCTCTATCAGAAGCGCTTGACAGTGTACAACTTTAATGGAAATGCAGATAGGCTCAGTAACTTTCTAATATATGGTTCTTAAATTGACGCGCACTTATGTGAAATAGATCAAGGTGACTATATTAATTGGCCCTAAATTAAAATATTCACATGATCTAAGCATCAAATTATTATAGTTTATGCGAGTGAAGGCATTACGCAAGTTTTATTTTTATTCTACTTATGAACTTTGGACAATTTATTTTTTTAGTGTTACGGCTTCTCCAAATTCCACCTTTTTTTTTTTTTTTTAAATGTTGGGAAAACGTTTTATACGTACCCCGACGTGATAAGGGGCCACGCCGAGGTTATGTCGGAGTCCTGCTAGAATTATATATACCGCAGTGTACCGACTAAAAAACCAACAGTATCCCGGAAGCTCACATGCCATAAGAAAGATGCACCACGCGAGGAACAAAGTAGGCGTTCGCGTGGTGCACCGGCATCGGTCGTCGCCGACCTCTACTCTTCCGAGAGATGTCCCCGGGACACGATGGACATCCCTCACGCGCTGGGGCTGAGTGAATGGTGAGTGATGGGGCCCTATCCCATCACCCACCGCCCCTGACTACGGCTGGTTCTGCTGGCCATAGAGCCGGCGTCTCCTGCCCGGTCGTCGCCTGCGGTTCGGGTCAGCATCTGGCATGGTCTCGCGCTCCCGTTCCGCTGCCTCCTTCGCGAGCATGACATGTTCACAGAAGGAGGCAACAACATCCCACGACGTCGCGCTGTCGACCATGTTTTGGATCACGGTCGGCAGCGAAAGGTCGTCAGTCCAAATTCCACCTAGTTAGCTATCAGCGTCTTACTTAAATCTTCCGTCATAACAATATGTTAACGAATTTTGGTCAGTCATCAGTTGGAATTAAGATAATTTTATCTGTTGTGGATTAGAAATTGGTCTGTGTATCAGAATTAGTCAGAATACTATAACAGTACATAAATGTTGAATGTAATATAACTGTTACTAATTTTACACTGTGGTACAAAATTTAATCGGTCAAGTAGTTCTCCACCTGCTCGTCAACTTAGATAGCCGTGCAAAAGCTTTTACCGGTAAATTTACCACGGTCTGTAAAGTTACCAGTTTCAAGCTTGAGTATCTTTGTTTGCTTAAAGATAACGTCTGCTACCTTATTATACTTAAAACTACTATATTTATTTAGAAACTTAACAGCTTTTTTAACAGTGATATCTTAACTAGTTATGTTATTTCTTAAATCTAAGCCAATATCAGACATAAGGTCCCAGTTTGAGAAAACAAAAATTCGAAGTAAACAATTTGCATTTACAGGCGAACCGATATCCATTGCTATACTACCAAGCAATTATCTTGCTGAAATTTTAGTAAATTAGCATTGGCTAGCACTTTGCTTGAACAGAATTCGTACGAATTTTACTTGATTCAAAGTAAAAGGCCTGCCGGATTTAATATACATGTGTGTTGCCAGTGATGACGTACGGAACCGAGACGTGGCCGCGTACAATGGGTATCATAAGAAAAAACAAAGTCACCCAAAGGGCAATGCAGAGGGCTATGGTAAGAGTTTCTATGTGAGATCAAATCAGAAATGATGACATCTGCAAGAGAACTAGTGTCGCCGACGTAGCCCAATGAATTGCAAACCTAAAGTGACAGTAGAGAGGGCACATTGCAAGGAAAACTGACGACTGTTGGGGCGGAAAAACCGGGGAAAAAAACGGCGGAAAAATCTACTTACCGGGAGATACAGCGTTGGTAGGCCTCTCATAAGGCGGATCAACTAGCCGATTACAGAGCAGGACAGATTCTTAAGAGAAGCCTATGTCCAGCAGTGGAAGACACTCGGCTGAAATTATGATGATGATGATAATTGTGGCTGGTGAAACATAAAAATGGTATTAGAATAATTTTAGACTTATACACCACAGTAATTTTCACACCTAATAAGTTTGCCAATAAAAGCCTACAGTGTTAAGTAAATAAGCAATATCGTAGAAACCACAATAAAATTACGGCATATCAAAGTCAACAGACGTAGCACATTTTATTACATATGGGGATTGTTTCACCCTTGCCCTTTAATGTTTATGAAGTGACTCCAAACCTGAATTGATGACCGCAGGCGTTAAGTAAATTACCAACATTTTCAACACGAGGGCATTTTCGTAATAGAGCTGCTCATCTTTTATGAATCTGTGTTTATTGTGGGCTCAAAGCCAGTATTTGTTAAAGGTTTTCATTATTTATTAAAAGCTTGGAAGATACCGTTGAGAGGCGGTTTCCTAAATACAATCAGCTCAACTTTTACTTTATGTATAATAGTGAAATCCTTTAACTCGGATTTGCACCATTTAGCGTCGAACTGAAATAGCCGTACAGATTATCACAATCAAATAGCAGTACTTCGAAGTTCTGCTCATTTTTTATATCATCTACGCTTTTATTTCTTTCTAGTAAGTACTACAGCAATAATAACAACCAATCATTAGCAATAATAATTGTTTTTTCTAAAGTTGGGTTATCCATCTTTGAAAAATATAATTGAAACTGGTATATTACATCTATACATAATCATAATTAATAATAAACATCATAATAAAACACTAAGCATTGAGATCTACCGAGTCTGCATCAACTATGATTTCCCAGAACTAGAAAATTGAAACATCATAATATTATTATTAATAGTCTATAAACATGCGTATTTTAATGTTCCTGCCCTCAATATAAAGCCAAAACTCTCCCACTATATATGTGAGGCAGGTGCAGCCATCAATGAAATTAGTACAAGCGCTAAGAACATAATGAATCCTATATAGAGCCGAAACCTTTCATAATGAATTGAACTAAAATATTTGCAACGATATTATAAAACATTGGAATATTTCAATCCAAATTGAACTCATTGAACTCATTCAAGGTTTTCATCAAATTAAAACGAATCTGTAATTCGATTTCACAATTTAACAAATCCATAAAAAAGGTTCGCCTAGTACCCTTTGCGTATTTATATTTGCATAAAGTACACACATGTGGCAGTTAACAATTTATTGCTTCAATTTGGAACTGGGAGCTTGTATTGGCAAAATCCATTTATGTGGATGATTGATTTATACGTCCAGAAAGGTTTTCCACCGCATATTATTGACGTGATTTTAATAGATGCAACGCCATTCGGCACAGAAAAATATTCCATCAGTTATTCAAAGAAAAGAAGCCGTAGATAAATTTAACCGAAAAGATATATAGTGACACTAAAACGAAATTTGTTTTCGCTTCAGCTTTTGTTCCCAAACCGTAAATCTGACCTTTTCGTGAGACCCGTAAGGTTTTACGTTTCATTACTATTAAAGTTTTAAACATATTATGTTGATCATTATCCGACACAAAATTGTAAATCATCATCTTTTGTTGAAGTTGCTTAGTTATATTAATATAAAACTTGTCTTATTTATATAAATTTAAAACTTAACTGCCCCTTTTTGCAAAGAATTCTGATATAGAAGAAAATTCTAATACTTAAATGGCACTGAAAGGCTTTCTTTAGTGTATAACATTACCTTGCTCCATTTATCTAGATAATAGAAATTGCTATTATTATAAAAGTAATTTTTGTATAAAGTCATAATATCGATAGTTCAAAGTGTACATTAGCACATTAGCACATGGCATATACTTATCTGTAACATCACATAAATATTGTGATGTTACAGATAAGTATATGCTTAGTTTCACCTCCACACGTAAATCCTAATATCGTAATTACTATAGACCTTATTTCAGTACCGATAAGGATGGATTTTCAACTCATAAAAGTAAACTTTATTAATAATATTACCTGTATTAGCTTGCGTATGTTACATTTTTTTATTGTTATATTTTCGCTCATTTCTAAGGTTGTTAATATAAATATTAATAACATCACACAATTAGGGTATATATATATATATATATACGTAACATAAATATGCCAGTAAATTATTCATAGCCTAAGCTCACAAGATACAATATTAAAACATTAGACTAAATATTATATTAATTTACGTTTAAAATTATGGACTAAAGGTAAGTTGAATAAAAGGCTATGGACCCGCATAATATATTCTATAGTGTTTCATTTATAATATATTATAAGAAGAATATTGCCGATTCTGTTATAGTATTTACCTAATAACTCACCTAGCAGTTCGCATGATATGTCTGCTTATTAATTCGAATTTTTAAATAATTTTAAAGAACCTTCATGTAGATTGATGATATACTTTATACATGTATAAGAAAAAAATCTCTTACAAAAGAAATTCTAAAAAAGAATGTTGTAAGGTAACTTACAGTTGTCGTCTTATTCATAGATTGAAAATCTTAAAAAGAAACTTCGTGCTTCGTATTTCTTATCCAATTTTACTATTTTAGATAGATATTCTGGTTCTGTTTCGTTATCATAAAAATTCATTCTCGATCAGTCTACGCTATAATTTTGTTAATGGGGTCGTGGCAAAGTTACATCAAATGAGAATTGTTGGAACATTGGTCTGCTTAAGGAAAGTATGGCTTTATTGGCAGATGACTTTGTTATTTTTTTGTTTGCTAATTCCCATTCTGGGTATTGAATAATTATATGATTATTGTACTTTTGTTTACGTTGTCCTAAAGAATTTTGTGGATTGGATGTTAGTGTACAAAATTGTGACGAAGTATTATTTTTATATGTTTGAGTTCGCTCATGAGACGGAAATCTGTGGCAGCAATAACCCTAAATGAACTATCCAAAGTAGAACCAGAGATTCAAATTTTATATTGACTAATCCATGAACAAATTTACTATAAGTTTGTCCTCGTGTGCCTTCTTGGCTAGGGTTGAACGTGTGTTCAGTCGTGACCAATATAATAAAAATTTATCTGCATTTACTTAACGTTTTATTCCAGTATATAACATAAATTAGGACGACCTAAAAGTAGAAGGAAGAAGGAACTATAATAGATCATATATAAAATAGGTAATGATGTGAGATTAATTACGATGTTATGATGATGTGATGATTGTTACTTACCCCAAACTATATTCCTTTATAATATGGCTAGCGATAAATGAATTTTAAAAGACCTTCACAACGAAATTAAAATATTAAATGGCAACTTCACAGATGTCAATATTGAAATGTATAATTTTTAAATGTTTGTCCTAATCAAAACAGCCAGCCATTATAAATCGTTGGACCGAAGGAGGCCACATCGTTACAACCAATTTTGTTTTCAGACTTTAAAAGCGAAACGTTATTTTTCAATGTCAAACGCCAAATTGGCTGCGAAAACTTGGGACCACATTAGCCGCAGCTAACTAACACACAACTACAACAAAAAGTTTTTCAATATGTTCCGTGGCTTTATCGTTTGCACCCTCTCTTACACGTTGAACTGGAACTTTGTTGACCACGTTCACTGAAGTTTGTGCACCTACAACTTCTCGAGCTCTCGACATAGTTTAAAACGTTTGAACATCAAAGAATTGTCTACAATTCTGAGTGAAATTTTTAAGTTTCAATAGAGAAAATGCTGTTGCATTAAGCTAAGAACAGTCAAATATTTCTATATTTCGTAGCTTTAGTTGGCAGGTGTACATAACTTTGAAAGTTGAACTACTTTGAAGTTGGTCTTGTAGTGCATTTATCGTATTCGGAGAGACATCAAGCACTACTTATAAAGAAAAAAGTACGTAAAAACTCTCCGATGGTCTGAAGTCTACTTAGATTTAAAAAATTAAAAGAATTTAACATTGAATGACAGTAGTGACTAAAATTTACTTTCATACTACTTAGTTCACAATAGATATAACTCTTGCTCTTATCGTCATCACTCATGGCGATGACAATTATGATGGGCGGGGCACTGCGGCCCCTGTAATGCTCTCCCTTTCCACCAGCACTGAAATTCAATATCGTTACAATTCGTACAAGGTCTCACCAAATCTCTTAAGTTCTTAATTTACTCACAATTAGCTCTTTTTATCTCTCAGAACCTAATCCATAATAGCGATCTCTTTATTACGTTTTGCCAACTAACAAGTAAACGTGACTTCTCTTTCTCTGTTAATAGTTTGTTCCGAATAGCGTCCGCGACAAAAAGTTTCTTGAGGATTGAATAATCGAACCTATGTAAAATAACTTCGTAAGAACGTACACGAAAAGCTCCAGACGCCAATAACTGTGTAAATGCCTCTAAAACGTAGCGATCCGAGTCACTAACACGAAACCAATTTATTTCTCATTACCGCTCCTGTTCTACGGAACATTGGCTTTTATTTCTGGAGTTTCTAAACGGCATACCAGTTATCGATATTATTTTGATTTTATTAGTTCTTAAGGTTTAGTCCTAAAGCATACTCTAAAATTTTAACAGAAAAGTAGATTAAAATAAAACACAAAAAAATTTGGTATGTATATCTAATTTATCTGTTTCAAAGATAAAATTTAACTTTAAAAATTCAGGAGTTTAAGAAGAACCTAAGCTACAAGGATAACGTGAAATCGAAAGAGTTATTCCTACGGGACCAATAAATCTATGTGAGTTATCGCTGGCAAGCTCAATTTCACCACATCTGATAATTCTGAGTTATGGGTTCCTGGTAGAACAATTAATTTGATAACGAAAATCTGTGTTTTTTTTATATTAATCTCAGCATATGATTCGACACCACCTGATGATAAGCAGTCGAGTGGTCCATATGTGAAGTTAGCTAGTGAAGCATGCGACATACTGCCCTAGCCACCCTCACCTTTCCGGCCCAAAAAGTGCTATTTCATGCCTCTTTTAAAGCAACCCATGTTGTATGAAGGAGGGAATACGTGTGCTGGTAAGGAATTCCACGCTCTAGCTGTGCGACAGAGAAAGGAGTTGAAGAGGACTTTCTGGTGATATTTGTAGTTTTTCTTTACTTTTGAGGACATGTATTTTAATTTTCGTCATCACAAATTCTTCTTTAACAAGCAAATGTTTCCTTCTTGTAAAAAAACCCACACATCAGAGACAATAAGCTCTTTAATATTCGCGTCTTTAAAAGGGCGAATGTTGGGCGAAACCCGCTCGAAAATAGCAATATGTTGACACTGGTTATTTATTTTAAAAATCGATTGTACCCAGATTAACAATAAATCGTATCTCATCTTATCTTAAATTTTGAAACATAGCATAACATTTTTGTATATAACATTTTTATATACATATTTTATATTATTTGCATAAAGTCTTGCACCCATTGCATGCATAAGTTATAGTTTATTTTTCTTAACATGAAGCCTTGAAGAACATTGATTTTATGATACTACGTCAGTGTTCAGTTCAGAGCAGGTTCTATATTATCTATACCATCAGGTGTCACGATGGCGAAGAACTAACCCGTTCTTTATATAAAAAAGGTTATCTTTAGACATTATAGCAACAACAAATTTAGTTGTTGGTAAAGTGGGAACAAAATAATGTTCTCAAAGCGACTCCTGTCAAGGGATAATAACTCTTTTGATATCCGTACCTAAGCTGATTACACTATGAAGTAGTTGTTATGCATGCATTTCGTGCTAGCGTGCAGTTTGCGAACTTCCTAGCACGCCTAAGATTCTACTTTAATGGTCGGTTAACAAATCGTAGAAGTTTTATGGCGAATCTAGACTTACTGTTGTGCATTTAGGAATCTCTTTTTAAGTTAAATTCAGCCACGGGCTTAAATCTCTGACGATAGTAAAACCCAACATATATTATACCAAACAAAGTTACGAATTTAATAAGTGATAACCATAATCCTATGAATATTGTCATCTTATCTTGTAGCAGGGTGTTTTACCCGAGTCGCATTCTCGACAAATGAATTGTCCGACTCCAACGTTAGTCAGTTCTGCTAACATGACCAGTCCTCTGTCACTTCAGTTGATTCGATGGGCTATATCGGTGACTTAAGATCTCTGTTCGATTACATCATTTCTGATACGGTCTTTTAGATGTACTCCGAGCATAACCCTGGCTGCACTAGGCTGGTTGGAGTGGGCTCGATAAGAGTCGCCGAGAATCGAGAGCAGTAGAGAGCCCTATGTTCAGGTAACGAGTACAGAATAGTTTGATGATGGTGAAGAAATGTAATCCAAGATAATTCCCAAGCAATAACTGTAATATATAAAACATTTATATAAAAAGTAAACGACTTAACACCGCCTGTTGTTAGCAAACGACAGTATGCCTGCACTAGCTATATATAGTCCTAGCCAGCACCACCTTGCTGGCTCCAAAAGATCATTTTTGTAATCGCAATCAATCAAATATTAAAACAGAACTATAGACAGAGGAATACTGCGAAATGAGTAAAGTATACTGCGGAAGTTATGATACCAATTTCATGAAACCTTCTATGATTTTTACGATATTAACAGCGGTAATAATTTTATAAATGTTTTATTTTTCAATTGTTTCACAGTTTTATTTTCATTTATTATAATAATACAATAAGTTTTATTGTGTTATTATGATAGTTAAATTTAGATAACAGTAACCTCTGCACGAGGGTTGTAATGGAGGTATTAAATATCACGCCTTCTTTGCCCTACAAAATTCAAGAGGAAAGGAGTTCTGGCGATCTTGCTCACAGTAGAAAAACTGTATAACTAGTGTATTCATTCGATCGTTTGAATGGGACTAATGACCTTATTTACATATTAGCTTGCTTTGGATCTGTTTAAACAATTCATTATAATTTTAAAATCTTATAAGTATTATGAGCAAGCAGACACCACTTACCTTTCGAACAGTTTGAGTTTCCAACAAGCAACTTAGCTATTTTTACAAAAGTGTATTTTCTTAAAATAGTTTTAGTATAAAAATAGCTGCTGTAGACTTGAGAACTAACAAATGGTGGTTGAATTTTTAAGCGAATAGCTCAGTAACATTGAAAATAGGGTTATCATTGTAAATGTCGTTACAATAACCTACTAAAAGCGGAGAGTTTCTTGCGTCGCATCTTCTTTGCAGCTACTAATTCGTAGAGGCGGTGGTAGGGTTAATTCGGAATATGCATGTGTTGGTTTTAATTTTAAAATAATTAATTTAATACTTAATTAAATTGTAAATTGGGACAATTTGCAAATACCCGGTTAATAAATGGATAGAATGTCTGGGATTATTGTATGGCAATTATAAATTTATTTCGCCAAACAGTTGCATACATTTAATTTTATTGGTTAGGATTTTGTGCAAATACATTAAATCAGTTACTAAACGAAGGTCAAGTGAAGTTGTGATTTCGATTTAAATTCTTCAGTTAGGCTGCTTATTACTAATATCAGAAGAATTATAAGCAAGATTTCTTGTGAATGCGAATTTGATTCTAATCGTTGAGATGACGCACTGTAGACTGGACTCCATGCGAAAAATGCATGAAATTGTAAGATCTTTTGTACACAGAATCACAATAAATTTTTATCTTATCTTATCTTACCTTGCAATACTGGTAGATTTGAGGTAGCATCAATTAAATAGAATTGTTTTGATCCAAAATCCTGGAACCTTGAAACATTCACCTTAGCAAAATCTTAGTAAAATGGTTTTACTTAAGGAACCCTGGTCACAGCTAGACATGTTTTTATTAAATTCATTAATACTACAAAAAATATTTTTAATTGAATTCAATCAGTGAGCGTTGTCCCTTATCGACCTGCCGACACCAACAAAAGAATTTACTTACTGAATTCTAAACTGCGAATTCGATAAATGCTATCGCTAACTCTGTATGACTCCTGATATTCCTGATGAATCTTCCTGTTTAGTTGTATTTTTAAAATTCTTTATTACAAAAGAAATGTTTCATTTATAACTAGATGTGCTTGCCAGTCTTGCGTTGTAATCCTACGTAAAGTAAAAGCCTGTTTTTAATGATACATAGACTTGTTTCGTACAGAACCTTCGTAGGCGCAAATTATTTGATATTAATTTATGAAAATGATCTTAACGTATTTTTATGCTGTCGAAGATTTTAGAAATATATCTAGAATATACATTTGTTAATTATATGTATGTCCTTAAAATTAAGGTGAACTGAATGACATATGTCGTTATCTGCTAGTCAAATGTTATGCCAAGAAAAATTTGAAATTAATAGAAGTTGATCTAGTTTTTAAATAATCATATAGTAATTATTACAAACAACATAGGTTATCTGCGAAATACCTACATTGGTAATTAATATACTTTACCTATATTTATTATTATATATAACGGCGGAGGAAGCTCATCAGAGTTTTTAGAAACAACGACATCAGCCAGGCTGACGTCGTCATCGCTATTTTTTGAAGCACTCATTGCAAATGACAACACACAAGCCAATTAAAATTATTATTTATTGAGTAATTAAAACAAGTCACTTTATAGCTTCTATAAAATCGGTACTCACAATTTCTAGGCTCTGCTCTGCACAAAATCCAAAATGGTAATGTGTCACAATTACTGTTCAAAAGATGTCCTCCAAAAATATAGCGAGGGAATATTATAACTTCCGGTTTTTTAATGTTAATCATCCAAATTAATTTTTATTGATCAAATATTGTTAACGATAATTCTTATTTAATTAAATAAGAGTTTTTAAATAGTATTAGCATTTAAATTTCTATTACAATCCTAAATTAAGTTATTCAAACATTCATAATAACGAAGCTATCCGCCATTTGCAGACTACTTCGTGAATCCTTACAATTAGCAACTATTTAGATATTGATGATAACATTCTTAAGGAAAATACTTATAAACTCTATTTTTAAATTAAAATAATGATTTGAAAAACATTAATAATGAAATTCCTTTTGTTTTCACCGTTGTCAATTTTGAAAGTCAATACTGAGAATATAAAGACTTTTTATCAATTTATAATTAAATTCACTAAGAACAGTAAATTTCTGAAATAAATTGATGTTATTTTATCCTAAAGACAATATTCATCAAACAATAGTAATTAATATAGTCTTAAAATTATTGTTGTCTCAGATTGTCGTGGGCTTGCGCCGACACGGCCATTCTGCGGGGCGGTGCGTGCTCTGCACCCAGCCACGATAGTTCTGAAATTAATATTAATATTTTGAGCTAGTTATCCGTCAGTCGGTACACTAGCTGATATCTGTATTTTTACATTGAATTTTATGCCATAATTTATTTTGAATTAATTAAGCTAATTCAACCAAAATTGTAGTTACACATCACTATTGTGATAATTCCTTTCTTAGGATTCAAAGTAAGAATTACTAAGATATCAGTCGTGGTATGAGTAACAATACATAATTCAGAATATATGAGCACATTTTAAACCTTAAGTTTAGGATATAAATGCATTTTGTGTACATAGGAAAGTGAGCAGAAAAATGTAAGATAAGAATGCTGTGCATTATTAATAAATGCAATTGCTACACGCAACCTTGCATATTGTTTTTTTTTTTTCATACATAGGGATGATGTTGTGGTCATGAGCGGTCTTGTACGCCGTGGTCCACAGGGGCTCAAAGGAAAATGGGAATAAGGTCGATGCTGTGGTCTGGGCCTTATAATTATAGCCGTGGTCCACAGAGGTTCTGAAATAAAATTTTAAAAATGCGGCGGTATATAGCCAAACGTCCTCATGTGTTTATGCCATGTAGGAAGGCCTGTGTGTCCAGCAGTGGGACTTGTTATAGCTATTGATAATGAATAAGCTCACAGAAAAATGAATGATGCTGTGGTCATGAGCGGTCTTGTACGCCGTGGTCCACAGGGGCTCTAGAGGAAACGAGAAGGATGATGCTGTGGTCTAGGCCATTATAAAACCGTGGTCCACAGAGGCTCTGAAAATATCATTATTTGGGTAGGAAAACTGGTGTAAATGGATTGTACAGTTATGCAAATAATATTGTGTATTGATGAATGCTTATCATGAAAATAAGTGTCATGAACCAAGAAATCTCTTGATTATTATAATCAGGGTTATGTTATGTTAAGGAAGGAACTAACCGGTTAATTTAGGTAGTTTGAGACGTCATGGGAAACGGTTCACTCGGCGTTGTTAGCGAGTGCTGTGGACGAACCCAATTGTGTTCATCTGCATCACTGCTCTCCGCCGACACAGCCTCCTGGTTGACTGGTTGCGGAGCTCTGCGCAGCTGGTCATGAGCCACTTTTCGTGGCCGCCCTCTTCCGTTCACTCGCTTCACCATATAACGATCGTTATCTAATACTCTGTAAATCTCAAAGGGTTCACTGTACTTTAGGTCAAGACATGTTTGATTACGTGGATTATTTTTGATGAGAACATAATCGCCCTTTCTAAAAGGTTGTATTTTTGCTTTGTTCTTATCAAAGCGTTGTTTTTCATATTGAGCTGAAGCGGTCATTTTATCTTGTACCTGTTGTTCAAGCATATCAAAGTCAATAGCTTCATTTTCAATGTCAACTAACCTCAACAGTTCTGGTGGAACACAGTGTTGTCGATGCGTCAATAATGAAAGAGGTGCCATTCCAGTCACTCTGTGTGAAGTACAGTTGAAAGCAAGTTGTAATATGTCTAGTGCTGTATGCCAGTTTTCGGTTGTGTAATTTTTTATTATCGTGAGGGCATTTTTTAATGTGCCCATCACTCTCTCCACCTGTCCGTTTGCTCGGCTTACTCCTGGTGCTATGGCATGGATATTGATGCCAAAACGATCACAATAGACTTTGAATTCCCCAAGAAATTCGCGACTCCCGTCTACCACTATCTGTATTGGAGTTCCGAATAGGTGAACAACTCGCTTTAGCGCTGCAAGTGTACTACTTTGGCTTTTATTTGTAGAATAATTAAGCAGTAGGTATTTTGTGTATGCATCTATAATAACTATGACATATTCATCACATCCCTGCGAATCTTTTGTACCTAGTTTGCCCGTCACGTCCATGTGAATAACTTGGAATGCTGCTGTCGGTTTTTGGATTGGATGTAGTTGAGCCTGGCTAGCACCTGACGGACCTTTCGAAGTTCTACATATGATACAGTTTTCCACAAAATTCCTAACCACAGTGTTCATTTTGTCAAACCAGTAAGACTCTTTTAGCTTTTGTAGAGTCTTCTCCCACCCTGGATGCTGCAAAGACGTATGGTAGGCATTGATAAGGCTCCACCGAAAGGATTGGGGTACTACTGTCAAATTACACGTACCGATTGCAGAATTTGTAAGAGTCTTCTTTAATATTCCCTCGTCCAGAATATACCCAACTGCTGGGTCATCGGTGGTCATGCTGTCAATTAACGGGCGTAGTACAACATCGCGACGTTGTTCTATCATCAACCAATCAGTGTCTTTATTTATAATATTAATGGCATAATTACCGGTAGGATTTCTGCTGAAAAAATCTGCATGCTGTAGTCTTTCGCCTTTTCTGTACTCAACTTCAAAATCGTAGTTTTGGAGAAAAGCCCACCAGCGATGAATACGAGGTAGCAAATCCTTTTTGTGTTTGGAAGCTTTAAGGGCATTGCAATCGGTGATCACCTTAAATCTACGCCCGTAGAGATATTGCCTGAAATGTTTGATAGCTCTTACCACCGCCAGTGTTTCAAGCTCGTATGAATGGTAGCGACTCTCCGCATCGGTAGTACGTTGACTCATGTACGCGACCGGATGTTGTCGCCCACCGACGACCTGTACCATTACAGCTCCGTAGCCCAGGCTACTAGCATCAGTGTAGAGCTCAATTGGTGCGTTCTCCTGGAATAGAATAAGGGTGGGCGCAGTAGACAAGTGTTGGATAATGTTATCGCGAGCATCATCATGTCTTTCATTCCATTCCCATTTAGCATTTTTTTTTGTTAGTTCATAGAGCGGAACCATGACACGCGAAAAATTAGGAATAAAACGCCTAAAGTACCCGGCAAGCCCATTAAATTGTCTAACTTGCTTTACCTTCCCGGTGTTGGTGCCTTCGTTAAAGCCTCTATCTTTCTTGGGCTTGGACCAACTCGTCCGTTTGAAATAATGTTTCCCAGATACTCGATAGAGCGTTTAAAGAAAGCAGTTTTCTCTACATTTATTGAAAATCCAGCTTTTTCTAATGAAATCAATATACGCTCAATGTGAGAAAGTCCTTCCTCAAAGTCTCTACATTTTGACAGAACATCATCGACATAAACTTGACAAACACACTCAGGTGCATTTAATAAGGTCATCAGAGCCCTATTTATGCAACGCTGATAAACAGAACATGCATTACTTAGACCAAATGGCATGGCCAAATACTCATACAACCCGTCAGGCGTAACAAAAGCAGTTTTTTCGATTGAACTTTCTGCAATTGGGATCTGATGGAATCCTGCAGCCATATCAAATGTAGAGTAGTAGAGTCCGCCAGCCAGTTGGTCTATTTGATCAGAAATTATAGGTAACGGATAGTGATCACGAAGAGTATTTCTATTTAGTTCCCTATAATCTACGCACATACGATCTTTCCCATTTTTCTTTTTGACTAAGATGATAGGGCTGGAAAATGGAGATTTGCTCTCACGAATGATATTATTTTCAAGTAACTCATTTACTATTTCGCGGACCTTTTCCCTTTCGATAGGACTTAATCTGTACGGTCTACGTTCAACACATTTAGTAGAGTCCTTCAAACGTATTTCAAGTTCACCCGTATTAACTCTCGTACTAGGGTATCCGCGAATGAATAAATGTTCATACCGATTTAATAATGTCTTTAGTTCACTTATTTGGTTATCATTAGTGAGATCGCAATCTAGATTATCGAATTTTTCACAAAGAGATCGCATGTGGTAGACAGTTGGTTGATGAAATAGAGTCGCGCCTGTGGAATTCACTAGCACCCCTAGATTTGTGTTTTCGATTAGGTTCATGCCAACTAAAATATCTGAACATACCTCATAGTCGGGTACAATATGAAACTGGAGTTCCACTTTTAAGTTATCGATACCACAAATCGTTGTTAAAGTAGCCAATGACACCACAGTAAACTGACCAATGCCTTTTAAATAATTGACAACGTTCAACCGTTTTCCCGGTAATTTTGCCGCTACAGATTAGATTCGCGTATCAATGAACATTCAGCACCGCTATCAAATATCGCGATAAATTTAAAGTTTCCTATAATTAACTGCATTGATGTCAGTTTAGATGTACCTACACAATTTATTTTTGAAATCACCGCGCGTTCGCGCTTGTAACATGTTTCGTATGTATGCCCGATTTTTGAACAAAATGTACATGCTTTATTTGTATTTTGCGGTATACTTTTGGTCTCGTGATGACGCAGTTGAGGCATGTCTGGTTTATTATTAAAACGACAATCTCGTGTGTCATGCCCAGGTTTTCTACACTTCTGGCAATAAGACGCGGCTTTGTCAGAAAAACGCGGTCGTTTGTTAGGGCCCTGCTGCACGTTCAATGAGCCCGGGATAACCCGTTTTATTCGCCGTATAGACGATGCAACCGAGATCAATTCCGGAACTGATGAAGCCCGTATATTTAACAATTCAATCCTTAATCGCTCATCATTAATACACCCAATTACTGCTTCGACTGCATCATCATTAGACAATTTGTCCTTTGTTATACGACGCCAAAGTACCCATGCTTGTGACAAAAATTGCGCAATATCTTGCGTACTATCGTAATTGTGATCCCTAAATTGAAAAATATCACGAGAATATCTATTTTCGGGTTCGAATGTTGAAATTAATACGTCACGCAATTCCCGCCACGTCGTGGTAGACACCAACCAATTGTCAACCCATAGTCTTGCACGACCTTTAAGTAAGCTACCGGCTTTCATTCTAACCTCATAATCGCTCAGGCTATAGGTTTCCATGGCAGTGGTTACGTGTTGGCACCACTCGCGTATCCCTACATTTGCGTCCGGATCATACGCCGGTAAAAATATATCACTAACTTTAACTTTCGACTCGGATTGAACTGCCATGCGGTCTGACATGTGTTTCATCATTTGCAATATTTGTGTAAAAAACTCCGCAGGCACACCGCTAACAGAAGTAGTTTCTTTATGTAAGTCAGAATTTCCGGCAGAAGTGGGTGGTGGTCCCACTTCTGATAACGGCGGAGGAAGCTCATCAGAGTTTTTAGAAACAACGACATCAGCCAGGCTGATGTCGTCATCGCTATTTTTTGAAGCACTCATTGCAAATGACAACACACAAGCCAATTAAAATTATTATTTATTGAGTAATTAAAACAAGTCACTTTATAGCTTCTATAAAATCGGTACTCACAATTTTTAGGCTCTGCTCTGCACAAAATCCAAAATGGTAATGTGTCACAATTACTGTTCAAAAGATGTCCTCCAAAAATATAGCGAGGGAATATTATAACTTCCGGTTTTTTAATGTTAATCATCCAAATTAATTTTTATTGATCAAATATTGTTAACGATAATTCTTATTTAATTAAATAAGAGTTTTTAAATAGTATTAGCATTTAAATTTCTATTACAATCCTAAATTAAGTTATTCAAACATTCATAATAACGAAGCTATCCGCCATTTGCAGACTACTTCGTGAATCCTTACAATTAGCAACTATTTAGATATTGATGATAACATTCTTAAGGAAAATACTTATAAACTCTATTTTTAAATTAAAATAATGATTTGAAAAACATTAATAATGAAATTCCTTTTGTTTTCACCGTTGTCAATTTTGAAAGTCAATACTGAGAATATAAAGACTTTTTATCAATTTATAATTAAATTCACTAAGAACAGTAAATTTCTGAAATAAATTGATGTTATTTTATCCTAAAGACAATATTCATCAAACAATAGTAATTAATATAGTCTTAAAATTATTGTTGTCTCAGATTGTCGTGGGCTTGCGCCGACATATACAATGTCTTATTTTCTCGACAAACATTTTTAATTTAATTTTTACAGTTTCAATAACGAATCGCATATAGCAAAGCCGTTAAATAACGATAACTATTTGTTTATTAAAGTCTCGCCGGACGCATGATATTTGCCTACCTATATCTGCCTAGCTACCTGACCCGCTCTTTTCATTACGTTAACCTCCACCAATCAACAGTTCCTTCCCGACGCTTGACTGACTGACATAAGTTTCCGCGGTGTTCGCCACGTTGCCCTCGTTATACTGTTTTCTGTGCCCATCAGTGCTATCCTAGTGCCATCAGTGTTGTGCCTACCAAGTGAGACCCGGGATCCACCTACATACCTGTATCGGCGAGAGGGTAACGTACCTAGACATACCTAACTATACAACAAACTAACTTAGCCCAGCACCTTCCCTAAACATTTTGGTAGCAGAGCGTGGTTTTAAAACGTCCTCTTCTTTGTAATTTAATTATTTTTAATATTAAGAAATATATATTTTGATATTTATTATCAAATACTTTTAAATTTTGGCCCACTTTTACTTAATTACCTATTAAAGTGTCAAAAATATTAATATTATTCCAAAATTATTCATCTTAAACCCTTTAGTAATCCTTTGAATGCTTAAAACCATAAATTCACCAATTATTTAAAATTATATTAATTACGTAACTTGTTTACGAGTTAAGTGTTACCTAGCCGTCCGCTCGGAATTCTTTTGTTCTCTGAGCGACCCATCGCTGCGCCCGGCATCTAGTTAACGTAAATATTCCCGCGTGTTTACGAATTTATTTATTTCCTTTCCTTCCCTTTATTCGAAAGCTAGTTTTTGTTAATTAGCTTTGTGAACATGTCGGTTGGTAACGATACCGTAAAGGCATTCCTATACACCGAAACAGCAGAGTACCGTGAAGCTATTGGTGTCGTTCGTGTTATAGGTCAGTGGATCGACGACACACACCAAGCCTTAGACACATTTCCTCCTGCCAAGTTACGCATGCGTTTGGGTGACTTAAGCTCCCATCAGGCGCAGTTCAACGGTGCCTGTTCCCGTCTCCTAGGCGGTCTGGATCCAACTATTGACGAGCAAGATTACTCGTATGTCAAACATAAAATGAGAATAGTACAAAACAAAATTGATGACCTCAAAGTGAAAGCGGACGAGTTGATGCCCACTTTTCACCCTGAGCCGTCCGCCACTAGTACTCCTACTAAGACGCCTAGGACATCCCAATACACCTCCCCAACGAGTAAGCTTCCTGTCCTCCCTATCCCCCGGTTTGATGGTCGTCCTGATAGCTGGATAAGTTTTATCGACCAGTTTGACAGCGTTGTGGATAACCAACCTGATCTCACCCCTACTCTTAAATTACACTACCTAGTAGGCGCGCTGTCAGACGAACCCAGGCGGCTGATCCAACACCTCAAAATTGAAGGTGGGAATTATACCACAGCCCGTGACCTCCTTAAGCGTAGGTATCACAACTTACGCGTCCTAGCCGATACCCACTTGGCCCAAATAATAAACCTTCCGAACATTAGTTCCAAATTGGGTGGCTTAAGGGTATCCTTCCTCAACCCACTCCTATCGTCATACCGGTGCTTAGAACGTCTAGAACTGCCCGTAATTCACTGGTCATACATGTTAGTTCACATTTGTCTGACTAAATTGCCTTCACACCTAAAATCCCGATTTGAGCGCCGGTATGGTGACAATCCCGAGTCCCTTCCTACATTCGACCACCTAATTTCCTTCCTAGAGGACGAGTGTAGGCATTATGATAATGTAGGTAATGCCGACATTGTTGATAATTCCCTCCAGGCAACCCACACTGTTCGTCCAACACCTAAACCTAGACTTCGTTCCCCACCTACTCCTAGAGCATATGTGGTAGTAACTCCTACTCCTAATCCTACGTGCTATAAGTGCAACAGCACAAAACACTATCTGCGGGAGTGCCCCGACTTTCATCACCTACCTGTTCGCGATAGAACCAGTTATGTGAGAGAGGCCCGCCTGTGTTATAGGTGTTTAGATAAGCACTTCTTATCTACCTGCCGTCGTAACTATCGTTGTGGTATATGCCATCGTTCCTCCCATCACACGATGTTGTGTTACGATAGCATTCCTTCCCCGTGTGAAAGAACTGTATCCTTTCGTGACGTAGTGACAAGGTCGTCACCTCCCCGTATGGGCGGGCGATATTCGCCTCCTCGTATGAATATGCGATCACCACCTCACACGAACTCACATGTCACCCAGCATCACTACGTCCATTCCCGTGACTCACCTCGTCCTACAACTCCTCCCCGCAGTAGACCCATGTACTCCCCCCCTCCTGTCCACGTCCGAAGGACAAGTACGGCTGATGATAGGCCTCATCGCCGAGACTATAGCCCACGGACTAGTCGGAGTCCGAGACGTTGACTAGACTCCGACTCCCTCTCCCTCTCCCCGCCCGCTTCTACTAGAATTCCGTCAAACTCCCTAGTGCTTTTACCTACTGCCCTTATACATATCAGGACTTCCTATGGATACTATGTAGAAGCGCGTGCACTATGTGACACGGGAGCCCAGGGCTGCCTCCTTACCACTGATTTAGTCGTCGATCAATTGAACCTCCCTGTCACCCCATCCTTTGTACCTGTACGCGGTATAGGTAATGTGCAGTCTGTACATTCCCGAGGTACTGTCTCCCTACATTTCAAGCCCGTTCATTCCTCCTATCCCGAGATCTCAACTACCGCAATGGTCGTGGATGTCATTGCTGGTACTCATCCTGAGATTGATCTACCCAAGTCCTTAGTTAATTCTACTGCACACTTACCTTTAGCGGATCCCTTATTTCACAGACCTGGTCCTATAAATGTCCTCCTGGGTGCCGATGTCATAGGTTCCCTCTTAAAACCTGAGTTCCTTAAGTATCCTAGTGGTCTTACAGCCTTGTCTACCATCTTCGGTTTTGTATTGTCTGGTCCGATCTCAGGCCTCTCCCACCAGGTTGACGCACCCATGACTGGTGTATCCCTATCACAGATCGTGGAGAAGTTCTGGAAAACAGAGGAAGCCCCCCAGATAGACATACCTAACCCATTAGACCAAGACTGTGAGACAATCTTTCAAACCACTACTACTCGCGAGCGCGATGGTAGATTTATGGTTAGATTACCCTTCCTCCAGAATAGACCCTCCCTTGGTGATTCCCGAACCCGAGCCCTACAACGATTCTCTAACTTAGAGAAGCGTTTTAAGGCTAATCCTGACTTCCGTGATAAGTACGTGTCATTTATGCGTGAATATCTAGACCTCCAACACATGTCTTTGTCTACCTTTGACCCATCCCGAGAACATTATTATATTCCTCACCATGGTGTGTTCAAGAGTACCGGGGACAAGATACGTGTTGTGTTCGATGGTAGCAGCCCTACTTCCACTAGTGTTTCCCTTAACCAATGCCTACATACAGGTCCTAAACTCCAGCGTGACATCACCCATATCCTACTTAACTTCCGCAGACACGAAGTTGTGTTTGTAACCGACATCCGGATGATGTTCCGTATGACCTGGGCCCATCCTGATGACAGGCGGTACCAGCTAGTGCTCTGGCGTGAAGATCCTTCCTTCCCTCTCCTCACATACGAACTGAACACCAATACCTATGGACTCCGCTCTAGTCCCTTCGTTGCGATCCGTGCCCTCCTTGAGCTTGCCGAGAGAGAGAGAGCTTCCTTTCCCAACGCTGCGAGAGTTTTGGAAAATGACGTCTACGTTGATGACTGCCTGACTGGAACCCACTCCAATGAGTCAGCTCACCTACTCAAAACTGAACTTGAGGGTATTATGGCATCTGGTGGGTATGAACTACGAAAGTGGATTACCAACAGACCTGAGCTCCTTAAAGATATGCCCCTAGAGCACCTGCAGCTTCCTTATTCTTTCCAAGACTCCTCAAATCCTCAAACCATTGCTGTCCTTGGTGTTCAGTACAACCCCAGTAGTGATTGTTTTTCATATAACCTTACCTTGAACGGCAAAGAAGAAGTGATTACCAAGCGAAAAGTCCTATCCTTAATCGCCCGAATATATGACCCCTGCGGCTGGATAGCTCCGGTAGTGTTTTCAGCTAAGGAGTTTATCCAGCGCCTATGGCTTTCTGGTCTATCCTGGGACGAACCCCTTAGTGATACCCTTAGAAATGAGTGGGCTACGTTTACTAGCGACCTTATACGAATATCTGAAGTAGCCATTCCTCGCCTTATCCTACCTAGTGGTTCCACCTCCTTCTCCATCCATGGTTTCTGTGACGCCTCTGAAGCTGGCTATGCTGCTGCAGTTTATTTGCGCGCAGAACATCCTTCTGGCTCGTGCTCCGTCCACCTTGCTATGGCCAAAACGAAAGTTGCCCCAGTTCGGACTCGCTTAACAATTCCCAAGTTGGAATTGTTAGGAGCTACGCTCCTGTCAAAATTAGTCCACCACGTCGCTCTCTGTTTAAAGAGGTCGATAGTGGTGGCTTCAGTCAATACTTGGACGGATAGCATGATTGCCCTTGCCTGGATTAAGACGCCTCCTCACCACCTCCAAACCTATGAGGCAAACCGTGTCTCCCAAATTATTAACTCCGGAACAGTGTCCGAGTGGAGACACGTCCCTGGTCATATGAACCCGAGTGACTGTGCGTCCCGGGGCCTTCCTGTGTCCCGATTCATCAACCATGACCTTTGGTTTTCCCCTCGATGGTTGATGAATTCTGAGCTTTCCTTTGATTCCCGCCATCCTCTTCTCCTTCCCAAAAACAGTCATTTCACCTCCCTTTTGATTTCCCACTTCCACATAGAAAATTCTCATGCTGGAACCAATACCTTGCTCGCTATCCTCGGTCGAGAATTTTGGATTTTATCCGCTCGCCGCGCCATTCAGCATGTTATTTTCAAGTGCCTTCCTTGTTACCGCCTAAAGGCAGCTGTCTCCCAACCTCCAATGGGCGACCTACCCAAGGACCGTGTTACAGCGGCTCGCCCCTTTGATGGCGTCGGTACTGACTTTGCCGGACCATTTTACACCAAAGTTCAATCGTACCGTAACCGGAAATTGGTAAAGAGTTACCTGTGTGTGTTTGTTTGCCTATCTACCAAAGCTGTTCACCTTGAAGTTGTGTCTGACCTTACTACTGAAGCCTTTATCGCAACCTTTTCTCGCTTCGTATCGCGTCGTGGCCTGCCTAGCCTAATCCGATCCGACTGTGGCCGAAATTATATCGGTGCGAATAACTACTTAAAAGAATTAGAGTCCTTTTTGACACAAAATCAAGGAACTATAGGTTCCCAACTTTCGCGAAGGAACATTAACTGGGTTTTCGATCCTCCTGTTTGCCCTCATTGGGGTGGTCTCTTTGAAGCTGCTGTCAAGTCGGCTAAGTCTCACCTCAAGCGGGTGATCGGTGAAACTCCCTTAACCTTTGAGGAATTAACGACTGTCTTCGCGAAAATCGAAGCAGTCTTAAACTCTCGTCCTCTTTCTCCTGTCTCCTCCGATCCTAATGACCTCGAGGTACTTACTCCTGGTCATTTCCTAATAGGCCAACCTTTAACTGCCCTTCCTGAGTACCCATTCCAAGATTCGAAAACTAGCCGTCTCAGTCGATTCCAGTTGGTGCAACAGATGACACAGCATTTTTGGTCTCGTTGGCACTTGGAATACCTCAATACCTTGCAGATGAGACAAAAGTGGACTACTCCTTCCAACCCTCCTCATATAGGCGAGCTAGTTCTTTTGAAAGACGACAACCTTCCTCCTTTACAATGGCGGCGTGGTCGCATTGTAGAAGTTTACCCCGGAAAAGACCAAGTTGTTCGTGTGGTTGAAGTCCAGACTCCCACCGGAACCTTAAAGAGATCCGTAACGAAACTAGTTCGCCTTCCTATTGAATAAATCCCTTATATCTCCTACCTTTCCTTTACGTAAACATTAAGATGTTTAGGGCGGGCGATGTGTTTATTAAAGTCTCGCCGGACGCATGATATTTGCCTACCTATATCTGCCTAGCTACCTGACCCGCTCTTTTCATTACGTTAACCTCCACCAATCAACAGTTCCTTCCCGACGCTTGACTGACTGACATAAGTTTCCGCGGTGTTCGCCACGTTGCCCTCGTTATACTGTTTTCTGTGCCCATCAGTGCTATCCTAGTGCCATCAGTGTTGTGCCTACCAAGTGAGACCCGGGATCCACCTACATACCTGTATCGGCGAGAGGGTAACGTACCTAGACATACCTAACTATACAACAAACTAACTTAGCCCAGCACCTTCCATAAACACTATTTATCAGCGTCCGATTTTTTCATTCATACACAAGACAGTTTACAATTATTACAAATACAGATGCACATTGAATTACACGAAAAGAGTCTGAATTGCAATTTAAGAGCGTGTGTACACAGAGAAACCAAATAAAATTAATCTTGAACTAATAGCAAAGACCTTTCAGACTAAAAAAATAATCTAACAATCTTCGGAATAAACAATTGTGATAAAACAAAGCCTAAATGATACTCATTTATTAAGTAGTTACTGAGATTATCGCGTACTGACAAACAGATGATTAAGAGTTTTGTTTCTTCTTGTTCTCTTCATTTCATTATTTACTATCTGAAGACTAACGACTATTAATATCCTAAATAGCAGAATAAAACTCCAGCATCACTTTTAGATCTTGTTATATATGCGGACAGAGCGGGATATATGTATCCAATGGCAGCTGGTAAGGCACTGATTTATTGGCGACAAACAGTCTAACATAACCGGATCGCGGGGTGCGGGGAGGTTAGTAGCAAGCGCGCGGTCACGCACACATTCATATGTAACAGACTTTTTATCCCAATTTCCTTACATTTTACTTATATGATTCATCAAAATTAATGAATTAATTCATTATAATTTATTTATTAATAATTAATTAGTAATTTATCATATATGTTTATACGTATCTCGTCAAAACATCGCCGCAAAAACCATCGCGGTCAATAACATTGCGGCCAATTCATCGCGAATAACAACATAGCGTGACGAAAACATCGCACACCAAAACATCGCACACAAAAACATCGCATAAAAATTAAAAATATGTATGTGTATGTTAACATCGATTTATTAATAGATTGACCTTTTTATAAATTGCATTTTATACAAAACTATGATTGAAAACAATTTAATAGCGGAAGCCCGACGTGGCCGTGGTAGGTTAAGATATATCGTGGTTCTTTTTTCAAACGAAGTATAAAAATCACAGTAGGTAGTTTTAATGTTGGTCTAAGTGTGTTAGGATAAATAATTAAGTGGTGATGTGTATTTAAAATCAGTTTTTGGTAAATGTAGGTATTATTTGTGTTATAAGCAACGTGTTAAACATAGGCTTTTATTTAACATTAGTTGTGGAGTTTGACAGGTTCTTTTACATATATAGGTTTTTTTACATATTTTTGCGATGTTTTGGATCGCGATGTTTTTGGTAGGCGATGTTTTGTCTACTATGTTATTGACCGCGATGTTTTTGCTGCGATGTGTTGACGTAGAACCATGTTTATATGTATCAAATAATTATATTTATATTTTCTCCATATTTACCTGATCCCCAATTGATTATCCCAATCTTCCTTCCCTTTCCGAATAACTCGTTTCCCTAATTTTTACATGACACTGGCGAAATGCGCAAACCGCTCAACGTCATATATATAAATTCCTTACATTGACAGCAATATAAAAAGACAATACACATGTCAAAATATATTTAAAAAAAAATAAAGTCTAAAAATGTCAAAGAGGTCTTAACAACACTATTATTTAAGGTGTTACATGCAACATGTGTTACTATAGTCTATGGAAAGCATTTTCCATCCGTTGGTATGTTTGGACTGTTTTATTAAGCATGAAAGTACGTAAATAATGATATTTACGGATCCCTAATCCATTATACTGAGAGGCATTTTACTAAAACGTAGGCAAATGTAACTTCATTGTAATCTACATAGAGTTCAGTCCAGCGTCTACTTTCCTTAAAGTTTGTTCTACTCCATTAAGAAATTAGCTAAATTATTTGCAATTAGTAGCTCATAATAATACATTCACCCATGTCTAGAACTGTTGGCTATTAAGGCACGTACACACTATCGATCGAGTATACCTTATAACTTATTCAGGCTCCACGGCCCTAAACCACATAGAATATGCTTCTAAATATGACATCTTTAAATATAGATTAGCGAAAATAGAAATATAAGCCAACGAACTACATTTGTTGGCTTAAAAGGGACAAAGGACGTTCAACTGGTGAAATAACGCCATTTTTCAGAAGATCGCGCTGTAAATCAAAACCTTTTATTGGCTGACAAACAATTATGATTAGACAAAAAACCAATATTAGGTGATAAAATATTATCAAATCTTATATTGGCTGACAAACTATTATGTTTTCTATTGACTGAAAAAATATTATCGGCTGACATTCAAATCTAATAGGGGCTGAGAAAGTATTTTGGGTTGAGATAAAAAGCGTATATTGACTGACAAACTATTATGTGCTGATATAAAAATGAAATTTTGCCGTTTTTGAGAGTGCTGGGAGAAGAGAAACTCGTCTCCAATGATTTTTACAAGGTGTACCACGCAGTAGTAGTGCAAAAGGTACTCTAGTATCTATAAGTTACTGCTTACAATCAAGCGACAACAAGTTGAATACAAAACAACTACAACAGCAGCCCTTCATCATGTCCCTACATGGGGAAAAAACATAAGGAGTTTGGACCATAGCACCAACCTTTGCGATAATTGATTAGTTTTCGCCATCGAAACCAGATCGTTCGAGCAACTACACCAACGAGCTCTTCATGCTCGTATCGCTGTGGTCAAAATATATTATATTTTTAAACATTACACTCATTTCATGAAGTCCTGAAAATTTTGTTTCAGAAATCGCATCGAGAGAACAGCATCGATTCGATGGCGCGGTTCGGTTCGGCGGATCGCCGCAGCTGCTATTTGTGAGTTTAATATCTTGGACATTCATGGTAGCCTGGTACTTTGTAGTGATTTGTAAGCCCGAAAACTTTCAATTTAAAACTACAAATTTATTCTTGTAGTGTTTGTCTTAAATTTCTTTTTAATTACAATAGGCTTGGATTTGAATGGCATGATTCATAAACTTCAATTATGGATTGCTCTGTATTAAAAATGAGACCACTACCTGATTATAGTTCTTTTTCTTCTAGATAACCTAAGCTGCTTCACCCATGGCTGCAGTATAGGATGGGTATCAGGGGTACTAGGAAACGAGGCGCTGACAGGAGGCGCGTGGCTGGCAGCTCTGCCATGCCTCGTAGCCTTGCCTGCAGCGCCATTCTTCGCCTTTCTAGCAGATGCTAAAGGCAGAAAAGCGGGTGCTTTATGTATCTGCCTTAGTTTTATTGTAAGTAAATTTATCGATCTTCAAATTTATTCTGTCCCTTCTTATTGAATTGGAATAAAAGTGATGCGAATAAGTCCTTCCACCACAGAGTCTATTAAAAGCTCAAGTTGAGGAGAGTTGTATTGAGCTCAATAGAATGAGGTGTACAATGTGATTAGGGATAAAATGTTTTGTGAGCTCATCAGTTTTTGTTTCAAGATGTATGCTTATTATGCCTGTTTTGATAAAGCTTTTTGTCAGTCAGGACTTGTATAATTGCGTTTAAATGCCCCTTGCCAATTCATTTGTGTATTTCTCTTAACCACGTCTACTTTGCCCACTAAGAGATTTTGTGACAACTTTCTCTGTCGCACAGCTAGAGCGTGGAATTCCTTACCAGCACACGTATTCCCTCCTTCATACAACATGGGTTCCTTTAAAAGAGGCGTGAAAAAGCACTTTTTGGGCCGGCAAGGTGAGGGTGGCTAGGGCAGTATGTCATATGCTTCACTAGCTATCCTCACATATGGACTCCTCTACTGCTTATCATCAGGTGGTTTCGAGTCATTTGCTGAACTTAATATAAAAAATAAGTGGTCACAAACAGATCGACCATTGATATAACTACTGCAGTAGAATTATGTTGAGGTCTTTGAATCGGTGTGGTCACGAGGGGGGAGCAGCGGGTTAATGAAACGCTCCTGATTCGACATTAACATACTCCACGCACACGACACGGCTCTCGTGTTCACCCTATAATGAAGGGTTTACTAACTTACAAAATATAGGTAGCGCTGTTGGAAATGTTCTTAAATAGATTATAATTTGATGTCTATGAATACACAGGGAGTCACAGTCGGCACTTCAATGTTGCGAAATAGTTAATGTTTTATTGGAAAAAATATTTAATAAACAGTGCAAATATGGGGCATTGAATGTGTTAATGTATTTAGTGCATTACTTGTAAAGTATCCTGACATAAGTGTCTTAACAAATAATTGTCACATTACAAGTTAAACAATGAATTATAATATAATGAAACCAAATATAATATAAGAGACGACCATCACGCGTAATAGATACCTAAAAAAGCAAGTAACAGTTACATTATTGCAAGTACTAAAATGCACACATTATTGCCATTAAATTATTATTTTTTTTACCTTTTGATTATAAGACAGAACCTTGAATTCCAGATAAGTTGGTCGCTAGCAGCATGGTGTAGGCCCAGAGGCGTGTGGGCAGCGAGAGTGGCAGCGGGAGCAGGCGGCGCAGGCGCATTAGCACTCGCCCCGGTGTATTGTGCAGAGATAGCGCCAAGGACACGAGGACTAGCGGCTATACCAGCTTTAGCAAGCAGGTTGATTTATGACGCCATAAACCTATCCTATTTTTTCTTTATAAGAGCCCCGTGTTCAACAATATACGACTTTTTCCTGTTAAACTAAGCGAGAACAAAGAATTTGCTGTCTACTAACAAACAGCTATTAAAAATTATTTATGGTAAAACTTTAATTTTTACTGAGTTTGGTGTCATGGTCTCAAAAATGTTACATAACCTATAAACTTCCTCGATAAATGGACAACACAAGAAGAATTTTTCAATTCCAACCAGTAGTTCCAGAAATTACCCCCTACTACTTCACAAACTTTACCTATTTATAATATTAGTGTAGATAAAAAGGTTATCGTTATACCATCATTGAACAAAGATCTTAGAGCCTCCCCATCCACTATAACCAAATAAACTGTCTAAAAATTTAACTGTCAGTTCTGGTCAACACCACACATGGCCCAATGCCGAAGGCTTCTCGTGCACAACGAGGCACAGAAGGGCTCAAGGCAATAAAGAAGATTGGGTGACCTCCGAAACTGGTGTCATGTTGTAGATTCTATTATAAAGATCAAATGTGAGGTCAAATCTGCAGCCATTTGGGAAAAACATGATCATATCAGGTTTCACATAATTTAATATTAGTTACTTTGTTTAATCAAATCAGCGCTCAAATAGTAAGCCAGAGAACTCCTCAGATCCTAAGTAATAGATGTTCTTGTAATTATTTTCAGTTGCGGCATCCTCTTTGCTTACGCAGCAGGAGGGATTCTGTCAGCTCACGCCCTCTCGCTCTCAATGGCGGTACCACCGTGTGTACTACTGGTGTCTTTGCTATGGCTACCGGAGACACCTTCCTTCCTCATCAGCGTGGGAAGGATACAGGTGTCGTTATTATTTTTACTTTTTTTAATGAGTTGAAGGAATTCATCAAAATAGAACTTTAAGAGTTCATGTTCAGATAGAGTAAGATCTCGTGAAAGAAACCTAAAAATTTACACCACTGCGACCTACTTTCATAAGAGAGAACACGAAGAGTTTTGTTCTAGAACATCACCGTACTAGAGCTGTTATATTAAAACTTTAAATCATAGTTATTATCTTGTTAATTTCATTACTTCCAATCAATCGATTTGATAATTGTTACATTCATGATAGCGATGGGTTATTTGTAAAAAGTATCTATATCGCAAGAGCAGAACGGGTTTCTGTCTGATGTTATCTTATCTTATCTGTGTGAAAGCAGTTGTAGTATCAGCTGGGACCAACAGGTTAACTTGCTTTTAGCACCACTAATGAGCTCGATATTACGAAATGATCTTATCTCTTTATAATCAACCTAGGTGACAGTTGTTTTTTTCAATTAATGCACGTGTGGAGAAACACTTTCAACGATCCCACGCGTAATTTGGATATTACTTTTAGGATGCAGCAAAAGTAATCTGCTGGTTTGATGGCTCGGACTTTAGAGAAGACTTGACAGACGTAATCGAGCAGCAAGAAGTAAGGATCAGGACCTCCGACTGTTACGGACGGCGAGACGCCATGAGGCGGCAGGACTCAGATACCTTCCAGCCCATGCTGAAAAGAAGCAGCGGGCTGGACTCCAATTCTGATAAGAAGACTGAACAGTCTGTTTGCAGAGAACTTTGTGAGTACAGCTATTTAAGAGATCGTGACATATGAAATACCAATATGAATGTGGTATACAAGAAATAGAATATCCAAAAACTTTTAAATGTAAGGGTGCTGAACGCGTTAGAAGATACCCCCGACCCCCTCTTTAAATCTGCTCTGCCCTAACTCTATTCATTTCTTCGGAATTGTAAACTCTATTATGAACTAAATAAAGTATTAATTTCATCGGAATTCTGTATTCCTGTTTTTTTTCTTGTTTACACAATAACAAAATTTATAATGTGGTATTAACTACCTTACATAATCTTGAGCTAAATGTAGCAAAAATGATTGTGATAATTTGTCTGTATTAATGTTCATGTTAAAAGATCGACTTATATTAAGAGATACTTAAAAAGCCCAAACCAAGGGATGGTTGGATACTTCTAAAGAATAATAGCAATTATTCAGAACTTAAACAATAATCACCAAAGAGGCATCACAGCGTTCCAAAAAATTATCTTAGGTTATATTAATGTGTGTGTAATAATTATTATAAAAACAACTACAAGGAGTTCGCAACGTTAATGTTTAATGCATGTTTTGTTTATATTCTTAATATAGCCTTTAGTTAATGTAATTAATGAAGCCGTGTTACATCAAGTAAAAATAATAACTAATTTATAAGTTCATCAATAAATTTGAGCTTCTCAATAATGATCTTGTATTTTAACGTCGTCAGTTCGTCACCGACGTTCTCGCCGTGCACTATTCTCATGCTGGGTTCTGGTGTGGGCGGCAGCGGGGAGCGGCGCCGGCGCAGTCAATAGCTTCGCTGCGGCCGTGCTCCGACACTCCGCCCACGCTGTTCCTCATCTCAATCTTACTGCTTATAATTTTACTATTTATAATGGGTATGTTACTATCGTCATACGTCGTCACTTCATTTTAAGCTTGTAAAGGAGTTCCGCTTTTATTTCCATAGAACTTTTACCTTTAGACCCAAAGCGAAAAAATACATAAAAGGAAGACCTAGTGTTTCCATGGTACTTTTATGTCCTAGAGTTTGTCTTTGTAAAGTGCATCTACAGAATTCAATCATATGAAGAGATGAGAATAGAAAAGTAATTGAATATTCTTGTTCTTGTAATGTTGTAGTGTTGTCTAAGATTTCATTGGAGGTTTCAATGTAAATTTCCAGTTCTACTCCTCGTGGCCTCTTTGAAGCTTCAGAAACAGGATCTATGCTCTGTGGAACAGCTCTGGTCTTGGGCGCAGCTGTGGCAACACTTACTGTGGATAAGCTTGGTAGAAAGGTAAATTTAGTGTAAACATTATTATATCATGAAAGTCTAACAAGAAATAACTCGATTAAACATAGTAGGAAACATCCAAAAAAAAGAATTCTACAAATTCGAATTATATTTTGTCTTACAGATGTTACTACTATGGTCGTGTTCAGGCATAGCTTGCTGTCTTGCCATCCTTGGAGCGTACTGTGATCCTCGCCTCCGAATGTATTCCTGGTATACACACCGCTTGTGGCCTTACAGGAGAATCCACGAAATAAGAGAAAAACATTTAGAACTGCCCAGAAACATAACTTTAAACCTGAACGAGAATTTAACTGACACATTGTTGGATAACTATGTCAGTGACAATGAAACTTATAAAATAGATGATCGTAATTTAACAGCGGAAGTTACTTGGGTTGAGAAGAAATATGAAGATGTTGAAGATAACACTTTGTGGGCGCCAATAATGTTGTTGTCAATTGTACTGTTTCTGTACAATATTGGCTTAGGATCCGTGCCTTACGTCTTGATATCGGAGATGTTTTCAATAAATGTAAGTTTCATAATTGATAACATTTCCTTTCGTGAAAGTAAAGTAGTATAAAAATACATTCTTAAGGAAATAGGACTTTAAAGCTTTCGGAACCTCTAAAAACAACTTCTATCCTAAGAGGTCATTTCCATCCCCAATGGGAATTAACGAAATTCTAGGAGTCGAATATCTTGATGTAGGGCCAGGATTACTCCCGGAGCACGTCGACCCAATGGGATCTTTTGTGCTTTAGGAGTCGATTACTCTTTTTAGATGTATATCCTTAATGAAACCAGTTGCTGTCATTCCCCCAAAAGACATAGCTCATGTAAGTTACAACTGAACAAAGTATTATGGACACATTTATTCTCAACAGATAATGTCAGAGTTCTATTATTCGTTCGAATTATTCAATTCATCTATCCCGTCATGATATGGTAAATGGCTATTGGTAATAATGTCCGCTAGACGTTTCATTTCCGCAGCTTATATATGTACTACCGTTGAAAACAGACCTTCCTACGTGGGACGAGCGCATGAGGTCACGCCACCTACATAAGGCGAGTTGGGAGGTGAACGCGGTTTGATCTAACAACCCGAACCGGTGGCTTACCGTACCTTCCAAAGCCGAGTACGAGAGAAGAAGTTTTTATTGACACATCCAAGGACCAAATATGGTCAAAGTAACTTTGATATTATAATCGGAACTAGCGTGGTCGAACCATTACTTCAACGAGCTCGTCTCTTCTATTTTAACGTTGGTAGTACAACTATTATTATTTTCTTCTTAGTAATATTATTTTCTGTTTCAGGTCCGAAGCCTCGCGTCTAGTTTCCTCATCTCCTGGATGTGGCTGAGCAATTTCTTCCTTCTTCGCTATTACGGCACTATTGCCGTCTCCTTCGGCATCCACAGCACTTACTACATCGGCGCATGCGCTACTTTCATTGGGTCTTTATACACGCTTCTTATTATACCAGAGACTAAAGGTGGGTTTCTTTAAGATTCTTTAAGATATCTGAGTTTATTAGCTTGCATAGCATTTGTTCCTCATGTAGTTAGTTGTTATATCTTATCTCTATATATGTAATATTGATATAAGAACCATTTTGTATAATTAGTGTATACATATATTAAGTTATATATGCAGGTATATGACTGTACTTATTTATGTAGGTATAGTATAGTCACTTCAAAATGGATAAATATCTCAAACCCCAATGACGGATTGACGAAAAGATCTCTATTAGTGATAAGTGATTTTTTATACACTTACTATTTACATTTATATTTAGTCTAGTAAAAAATGTATGTATTCATTAATACTCTAGCTGAGTTCCAAAAAATATATTGAATCAACTTTAGGCCTTGACCTTCAAGTCTTATAGCTATTACAATGGTAGTTTGAATAAGTTTTATTACTTATTCAAACCCTGAGAACTTTGTATCATCAACAACCTACCATGGACACCATCTATTCAAAGTAATCCGAAGTGACGTAAAGTGATAGATAGGGTTGCCAACCGTGCTTTAATATATAGTATAGTACTATATTTGAGGTCTACGTACTATATACTATAGAGTAAAATATAGTAAGCAAAAATATTATACTTGTTTATTTTTTCCTTTTTTCATAAAATACAATTTTTTATGTACTATATTTTTTATAACTTATTTTGGAAAATACTATATGTCGCCGATGAAATGTTGGCAACCCTAATCATGGAGGCAATAACAGTTTTGAACAGCACGTCAGTTGGAAGATTTTCTATACAAAATTAGTTTAAATTTTATGCATAGTTCTAAGTACGTGAAAATACACATGTAGTTTATTAACTACAATAGGAGTTTACTTATAGCAACCATGGCCATTTTTTAACAAGGAGGAATTCGTTTACGCACGTCCCCTCTATTAGCTAAGCGGCGGGTGTGTATGAGGCTCACCCAGTGCCTTATAAATCGCTACTGGGAATACCCCCAAAAATCCCCAGTATCTTTATTACCCTTCACGGGGGTGACCTGGGTTCTGGCGAAGGAATGCACTAGATCGTCTCCAGGTGCTCTACCTGATGACCAACCTTTTCAAGTTTGCGAGCCAATTCTGATTTCAGTAAAACCGAATAATAAGGAAAATTCATATAATGAAAAGCAATCTGTAATTTATGCAATTCACGTTCGAAATTTAAATTCCAATTTAAACATGGCCGCCAAGAACAGTGCCGTTATCTGCACGTTAATCTATGGTATTGATAAATAAATGAATCATACTATTTTAGCATGTTCAATTTCTATTATCAATTTAATCATTTACAGGTAAAAGCCAACAACAGATTGACGAAGCGTTAGAAGGACCTCTTTTAGTGCTGAAAAGGCGAAAGAATAGACAATGACCTTTTTGGAAAGTATTGCAAATGTTTTGTGTATTATGAGCCTCAACTTAATAAGACAAGGAGTTGTGCCTATAAATCATCGCCACTCTTTAATACCTTGTAGCATTAAGGGCAGGTATAAGGGAGTACGTATATGGAAAAGTGTCAATATGAGAACCCGTTAAATCTTATATGAATTCAGAACTTAAGTTAAATGTCAGCCAATATTTGAACGTAATACAACATATTGAAATACTTACTTTTAAGAATAGCCAAAGATGTTTGAATTCTAATTTATGAACTTTATGTTTTATAATAATTATAATAAAGTTATTTTTTCATCATTATCATTATCTAAAACGTTTAGTACTCTAGTACATACATTGAAATTAAAAGTCCAAATTTAAACAGATCCCACTAGTAACCCCAGATTTCGTATGAATGCGACGTTGTGCGGACAGTTCTTTTACCATAATTGCGATGTGAAATAGTGTACCCATAAGGGACACAGGCGCCAATGCAATAGGTGTGCGAAATGAAATGTCAGCGGCACAATTATTAAGAAATAAGTATTCTTGATTTGAGTATCCATAAGATAGTAGGTATACCAAGGTAAGGTAGGTGTACTAAGTCAATAATCACATCTATGGTATGTCAAATCACAACGATGAAAATAAAAATAAACGCTGCCGGGGATCGGATCGACCTTACTCATAAGTAATTGTCAATTATACGCTTTTTTCATTCTAGAAAACTTTCTTCAACCTTCAGCCCGTTTTTTGTGAGTAGGAATGCGTTTTCGGCCGTACCCGCCACTAGCTAACAACAGCCGTGTGTACGGTTCGCTCAGTTAATAATAGTATTAGCTCTTGGCCCAGTAAAATTCCGCGGTAGCTCCGTTGCCTTTCGCAGGGGGTGACCATACGATCAACCATCCGCCCAACTCTTGATTCACTTGTATTCCATCTCATCGCATTGCATAAAATCAAAAATATATAGATTGAGCTAATTGAATATTTACTTGATGTTGTGTAGTTATTATTAAAAATATCTGAAAATTAAAATTATTAACAATATCTATGATATATTCATACTATATTACATGTGCAGTGCAAATGCAACACTATGTAGGTAGATAGCAATTTAACAAATCAGAATTTTGGGATAAGTTTTTACAAAATGTTTAATGAAATGAAAAAGTGAGTTTTGTAATAGCCTGTCAGTAAGAAAATTTTCCGTATTAAATTACCAATATCAATTTCAAATTATTGTTTTTTAGCTTTTCTTTGGGATTTTACCTGTTGTTTTTTAAATTAAAGTGAACAAAACATTATATAAATAAATCGATCAAGCCATGTTTTAGTTTTAGCTAGACTCACAAAGAATATTCATTTGTATATTTATATGTGAAAAAAGAAAATAAAACCGTTTGAAAGTACAATATAGATATATACTTGTTAAAATTTATATTTTCAAACTTTACAATTTTCGCCAATAACTTTATTAAATTTTATTTTCAAATATCACATTTGTTGTCTCGTCTCGCATATATTCTATTACATTAGTGGGCAACTCGCAACATAATATATTTTTATTTATGTATACTATATATTAATTTCCCTACTGTACACATTTCTTCAATCCTGAGGCTCATTTTAATATAATTGTCGAAAATAAATCAATTATTCATGGAATTGACGAGTAGATAAACAAATTAGACACCAATATTATATTGTATGGATGTATGGATGTATGGATGTATGGATGTATGGATGTATGGAGGTATTATATTAATATTAAGATTGTATAATAAGTGTACAGTAATTGGGTTACTGCCAAAATGAGATGTGTTCAAATAATTTAAGGGGTGTGTATTATATGGGCTCCAAAAGTCTATAGTACGGTCTCGTTAAGAATGCAGTGAGTAATCAGTGCAACTGCAGGATAAAGGTGTATTCGCCGTATTGTATTTTTAAAGATGAATTTTAATTGATTTATATTAATACTCTTTCAAATAAACTTTTGAACAAAATCTTTAATATAAATATATATTTTATATACAATAAATTGTAACGTATTAGTTTCCTTTGATTCTATAAGAATATTAAAAACTGTTTTCTTGGATGCACTGCATGTAGTTGCTATTTTCTGTACTATAATGTCCATAGTCGTATTTAAATCACACTAAACGTAAATTACATTTCTTTCACCGCTGTCAATTACCGTACCACTTTTATATTTAGTAATGGGGAGGTATTCATTTTTTTAATTTAATTCAGTTACACACAAAGCACAGGGACACAACCGTTGCGTTTGAAAGTATGCGTCCAACTGGACACTGTAAACTTGATTTTATTCAAATTAAGAACGATCTGTTAGGGAGCGTGGCAAGGCCGTCAGATAAGTATGACTCACTGCATTCTTAACGCGAACGTACTTTAGTTTTTAATTCGACGAACTTGTTTGACAACTCAAAAAACACGAATGTTGCCAGATTAGGGCTACGCTTCTGCTGGTAATATCCACTTTCAAGAAGGTTTTTGGTAAGGAGAATGATTGTTTTTTTATTTAATTCATAGCACAATAGTACAATGAAAATATCTTTTTTCGACTTATACTTTATGGATATCCAAAGAGGTCCTATGCTTTCAAAAAAAGATTGGCATGCAATCTTCATTAGCTAACTTCGCTTCAGTGTTCACTAAAAACGTGGCAGAAAAATAAATGTGAAAAAATTTAAATCGTGAATCATGATAATAATAACATTTTTCATAATACATATACAGTGACTAATTATTAATTTATTTCCTTCCTAAATTGAGTGAAGTTCGTCAATGGCGACTCCACTTTTGCTATATTGTATTTGCCCGTATAGTAGCTTAGTAATTATTTTATGTCGATGTTAAAATACGGGTTGAGTTTATCGACATCAAAATATCGACATTAAAATGGTTCCACTATCTATCAGTGCTCCTCGGATTATAAAGTATACTTCAAATAACCATTACCTATTGGAAGAACATAAAAGAATGGCCATAAAAGGCTTATCTAACAGAAGCATTTTATAATCATATATATATTTTAGTCAAGTTCGTTAGATTGACATTTAAAACTAAATACTGTATAAGACTCATAAAATGGTTAACGAGTCTCACGATTATATATATACCAGGATATCTATTTATCTATTTGAAACAAAAATTGTCTGCTCTGTTTGTAGTGGGACTTCTTGGCACAGTCTCACAACCTGATATATCTTGATAAATGAGAAATCCTTGTTGATTAAATATAAATTTTATTTATTCACTTCAGCTTGATAACACACAACTTGCTAGTATGATGATTTTAAAGTGAATGAAATGTGAATAATAATTAGTTTATACAATATAGGTACAATGTAGCTGACGCGATAAAATGTACGGTAATTAGACCGTACACTGTTAAACAAAAGTATTTGAAGTCCAGTTAACATACTTAGTCTTTTGAACACTAGATGAGATGTCTCAGTTAATGTCGGCGCCAGCGCAACTTATTCGCCAACAAATAAATATCGTTTCAAAATTATTTATTGTAAAAGTAGAGTATTTAATTTTATTCAATAGTAAACAGAGATTTATTACATTTATACGAGTTACTTTGCAGCAGCGAAAACTCAACCTGTTCCTGATGTGTAAATCATTTGAACGGGATTTAAAAAAACGATTCCATTCGCTTGCACAACATGAGAAAGAAATAAAAAGATTTTGTGTGTAAAGAATTCCTTTTTTATTCCTAATTTTATCCGTATGTTGTTATAATATAATGTATACTTATGTTATGCAAGCAAGGCGCTGCCATGATTGCTTGAGTTGTAAGATTTAGATAGAATAATTAATTAAGCCAAGCGAGTAATCAATACCATTCTTTATAAGCCTGGTAAGAGAGTTAAAAATACAGCAGCAAAAGTTTACTTAAATATATATTAATTGTATAAGTGAAATGTTTAATATATAATATATAAATGACAATTAGATATTAATTTTTATAGTAAATTTTATTTTGGTTAATATAATCAATTTTTAAAACCAATAAAAGTTATAAAATCCTTACAACTACCTACATAATTGTATAACTGTAGTAATAATACGGGAGAGCCAAATTTTAAATTAGGAACGTTAATAAATGAATTTGTTTTGTATGAATGAAATAAAGAGCTTTAAATGTGTTGTAGTTACTTTTTTAAAACGAAGCTGTTTTCGGACCTTCCCGCCACTCTCTACGCTAGGGCTGTCTAAACCTGATACTACCCAGGCCAAAAATAACTTAATAGACTGTAGAGCCGCAAAAAATACACTTGAAACTTTTTAAAGAGAAATAAAAGTACAGATATCATATGTTATTATTAATAGAATTATTAATTTTATTAGCTTCCATTGACTCATTTTTACGATGCAGTCAATATCAACATTAATATTAGTTGATGCTAGACGCAGTACACGTACGAGTGACTTATCTGAATATGAAGATCTATATTTGAAGTTAACATTTTTTCGTAGAAACAACGTTTGTTCGTAGAAACGCTCGCCAATAAATTAAAATATCAATTCTACAGACAATTCCAATTTCCTGTTCTTCCCTAAACTTAACCTAACTTCCCTGCTACTAAATAGATTTAGTAAAAGGTAATTTTTCGTATTTACGCTTGATATAACTCGTCGCGGGCCGTGCTCTGGACAGTCCTTGTCTAAGCGACGGGCGCGCGTGCATCTCGCCCAGCGGCTACAATGATACGAGGAATTCGCATTTAAACTCCCCGGTACATGGCGGGGGCGATCTGACCACAAGATTACTGCGGCTGATCTGATGGATGGAGGGCCACCAACCGCACCTTTACCAACTAAAACCTTAATATGGCCATTAAATATAGGGACAAAAAGGTAAGGGGTGTTTTCATCGAATTCCTACACCAAGAACCCACTTCGCCCAAATAACAGAACCTACGAACATCTATCTATCTAGACGCGGTAGGGCGAAACCTATGGCGTCGCATAAAAGACAGACTAGTTCTGCATTTGCCAAACAATTCTAGTTAAGAAATAAGTGTATATAATAGTGTTCAGTAAAAATAAATCTAATAGAGCTAAAACATTAATAATAAAATTAACCTAAGCCCAATTTTCCAATCTAATAAAAGCGCGGACCAAAGAGTCCGCAGACGGTTAGTCATTAAAAATAACTATTTAAAATAATAATACACAGTTCCTTTACCATGATTTATTTAATAACACAATAAATAAAATTCGAATCGAATATCACATTTTCCATTTGCTTACACAGACAAATATAATATTTTTGGTAACAAAAATCATTTTTTACACTTTCCGAGTGAGAAGTGAATTGGATCCTAGAATACTGATCTTAGTTTTAAATTTGATCAGCGCCTAATAACCGTTTACTAAAAATTTGAAGAAGAGTAACTCTTTCTCCTAATATAAATAAAAACGATAACAAATTTACGAACTACCAAATCACTTAAATTTACATACTCACGTAACCATAAATATCGATAAAAACCCACGCAGCAAATTTCAAAATTTTATTTAGTTACCCTTTTCTCTTCTTTACGGAGAGAAAGAGATGTATATAGAGATGCATTAATTTAGATTTAACGAATGTAATCCGATACACATTGTAAAGATGACGTGGATTGTATTAGCATTTTCCAAAGCCAAATTGAGTTTTCAATCCCTCTGCTTCAACGACAAGACATAGGACATTAACACTATTTGTAAAATTTTATTTAGTTAATTTATGAAGCACCTATAGACCAGAAAAATATTGATATTGGTCCCAATTCTGTTGTGCACGAACATAATTTAATTTAATTTCAGTACGATTGCATTAAAATACAATTTTAAAAAGATAGATCACTGGTGACGTCATTTGATGATTCTAAAATGAGACTTAAGTATATACACTTAAGCCTGTTACAAGTTTACAAGCATCAAGGTCCGTATTTACTTTTAGGATCGTCAAGTTAGTGATTGTCAACTAACTTGACGATCCTAAAAGTAAATCTTTCCCTTTTGTATTGAATTGAATGAAAGAGGCAAAATGTAAGTTTAATTTAAGAAAATGGCAGCAGAATCGCCGCCATTTTGGATATTTATTTTTTGCTTATTTAGTCTTTGGAAACTTAACGACCAGTCTTTTATCTATTTCACATGGAACTTCTATAACTTTATTAAAACTAAATAACTTATAATTAAAATGAATCTAACAAAATTGTGGCACTTTTATTCTACTTTCCGAATAAACAAAAATCATTAATATCAACAAAATCCCTATTTCTTTTTATATAAACATATGTTATACGTATTATCTGCAAGTGATGTATTGATCAAGCAATAATTTTAGTATTTTGATTTGAAAATCATCAATAATTGTATTTTTTCTTCTAGACTAGATTTTATCATTTGAACAGTTATTTATTTAACACTATATTGAATATGCATAGCAATATCAGACAAAAAACAAAATGGTGTTAATATGGCAATCAATAAAATTAAATAAAAGTAACTACCGTTCTTAAAACAATAGCTGATTGTGATATTATAACTAAACTTGTAATTTGTCATACAACTTTAGTACACTAAAAATACAGGTGATTCAGTATCGCATACAAGTACCTAAAAATATTTTCAACTATTTAGTCTTTTGTATTTGTTTAGATTTTTCGAAACCCTTCTACTGCCCTAACTAAAGACAGAGCTAAAGCATCTGCGGAATTAATCTGAGTTAGAAAAATATAACCTACTTTAGCTATGTAATGAGTATTATAAGATCTATTGCATTTACGTTGTAATTGTAAATAATTTATGTAAAACGTGATGTTTATATTCATTGCTTTCATTCATTTTTTGGTTGATTTAATAAAACCTTATTCAGAATTTATTTCAAGACAAACAGCCCGAAAGAGGTCTCATCGATTCCTAAACATTGTCTTTATAAGGCTTTGGTTTCTTGTAATTCTAGTTCCTAATATCTATTTTAAAATTTGTTGCAAAATATACATAAAAGGATTAATTTAAACATTTAGACATCACAGCCTAACTACACCTTGGCATATATCATCATATAGTTTTTGAGTGAGTGGTAAATATTCCCCAGTTTTTTGATCAAGAAAATACATTGGATCGTTGTGTGCATTCAACATAAAAGCTTGTTCCATTAATTCTTTCTTTTTCAATTTGAACGTTGCTGTTAAAGGTGACTCTGGCATTATTCTGAGGAATAATGGTCTGGCGTAGGCGGGAAGAGAGGACTTTAAACCTTTGGCTAAGACAGTAACATCTAGTTTCTTTTCTGGATCAGCGATAGCAACCATTCCAGCTTTTCCTTCGACATGTGGTACCTGAAAAAAATAACAACCTTTTATACCACTTAAAACAGATTGGAAAAACAAAATCAAGACAGCCAAAACTATGTATCCTTATGTCTTTCTACTTGAAATTGACTAAAAAGGTTAAAATTTAAGATAATAACTTTAAATTTAGTTTTTAACCTTACTCAGAAATATATCATTTCGTACCTTTACTCCATACACGACAGCGTCCTTTAGACCAGCCAGCGAGCTCAATACTCCTTCAACTTCCGATGTGGATACATTTTCACCACGCCACCTGGAATTTCAATCGAAAGGCTGAGTTACAGGGAAAATATATAGAGGACTATTTATAACCATATTTTAAAATCAGGTCGATAGATATGGTCCATGAGGAAAACGTGTTAAGTTGGACGTACTATTAATTCTGGAGCTGATAATAATTGTTATAAGGGTTGCTAGTGTAGACCGTTAGGGCTACATGAAAATAACATTTTAAACACAACATCAACCCTATGTCTTTGAACTTTGAAGTTTCTGTCTAGATCAAATGCCGACGCTTTGTTTTGAAAAGAAACTCTCACCTAAAAGTGTCGCCAGTCCGATCCTTAAAATAGAAGTATCCAAAGTGATCCATGACCATTATATCGCCTGTATTGAAATAGCAATCACCCTCTGTCTTCACATTCCTAACCATTTTCTGCTCTGAAGCAGTCTTGTCTGCGTACCCAGCGAATGTGAGGATCGCCTTTCGTGAATCTATTTTCCCTAATAACACCCCTGTAAAGATATTTGCGTGTGTCATTTAGAAGCGATGGTATTGCAACAAAACTGTCTCAAAAGCATCACAAAGTATTGACATGTTTATCATTTTTATAGACAGTAAAATGACTAAATACCTGGTTCATGAGGACCACAACTGATACACCGCCCGTTGCTGTCCCTTATTATCTGACCTGTGATTTCATCACACCTAAAAAATACCAGAATATTTTAAAATCAATTGTTATCTATCACAAATGTTTGTAATTTTGTAGATTTTGAATTACATACTTGACTAAAGTTAGCGGATATATAGAAGAGACCATCCGACTAAGGAAACCGATAGCGCCAACTTTTGAATCCAAATTTACTGAAAAAGTGGAAAATTATTTGAATTATTGGAGTGCGACAATAAAAAAAACGCCTTGTAAATCTGTCTTATGAGTAAATTAATAAGTTTCTAGACTTTTCGAATATTAAAATAAAACACAAATCACTTTTAATGACATAGATAATCCAACAAGCATTAAGAGCTATTCTATTCCGAAAACAAGAGCTAATATTATCTCTCATGTCCTGCTCATCTAACACTTTCCAGCAAATCAACTCCTCAACCGCTTATCATCAGGCGGTGTCGAATCATTTGCTGAGCTTCTTATACAAAAATAACAGTCGTAATTAATAAGAGTGGAAAAGCAGGTGGGGTGGAGGTGACACTGTCTACCATATTATACGCTTGTATATATAACTTAAATTTACTCTCTTCAGCGTTCAGTAATAATTATTTACCCAAATTGCTATTTCCCTCGGTGGCTCCATAGAACTCTAACACTCTCTTCACGCTGAATCTCTGAACAAAGTCCTCCCAGATCTGCGGCCTTAGTCCATTCCCGATGATAACCTTGACCTTGTGGGCGCGGTCGTTGGAGCTAGCAGGAACAGCCATTAAGTAGCGACAGATCTCGCCTATGTATTGTGCTGCCTAAAACAATTTTTTGTGGATTTATAGATATAGAGAGTAGATAAAAAAACTAGTGCCTTTTGAAAACTCACCGTACAGCCATGCTTCGCTGCATCACTCCAATAATTTGACGCTGAGAATTTCCTCAGCACTACAGTACAGCCTAAGGACAAGCACTGGCCAGCCCCTAACACCCCTCCAGCTGTATGGTGGAGAGGTAACGGATCGTAGATCACGTCAGCTGAAGTTAACTGTGCTGAGTTGTATACCCCGAGCGGGATTAAGAGAAACCTGGTAGGGAGACAACAAGGTTAAATACATCTTAATTTTTTAGTGTATAAGTATTTACTTAACCACGATAACGGTTACTTAATGTCATTGCGCGTTGAAACCACATGATGAAACTGACAAAGACTTTTAGAACGATATTAGGATTGTTAATAGTAAAGTAGGGTTGTGAAGTTACTTGTTACGTATCATATATTAGCGGAATCAAAAGATGCACATTGCAATTTCGCAGTAAAGGCTAAGTAAGCAAGGTCTATATCAATATTAATAGACACAGATTTTCTAAATTCTTATCTTATCAGACTTGTGTAAACAAGACAAAACAGATGAGAACTTTGCTATTCATAAAGCAATCTAATACTGAATACATAAAGTTGATTTTAGTTATAAATCTGTAAGCTGAAATCAAATACTGATAAGTATTTATCGAGCACGATTTAGCTATCGCATTTTGCAATTATCAGAGTAATTTGCAATAGTTATTGCTGTCATTCAAATTTAAAACTGGCTATGAAATTGCATAGACGAATAGGAAGAAGGAAGGAATTTTAGTTACTTGTGAAAACTAGAGACGTGATAATATCTCTTCAAACCCAAAATAAAACGAATCCAGAGTTTTAGGTCATTGAGGAAGGGAATACGTGTGCTGGTATGTAAGTACGACAAAAAAAATTTACTGAGTCTCTTTTGTGACTAATAGTTGGATAACAATGCAATGTTATTTATTAAGAGTTAATACTACCTTCTTCCTAATGTAAAAATTATGATCTCACCGAATATTTGTAATAATAGCCGCTTTTGGGAATCCAGTAGTTCCACTAGTGTAGATAAAAAGCAGCGTGTCTCTAGGTTTAGCTGGAGTAGCGTCAGTAAACGGTTCCGCGGGCATCTCGCTCAGTTCATTCGCAAGGGGTTTCGAATTCTGTAGGATAGGTGAGTCTGGTCGTTCGACAGAGTTAAATTGATAGGTGGGTATATCTGGTATCTCACTTTGGATTTCTTTAATAGCTGAAAAAGATTCGAAAGATTAGTATTAACATTTTTCAAGATTTCAATTCGGAAAGCTTATTAAAAGTATTATTTATCGTCTCTTAGTGGACTGAGATTCTATTTCAATTAGTTTCATTTAATTGATAATAAAATTATTAATTCTTGAAGCGTTCAAGCGGAAGCAGGTAGATCTAGTAAACTACCTATCATATCTTATTGTCGTAATAACATTACGAATTATATGGGATATAATGTCAAATGTACCTTTCTAACTAATGACTATCCAAAAATGTGTGTAGCTGCAAATGGTTTTTATTTTGTTGCCAATTTAAATAAATAGTAGCATCTATGTAGGTAGTTGAATAATTTTCCTCGGAGAGGCAATTTGACGTATCTTTTGTTTGAGTAAACAGGACTTTATTATTAAGCCTGAAGTTAGTTGAAAGTTATATTTTTATGACTAATTAGTAATCAATAAGCATCATGAAAGACTAACCAATTTTTTAACCTTAAGTTTTTTTATTCGAACTTTAGCTTTACCTCGAAGACAATCAATTCACCATAGATTTCTTACTACATTACTTTAAATAATAATCTCGTCTTCTCATAAATAATAATCTGAAAACTTATCTTTAGTCCACTCAAAAATGTAAACATTCTTATCTGATTTGCTTCTATTAAGATATGAATTCGTACTTTCATCGCTTATTCTTATTGAATTTTTTTTTCGAGCAGGTCAATGTCTTCTCTATTCAAAAATATGTTTTTATAATTTGTGAATGACGTAATTTTTATAAATGGATGGACACATGGAGATTGTTATTTCCTGACAAATATGGGCAGTTGATTCATCATAATATTAATTTAAACCCAGGTCCTAGATTCATGTTGTAGTAAGGAGCATTACTAAATTATTGAAATTATTACGACAACCCACTCGATAAGATAAAGTAAGTAGTAAGATTCACTTCATACTGATGTGTTGACATTCCTGAGCCAGGAGATGTTAATACTTCCCATAAACTGTAATAACACTATGTCTCGTTTACACCAAAACAGAGAGCTTCAATGCCGCAATAGGAGAGTCATATCACTCTATTAAAAGTAGTACCACGCAGACGAACCTACACGTGGGTCTACCACTTAAATCAGTCGTATGACGCATATTCAGTATTCATTAGTTTAACGAGGTACTCACCATCTCTCATCTCATCCCCGAAGATCAGAGCTTTGCAACCAGCTATCTTCAGACAGTGTATAAGCTGGGAGCCTCTTAAGTTGGTGTTCACTAAGGCAGTCGTCACTCGCATCTTAGCCAGACCTAGCCATAAGAAGACGTATTCCGGTTGTGTCTCCATGAACAATGCAACCACTTCACCACTTTTGAACTCCTGATGCTTAAAGTACCACGCTACGCGGTTACTAAATTCATCTCCCTGGTAATTTTAAAATTATGCATTTTAATGTTGAACAAAATGCTCGAGTCAAGAATATTTCTGGAAATTTTGTGATATTATTCAGTTTAATATTAAATGATTTATTGGTTGATAGCATATGACTTAAACTTTGCAAAGATATTACAACATACCTCTTTGAACGTCATTGCCCTGTCGCCCATGATGAAAGCTTTTTTATTGGGGGACCACTTGGCCACCTCTGCCCATCTAGCTACCACACCTGTGCCTCTCTTCTCCCAGATCCACACCTGGAACATTGTCCTTAGTAGAACTCGGAGACCCCTGTCAATAAACAAATATTGGAACTATTTAATGCCACACACGCTACAAGGAATCGTTTCGATCATATTGTACCATTTAACATGCAATATTATATCAACTGCTGGACACCGTTCTAACTTGATTGACAACAATAGCAATTACAATCAGGATAAACGGAACGCCTTTCCGAAGCCCGGAGGGAAATTTTGATTGGTCTGTTCGGAATTAGCAATATAGCATTTTCTAAATCTAGAACTAAAACCTCGAAGTACTAAACTATCATCATCAACACCTTATAACAGTCCCACTGCTGGGCAGAAACAACAGAGGAAAAATGTGGAGTTTGGACTATAGCACTACCATGATGGTTCAATTCGACTTGATGTGTTAGCGGGTGCCGTATCAATCAGTACCAACGGCTTTTACTAACCCATCCTGCAACCAGCAATAGCGAAAGCTGCTTTGTTTCTGAAATCGAAACCAGAGCGCTCAAACTACTACACTAACGATCTACTCGATACTCCTTAACTCAACTATGACTCAATCAAATTAACATTCCCCATCTTCTATGCCATCCATTTCCTTGGAATAGGCGGTTGAATGATCTAGGGTTTGTCATTAATGTTTTTGTACTTATTATTTCCTAGTTCCAAGGGGATATGACTTTGGTTATCTAAGGATTTGACAGATGGAGTAGTCGGATGGAACTCAAAATGACAATCATTTTGAGTTCCATTTTCAAGGAGAAATCGCTTCTCAAGATCTGTTCGCCATGTCTGAAATAATATTTAATTATTTAAAAGTTAGCCACATAATAAGGTACTAAGACCTCAGAACTTCAAAGGGTTTGTCAAAGAAACATTAAACCTAAAAGTAAACCTTATTATATAATCAAAGGCGTAAACATTGTAATCATTCAATCATCGAATATTTGCTCAGAAGTAGACACCTCTTCAGCTGCGTTGCGGTCCTAGTAATTGAAATCATCCGGCCGTAGATCGCGACTGATCATGATCATCAAAAAATAGGGGAAGAAAACGTCAAGTGTGAGTGGATAAATTGGATAGCAATAAAATAAGTAAATTTAAATTTCTTTTAAAAATTTTACCGTTGAAACGAGTAGTTGGATGACGAATTGGTAAATTCGTTACTCAACAAAATACTTCTAATGCTAGACCAAGGATATTTTTGCCAGAATTCGGTAGTGTTGTGTCAAGTATTATATATTTTATTCCGAATATTGTACCGAAATTAATATTTGATATAAAAATGTTATAGTTTTGTAACAAGGATCGCTTCATATTTCAATACGGGATACATAATTCAGAACCAGTTTCGTGACTTTCGGTAAGATTATCTTAATATGGTAATTACGTTAAAATAACTTCAATGTTATCATTACATCATTATTATTTAAGAATTTTATTTATCCCGAAATTTATCGATAAAATTGCTGCCCTATAGGTGCGCGGCACTTTACACCGGAAACCTAAAGTAGTATTGAATAAAGAAATATGTGTCATGATTTCCTTTATAAAGGCACTTAAAAACAAGAACTATGTTTACCAAAAAGCAAATTTTAAGTAAATCTATAATTACATGTGAAAGAGACTATCTATTTCATTAAAAATGTTAAATCAATATATTATATCATATATAAGACGATTATTTACATATCGGATATTTTATCGTTTTACTGCTAAGATTTATTTAACTAATTGTTAACACTAGATTTACCAGACCAGTCATTTAGACTGGTCGTATAATTTCAATTCAAAATTCCTACTATATTACACATTTTTTTTCAGAAATGATGTTATGACTTTTGTACCTATAATTAGAGAGTACGTTATATAAACTTAATTTTATTTTATATACATTAGTAACAAATATAATTTTTGTTGTTGACATATATTCAAATCGCTGGTATATCTAGTGTTAAAGTTGAAAAACTATATTTTCTTTCGCAAACCAAAGTGGCAAAGTGCCTTGTTGTTCGCTTCGGGTAGTCAGAGCATGAAATTTCTTTACCCTCGGATTCCCTTCTTCATGAAACATGGATAATTTCAAAACAGGTATCAGTAAGGTGGAGGTATATGGTGAGTATGGCGTTGGCTCCACTAGCTTACTTTGCATATCAACTCATACTGCTTACCGTCAGGTGGAATCAAGTCATTTGCTATGCTTTTCCTCAAAAAAAAAGTAAAAATAATTCGTTTCCATTTCAGAATCCAAAAAACCACAGAGCCACATAATAATATGTAAGTATGATAGAATAAATTAAGTCATTTTGTTTTAATTATTGACAAAAACCGGTGGGTAGGTATTACTCGAAAGAAATATTAAGGAATGCGTGTAAAGATTGTTTAAAATATTCACATGCACTTGTTATGAAATCGGTTATTCCTTGTAACTTAAGTATGTGTTTACGATCAAATGGAAATTGAAAAAAAAACTAATTGTTTAAAATTATCAAGTTGTTTCAGGCAAAATAGTAAACCATAGAAAGCTCACTCATAAAAAAATCAATCTATGATTGTTGCATGTTGAAGATAATTATTAGCAGTATTTCAATGCTATATTTGTTAACCCATGTGTTCGTTCTAAAATGCACACAGATGCACACAGGCATGCTAAGACACCTTTATATACTTTTTTCATCTTAAATAATTAAATATAATTTTTGAAATGCATACGAACGCAAAATTTTCTAGCCGTAATGACGGACATTATCATATACTGTTTAAATAATTTGATTTCATACATTCTAATTTAGATTTTTTAATCAAGAAAATTATAAATCAAATGAAGATCAATCTAATTGGTTTTCACCTGACTGCCCTTTATTTTATATATTTATACCATACTTTAGGCATTAATTAAATTCACTTGATTAATTCGATTAAATTTATCATTCAATCGGTTGAGTTAATTTGATGAAACGTTTACCAGGTAGACATAAACCAATAGGTATTTACGTAACTGTCGCGCCACCGGACGCCGACTATAAACGCATTGTGCGAAGGTGCCGGTTGAACCTTGGCCTCTCATAATCTCCTGGTAACTGAACGCGTGCACATGAATAAATAAATATAGGGAGATTACTTTTAGCCATATATCGTTTTGAACCTTTTATCGGTTGCAGGTAACAGTTAACCCGTTGTAAAATTATCTGGCTCATAAGTACAATGGAGAGATATAAATTCAATACACAGGAATTTAAATTATGTATTATTATTATTTTTAATTATGTATTATACCATCAACAGTGATGTTTATGCTTGAATGAAAACTTGAAATAAATTATCGAAGATATTTAGCCGGCGGGTAACGAAAACCGAAGCTACAAAATCTCACTTCTTAGATTCCAATTATTTACAATATTTATAAAAACCGTTAGACGATGGAAATCTAATTTTGTCTGGATTTTAAGGTTTCACAGGTACGTCAAGTTGTCTGGATTATAGAATATTCGTTAATGCATAGCTGGTTTCAGTTATGAATAAGTGTTAAGTGTGGTAACACGATTATTTGTGCTTTTTTGTAATAAAAAAAACGCAGCAAATGTCACCGTCATGTCTGTCACCTCAATGACTGATGGTATGAGGAGGCCATATGTGAAGATAGCATGTGCCCTCTATACGACATACTGCCCTAACCACTTCCACCTTGAAAAAGATGCCTTTTCATGTTGTGTGCTTCCTGGAAGGGAATCCGAGTGCCGATAAGAAATTCCATGATCTATCTGTACGATATACAAACGAGCACACCTAATCTCTTTTTTTGTAAAGAAGATATGGATATAGTGAATGGTTGATTCTGAAAAGTTTAGAAGTAAAATTCCATATTAATTAAAACTATTAACAAACATATTGTCGCCCTAAGTAAGTCAATTCTTATTACTTAGTTTCGTTACTACATATTTTTTTTATATTCGACAGGAACCTTTAGTAATCTCTAGTTCTGAATCTTAACGAAATTGTTTTAATACAAAACCATCGTAAACGACAAACAGTAACAGACAAACAAAATGGACGGAACGGCCGGACTTTGGTGCCGGGACACAATGAATGAGTATACGACACACGACACCGCGGCTGACCTCCGCGATAACCACAGCTGTGTTATAGAACACTTGAGTTATGTCCGCCTAGTACTTGGATTGAGTTTAACTAGGCACTAGAAAAAGAGATTTAGTTTCTTACTATATTGTAAATAAAAATAAAACTTGTTATTGATTCGTTGCATTAAGATATAATATATAAAATAATATATAAGATGATAATAATGATGATGATATATAGATGATATATATTTTTTTAATTTGAGATATAGATATATATGTTTGATCGATGGTACGGCTTAAGCTACCATCATCTACCTAATGTTAACAAGACTCCTGTGTTCCGGTAGTTGGAGTTAAGATCGCTGGTTCCTCTCTGGTTGAGGAATCCGGATGCAGCTTACTACCATGTTTAACCTTATCTTCAGGTGAGATGAACATGAATAGCTACCTCATTAACAATAAAAAAATTGTCGAAATATTTTAAATTATATAAATCGTAAAAAGATTGAATAGTCGATATATTCAGCACATCTCTATTCTTGATTAACCAAATAAAAATACGTACAGCATATCCCTCGAGAAGGTCTTCCGCCATATATAAACCCATTGATATCTGTCACCGGTCATCATATACGTCACTACTATAGCGATTATGCCCAAAATGGTGTTCGAACTCTGGAACAGGCATGCTAATATGCTGCACACGATGGCTATAGCGGTCAGCACTATGGCCTTGCAGTTCTCCGCCTCTTCGAAACGAACTCCTGGCTTATCTGTCATCCTGGTAGCGTCTCATTAGTGTTTGGGGGAATATCTGTAATAAAACGGAAAAAAAATTATCGTATTTTAAAAGAATATTCTTTCCCTTTCTCAAATCAAATTCTTTTAATTAACTAATAATACCAGTTACGTAAAACATTGATTTGATAGATACGGAGTTTTGATTTTCTGACTGCAACTAAGGTTGATAATTCTAGAAAAAATTTTGCAGTCTCAGTAGATATTTCAGTATCTTTGACATCTGTTGGTCCTTGTATTTTAGGTCACAACATATCTCTAGTGACTGCGATAAATATTCTGATCATAAACATACTATCCATGGTCAGGTCATGAATAAAAATAAATAACCTAGCATCGTATACTATATACTATGCAAATAAATTAAAAAAATACTTAAAATATGCAATGCGTGCGTGTGTCTGCAGATTTTAATTTATGTAAATTTAAAAAAACCCTTTTTTTTTAAATAATAACCAAAAAGTAGATATCGCGTATTAATTATTTCGCGTAATTTATAAAATAATTAGACCTTTACAAATGTGTTAAGTAACAACTATGAATGTTATCGTATTTAATTAATAAATCTACTTTCAATTTTCTTCGTTAGAAATTTTAAATGTAAAAAAACATGAATCTAAATATATAAAAATATCGTTACAAAGTGTTCGTTATCGAAATACTCCGAAACAGATCCTGTATTATATTGATTTAATAGATCGTTGGCTATTTTTTACACTCCTATGTAATAATGGAGGCCCATATTTTCTCAGTTATGTTCTAAAGTTAAGTTCAGCTAGGATGAACTCACGCAACACATCGACCCAAGGGATCTTAAATGCTTCCATTAACCTAATATCTGCTGTTCTGGAATAAGGGTACATTTCTAGAATGACTCCAGAGTTTTATTTGAAAATCATTTATATGGCAAACCAGCTTTTGCCGGATAAACAAGCAATTTAATAAAAATATAACAAATTTGAGTAAGTAGCAGCCAATTCATTTTATTTTAACAATATAAAAAAATAATTTTCCTACTACATTGGATCATAACGTTCTCTGTATATTATATGCGATACAAATAATTGATCTGTGAACGCTAAGTTTTTTGAAAATATGCGAAAATTGCCGAAATCAAGATGTTTTAATTATGTTATAACGTAATTAATTTACCAAACTGACTTATGAAAAGTCTTATAACTAGTCACAATTTAAGGTGACGAATTGGCTACACGATTAGTTGCTGCTAAAGTACTTTATCGTTACGTTACACATAATTTTAACCAAAAGATAAGTGTTGCTTATTAAAATAAGCCGCTTGCATATTCTTCTAAAATTAGAGGTAATTAATATTTTGAATATCCAATTACCTCTAGTTTTAGGCATGATGGGTTCAAAATAAACAGGACGACTTAATTCCACAATGAAAGGAAAACAAATATTCAATTTTTTTACTATTTTAAGGTCATCAATGACTCCACTCCACCGGATGGTAAGAACTATGAGTCCATATGTTCCTATAGTTAGTGCAGCATGCGACATACAACCCTAGCCACCTCCACATGGCCGGCCCGAAGAGCCTTTTCACGCCTCTCTTGAAAGAACACAAGTTCTTAAAAAAATCCTAACCGGCCCACAAGGAATACGTGTATAAGGAATTCCACATTCTATCTGTGCGATAAAGAAAGGAGTCATGAAATCTCCGAAAAGTAGACGTGGAGACTGTCGAAGAGTAAATCTGTATACCACACGTGCTCCTGAGTAGGAAAGGAGGGAGGAGAGGTCAAAGAGCTCTTCAGAGCGCTCTCAGTTGTACAACCAATAATAGGATAGGCACAAAGCGACGTATGTCGCGACGCAATTGCAGAGGCTCTAGGGTGCTCTTAAATAGAACGATTAAATATATTGTAAGTTTTTCATAAATATAGTTTTTGTTAAATTTAGTTCAATCTTGTATTAGGTTTGTATAAATCACAAAGTCACTGAATTCTTTTATATCTATTATCTAATAACAATAGTGTGTCGAGTAAAAAAATAACTATTACGGTGACTTCTTAAACTGGTCGTATAAAATTATCTTATCACCAATATTTTCGATTTCCGGGTGTTTAGTTTTTGGGGAAATTTTACCTTAAGCCAAAAATATTTAAATAAGGTAACTGTTTATTGATAAACAAGATACGGTCGGCAGAATAGTTTAAAATTATAAGATTATGTCACACCAACTTTTGCGTTTACTTAGTATAGTTACATTTGTTACTTGTAACATGGTAATAAAATGTTATTATATTCAATAATAAATAGAATAATAATAATAATTAATATCTATTTAATAAGAGGAAGGTCTCCTCTGTCGAGTGAAGTTAGTCAAAGATTTTTTATTTACTTTTCTTTTATATTAAGTAACAAAGACGATGTCATAATGTGAAAAAACAGTTTTTCAATCAAAATTTTATATTTATCTCTGTTACTTACACAATTAAATTAGCACAAAAATATTCATATAGTTACAAGCAATTTATAAAAATAGGTACGATTATCATCATAATAGATAAAACTAGTTATAACCCTATCATAAATTAAAATTTAAATAGTTCCGTATAGTAACGTTATATTTTTTGTAACATTATTAATAAGCGACAAGTTTTATTGTTTTAAGTAAATTATTTATCTTTTACTTAAATTTTATAGTGGTACAACAGATGTTGTTTTTATATGATTGCAAAATGAACAGCTGTTATGTTGTTACCAAGAATTTAGAAACGTGCCTTCAATTCTCGACCTTAAGAACGCCTTAAAAGGAGACTCCTAAACACAAGCTAGTTTAAAACAAGATTACTGCATCCCGTACGCGCTCTATACAAGTGAAATTGATATATACTGTTCTTTGCATATTCCACTTAAATTTGTCTAAAACATAAATATAATTCATTGAATTATATAATTCAGTTTTTCAAAGTTAAAGTCAAAATATCTTTATTTAATTAGACTCATTTACATAGACTCATTTAAATCTTTATTTAAAAAACTTAGTAAATATTCGAAAATTTAATCGCTATAACATACCATCTCTTATATATTCCATGAAGAGAGGGTATGACACTAGTAATCGTGATAACCTTAATTTGTTATTAACCGGGTATTTATAAATTATCCCAGTTTAAAAATTTTATTTAGTATTAAATATACTAATATGCATTTTCCCAATTACCCCTTTCCACTGCTTTTGTGAGAATATTCTTTATGTCGTCTTACATTATCGGGCTATTTGCTTCAAGTTACTATATAGTGTCGGGCTTAGCAGAACTATAATACTATTTTAGAAGTGGATAGTGGATGAAAACATAGACTTCTATTTACAATTATATATTTACAAGCAGAAGGAAAATTTACAATATTAATATTAAAAATAAAACGAAAATTATAATTATGAAACGAATGCAAAAATCAGAGATGAGTGACAGACAGTTATGACAAGAAAAATTATGAAAAATAAACTTAACAAAACGTGGTATAATGTGACGACCAGATAGAGTCGCCACATCACTCCCCCTCCAGAGTCCTCGTCATAGATAACGAGCAGGGAAGTGCACTTTTCGTCCGGACCTGGTTTGCCTGGCCGGAACGTTCCTATAGGCTCTGCTATTCACCTCACTATCAGATTCTTGATTGATGTTAACTGGACTAGTTGCATCATTAACCATGTGTGCCGGCTTTAAGCGATCTATCGACACTGTGCACGGCTTCCCGTTGAGAAGGATCTGAAAAGTCTTTACGCCTCTCTGCAAGACTTGATGTGGACCAGAGTACGCAGGGTGCAGTGCTCCTCGAACAGCGTCTTCGCGAATAAAAACGTGCGTAGCTATTGCAAGCTCCTTAAAAACGAATGTGGCTCTGTTACCATGGCAGGATGCCGGAACTGCCGTAAGTGCTTGAATAATGTTCTTCAACCGGACTGTGAAATCTGCTACATCGGTAGAAGCACTAGCCGCTGGATTGAAAAATTCCCCGGGTAATCTGAGAGCTTCACCATAAACTAATTCGGCAGAAGAACACTGTAAATCTTCCTTTACAGAGCTTCTGATTCCCAGCAGGACTAAAGGGAGAGATTCCGTCCAGCTTTCGCCGTGACAGATGATCGCTGCTTTCAATTGTCGATGAAATCGCTCTATCATCCCGTTGCAGGCTGGATGGTAAGCCGTAGTCCTCTTGTGCTTGAAACCAACTAATTCCGACAAACAATTGAAGAGCGCTGACTCAAATTGACGACCGCGATCTGTCACAATGTCCGTAGGGCATCCAAAACGGGATATCCAGCCAGATAATAACGCTTTGGCTGTAGTTTCTGCTGTTATGTCCACCATTGGAACTACCTCAGGCCAACGTGTGAATCTATCGATGGCAGTGAGGCAGTAACGATAACCGTTGGAGACAGGAAGTGGACCGACAATGTCTATATGGATCTCCGCGAACCTAGATTTTGGTAGGCTGAAGGTACCCAGCGGTGATTGAACATGCCTTGTGACCTTTGCACGTTGACATTCCATGCAGGCACGTGTCCAAATACGACAGTCCTTTTTCATGCCGGGCCACACAAAACGTTCTGACACTAACTTGACTGTAGCTTTGACACCAGGATGACTAAGGGAGTGCAGACATTTGACCACTTGTCTTCGGAACTCGGGTGTTACGTAAGGTCTTGGAACTGACGAGCTATTATCACAGTACAACTCGGTGCAAGTTCCAGGGATTTTCACTTTGTTGAGTCGAAGCGAGTAACTCTGATTTTCTGTCAAGATCTGTTTTAGCTCCGGATCATTTTGCTGGAGCCTAGCGAGATGTATGATGTCTATAGGCTGCTGAAGTTCTTCAATTCTGGACAGGGTATCGGCAACAATGTTATCTTTACCAGCTATGTGCCTAATATCCGTGGTGAATTGTGAAATGAAGTCAAGATGTCTGAATTGCCGAGGTGAACAATTTTCCTTCCGAGATGAAAAAGCAAAACAGAGCGGCTTATGATCAGTGAAGATGGTGAAGATGCGTGCTTCGAGCATGTGTCTGAAATACTGGATAGATTTGTAAATGGCCAGTAGTTCGCGATCATACGGTGAGTATTTCTGCTGTGCAGGGCTCAGTTTCTGCGAAAAGAATGCTAGCGGCTGCCACTGAGAATCCTTCTTCTGCTGCAAAACAGCACCTAAGGCGGTATCTGAAGCATCTGTTACGAGTGCCAGCTGTGCATCGCAATCTGGATGAGCTAGTTGAGCAGCATTGCAAAGACTTGTTTTGCAGACTTCAAAAGCTGTGAGAGCTTCACTGTCAAACTCAATGGGGTGTGATCCCTTCACTGAACCGGTAAGCAGCTTGTTGAGAGGGGCTTGAAATTTAGCGGCATGAGGAATAAAACGCCGGTAAAAATTGATCATCCCCAAGAAACGGCGGAGCTCCTTGACGTTCTTCGGGACGGGAAAAGACTTGATAGCCTCGATCTTATTGTCTAGTGGCTTAGTGCCATCTGCAGTGATGTGGTAGCCTAGAAATTTCACTTGACTGACGCCGAAAATGCATTTTGCTGGGTTGATGACTACTCCGTATTCTTTTAGCCTAGCAAATACTTGGCGTAGGTGTAACGCATGAGCTTGCTCGTCCTTAGAAAATATAAGAAAGTCATCGAGGTAGGCGTAAACAAAATCGAGTCCTCTCGTGACTTCATCGATAAATCGTTGAAAAGTTTGCGCGGCGTTTCGCAAACCGAACGTCATGTACGGAAATTCAAATAGTCCAAAAGGTGTTGTGATGGCAGTTTTCTGAATATCCGCTTGGTTAACTGGAATTTGATTGTATGCTTTCAAAAGATCTAAAGTGGAGAATATGGTACATCCGGATAAACTATGTGAAAAATCATGAATATGGCGAATGGGGTAGCGATCTGGTATGGTGCGTGCGTTAAGCATCCGGTAGTCGCCACAAGGACGCCAGCTGCTGTCCTTTTTTGGGACGAGATGGAGTGGAGATGACCATGGACTCTCAGATGGTGTCGCTGCGCCACTCTTGATCATGGCTTCAAACTCAGCCTTAGCGATCTTGAGCTTCTCTGGAGCCAATCGACGCGGAGCGCAGTGTAAAGGCGGTCCATCCGTTGTTCGAATGTGGCCAGGAGGTCTTGTTATTTCTGGAAAATCTTTGAGTATATTTTCGTATCCTGAAACCCCAGACAGTGTCTTCACTGAAGAAATCGTGTCTGCTCTTCTAAATGTAATGGATGAAGTAAAAAGAGATGTGGTGTTGTCAATGAGACGTTTGTTACGGCAGTCGACCACAAGCCCGTAGAAAGAGAGGAAATCGACGCCAATGATTGCTTTGCTAACATCAGCAACAACGAACTGCCAGTTGTACTCTCGCCGCAATCCTAAGTCCAACTGAAGGTTGACGAAACCATATGTGTGAATGATAGAACCGTTAGCTGCATACAACTGGTAATTGGCTTTTTCACGACGTTGATGGATCGCAGATCGAGGGAAGACGCATAAATCGCTACCGGTGTCGACGAGGAATTCAATCTTCGACTTGCGATCAGAGATGAAGAGGCGACCAGGTGTAGAGGGACAATCACTCATCGCCATCAGAGATTGCCCTAGGCGTTTTCCGATTGAAACTTGCATGGTGGAACGCACTTTCTTGCCTGGCTGCCGAATCTGTGATGAAACCAGCAGTTGGGAAACCTCTTCTGACTAGATGTTGATCTGCTGAAATTTGATCTTTTGCGACTGCGTGACACTTGTCTGAAGCGGGAGCGGGAACGGTCTTGATGTTGAACCTGGGTAGAAAGCGCACTGACTTGCTTGGTTAGCTCCTTAACTTGAGAAGCCAATGTTTCTATTACTTGTTCGTATGCTTGGACCGACGTAGCCGCTACCTGTGACGTCGAAGGCATGATGTCGTGAACCTTATCTGCTAAATCAGCTAGAGCTTCCAAAGTGGACTGCTGTTGAGATGCAATGACAGTCTGGATGTTAGTTGGGAGGCGGCTGGACCAGATAGTTTGGAGAAAATCGCCTGGGACGCTGGGACCGGCTAAACGCTGCAGATGCCGAAGAAACTGCGACGGGCGACGATCTCCTAGCTCTTCGTGTTGCAAAAGTTGCAATACCTCCTTTTCGCGTGATGCCGACAGTCGCTTGATGAGTGTGGACTTCAGTTTCTCATATTTCCCTGATTTTGGTGGATTGATAATGATATCTTTAATTTCATTGGCATATCTCTGATCAAGTGTGGACGTAACAAAATAGAACTTGGTATCATCATCTTTGATACCGGAGAGGTGAAAGTTACCTTCTAATTGTGCAAACCATACTGCCGGCTCATCTGGCCAAAACGGCGGCGGACGTACGGCAACGCGGCAAAGCTCTGCAGGTGGATGGGTCTTCGATGCTTCACCAGTGTGTTGTGAATCGTTTTCAATCATTTTTTCGTCAAAGTATATTAATTAATCTTGTATGTTATTTTTTTGTGTTCTTCGCGGGGTCACCAGTTTAGAAGTGGATAGTGGATGAAAACATAGACTTCTATTTACAATTATATATTTACAAGCAGAAGGAAAATTTACAATATTAATATTAAAAATAAAACGAAAATTATAATTATGAAACGAATGCAAAAATCAGAGATGAGTGACAGACAGTTATGACAAGAAAAATTATGAAAAATAAACTTAACAAAACGTGGTATAATGTGACGACCAGATAGAGTCGCCACACTATATTTGCTAATGAAATAATAAAAATCAAGTTTTCTTGTGTTACGTCATGACTTCTGAGCTGAATATTGAAACAGAGTACGCGATATTGGATCTTAAAGCTGGGAGAGGTCTACAGACAGCGAGGTTTTAGGGAGTTAGCACCTTGTGTTCCTGGATTATATATATGGCGTAGTTAAATGTAAGTGGGAATTGAGAAGGAATAGAAATACTAATCACACAACCATCTGCCTCTACCAGAAATAGAACTCATCCAGTACTTATAAACCTGAGCGATATCATCTACTACCTAAATGTTATCTATTAAACGTGTTGGTTAAGTATTTGATAGATACCGTATCTTGATTTCACGAATATATCGGTCAATGATTGTCTAGGAATTGATATTAATATCGATATGACCGGTCTCAGTCAAAAAAAGGTTTATTGATGAAAAGTAAATTCAAGTACAATGGTTTAAGTAAATAACATATCGCTCTAACAAAATAATTACAAAAGGAATAGTTGATATATCTCCAAGATATACTTAATTAAACATAGTAACCTGCATGTTTTAGAAAGCGCTTGCCCACGTGACTTTTAAAATTGACGTTGTAACACTTTTTATTTATTTATGTCAATTTCAAATGAAAAAGACGCGGTGTTTCACGAGAGCCGTTGGCTACGTTGATTAATACAACAGGATTAGCCCAGTATCAAAGAAACCCAATGGTTTATTACCCTATATTATGACATTGAATTAATTGTGATGCAGACTTTTGAAGTAACTAGTATTTTAATGAAACGGTGCATTGATTTGAAGACCGGAACAAAACACAAAATAAAGAATAGATGAGATTTTAATAAGAAAGTAAAAAATAGTAGTGATCGAATATCTTTTCCTCGCGTTTTAAGTTTCTGATAAAAGAGTATTTATTTCTACGTAGGATGTCTATTATTCAATAAATTATTATAAAAATGCAAACTACCTATTATCGGAATAAATGCATTAAAAATATCCAATCACAATTCATAGCTGGCCTTATTAACTAACAGTAAGGTATTTTGTAGCAGCTTTATATGTCAAATTAAAAAGAATAACCATCCAAAAGAGTTTAGAAATCATTGGCCGGACTGACATTTTTCAAAAATGTTCTAATTTAAAAAAAACAGTAATAATATAGCTTAGCAATACTCAGAGATGCAAAACACTTTTATTTACCTATCCGAAATCAACTAGAAAGGAAGTTTCTTCATTTTCGCTATAAATATACCTAAAATACATTGTAACATAATTAATCTGAGTAGACGTTATATGGATGTTTATAAATATGTTCTATGAGTAAAGTATACTAGACTCGTGTTCGTGACAAATGCCATTGCTAAAAATACAACCAAAATGTTACGCTAGATTTAATGGTCACTGTACATAATTAGGTAGATATCTATAATAAGAAGAAAAACTATTGTTAAAGACTTTTCAATCTTAAATGCAAATGTTAATAATTCATGTCGAATAACTATTACCTTCTTTTTAAGCCATAAAGAATCAAGATTTAAAACTTATTTTATTCTTAAAAATCCTTTATGAACCTTTCTACACGTGTATTTTATTTCTCACGCAGAATTCGCATTATATCATACTCTTATCGTCCATTCACAAAAACTATTTTATAAACAACAACAGACCGTGCTAAAAAGTTCAATGACATCACCAAAAAACAATATATGAATACAAAAAAACAGCTGTGTAAAACTAAAAACGACGTGTCAAAAACATACCTTAAAATAACCCGCTGAAAAACACAGATAACGTTGTAATTAACGACGAAAAATATTCCGTTAAATAACAACTTTTTGCCGAGATGCGCGTGCGCCCTTTACAACGCATAGACGCAAACTGGGGGCCGGGCGCGTTGTTTGTATAGTATAGTTGCGTTGTATGGCAATCAATGTTGAATATTATCAAGTAAAATGAACTAGTGGTGCGCATTGTCGATAGATATACATTAAACAGATTATATTATGTAGCACGCGATTCATTCGTCATCGTTTACTAATGGAATCTCATCCATATATTTACATTGTGATATAGAAAATAAGTTACGAAAGAAACACAGTTTTAGGAATGAGTCACATTGAATTGATTAGAATAAATTATCACAGATTTATGACTTTATATTTCACGAACCTACGATTGACTTGCCATACGGACAGCTTAGCTAACAGTTTAGTAAAACGGGAAATATGTCACTTTTATAGCACAAAATTCAATTTTCATGATTCTACTGCAACATAATTATTGTCTGGCCATGGTCAATTTACAAGTAACCGTAATCAGAAAAGTAACTTAGGAGGAAAAAATGAAAACAATTATGATTTTAGAACATATCACATAGATATGATTTTTACTGAGTAGGTAGGTACATTAAAAATGTTCGCATCCTTTGCCGGTTGATTATCAGTTTCCGTAAACTTATCGACAAACAAACGCACATCACTGATTCCATTGAAGAAATTTTCATGCTCTAATACATCGCGACTAGGTACGTACTCTTATTAATCTGCACTTTACGAATTACAATGCACGCGATAATGTACACTATAGACTAGATACTTTAAGGACTCTTGAGATTATTGTTAATGTCGTATTTAAGTCTTTTATAAGTTTTCAAATTACGAGAAAATGTTTGAAATATATATATTTAATTATATGTAAAGCTTTCAAATAATTATTTCTGTACAAATATTTAATATTTCATTTTAATGAAATCTTATTTCTCCCTAAGGAATATAATTATAATGTAATAGTCGAGATTCACATTCTTTCCCCCAAGATCTATACAGGTATTGCTTTGAATAGAATACCTAAACCAAGGTCAGCATCAAAAATTAATTATTAATATTTATTATTGTTTTTTTTTTGTTTATTTGACATATTGAAATATGACCATAGTGCTTCCAATAACCAAAAACAAATAATATTTTATGTAATATTTAATTACTTACCGTGTATGTCTTCTGTTTAATTACCGTAAATTATATATTTTTATTTATATAAAGGCAATTTGATATTGAATAAAAAAATGTAATCTCGACTAACTTTTAATTGTATAAACTCGATTCTACCATATTTATTTGGATTAAAAACTTGCAACACTGGAAATGTCATTTTACTGACTGGAATTAATAATCGTACTTTAGTAAAGTTTAGTTAAGTATAATAAGTATATATATATAAAGTTATTTACAGTGCTTTACAACAGAGGCGCTGCTGTCGTGTTCTTAACGTCAGACAGCTGGCGACAAACACGATAGAAACGGTTCAACACAATTCAAACTTACATTAGGGGTACTGACCCTTTGTGATTCCTGTCCACCCTACAATTTGTTATTTCTGTCATGTGAGCATAAATAAATTAGATAGATAGATAAAACATTTATTCCCATTTCTACATCATACACAATCCATCCAGACAGTACATAGATTAAAAGACAAACATTTTATAATAAAGGTATTAAAGACCTTTGTGTGCGCTGCAGAAGTGCACCTTTGTGTGTGCTAATTAAATCGATAAAGTTTGATAAATAATTTAAAAAAATTTTTTTTGATAAAATGAAATTTAAAAATTTTTTAGTACCACAAGAGATGTGGTTTATATATAAAATAAATTTATTCCTACCCACCTGGCTGATAAATATAAAATGATATTAGTTAACACCTTAGGTATAACACATGTTCAACATATCTTTTAATATATTTGACTGACCAATACAAGGACCACTGTTCCAAAGTCCATTTGCTGTATAACAAACAAACAATCAAATTAAAATAACTATACTCAATTCAATATTTTAGTCCTAGATTTGGTTTAATCTTTTCTAATTCCAATCAATAGACTTTAATTGAAATAATAATGTTAATTAAATAATTTTGTACCGATTATTTGTAAAATGTGTGGAAATAAATGCCTTTTCTTCTTAATAATTTGATTTGATTTGATTTGAAATCTAACAAAATTTAATCAGGCGCCTGAAAATCAATTGCGAAATAAAGGACTTTTTATAATCAACATAACTCCTTATTGTTCATTTATTTAAGGACAGCCACGTGATGCATATTGTATTAACCATGATAACCTCACATACAATACAGTATATGATATGTAACATAACGGCGTATATAGCTCTTACAACCAATAATAATTTAAATATAATATTTAAATTCCACATTATTATAATTTAAATTTAGAACGACCACATAATTGATCGTGTTCAATTGTGATAAGGGATTTCATATTCAACCAAATTTGACAGTAAGTTGCAAACCACTGCTGGTTGCGCAGTTATTGTACTGATTGTTGTTACACTACCGTTGCCATAGTGACACTTACGTTACCATAATAACATCATTATTGTGAGAAAATGTCAAATTGAATACTTAATTCTTGTTTTTTACAAAAAAATTATTTAGAATATGGCATTTAGTAAATTGATTCTGAAATAAACATATCTAACTAATTTATACTATGTTGCATATCAGTTCATTCACGGTTTTAGTTTCTTCATTCATTCATTCAAAATTATGGTTACAAAGCGTTTATGACCATGGAACTAAATTGGGTATAGAGCAAATTTTATTTACCTACCTACAATTTAACTGGATAACGAACGTTTTCAACCGGCACTACGTCTCTGCATCTAGGTAACGTTTTACGACGCACATGCGCACAGGGTACCTATACAGAAAGTCAAAAAATGTTCTTTGGGTGCCTTATATGGAGTGGCCGTATGTTCAGCGATTTTCAAGTTAAAAGATAATATGTATTTTTTTAAATAACTTTTCTAAATTTTCGCACGACTGGGTTCTTTTTTTTTCTCTAAATATATCGAACCTTTTTAGATATTTTTTTAAATGATAATTACTATAGTGTCACTAATAACAAAAAAATAATTAGAAATGACTTGAGCATTATCGAACACAAGGAAAATTTGCTTCAAATACCAAAATCTTCGTTGTCATCGAATTGTAATAAAAGTGTATATATTGATTTTTTTAAAAGGACTTCAAACTATAATCTAAACTTCTAAGGAGTGGAATATCTATTGTGTGGTTATGTTGTATCAGCTCTGAAGCTGCTGATTTCCTGCTTCGAAAGCATACACGAAACAATAATAATATTTAATCATTAGTTTAGTTGTTATCAACAATAATGATAATGGTAATATTTCTCACACTAACACCTATTGCCAAGCCCAAAATTAGAATCATAAATGCCAGACATATACTTAACACTAGATATACCAGCGATTTGAATATATGTCAACAACAAAAATTATATTTGTTACTAATGTATATAAAATAACATGAAGTTTATAAAACGTACTCTCTAATTATAGCTACAAAAGTCATAACATCATTTCTGAAAAAAAAATGTGTAGTATAGTAGGAATTTTGAATTGAAATTGCACGACCAGTCTAAATGACTGGTCTGGTAAATCTAGTGTTAAGAAACATACAAATATACTCGACTCGTGTACAAGTAGTATCCCGCCATTCGTCATCATTATCGCTATGCGAGATGATAATACGCACAAAAGAGTATATACATCGTGAATAAGGTAGTACGAAGAAAATTATCTCATCAATTGAGATTCAGTGTTATGATTCTTTTTACCTATGCGTTTAATTCCATTTCTTTCGTTTACAACATATATGTATAGAACATATTTCCAGATATATGTATGTAACTTATGGATTCAATAGCGAATTCGTCGTCACCATACAAATATCTGCCCTTCCGAAAATCGAACTGGAAACCTCTGGCTAAAGTGTAAGAGTACTCAACACTCGACTGTGTTGTGCAGATGTTTATCTAATGTAGTATGTAATGATGTAGAAATCGTATTTGAATAAACTTCACTTCGTTTTTAACACTTTATTCAGATCAAGTTATTATTTTTCGGCTTTACGAAGAGCAACTGTATCTCATCAACAGTCAATCCTTTGATCTCTGGCAAGAAGAAGTAGCAGAAGATGGTGGTCAGTAAGCTGAAGCCGGAGAAGATGTAGAAGACCGGGCCCAGGCCGATAGCACCCACCAGGTGATTGAAGCTGAGGCAGATAACGAAGTTGCAGGTTATGTACCATTCAAAGGTAATCATTGAGAGTACACTCTTAACCTGAAAAAGACGTTCATAATATTACTTATATGAAACCATCGTTTGCCGGTTCTGTACCCTAAGTGTAAGTTTCAATCGTATTGCGTTGACGGTTGCGATCATAGTTGCGTACAGCTGTTCAGCGTATATAAAAAAATCGTTTCCAATACTTCTCAACAGAGGCGCTGCTGTCGCTTCCCTTTATTACTATACAATTTGACAGCTAACGACAAACAAGCTCGTGACGGTTCAATTCTATTGAATCCCACATACTATACTAGTAGGTATTTGGGGTACTGGACAGGGCCACATTTATACACTTCAGCAAATATCTACCGAATTGAGAACCTCCTTCTTTTAGAAGTCGGTTAAATATCATTTTAACTGTTTCGGAGAAGTTCCCTTACAAAAACTGTGACACGAGATTTTTATACATCAGATTTGTGTACTTGATAATTTTTATATTATATAATTTAGGATATAGTACTAAATATATATTAAAAGGAGTTATTCAAAGCTTATTATGTACACAATATCCTTTGTATTATTATACAAAGACTAATGTTGGCTGGAAGAAATCTCTTTTAGAGATAAACCCACCCTTGTACATTTGTATGCTTATAGAAACTACAAAAATACATGTTTTATTTATGTGTACAATAAAGGATTTTGTTATAATTCTATGGCTATATCAACCATTAGTCGTCAAAAACACCTCGAGGCAATGGGACTCGTTACACTGGTATCATAACTCCCTTAGACATGGCTGTAAGGGCTTTAGATCCCTTGCCTTTCCTATAATGAAATTAATCAAAAAAAGGATTTTTGAAGCGTAATGGCGGGGATTTCTTACACTTACCTCTGGTAAAAACATCTCTGCACTTATCACTAAAACGAAAGTGCCTGTGCCCAGAGTGTAACATGCGTTGAATAAGTACATAAATAAAGGAATGAACCATTCAGGACCCCAATGTAATTCAACCTGTGTACCGATGAGTAAGCAGCATATTCCCGACGATATTGATGAAAACAACATCATGGACTAGAACAAAGGAAACTTTATTGGTAACCCATGTCTTTCTTACTAACTAAAACACATTATTAATGATAACGTTGTGCATTAAGTATAATTAAACTAATATTAAATTAAGTTTACGTACTACTCTTTCAGTACAATACAACGAAGACAAATGACCGGTGACGTCATTTGACGTTTCTAAAATGGCGACTGTTAAGCATTTTTGACTTATTTTGCATCATAAAATAAGCCAAACGTGTATGGATCGTCTAAATCTCAACTTACTTGACGTTTCTAAAAGTCATTCTATCCTTTCTTATTGATTAAAGAGATGCGAGAACTTAAAATTAATTTCGTCCGTGCACAAAGGACATTAGCGAATAGATAAAAATGGCGACATTTATATTCGGGGGTGAATGAACCGCAAATAAGTATCAAAGTTAAATTACGAAAGTAATTTTCGAACTAAATTTTTTTTTTACGTCATGATTGGAAATATAATAAATTTTTCACCGCTTTCAAGACGATCACAGTTAAATAACAATACTTTGAGTAATCCTGCGGTAAATAAAGTTAGATCAATTTTAAAGAAGCACTATGTTGATTGGGAGCAGGGCACGCCCCTTTTATAATCAACATAACGCTATAGACAAGGAGGTATAGTTTGGAGTAGATGAATAGAAGCATGTTTATTGGCTATGAAAAGGTCAACGACTTTCATTACGAAATTTCCATGGTCAAATTTAAAGTCACAATCTAAATATCTTTATTTAAATAGTCTTAAATACTAGGTTTTTAAATTTGTCATAACAAGGAATATTTATGAGAAAATTAAATAAATATAGTTGAAGTATACCTTTTATAGTGATTACTTTAAGTGATTTTTAACTGGGTATTAAAATTGTACCAGTAGCTTAGAGCAGTGGTCTCCCCAACACCTTCACACTTAGCGGTTAGCTGTCAAATGTTATGCTATTTGTATATATAAGATGACGCCATTTTGTATATATAGGTGACGCCATTTTGTAAAGTAGTTTCTAATTTTCTCACCTTGACATTTGGAATACTTTCCTATACATGCTTGATTAAAACTCTGGCTGGCAGAATTGTTATCATAGAAGATAGCCAAGGATAACAATGCCAGGATGATGAAGAACGTTTGGAAAGTTCAAAAATTTGCAAATCAAAACCCACATCATTGATAATTTTTATATTGTCAAGTCATAGGTATTGGATTGCCTAATACAACGCCTTTGCCTAATAATAACGATTTTATATTATTATAAAAATATTTTATATTATGGTTAAACTTACCCGTCTTCCAACCACATCCAATAAATACGCACTAATGAGACCTGATACGACAGACACCAAGCATAGCAAAATGCAACACCATGTGGCTGAGAGCACCTCAGCAGGAACTGTCGCGGTAAAGAGGAGTTTCGCGTATATTAGGAGTATCAGCATACCTTGAAAGACCGCTAGCGTAACAAGAAGCATCGCTGTCATAAATTGACGTTGCGTTGCTTTAGATGATTCTGGAAAAATAGATTTTATGATTTTTTCAAAGAAATAGTATTTAATTTTTAGATTCAAGCGGTTTTCTTTTTTATGTATTCGCGACTATAAGTACTCTACTTAGACTACCCGTTTCCTTGACGAGAAAAAAATAAAAAAAGGTTTATTTATTAAAGGTTTTTGTTATTTGTCGTTTGTCCTTTAAAAAATCAAACAACTTTTTATTGAAATGGATACAATACTAACTTTCTTTAAATCGTCAAAAAATTAACCCCACCATCGCTTCGACGAATAGGTTAGTTGGTTAAAAAAATGTCTAACAAATTAGTTATGCCATTAAGTGTCGATATTTTTATTATTGATACAATTATTATTTTCATAAATCGTCATGGTAAGCTAGAAACTGTGTGTAGAAGAATACACAGTAGTTTTTATTGTTATTTTAAATTTGATTATTGGCAAGTTCCTAATATCGATTGAAAGTGTGTTTTGAAAACGTGCTGTATAACAAACAGAAGCAGAAATAGAAGAATAGTTTAATCTGTGGGGAGATATAAAATGTCCAACTCGATTATTATTCTTTAAAAAAACATAAAGATCGTTCGTGATCTTGACAAAACAACTGGGTTTTTTGGCAGACTGTGACACATGTTACCGCTAATTCTTGCTCAAATCCGGTGACAAGAACAGCTTGGATAAATCTGCGCAAAATTTAAGCCTACGTGACGACTTCCAAGGTCAAAGCAACCTAGAAAAACCACACGCCTCACGTTTTAGGCGGAAACTCCAACTTGAATGTTAGTGGAACTTTCATCCTCACTGCTACATTTCTCCCCTTGACCTTGACTTGATAGGCGACTAGCACTACAAGCAGTCATGGACCTAGCAGGTCCAAAATTCTCGAATACCAAAGGGTCCACGTGTTTAGAAGGTCACACCAACCCTGGCTACAAGCCTCCAAACTAGAGAGAACTCAGAGGGCCCTGAAAAACCTTTTTTGGAATGGCTGAAGATCAGCTCGACTCGAGACTAGGAGTTTAATTGTAGTAAGTTTTGTAAAATTGAGCTCAGTGATTGTGGATGTGGTGTGAGACAAGGATGCCTTGTTAATAACTAAAAGATGGAAGAAAAAAATATGGTTTCTCAGCGGACTTTTCCACCCATTGTAAAAATGATATCAGAACTTACTGAAAAATTGCCAAACGGATAGCTTTTGAGGGGGTCTTTCATCTTGATCTTCTGAATTGAGAGCCTTTTCTTCTGGACTTTGCGTTTCTGTAACTAATGAAAACACATAAAAGTCTGATGTTGATGTTGTTCTAAGTTTTGAAGCCCGAGTCACAATAGATAGAGCCGAAGGCCGATGAACTAGGCCTCCATACTTTCCAGAATAAATTTATAACACATTTTTACTTCTTCACTTCAATTAAATACTGTAATAAAAAATTAAAATAATAACATTATAAACCTGTTTCATCCCATCTATTCGAAGAGTTCCTCGATAATTGCGAACACTTAATAACAGTGACGAAATGACTTTTGAATTTGGATCGCTATTTCATAAAATAGTTTGAGCGTAATAACGGTAATGTCCTGGCCGGTATTAAAAAGCTTTGGCAGAATAAGAAAATACGCGGGCATTTGTTATTTGATTTTTAATTACCTTTTAACGGTACCAATATTATTTAATTTAACCTCGAACGGAAAACTTCCCTCGCTACTCGTAGGATTCTACTCTAGAAGATTCTAACAATCCCTCTCGCCCTCAAAGAATTATTATGGAACTTTTAGCGATGCATTAAAAAGAAGCTATCTGTTTATATCTATAAGAGCAAAACAAGCAGTATGTTTTATGTCAAAGATATCTAGGAATAGGTGTGTTTTATGTAAATGAAGATATTTTTACGTCATAATGAAGATAGTGAAAATAGGTCGAAAAGTAGTAAATTTTCGTGAAGATCTCGAACCAATCAGAGGGCTTACATTAATAGCAAGGGACAAAAAACGACCGTCCCTTTCATCTTCATGAAGCCCTCTGATAGGACCGGATCTCTCGGATCCGGATCGTGACCACACAACAGTTGCGTAATTGTAAAATATATATATGGCAACAAAGTTTCATTTGAAATGCCTTGCTTGTCTGCATACTTGCTTGCAATTGCAAACTCTTCGTTCCAAGCCAGCAAGGAGTAGCGTCTAGTGCCCTTGTACAGAACAGGTCCCTTGTGATACAATCTACTATTTCGTAATAACTAGAATTTATCAAATCATCGCATTAAAGGCTTATACAATGATTATGGCTTTAAGTTTATTTATTTTTTAACAACCATAATTGACTCTATGAGTCTTGCCGTGTAAGTAAATATTATACAGATATTTCTAGAGATATGGTTATCCAGAAATATTTTTCAAATTTATTATTAATATGTTTTATATTATTGTTTTTCTTACCTTTATCATTGTATGATAATGCACGTCGAATTTTTTCAATCTCTTTTGACACTATTTTGGAGTTGGGATGGCTGCTTCTGTAGAATCCCATTGCCTTTTTCGCTTCCTTAAATAGATAAAAAATTATGTCAATATATCAATCAACTTCAACAACTGATATCCTACTCAAAAAGCAAGATTTTCTTTAAATTGTATAAAAGCACTTAAACCGAAAGAGGGTATTCATTAACAGCCTATAAATCATAGTGCACGTTATTTAGATTTTACACATAGGTACAGGCATGGGAGTACCATAAGTAACAGTCATAACCACGGTGGCCTAATGCAAATTGGTGGGTTGATCTGATCAATCCTGATCAATAGCTGAAAGTGCCTAACAAAGTAAGAATACTTTGTATATTCCCAGCTGGTTATAAAAAATATTTCATGGACCCATCCAGGGTCCAACAAAACGAAACAACGTCGGCAATGGTGAATGCGTAATCGACACTAGCGCTCTAGAACCACTATGCCAACGAGCTCCAAAGAGCAGGAAGAGGGAATTATTTGGCATACTTTATTCTTAGATTTAGTAATATCAAATGGTAGAAATAGGCATTCATAGTCACCTCATTCATTCCTTTTTTCATCAGCAAAGTTGGTGACTCTTTCAATATTAATATTAGCATCATTGCCACAACAGTCATCGTCAAACTGATGTACAAACTGGCTGTGTAGCTAAAAATGTCCCCGAACAAATATGCCAAGAGCATTCCTAGCCCAGTGAAAGCTATTGCCCCTGAAGTTAATGTTCCTCTTATTGACTCTTCTGCGATTTCACTGAGGAATATCGGTGTAGTGAGGTAAGTGGCAGAACATAATCCAGATAACATCAAAGCAGCTAATATGATCTCTACACGATTACTGAATATTATCGTAATCCAGATGACCTGAAATCAATAGGTACATTTATAGCCAAATGTTTTTCGTTACATATTTCTATAGGCGTTAATGTCCTGAGTAATATGATATGGGCTGATGATGATGGTAACTTCCATGAAAGTGGTCGGTAATATTGCAAATCCTATTTGCTCTTATTTTAGAAATAGGTAAATTTTGTAAGTTTTATGTAGGAGTAAATCTCCAAAACTACTCAAACGTATCGAAAAATTATTTAACCATTGTATAAAATCGATTTATGCTTCAGGCTTAACATAACTAGGCTATACAATATGATACACGACAGGAAAGCTGCATGGAAAAATCAGTACCTTAAAAACCGTTGCATTCGTCATTGAAAATTTTAAATAACCCACACTAAAGTTTTGTGACTTGTGTATTTGTAGTTCTGAACTTCTAAACTTCTGAGGCTTTTGAAAATAGCAGCCAACAAGGTATCAGGATTCGATGCTTCTCTAACTGATTCGCATATGGACTTACTTTCGCGTAATACAACCATTTGGTATGCTAGGTTTAAAAACTAATAACTGGTTTACCTTAATATGTTGAACGCCACCAATCAACCAGTAACATAGTTTTCTGATTTGGAACTGAAGTCTACAAGTACTGGACCGTCCTCTTTAAGGTTCAGTCCGAGAAAGTTAGGGTCAATAGGCCAAAGTGCATAATGTTTATTTGAATGAGCACTCTGATAAGCAATATTGTAACTATCATTACTTAGTTGCTTTATGTTCCTATTGTGTTGTGTTATACTTGTCTTCTGGGCTCAGCATACTTCTTACTTGATATGCTACTTGTGTAACGCATAAGTTGTAGTACCTACCTTAACGTATTTATCTTACAAGTTACAGTATCCAATTTTACCATCACACCCTCAACTTGGATGTCGGGCTTGATGAAAATCGACACTACGCGATGTTTAAATTCTTAACCATATTTATTTATAATGTACTCTGTAAATCGCGGTAGTATAAAATATATTTTTTCTTTTAAATTTCATAGAGCACAGGATTTAATACTGGATTGGTTTATTAGCTGTTATAGCTTATAGGCTCATCATAACGCCCTATTATCAGAAAGTATGGATTAAACGCTTGTTACCAGGTGCAATGGAACTCCTGGCCGTGCAGTCATTATACAGGTCGCTACGTCTGCATTTGTCTAAGATACTGCTGGTAGACTGCATCGGTATGAAACCTGTGTATAAGACGAAGTTGCCTAGGGGTAGTCTAAGAGAGTTTCTTCGGCAGAATTCAGGGCACCTCCGTGAAAGGCAGAGGAGTTTCAGATAAAAAAGTAGTGTAAAACTGCTGTGTCTATGCCATACAAGAAAAATACTTACGGTTATGATACCAGTCACTAACAAAGCGCTTCGTTTCCTCCCCAATTTGTCCAACAATATTCCCGCCAGTGGTGTGCCTATTAAACCACCGATACTGGACACACTACCTGACATGGATATCTCAGTGTCTGTCATAGGACGATGTAGGGGAGTGGTCTCTAACTTGAACAGCACCATCGAAGAAGAGGGCCAACCGATCATCAACCCCGTACATAGGCAGTTGTAGTATACTAAAACAGAGGTAATAAATAATTGTACACAATTCCATTTAGAGCGTCTCACTGGAGGAACAACTAAACCTTTTCATGGTCATACACTTCCTTCTCAATGGTATGTCCCTGGTAGGTATGTAAGTCTATGCTAGAATAGACATACTCGTACATATAGCATATGTTTGGGACCCCGTGCCTTGGAAAGCCTACACTGTCTTCATTGTATATTAGACTAACTATTGAATAAAAGATTCATCAAAGAAAATAAATACGAAGAGTGCATTTAAAGGTCCGAAAGTGCATTCTCAGAAAGACTACACCGTTAAATTGTGAAATACATTTCTTCGGGTTATTCGTATAAGCCGATTCGTATAAAAGTTTCAACTTTATAATTGAATATTTCCAAGAGCAACAATAAAACTGTAAGCATACTTATTTTACAAAGAACTTAGATAATGTGAAAATATTTTACTATATTTTTAACTTACTTCAAAATTTCAAAAGAACTTCTCAAACGTGAACCCGACCGTACCTGAATCTAATGGCGTAATGTTAGTTCACATGTCCTTCTGATTCAAAAGATTCCTACTCAAATAGTCTCAGTCTCAAATTAAAAATTCTTCTAATCGAAGTTCATATAAAATATTAATTCAAATAATCTATTTTTTCCTACCAAAGATTCTCTTATACACAAAACAACTTTAAAATTAAAATAAATATACACTCACAAATTAATGCAGAGAGTACTTGAATTATTTTCACGTTTTTCATTTTTGAGTGTTTTCAAATTCACTTTAAAAAAAAAAGGTTAAAAATATTGCTTTTTTTGTCGCGTTTTCTTAATGTTCACCGTTGAATAGACGTATTGTTTATGGTGAATGATGTCTCAGAGACTTCTGAACCTGCTTTCTGATTTGTAAACATAGTGATATCAGTTATATGGTCGTAGCTTAAAATCGTGTTTAAGATACTTACTACAATGACAGTTCATTTTAGTTAATCTCTTAAAATACGAGTGCTAAAGGAACTAGTGACGCACCGGTTAAATTTAATTGAAAATATTAAATTCGATATTAATCTCTCAAGTCGTACGCAAATCACGATGCCATTAGAATTTAAATTTAAATTCTCGGGATTGGAGTAGACATCGGGGCTCCGCAGATGGATTTGATGAGCTGAGGTATACTCATGGGAACCTGGAGACTTACAGGCTAAATGTAATCAAAGCTTACTTCGATAACTTTACTAAACACGGATCACCCAAAAGCGGATATCTTTAAAACATATACAGAATGATATGCTAAAAACATCCGTTCACTTATAATCGGCGGCTTATTCACCTAATGTTGACAATTTAGGTGATGGGCACTTTGTAATAAATATAACTTATTTTATTTTATAGAATGCTTAACTTGAATATACATGATTTAGGCTCCTGTGTCCTTGGTGTCAACAGTCCCCTTATGTGTCGATTGAATTAAACCGTCTCGATCGTGCTTGTAGTCAGCTGTCAGATGCCAGAATATTTAGTGAGTCGTGGGGGAACGCTTTTAACTCGAGTTCCACATACCCCTAAAGTTGGCACCGTACTCTATGGATGATGCGTAATTGCATTCGACCTCTCCGACAAAAGAAGTACTTGAGTTTGTTGGGAAAGGATACGGGCACTGGATCTCATATCTGAGTGGAATTTGGTTGAGTTTGAAGAGGATATGAACCTCTATAGTGTATTTATATCCAAAAATATATGCAAGTCATTTTTGAATTTTAATAAATTATTGTCTTCTGTCTCGCGCCCTTGATGTTTTATTAGGTTATGGGCCCCAGTGTCATGGGCTTCAAAAATACAACGGTGTGTATCACTTTCTACAACGGAAGCAGAATTTGTTGCAGCCAGCCTAGCTGTTCAAAATGTTGTATGGCTCTCAAGTCTATATAAAGAAATAAGAAGTGATGAAGTTATACCTTTACTAAATGTTGATAATCAGAGTGCTATCAAGCTGATTAAAAATCCCCAATTTCATTTTAAGACAAAGCATATAGATACAAGGTTTAAGTTTGTACGTGATCTATATTGCCAAAGACGCTTTGCTGTTCAGTATATCAAGTCTTCTGAACAATTAGCGGATGTATTCACAAAAGCTTTGCCCAAAGAAACTTTTATTAGAGGAAGAGAGGGTTTGGGAAGAAGTGAGTAATTTTGGCTATAGGGGGAGTGAAGAGGATATGAACCTCTATAGTGTATTTATACCCAAAAATATATGCATGTCATTTTTGAATTTTAATAAATTATTGTCTTCTGTCTCGCGCCCTTGATGTTTTATTAGAGTTCAATGCCGAGAAGACCAAAACGTCACCATTCCCTCCCCTTCCCTCTCTTCAAGGCACAACACTGGATCTCCAGAGCAATATCACTATCCTTGGTATTGATAGTCACTGCGACCTTAATTCGAAGGATTACATCGAAAACTTGATTAAAACAGCTTCACAGGAACTCGACGTCCTGAATAAGGTGTGGCGTATTGCCACACCCGATCAACAGCACTTGCTATACAAGACGCAAGTACGTCCTTGCGTTAAGTATATAGCTCGCACATCTGGGATGTCTCCGTTCAGTACATACCCGATGCTCTAGATCAGCTAGCTATTTGTAATTTCGTTTTTTAATAATTGAAATGCAAAAAAGCGTAAGTTTGCTTAGGTCGCGTACTTTTCGACTATTCTAGTCTAGAAATATAGTTAAGGGCAGAAAAATTAAAACTGGCTTGCCCCTTGGAACAAACTGGAAAATCATTATGGCCCGAAGGCTTCAAAGTTTGAAGACCTATGCTCTAGATAGGTTACAGCGTCGCGTGATCTGCACCATTGGCAACGCAGAGGTTACTTATCAACTTGAGCCTCTCCAGTTGCCACTCCAATCTCTTTATTCAGAATTTTGCTTACCATGAGGTGGAATGGAGTAATTGGCACAATTATTCACTTTGGGTCTCGGCCCAAATAGGAAGAAGAACTTGCAAACAAGTCTACCCTAATAAACTATAGTATTATAATAATATTAAGGCTGAATGTTCAGTATTTCCCCATGAATTTATATAAGAGAACTCTAAGATGTACATTGTGTTCGATGGAGTCATTGTGAACTGATCTGATAAATGGCTTGTTGATTATGAATTTTATTGGTGGTAAGCTTATTATTGTGTGTGTAGCAACTAATTAATTTTATTTAACACGATTCTCGTTTCATAAACTTGTATTAAAGTAGCAGTGATTCTGTGAATGTATCGGTAGCAATTACTTAAGCTCTCAAAATAAATAAGATGTCCAATAGACCCGAGATGCTTTCCTGTATTTTTTAATTTATTTTTGCCTGAAAAAACGTGTCACATCATTAAAATGAAAAATTATAAAACCGTAACCTTAAACTAACATTATATTGCACACTAAAACTCCTTTTGTGACTTCTTTCTCTGTCGCACAGCTAGAGCGTGGTATTCCTTGCCGGCACACGTATTCCCTCCTTCATACAACATGGGTTCCTTTAAAAGAGGCGTGAAGAGCACTTTTTGGGCGGCAAGGTGAGGATGGCTAGGGCAATATGTCGCATGCTTCACTAGTTATTCACATATGGACTCCTCTACTGCTTATCATCAGGTTGCGTCGAGTCATTTGCTGAGCTTAATTTATAATAAAAAGAGAGCCCTTATAAATCTAAACACAGCATGCGTGAACAAATTATATGATAAAGTTTGATTAAATATTTAAGAAATTTTAAAAGTTCGAAAAAGCAAATCTGCGCAGAAATACCTTACCAACATAATATATGGCCGATGTCAGAAAGCGGTTATAAAAAGTAATAAGTTGATTTATTGGTCATTCAAAATATAAACGATTTTACATCACTAAACATAAAGAATATCTTTAATCATAATAAAAATTATATCGTACTTAATATAGCTAGAGATATGTACAATTTTACTCCGAATAATTACAGAATGGGATGGGTAGTATATTTCCAGGTGTTGAGGTCCAAGCTATTCAAGAGAAACCATTTCGTTATTATAATCTGTATATAACCAGAGTTACCTTTGTGTATATTCATATATTTCATGATAGCTATCGTCTTTGAAATCATTACTAAAACTAAAACGAAACAGCATTGTATATTGGCGTATGTCGAAATGAAAGCGATAGCGATATACGAAGACCGCGAAGTGTCTATTACCAGCTGTACCACTCGTATGCGTTTCTATCGATACTGTTCCGGCTCATTCGTGTCGCCAAATAGTATAAAAACGCCTCAGCAGCGCCTATGTTGTGAAGTGTTGGACACTACTATATAATCACGTTTAAAAATATATATACATTTGAGGCTTTAAAAATGTGGATACATGACCTTTATGCTCAGTTGCTCACTAAATAGTGTTCATATTAACACTTACCGCTTCGTTGGCGCCGCTACGGCGACATAAACAATATTACAACAGGTAAGGCGGAGTGATAAGGGTTAATATATTTTTAGGCGTCGTGTGTATACATCTTTTTAGAAGTACATCTAATTGTAGCTAAAAATTGTAGTTGATTTCAGCTCGCAGATCCTTGTATAAAATTAGTTGTACAGTCGTTAACGGTAGAATTTTTACTGTCGTTTATAGGCGGTTCAGATCGAAACGCACACAAGGGTTAACAACGAATCGATCAGCACTCTTACACCCTTTGCGCCGTATAATACTAATTGTAACCCTTTTTTTTACGAGGAGGAATCCATTTACGGACCTACCCCCCACTGGTTAAGCGACGGGCGTGTGTGGGGCTCACTCAGTACCTCAATAGAGCGACACTGAGAACACCCACTAAAACTCCCCGGTAACTCCATTGCCCTTCACGGGGGTAACCTGGGTTCTGCACGAGCAATACACCAGGTCACCTCCAGGCAGCCTAGCCTTATAACCGGGCTTTGCGCCAATGGAGATTGCCCAGAGTTACTTGGGCAATCCCAGACGTGGCGGCTTGTGCAATGCGTGCGTGGGAGCCACCCACACACGCAGCCGCGCTACTAATTGTAACCCTAACTACCTAACTTACTAGTAGTACCTAACTGACGAGCCCTTCCACTTAAGAATGTCATCAAATTTTTATATAAAATTGCAATGCTGTGTCATCTCGGGTAATTTTACCTAAACATGTGATATCTTTTTTTTATTATTATAAATAAAGTAATTAAGTAAAGGAAAGAATAGTATAATTATACCAGCAGAAAATTTTAAACGTTTTAAAACTGCTCCATCATAATTATAAGGTGAAAATATAAAGTTATAAAAATTGTAAATAAGCTATTAAATTAAATACACAATCGTTATAATTACACGAAAATAGAATACAGCGAGTGTAATTTTGTGACTGTAAGTTTAATGTAACAGGTGGTGGAAAAATAACTCTTATTACAAAGGAATACGGTATCGGAGTCAAAATGGTGCTGAAATCTCTTCCACACGAGCAAACATTATACAATCTTACAATTCTATAAATTCAACATGATAATAAAGTGTTCGTCAATAAAAGTTTTATTGCCATGTGTAACCATTGTGCAATGTGTAACTATAATTTAATTACTTGCTCTTGTCCGGGACGTTGTCTGAACCTTCATCAAACTTTGTTTTTTATAAAGCAGAGCAAATGACTCGACACCACCTGATGATAAGCAGTAGAGGAGTCCATATGTGAGGATAGCTAGTGAAGCATGTGACATACTGCCCTAGGCACCCTCACCTTGCCAGCCCAAAAAGTGCTTTTTCACGCCACTTGATCGTAAGTGAGGAACATTCCTCAACCAGAGAAAAACTTTATTACTTCTAACTGCTGCAGCATAGTAATGCTGTTAACATTACTGTTATAGCAGTCTAGACCTAGAAAAAGTCCGGCCGACAACTAAACGGAGCCGAAAATTTTGAGCAGGAATTGAATGCTGAATCTCCGGAGTCGAGGTAAGCGTTGAGACCACTAGTAAGCAGTGCTGGTTGAAATATATTGCAGAAGCTAAAGTGAACTGCAAAATCTACACTCATTATTATATTTATGTTTTGGGGCTCTGCACTATGCAGTCTTACGACTGTTTTGTCATTGCAACCTGTAAGATCTGTCGTGACTTAACTCCAATAGGTTAGATTAAAAACTGCAGGTTGGATCGGGCAGTTTCTATAAATTTTAGAATCTTCCCAACCTCAAGGGTTTTAATTTCATTAGGGCTGATTATGTGTCTCCCCAGATAAGAGCCAAACTCTATATCTGTGCTATAATCATCATTAACAGGCCTTATGACGTATACACTACTGCTGGAAACATGGGAGAATCACTTGAGAAGTTTGGACCATAACATAATCACGCTTAGTGGATGAACCGAGCCGTAACGTTAAGCGCCGTAACAACCGAGACAAACGTCTTAACTTCCCTTCCGAAGCACTAAAGAGCACGAAATAGACAATTTGATTGACCCATCCAGGGACCAGCATTATTTTCGGTATTGAAACCAGAGCTTTCGAACGACTCTGCAAACATCTATGTGCTTTTTTAAAACTATAATTTATCTCTGTTATAATTTCATCTATATCAGTGATTGATTCAGTAACAGTATATTAAGTTAAAATAAGAAGATCCTTTGTATGCTTAATTGTATGATTATTTTGTTATATGTACATAAATACATTAATATTTATGAATCCATCAGAATTACATAAATTCGGTTTGTTGATTGCTGATGGTGTCATGTGAAGATGTAGTTTCCTTTCCTTTGTAACTTGCCCTTTACAGTTCACAGTACATAAACCGGGGCTGAGCAAGAGGCTTGAAAAATAAATTGATACTATTAATTTAATAACGTTATTTTAATTACTCTGTGTTTCTTGCCTACATAACTACAGAAATAGAACTGGCATCAGCTATCCCCTAAACATAAAACTGCAATGGATATGACATTCATACGAGATAATTAAATACCGTTGACGTTGTTATTTATAGTAGAAATCTTATTTATTTATTAAGCTAAATATCTTGAATGAGATTAGATAAATTAAATTTAACCTCGTTGTGTTGAACCTTATTTACAGATGATAAACGACGGAAAAAATATTTACTTTTATTCAATATTTAAATAAAAAAGCGTCGGTTCGAATCCCGCCATGTATCAATGTGTTTTCAAATTTTGAATTCATATGTACGTTTTCTAAATACTTTTACAGTGAAGGAAAATAAAGGAATATTCACTGGAAATACACATGCAAGATCTCAGTGTCACTTGAATTTATTCCCATATCCTCTGCAATGCGCCTCGGTAGCGACATCGTCACATCTGATCTTCAGTACTGGGCATACTTTCTATTATATTTATTTATTAGACGGGAGTGTATCCCGCACGCAGAACCCCAAAAATATTTTCTTTGACTAGATTACGTTTTTATTGCACAAACTCCTCACTTCTGTTTGATATTGCGCTAGCTTTATGATAACCCATTAAACATAATCTTACCGAGATCTCAGTTAGAAGGTAGTCTATTTGAGGATCATTTAACGTGCGTTCGACTTTAATGTGTCACTTTCAAGATGGCAGTCTACTTACAAATAATATGCACTGCTATATGTAAGTACATATTATACTTGTAAATAAAAAAGGTAATTAGTCTGGATTCAGTTGGCTGTTTCTTTCCACTTCAATAAAAATGGATATAATGACTAAGAAACGTCAAAGTATTATGAATTATTTTTAATTTAATCTTTTGCAAACCATTTTATTTTCTTAGTATACCCATTTATTACCGTCACCCACCCACAATACCCATTTTACCCATTTTTTTATTTTACTTATCTACATTTATAAGATTTTATTTCTGCTGTAACACAGATGATTTGATAGCCCTTATTGCAATTTACATGTTTACCATCCTTAATTTTGCACGCTTGCGCGGAAAGGGGCATCGCGATCTTGTGTGAGTAGCCCAACAACAATAATTTAGAATATTTCCCATATTTGTAATTTTCCAATTAAATAATAAAATTATCAAACAAATAAATGTTTTTGGGATGTTCTGACTATTATACAGCTTAATATGTAATATGTAAAACTAAAAAATTTCAAAATATCGTCATAGTTCAATATTCAAATAATTATGGAAAATAAAGTTTTAACAATGTTCAAATGAATTTTTAAAACGCAGGTATCTTATTTTGCAAGCTTTTGTTTATTTATTACATTGCTGTAAGTACTATATTAAAAGTGTTATTAAATTCATTAACTTTGGAATTTTAAATGAGGACTTACGTCCATAAATAACTGCACTGATGTCAAACAAACAAGAAACAATTGAGTTAATTATTAAAGTATAAATTAAATAAACGCACAGCTAGTGCGTTAAATAAGGTTGAAATGTAAAGTAAACTGTCAACTGTCCTTTTCAACAATCCAAGTTTCCAATCCAAATCTAACCTTATATAAACTTTTAATCAGTTCCCAAACAATGTGAGCAATACATATCTTACTTGAATTAATTTTAAAACTATTAATCTTTCAGTGTGCCTCATTTGCTTAAACATGGGTATAATGTTCGTCTGGCCATCATCAACGGTCATGATCTTCAGCTCTGCTAACACCACGCTACACAGAACTATGACAAAAGGAGAGATATCATTACTTGGTAGTCTCTCCTCTCTCGGAGCGATGACCAGCTCGGCTTTAAGTGGAATATTCTTAGATAAAATCGGAAGAAAGCCTTGCGCTTTATTGGCAGCGTTTACTGCAATGGTGTGTATAAAGACCTCTGCCCATTAGACTGTGCTATGAACGTTTTAAACGGATCATTCTGCTCTGCCTCGAGAATGGTCAGCCAGACCGCCAGCGAACGTGCCTATACCACTTCCAAGTTCGCGCTAAAACAAGTAATATAAGGGTTAAGTCAACATTTTTGTAACGTGTGGACACAAAATGAAATTGCCTACTGGTAGTGTAGTATTTATTTCTGCTTAATTTCACATTTATTACAATAATATACGACACAAATATTCTTTATACAACACAACTTATCAAAATACATCAATACTACAAGAAAATGTATAAAACTAAGCATAATACTTTAATAATGAGCATTTTATTCAGATAATTGGCTGGAATATGGGAGCCCAAAATCTTTAAACGCGATTGCCCAAAAACAATACTTTTTCTTTTGAAACATACGAGGAGTTTAAGCCATAAATTACCAAGTTATCCCTATGCCGGTTGGTAGGAGAAAGGTTGGGGACAATTGGGAGCATCGGCTTAACGTGCACAATGAAACACGAGGAACTCAAGAGAACAAATTTTGATAGACTCATCCAGAGACACACACGATGAAAATTGCTTTGTTTTATTAAGCTGCGATGTTTGTTTGAATCTGTAGCTACCACTTTAGCTGACAAAAAATGAGGGAATAGAACTATAGAACTTTAATTCCCTATTGCTCACGTGTTCTGCCCTTTTCGGTACCAGTTTATCCAGTTAATGCTTAAGGAGTATCGTCTAAAGACTCGTAATACATTTCCAGATATCCTGGACAATGATAGCTGTCAGCGATCGTGTCGAAGTCATCTTAATCGCCATGTACATCTTTGGTCTCAGCTGCTGCGCATTCCTAATCAACAGTGTCTTCATCTCGGAGATCTGTGAAAAGACCATCCGGGGAGGCATGATATCAGCATCGATGGTGTTCTTTAACATTGGCATGATGGTTTCTTATATTCTTGGAGGCTGCTTGGGTTATAATACTATGGTGTATGTCAACCTCTCACTATCTGTAATTGCAGTTCTTTTACCTTTTGTGTTGATGGAATCGCCTCTTTATTTACTGAAAAAAGGCTTTGAAAAGGTATGCATTATTTCAAGATTATTTTTAGTTTTATTATCAGCTTCTCGCTTATCAATAAGGTTTTCTATAAACCTGCAATGTAGGCTCAGATAGTGTCACAGAGTTACGTCATCATCTCTATTTTGTTGTGAAAACTCTGTAGAAATAATTTGGAATATTTTCTTATTTCTAGGAAGCTTTACAATCGCTGGCTTTCTACAGAAGAAAAAAAACTACTTCGAACGACGTTCTGAATGAACTAGAAATAATGAGGCGAGCCCTGAATGCCGAAGCTAATGGTAAGTATAATGAATAAGATAGAGGTATTGAATATAATGTAAAATACATGCAAAACAATCTATGAAGAAAATAAAATCATCAGTTAACCAAAATTAAAAAATAGAATTTCTTGATACATCTTAAATAATTTTGGTCCAATATTGGGAAAATGATTGTACAGCTTTGATTATTTTTACAATGGGCCTGATTCCTTATAAAAATTTAGATAGTCATAGATAGCTTAACTCACTGACATTATTTCCATGCCAATTTTGGTAAAAATGGAGGTAAATGTCACACAAAACAAACAACAGATGGGCTAATAGCTAAAAGCTCGGGCATGTTAACCATGCAGATACCGCGTAGTTTAGAATATTTAATAAAAGGACGATCTTCCTGGCCTTGACACTGGAAGATGATGAAGGAACGCTCACTCCTAATTTCCAATCATACGCAAATTGACGTGATGCAATATACATTTAATAACTATGCATATACAAAATTAATCTTTAATTTCTATATTTTTATCTTCATTTCAGTTACATCTTCTGAAGAAGAAAAATTAAATACTGAAAGACCTAAAGAAGAAAAGTTATCCAAATGGCAGTTTTTGAGTAAGTAATTAAAGATTTTAAAATTAAATCACTTTACCAAGTTATGCTTCAAAGCAGTTTCCGTGCACTGATCTTTTGAGGTTGAGTCTTTAAGGAATCGGCAATAGAGTCGAAGTAGCCATAGATAATTAGACAAAGATAATTTTTTTACGGAGGCTATAGTCTAAACTAGGATTTCCATATAATTTCGGGCTAGCGACTCCTATTCCAAAATGAATTGACACCACAGACCAATTACTTTTAACAATCTATCTTTAGTTTTTTCTTATTTATACAAAATACTAACAAATTTAAAAACCCAATCAGTTTTTGTTTATGCGAAACCGATTTCGACCTCAAGGAGTAGATATCGACGATTATGGGAATCCCTGTTTATCCTTTCGTAGATCTTCCTTGAGAAAATTATCGCCGCAATGGACTAACTCACCGTTATCACTTCTTGTTCTTTTTTATCACATAAACTTAATTTTAGAGACTGCCTGCTAGTTGACGATGGTAAACATGTTTCATTTTAAATTAAACTCTATGCTCGCTTATAATATCCAAAACAGTTAGTTATCAGTTAAATCCAGTCTAAACAGATTATCGTATTCTTATACTTGAAGGTAATTTTAAAATTAAAATTAATATAATATAACTTGGAATGGATGAGCGTAACGTCGATAGTGATGCCGAAAGTAGTCATTGCACGTAGACGGTAGATTTACGAACAGATGGCTTAGATTGACGTTTAATTTATGTACCAAATTTTGATGAAATATTTTCACTTTCAAATACAATGTTGCTTAAGCAGTCCAATACCCAAAACTAAAATATGCCCAAAACTAATTTAATGGGAGCGAGCATGTGCTTAAATATTGAGTGAAATTAGTTTATATGGTGCTAGCTTATCCCCGTATTATCATGGAATTTATAATCAAGTTTCAATAAAGAAACGTTTGTAAAGTAACATGGAGCCTATATTTTAACTTTTCTATGTAGCAGTTTTGGTATGATGCGTCAACAACAGACAAAATTGTAAAACCTTGTAACTTCTGTTAAAGACAATGTTCTCTGAGAACGATCCCCGTATAGCCTGGTACGATTTTATTATATGTATAAATATTCAAATTGAGTGTTAAAATTGTAGAGCTGAAGATTTATGATTGTGTTTCCGGTTTTATAGATGTTCTAACCTTTACAATTCAAATTTTCTAGAGAAATCTAAATCTACTCACCGAGCCCTGTTCGTGGTCATCGTTTTAATGATAACATCCATCTTACAAGGTTTACCAGTCTTGCAAGTTTACGCCAAGCCACTCTTCATAGAAGCTGCACCTAGCTTATCATCGAATCTGTGCAGTATCATATTTGCTTTCATTAATGTGGTTATCGGTTTTATCTCTGCTTATTTTACTGATGTTGCTGGCAGACGGGTGAGTTCATTGAAGTTACTGATTTTATATTCCTTAGCATTGTTTAAGATACTTATAGATTAAACAACTGGCAGTCCTCCCATAACCTTCTTGATAGAGCTACTTAACGTAATACATTTTGTTCAATCCACTTAAAGGGAGTATGAAATTATTTTGATTTTGACAACTGACAACCTTATCACGCTTATTCTTTGGAAATACAATATATTTGCTCATTTTAGTTGTTAAAATGGGTATTATTTATGTTTGAACGAAATAACCCAATTGTTGACTCAGACAATGAAAGGAACTTTGTTTAAATTGATTCCTATTCTAGAACATGTCAGAGTTTACTGTCGCAATTCACTTTGCTAACCACAAGATTTCGTTGAAGCGTTGGTCAGCCTTAATTGCTACTGTAAAATTTTTGAAAAGGAAATAAAATTCTAAATGACTTCAATATTATTTTTGTAGGGTTTTGTGATTCTGATTTCATACAGTTGTTCTTATTTTTTTGTAAGCTTAGCAACTAATGGTGGAATAACTATCAATAGACTATAAAAATTTTATCTGACCCTCTGCTTCTTTGTTACATTTAAAACCTAAATAAAACTATTTTGTTCAGCCTCTCCTGAACTACGGCTCCTTGGCAGCGGGCTTCAGCTGCCTTCTCCTTGGCGCCCAGATTCACACCAATTGGGCACCGAGTTGGTTCACCGTCTTCGCCATTTACCTATTTAGCGTTGTCTATACGGTGGGTGCGGGTACTGTACCCTTCGTTTTGATTGGAGAAGTGTTCTTGCCTGAGGTGAGTGTCCAGTTCTATAGACTTTTTACTTTAACAACAAATAATTTACACTTATCAGATGTTGAGTGGAGTCTAAATTCGTAGATGGAATGCATAATATGTATCGTAGTGCCGTAGTTATCTGTACTATGAAGAAATTCACGTCATATTGTGGACTTGAACGTGATTGAAATAAAAATAATAAAACAGAAGATAACCAAAGATCCTGACTTGCAATATTACCAAGTAATCTTATCAAGTATGCATTATTATAATTAGAAAGTAATAGTACCCTTCAAATGTAGCTACAATATCTTTTAATGATTGTCGAATGTACAATTTTAATATCAATACATATGGTCATACTATCTATCACATTATATTCACATATGGACTCCTTTACCGCTTATTATCAGGTGGTGTCGAGTCATTAGCTGAGTTTTTTTTATAAAATATATATATATATATTTTCAGGTGAAAAGCGTCGTCATGATGGTTGTAGCAGAATTGACATGGATATGCAGCTTCCTTGTTCTCCTCATCTTCAATCCTCTTGTATCCACTATAGGTCTCGGACCAGTGTTCTATATATTCTCTGCTATATGCTTTTTCACTGCGTTATTCGGTTACTACTGCTTGCCTGAAACAAAAGGATTGACGATTGACGAAATCCAACCTCTTTTTGATCCTAAAAGGAAAAAACTGAATTCGGTGATATAGAAAATATTTTTGAAAGAAATTTCAGAAAACAATAATAGGTAAATAGAAACGTTACCCAAGAGTTGTGATAAACGATAATTATATTTAATTGAGATTGTAATACATATTTACAGAGACATTGCTAGACATATTTCAAAAGCAAGGATCCCAAAAAAGTAGCTCGCGTGCGGAGTGTAATTAGTTGAATTAATTTTATCAAATGTTTATAAAATATTCTTTTTTCGAACCCAATCCAATCCCTTGAACACTTAACAGAAAAAGAGTATTTAAACCATTCTCCACCGAATTAACAAATAATATACTTGACTCTCTTAGTTCAAATGTATAAAGGAAAAACCTAACGTATCTGGCTCATATTCCACCTTCCCCATTTGAGAAAATGAGGTTATAAGATAGATAGATAAAGTCTTTATTTCCATTTCTACATCGCCCACAATCCATCCAGACAGTACATAGGTGGTACATAAGCCATATAAAGTGTATTTCCACATATCTTCCATAAGTTAATAATAGTGTAAATTAACATTGGAGTAATAATAAGTAGTTTAAGTTTTCGAAATTGTTTAGATATTTGAAAAAGGAAATGAAATCTGATTAATTTCATTAATTAAATAGGCAACAGGCCTGCAACAACACGCGACACACTTAAATAATAAATCTATAAGAAAACCTTGTTTTGAATTTCATTTCTCTTTGCGAAACAGTATTTTTAACTCTACCCGAGTTACGAATCGGTAAAAATTCCTGGAAAAATAGCTCACTTCTCATGCCAGTTTCTAGCGCCTAACAGATTATGTGTAGCAATCAATCAAGGATTATAAAACATATTGCTCGTTATTATTTTACAGGAATCTTTATATTATACTATATTACGTTAAAGAGGTCGTTAGCGTGTCGAATTTAGACTGCTTCTATTTGGTGATGTACTTTAAACAGACAAGGATTATGAAAATATTCTAGAACATAATCTTTACATTAACATATTTTTTTTATAGAAAGATCAAGCAAATAACTCCATTCCTCCTGATGGTAAGCAGAAGTGGAATCCTAATTAAAAAGTGGTTAGTGCGAGTAAAACTATGCACTGCACTAGCCATCTTTATCTTGCCGATCTTCAAGATATTTCTTAACATCGCTTTTGAAGAACTCAGGAACATATTAGATAAAAACAGTTAGGATCGTAAAAATTTATATAGATATAGATATAAATGAGCGGCTTGGAAACATAGTTCTTTAAAAATTTTCAAAATAAGCTATTTAAATATACTCCGGAGCTTGTAAACAGTTAGAAACCTCGGCAGTATAGCTCAGAGCTTCTGCAAATAATTAAAGAAAACACAGAAATGTGCGTTTACCTAAATATAAAGTCTAATTCAAAATATTTCCTTTAACTTAAATACAACAAAACAAATAGTATATTCATCGCTGGCCTAAAATAGAAATTGGCTGAAGTGACGTAATAATCCCTGAGATCTTAGGACATCCATACAGCCCATTTATTACCTCACAAAGCTCATATCGCAATTAAACGTAATATAAAACAGTCAAAGTACACAAAGATCAGTGTTATGTGAAAAAATAGATACGTAGGTATTTACTAAATAATTTTGGGAAATACACATCTAAAAATGTTTGATAACATTAGCAAGATGATTACAAGTAGAACTTGTGAGAGATATCTGTTCTTTTAGTGCAGGGTTCCGTTTGATAGAAATTTTAGTCGACTCCAATGTTCTTTTTGAAAGAATTTCAGTTGTGGCATTCCAATCAAACCTCGGCCTGAACAACAAACGCTACTGTGACAAGAATCAACTTCGTCGTCGAAATCGCCATAGTTGCTTATCTTACTGGCTGGTCACAATTCAAACCTATCATTACAATTTTTAATCAAAATTAAGTCTTTTCGCAATATAGACCGAAACCATATCAAATCGTGATCATCGCACTTCCAGTGCAGTAATATTTTGGAATCATTGGGATAATTGGGTTCAACATCCCGATACGTGCTGCACACGATTCCATATCCTGAATCCTATAGAATTTATTATTTCTGAATAATATTGAATCTACTTATACATCTACTAAATTATTAGATTCCATATCCCAATTATGACTGCATTTATTAACAATTGGGTCGAGAATCCCGATACACACTGCCTTTCCAGGTCCGTGAAGCTGTTCACTATGTTCGGTGTGACTTATGTAGCTAGTCTACTGAAGACATAGGAGGTATTTACATTTCTTGATATTAGAGTGTCAACGTAACGATTACGAGATAGAATTTTCCGGTGACAATTATAAGCTGTGCTAAAAATCGTGGGTTAACTAAATCGGTTGGTATTTAGCAAATTAATAACAATCTGTATTTTCAAGGCATGGTTTATTAACGAGTGACATAATCAAATATAAAAAATATAATGTTGAAAGATTCCCGAACATAAGCAATGGACTCGCTAACGACAGTAATTTAACAAAAGAGGATTCCTAAACTCTTCGGCTCTATTGATAACACTTTACAACACAAGCTCATCATGAATATTTGTTTAATACTATATGACAACCAATTATAACTGTTCTAGATTATCTTAGCAATAATGAACATTACGATTTAACCTAGACCTCAAGTCAGTTACAGAATTGTCTATTCGCGAATCACAACTCTCGGAGGCGCGTCTATTGTTTTTGTTTAATCAAGATGGCAATCTACTTCCAAATAATTTGCACTGCTATACGTAAGTACTTAGTTACCTAGATATTCTAAATCATAAATAGACAAGAGATGCTCCTTTGCATCTGAATCTGAAATCGTAACTATCTTTAATATGAGGGTATGGGGCGTAGTACCACTAGGTGACAGGTGTCCCTATCTAGTGATAGTCACGACAGAGTTTTTTTCTCATTGTTCTTCAACAGGAAAATTTTTCTCTTTCGTCGTTTTGAAGCCACATCTATCAGGGAAAATCTTTTAAAAGTGTCTGAGCCTAAATATCGCTCACAGAAGAGCACTACAGAATTTTTAGACTGTTTTGAAATTTACACATAAAATTTTTAAAAATTATATTGGAGGTTTTTTGTATCTTAATTGATATTTTTTTTTACAGACAAGTATACTATTTGATAGCTTTGTTATTTATTTAAACCTAAAGCAGTTGTTATTTATGAAAGGTTTATTATTACTGTTATGATAAATACGCTGACTCCTTATCAAATACTTTCGGGATAGAAGGGACGCATTATATTTATAATTTACATATTCCATTGTCAAGTTTAAAAGTTTTGCATAGTTTTATGGTGTTATTTTTTCCAGTGTGCCTCCTCTGCCTAAACATGGGTATAATGTTTGCTTGGCCATCGTCCACGCTAATGATCTTCAGTTCTAGTAACACCACGCTTCACAGAACTATGTCTGAAGGGGAAATAGCCTTACTTGGCAGTTTGTCTTCTGTGGGAGCTATGATCGGTACACCACTGGCTGGCATGTTTTTGGATCGGATTGGGAGAAAGCCGTGTATTGTCCTTGCTTCATCTGCTTCAATGGTAAGTTTGGTGTATCAACGTTATATTTATTTATAATATCTATATCAATCCTTAAAGCGCGATACTTACCATACGTCTTCCAACTGAGACTCAGCTACAACAGATTATAGTGTTCAATTCTAAAAACACCCTTTATTCTAATAATATTATCAATAACTTGTTACTTTACTACTCGATGAACTTTGTCACACCAAACTCTGCCACTACCGCCATCTATTAGAAATTATCTGAATTAGAGATGTAAGTAATTATAGTTTTGAATAGCACGTCAGTTGGGTTTCATATCTAAATTACCAATTTAAAATTATTATTTTTTATTTTCAAGCATACCCTGTTTTAAGAATATTCATATCTGTTAAGCTGTTATTGAGTTGTATCTTCTCAGATAAGAAAAAGAAGATTGTGGACTTTAGCGTCAAATACATTTCTAATTAAGAAATATTCTATTCTTAGAAGTAAGATATATTCTATTCTATTCTAATTTCATCCATGGTTGTTTTACTGTACTTTCTGTTTGTGTTACCTTTAAATAGATAAACTAGTTCAGTCGCACAATCCAGACACTATAAATTGATATTTATTCTCTATAAAACTACCAGGATTCATGTGGTTTAACACTAGATATACCAGCGATTTGAATATACGTCAACAACAAAAATTATATTTGTTACTAATGTATATAAAATAACATTAAGTTTATAAAACGTACTCTCTAATTATAGCTACAAAAGTCATAACATCATTTCTGAAAAAATATGTGTAATATAGTAAGAATTTTGAATTGAAATTGCACAACCAGTCTAAATGACTGGTCTGGTAAATCTAGTGTTAAAGGTTTAATAATTGGTGTTGAAAACGCCGTAAGTCATAAGGGTATCTTGATAATGGTCGCCCTTATGCATATCTCTATACACAACAACAATTAAGGAAGCGGCAAAATTGTTAAAACAATCATTTGCGATTTTCTATTTCGCCTTTTTTCGGTGGAATTTCCAACGTTGTTTGATATATGATTACATGTTTAAGATGCTAATTTCCGTAATGCTCTGTAAACAGATGGTAACTACACGAACTCGTAAAGATAGCAAGACAGATAAGACGAATTTCAGAGTTGTTCCTAATATCCATTGATGCTTTTCAAGGTGCATTAAATAGTAGGTAAACGCGAGCTTTCAATTGTTAGACATTATCGCTAACTGTAGGAAAACTATAGATGGTTGATAAAGATTCAATTGATCTATTTATGCGGATCTATTCAGACGTGTTACATCGACACGTTTGTTATAACAAGTAGATTAATTTAAGAATCCCCTCAGAGTTGAAAAAATTTAGTTTCTGGTTTGAAAACCAATTTTAACATACTAGATATTCCGGGGGAAGAATACGAATCTAATATTAATTCACTATTCAAAATCGGCTAGCTGTTAAGGTTATAGAAGGTAACAATGAAACAGAAAACCTAATTTAGATACATACGCGTGAAAAAAAGGAAACCTTAATCAGTTGGGTACAAATTTATTTATTTTAAGGGCAGTCAACAAAAACACATACTAACAAAAAATATTGAACTGTAGCGTAGACATTAAATTAAGTATAGTTTTTAATTACACACAACCACGGCATGCGATGTGGACTAACAGTTAAATATATACTCTAGAGAAATATATATTAAAATATAAAAAAAATACTCAGGAAGGCCACTTAGTCTGGTAGATGTCATTCTAAACATATATGATAATATCAATACCTACTATCCATCTGTTTCAGTTATCTTGGACAATGATAGCAGTATGTGACCGAGTGGAAGTGATCTTAACCGCGATATTCATATCCGGCCTCAGCTGCTCTGCCTTCATCATTAACACGTCTTATATCACTGAGATATGCCAGGAGTCTATCAGAGGCGCTACGACGTCATGCATTATGGTGTTCTATAGCATTGGCATGCTGATCTCCTACATTCTTGGTGGCGCCTTGGATTATAAAGTGGTGGTGTATGTGAACCTCTCCATATCAGTTTTTGCTGTTCTCATGACGTTCGTATTGATGGAGACGCCTTTGTACTTACTGGGAAAGGGGCGCGAAGAGGTATATATATTTCTCATTAAATTTTTGTCGATTATTTGTTATTTAAAGATATAAAGAATAACTATATATCCGGCTCGAAGGACCATGTTTGATGCGTAGATGCTGAGTGGACTGTATTTTGTTAGGTTCTGGTGGTTTTTTGGTAGCTTGAAGATGGATAAATTAATAAAACTTGCATTTTTGCAAGACGACGTATATTATTCTCACAGCAGCTTAAGCGGAAGAGAGTTGGCAATAATTGCCATTACAAAAAATTAAATTATTCTAACAAATGTTGAAACTTAAAAATATATTAATGTTGTTTGTAACCAACAACGTCTAAACCTCCATATACGTTAGTGTTCATTATCCTTAGGCTAAACTAATTACGTTTCTTAAGTTTAATCGTCAGTACTTAAAAATGCTTCCTCTGTTATCTTATAATTATTGAACAATAAATTGCCTACAGGATGAGACGTCTTATCGATCGCCAAACAAAAATATTACATGACAGATAAAGAGGAATCATTGTCAGGTTTTATTAACATGTGCATTTTTTGCATAACCTCTTTCTTTGTTCATTAATAATGATTATTAAAAGTTATACCTACCTACTAGTGTTATACCTACAGAACTGATAAAAGAAACATCATTCAACAATAAATTAGATAACTTGTACCTAAGCATTTAGATACTTATTACATTTAGTTTTGAAAAAGTTAGAGACAACCTTCCAAAACTTGCGAACACCTTCCGTGTATACTCTTGACAACCCATTAAATATGATGGATGATTTGATAACTTCTATTACTTTTATAGGAAGCGATAAAATCTTTAGCCTACTACAGAAGTCAAAAGCCAAATTCAAAAGAAGTTTTGAATGAAATAGAAGTACTTCGGCGAGCTTTAAATGCGAAAGCTGATGGTAAGTGATACAATACGATTGTTTTTATATATAAATCATTATAAACAGCCCATATATGTTCACGCCGAGGCTTGAGTGTACCCTAAATTTTGGCGATTAGGCCAATAAGGGCAATATATAGATATGTATAGTGTTCTAAATAGAATACTTTTACTTATGTCTCCAACTCGAGGCGCATCAGTTGTACTTTTGCCCGCACTTGTGTTCGAATTGAGAATTCTGACTGTGATGAGACTTTTAATATTTTTCAGTTTGACTTGTAATTTTCATACAATCATTTATCCAGAAAACAAAAAAGGGCGATTGAAATTCCACTGCGATGAATTTCTCTGAATATAGATTAGTCTAAAAGGAAATATTTGCTTTTATTTCGCTGTGTTCGGTTATTGATAGGAAAAAATGATATATTATATCACAGGAATTTTTTTCGAAATACAATAGTTGAAGTAAATTATTATACATTGAACATATTACTAATATTTTATTTTAAAATATCGTAGTGCCCTTATTGGGTTAATGTTGGATAACCATATGAAAGGCGCAAACAAATCTTATTAAAATTTCAGATCAGCAGTTACCATACACAGTAAATCTGTGAATATATCAAGAAATAGACCTAGTAACTAAATAAAATAACACAATAAATAAGTATCAGTCATAATCATAATTATGTAGTGTATATTCATTAATTATATTTCAGATACAACTCCAGAAGAAGAAACTTTAACCGTTGGCAAGGAGAAAGAAGAAAAATTGAATATATGGCAGTTTGTTAGTGAGTACTACATAATAACCATTATTACGACGCAGAAATTAAAGTTACAAATCAATTGACGTATCTATTTTACTATGCCCGACAAAGCACAAAATAAGATCACAAGCACGCGTCAATTTCTTCAGTTATTTAGTCTTCCTATAGGCGAGAAACTGCTGGGAAGTTTTTTTTATATATATAAAGCACAGCAAATGACTCGACACCACTTGATGATAAGCAGTAGACGAGTCCACATGTGAAGATAGCTAGTGAAGCATGTGACATACTGCCCTAGCCACCCTCACCATGCCGCCCCAAAAAGTGCTTTTCAACGCCTCTATATAACACTACTACGCTGTTCCAATCCGGATTTGTGGGTGAAATCACTTGCTAGACCATTAGCTAAATGTGCCCTCCGAAGTTCAAAGGGCCTTATGATAATCTTGATTGGATCTTCCGGACCAAACATGGCGAAATTTGTTTTGTTTTCGAAATCCAAACAAAACCGCTTCAAAAACATTGCCTACGATATTTATTTACCGGTTGTGCTAATTTATTTCTTATATTAATATTTCCAGAGAAATCTCGAGCGACCCAACGAGCTTTGACAGTCACCTTAGTACTAATGACGACAGCAATCTTCCAAGGATTACCAGTCTTGCAAGTCTATGCCGAGCCGTTATTCGCCGAAGCCGTGCCTAGCTTATCAGCCAATCTGTGTAGCATTATATTTGCTACCATCAATGTGGTTATTGGTTTTGTCGCTGCATACCTGACTGATGCAGCTGGTAGAAGAGTGAGTACACCTTATTGGGAATTTGTTACCTATTTTAATCGCTTCTGTAGTCTAGTGGTTGATGCTATCTGCTTCAGACTTGGATGTCCAGAGTTTTTGTGAGGACAGATATTTTCTGTTCAGTTTGGTTGGTGGTAGGGCTTTTTCTAAATCTACTTTATGCCACTACCACCTTGAGGTCGCTATAGCAATAATGTTAACAGCATTGTTATGACCTGGTATTTAGAAGTAAAGTAGCCAGTTACCCGGGGCTGAAGTTTCTGGGTGTGGCTGGATTTTTCAATCCTATCATCAGGGGGAAAAGAAGAGCAATTGATATCTATTCTAACGAAAATAAGAAGATTTCAGTTCCCACTACATGAGCTAAAAGGAAAGATGTTCTGTCGTAGTTCTGTAGTTACGACGGCTGATTCGTAACTACCGAACTACGGCATGTATGTATATTGGCCATCTTTCTGCACCCCTTTGTGTGTTCCATATTAAAAAGATACCCATAACATATTGTTACCCAACCAAACTATGAACTCGCTATGATTCAATCTGAATATATCAGGAGGGATCGTGCTGTGGAGTCCTTTAAAAGCCAGGCTTTGTATTATCTTATCTTGATGTAGGGCCAGGATTATTCCCGGAGCACGACCCAATGGGATCTTTTGTTATTCCCCAATCCTAATGTGCGCTGTCCTAGAATACCTCCAAGATGTACTTACTAAGTACACCCGGAGTCAGCAACCTTACATCTTCATACTACAGACTGTGATAGCTCAGTCCAAAGAGACCCATTCTTTTCCTGGCAAGAGCATCACAGTTACATAGGATGTGTTCCATTTGTTCGGTGTGCTCCCCACAGGTTTTGTATTACTATCTTCATGTCCATCCTTAGTTCTAAGTTATAAGTACTCACTAATTTATGGTTGACTAGAAGAGATTGCTTTTAAGCAATACGGCCTCCTATTTGTACATTGTATGTTTATTTTCATCTACTTTTTACGATTTTTGTGCAAAATAATATTTGTATTGTATTGTATAACTGTTATCATCCAGCCCCTGATGATCTACGGCTCCTTAGCAGCGGGCATCAGCTGCCTGCTCCTCGGCTCCCAGATCCACAGCAACTGGGCTCCAAGCTGGTTCACCGTCTTCGCCATCTACTTGTACAGTATCGTCTACATGCTTGGTGCGGGAACAGTTCCCTTCGTTTTGATTGGAGAGGTGTTTCTTCCTGAGGTAAGATTTTAGGAATATTTTCTTTTTATTTAAACATTAGTTAGTTTATCTTAAAGGTATTAAGGGATCTCGGTTAAACGGTATTTTGTTTAAGAAGAAATAGGATAAATACTCGGTGTTAGTACCACATTGTAGATGGGAAGGCCAATTAAGTGGGTCTTATGTAAATCATGTTCTCCGAGCAACTATAGCACACCTAGTTCAAGTCAGTCGTAAGTCAAACGGCCACAGTAATCCCTTTTACTCAATAAAAAACAAATAAGAATCAGATTCCAGCACTTGTAATTAACAAAATCGAATGTTAGTCTATTCGCTTATCTTATCTTATCTTATGTAGGGCCAGGATTAATCCCATAGCATCTTTTGTGCTTCCCCAATCCTAATGTCCGCTGTCCTGGAATACCTCCAAGATGTACTTACTAAGTAGACCCGGAGTCAGCAGCCTTATATCTTCAGGACTGGGATAGCTCAGTCCAAAGACACTATCTTTTCCTGGCAAGAGCATCACAGTTACATAGGATGTGATCCATTTGTTGTCTATTCGCTTATTCTACAAGCTTACCATTCGAAGGCGGAGCGGGCACCCGCCTTCGAATTTTTCTTCTAATTTTTTAAGTTGGTAACATGATTTACTGGTGGGTACTTTTATCATCAACCGCCTACATACGTGCCGCTGCTGGGAACAAGCCTTACTATATGAGTGCAACACATGAGTAGTTTGGGAGATAACGTCACCACTAAACCCAAAATAACTTAATTTGCCTTGAAGAAAGTAGCAGCTCGAGAAAACAAATTTTAGTTAACCAATCTATTAACTTGGCTACACCAACGAACTCCTTTTTAATGTTTACTTTACATTACGCCGTAACTTCAGTTTAAAAATATTTCATTCCATAGTTACACTTACATGAAAAGTGTAGGCGAAAACAGAGTTAATAACACCTAAAAAAATGATCCCCTTACTGTACCCTTCCCAATAAATATATAACCTACGCTTGTTTTGAGACCATAAGTACTATCGTTTAAGCAGTTTACTAATTATTTTTTATATAGTTACAAAATAAATACTATTGCCATTTCATAAGGTTATCCTGCCATTTTAATGTCAAACTGATTTTTTTTTAGGTCAAGAGCATCGTCATGATGGTTGTAGTGGAATGGACGTGGTTATGCAACTTCCTTATTCTTCTCATCTTCAATCCTCTCGTATCTGCTATAGGTCTTGGACCTGTATTTTACATATTCTCAGCTGTATGCTTCTTTACTACGATATACGGATATTTTTATTTGCCCGAAACTAAAGGACTGACGATAGACGCTATTCAGCCTCTTTTTACTCCGAAGAGGAGGAAGCAAATTGTGTAAAATTAAAAATATATTATAAAATCATTGATTATTTATTTATTATAATAAAAACTATTAATAAGAGACTACAAATAGATGCTTTTCGATAATCGCAATGTAAAAATGTACGAGCTTTGACATAAGCTCTCGCTTAGGAATCGACTGCAATTGTCAAATCCTATACATTTTTTCGATTCAATTTCGATTATCGAAAGACATCTTGTCTAGGCCTTCTTAGCTGTCACAAGAAACTAATGAGGAGCTAAAGAAGCATTTTCACTCCTTTCTTGAAGGACCTTGATGCTGTAGTCTGTTGCGAAAACCTCAGCAGAGTTCATTCCACAGCTTCAGCGTTCGTGGGAGAAAATTACTGAAACCGCACAGTGCTAGCCCATTTCGGTTCTTAGGTGTGGAGGTGTTGCGGTATGATTGGGGATAATTTTGGATAAAAACTCGAAATTTTATGATCAACGTGTAAGTAATTTTATTGTGACAAGACAAGCAGGCACAAAATCAAAGGATACCGTCAAGAACGGATTTAAGATGTTAAGTTGAATATGAGTGGCTTGTTGCTTGTATAAAACTCGCAGGCGATCGTAAACATGCCCCCGAGCGTTGAAAACTAGGGTTTTCAACCACATACAGGCAGCGGGCAAATCTTGCTAAAGGCTCTTCTGATGACTCCAGTTGATGTGCGGATATCAACCACACGAACTATGCCGTCAGGTCCAGGATGAACTCCAATGATTCGACCTAATCTCCATTTAAGTGGTGGCAACTGGTCTTCCTTTACCACAACCAGAGTGTCCAGCTTCAAATCACTCGTGCCTGAGCGCCACTTAATTCTCTGTTGCAACTCAGCAACGTACTCCTTGCTCCATCTCGACCAGAAGTGTTGACGGAGCTGCTCTATTCGTTGAAAACGAGATAAATGGTTTGACGAGTGGCTGTTATAATCTGCCTGAGGCAAGCAGGTTAGCGGCCTGCCGATTATAAAATGTCCTGGTGTAAGTGGGGTGTAGTCCGCAGGATCGGAGGAGAGTGGAGTCAACGGCCGGGAATTCAATATAGCCTCAATCTGGGCTAGTACGGTGTTGAGTTCTTCGTACGTTAAATTACAATTGCCCAGCACTCGAATTAAATGAAATTTGGTCGACTTCACGCCCGCTTCCCAGAGTCCGCCGAAATGAGGAGTGTACGCAGGGATGAAGTGAAAGGCTATGCCATCATTAGCTGTAATTTCGCCCAAAGAATTGCAATTTGCTTTTAAAAACTTTGATATTTCATTGTGAGCGCCGACAAACGAGGTACCATTGTCAGAATAAATGTTTAATGGCTTCCCTCTTCGTGATGTAAATCTCCGTAAGGCCAATAAAAAACAATTACTCGTCAAGTCTCCCACCAGCTCCAAATGAATGGCTTTTGTTGTAAAACATATGAATATAGCAATATACACTTTGACCAGTCTACATCCTCGACCTTGTCGACTTGCAGATATAATAGGACCCGCGTAATCAATGCCAACATTTTCAAAAGGGAAACCGCCTGAGACAAGACGCTCGCGTGGGAGATTACCCATCAATGGAGTAAAAACCTTACCTTTCACACGACAGCATCGCACACATTTCCGATAACAGGCTTTCGCTAAATTACGACCCCCGATAGGCCAATAAGTTTCTCTTATAGTAGCGAGTAGTAGCTGTGGACCTGCATGGAATAATTTTTTATGTTCATATTCAAACAATAGCTTAGTAAAAATGTGAGTGGACTGTAATAATATTGGGTGTTTTTTATTAAATGAAAAATTTGAATTATCAAGACGGCCTCCTACTCGCATTATTTTCTCATCGTCTAAATAAACATTAAACTTTAAAATTGGACTTTTCTTAGGCAAATCTTTATTTTTCGAAAGTAATTTATATTCTAGGAAAGACTCATCTTGACACTTTTTAATAATAAATTTTAAGGCTTGTGTTAACTCTTGTTCACTTAAATAATCTGTCAAAATAGACTCGTTTTTACACCTAGCAATAAATCGTAAGACATAGGCGATACACCGAAGAAGTCTCGTATAATTTGAAAACCGACTAAAATTAATAAAACCAATGCGATTATCGGTAGAATTGATGATAGCATTTAATGAAAAATCTGGTTTCATTTCAGGCGCCTTATCAAAATGTTTAGGCTGAGTAGGCAGCTGTATGGGTTCTTGTTTCAGAAACTTGGGACCTGTCCACCACAACTCAGAGTTTTGCAGAGTACTAATATCCATACCTCGCGATATTAGATCTGCTGGATTCTCAAGGGTTGGGACGTGCAGCCATTGGCAGTTTCCTGCCTTGTCTAAGATTTCAGCCACGCGGTTGCGTACAAAAGGTTGAAGCTTAGAAGGCAGTATCTGCAGCCAGCTTAACACAATCGTGGAATCAGTCCAGAAACAAACCGTGTCTATTTTGCACCGAAGCGATTCAGCAACTTTCTCATAAAGTCGAGTTCCGACAAGGGCACCACACAACTCCAGTCGTGGAATTGTGGTGGGCTTAATTGGTGCCACTCGACTCTTTGCTGTCAACAAACGGACTATGAGCTGTCCTTTATCGTTGACACTGCGAACATATACGCTCGCGCCATACGCGCGCTCAGAAGCGTCGGAAAAAACGTGTAATTGTAACACTTTATATGTGTCGCACACAACTATACGAGGAATTTTAATATTATTTATTAGTGGTAATGATTTTAAAATATCATTCCAGTATTTATAAATATCTGGAGATAAGGGTTCGTCCCACGACAATTTCTGTAACCACAATTTTTGCAGCAACATCTTCATTTTAATCACACCTGGAGCCAATAAGCCCAAAGGGTCGAAAATTTGTGAAATTGCAGAGAGTAAACTACGCTTTGTATTACCAAGTAGCAAAGTTGAACATATCGGAAAACAGAGTTGGTCAGAATCTGCATACCAACCTAGACCTAATAGCTTGCTAGGCTCATGAGATCCGATATTCAAATCAAGAGGCGTTTGACAAATATCAGAAACTAATTGTGGTTCGTTTGACTTCCATTTACGCAAAGTCATGCCAGCTGATGCGAGTGCATCTGTTACTCTTATGCGTATATTTATGAGTTCAGACAAATCATCACCTCCAGTAAGCAGATCATCAACATAAAAATCATGCTTGATGACTTCGGCGATTTTTGAATCGCTACAGTCGAGACCGATCTGCTTTAAGCACCGTGTTGCGAGAAAGGGAGCGCTAGCTGTGCCATAAGTAACGGTGTTTAGCTGGAAGGTTTTGACAGATTCAGATGTATTGTCGCGCCAGAGTATTTTTTGCAAATACCTGTCGGATGGATGTACAACAATCTGCCTATACATTTTCTCAACGTCGGCAGATATGATGTACTTGTGTTGCCTGAAACGAAGTAATATAGACATCAGGTCATCCTGAACTGTCGGGCCAATCATCTGGATGTCATTAAAAGACACTCCCGACGTAGTGGGACAACTTGCATTATATACAACCCTTAACTTTGTGGTGGAGCTACTCTCACGTAAGACTCCATGGTGAGGTATAAAGTATGCATTGCGGTTTTTATCAATATTTTGGCACTCAGACATGTGACCTAGTGTGTGGTACTCTTGCATGAAGTCGTAGTACATCTTAGATAACTCGGGCTTATTTTTTAACCTACGCTCTAAAGAAAATAAACATTGTGTAGCCCGTTGAAAGGAGCTTCCTAAAACATTAGGATTTTGTTTTAAAGGAATACGAACACAAAAACGACCATCATCCAATTTAACTGTGTTTTTGACAAAATGCTCCTCGCACTGCTTTTCTTCAGGCGAGTATGGAAAAGTCGGGAAATTTACTTCTTCCAACTGCCAAAATCGAGTCAAGTCCAGCTTCCCATCATCAGACTGGACAGGTTGGGTAATAACATCAGTAAAATTACACCTAATATCGTTCGCGATTAATGCGACATGACGATGAGATGTTATCGGGCCTGAAATAACCCAGCCAATCTTGGTTTCAAACATTACAGGATTCTTCTCACCTAACTTTATTCTTCGGGAACCTAATAAATCCCAAAAGATATCAGCGCCTAGCAATATGTCAACATCATTAGGCTTATAAAATGTAGGATCCGCCAAGCAAATATTTGAGGGTATTTTTAAATTAGTAATGTCAACCTCACGATTTGGCAAATAACTCGTAATCGACGGTAAAACAAAACAATTAAAATCAGTTGCAAAACTACTGTCTAAAGATTTCATGCTAATATGACACATTTTACCTATGTGTGACGTCACATTGTTTACGCCAAGAATGCACTTATCTATTTGAGACGTTTTTAAATTCAACCGACGGCAAAGTTTTTCTGTGATCAGACACGACGTGCTACCACTGTCAAGTACGACGCGGACTACATGTTCGCGACTGTTACTATCGTACACTTTAACTAACGCGGTCGATAATAAAATATCATTATGCTGTATCATATTAGCAGAAGTAATGTTCGCGGATAAGGCCAAATTATTATTGAAATTATTTGACGACGTGGACGGCGGGGTCGGTGACGAAGATAAATTATCAGGTAAGTGAGCATTTTCATTACGTAAATTATTATTATTATTAGGTTTAGGATCATTTAAGTGAACAAGTGTATTATGCCGGCGCTTACATATTTTGCAACCTTGTTTTTTGCAACGGTTTGCAAAATGACCTGTGTGAAAACAATTAAAACAGATCTTATAATTAGGTAATAATTTCAGCCGAGCTTCATTGGTCAAAGCTAGAAAATGAGGGCAGTTTGACAAACTGTGATCAGCCTTGCAACTAGGACACGTTTTGACAAATGATTCCACTTTGCTATTGTTTTGTACAGAAACCATAGACTTTAATTTAGTATTAGTTTTGTTTGACATGTTTGCATGATTATTACGCGACAACTCTAAAGTTTCAATCAAGTCAGCTCGATTGCGAATGAAATTTATAAATGAATGAAATGAGATTGAGTCCGTTTTGTCAAGACGACCTTTGAACTCTTCCCATTCTCGGTAAGTTTTCTGGTCTAATTTTTGTGTTACAATATATATTAATAGCGTGTCCCACTGTTGGACAGGCTCACCTAAGGACTCCAATGCTCGTAAATTTTTATTAAGCTGATCGATTAAACGTTTCAAAACTGTAGATGATTCCCTTGTAATATTATCAATGTTAAATAAAGCTGAAATGTGATTTTGAATTAATAAGTGCTTATTGTCGAATCTTTCGCATAACAATTTCCATGCTACAGAATAATTACTGGCCGAAAACTCAATTGACTGAATAACCACGGAGGCAGACCCCTCTAGAGAAGCTCGAAGATAATGAAATTTGTTTATCTCATCTATGTCATCATTTGAGTGAATAAGACTGGTGAAAGTGTCGCGAAATTCAAGCCAATTATCATAGGTTCCGTTAAACTTTGGCAATTGGATGGTGGGTAACTTAACAAGTTGGTGACGGGTGCTAGCTCGAGTACTTTTTTCACTATGATCAGACTCCTCATCATTCTTGTGAAATTTACTTAAAATAACCTGAGCGTTTGCAAGCGCTTGATAATACTGAGACTCGAATTCCGATCTAGAGGCGTACTGAGCTTCAGCATCACTGACTAAACACTCCAATTGCAATTGTACCTCGTCGTATTGTTCATATAAAGACTCCAATTTATTCATGCGTAATTGCAATTCTTTCGCATCTGTACTAGTAAAATCTTTCTTACCTAATTCTGTACAATAATTTATAAAAGTAGTTAATCGACCCTTATAACTTCCACGCTTTTTTATTAATTCTTTCATGTCCTCATCTCCAGCCATTCTGGGAATCGAGCGCAGTCGACCTGGAATTTATACAAGGACAGACGTAAATAACTAATAATAATATAATTAAGCACTGAATAGTTACATCTAAGAATGTACTAATTCAATATGTTATGTTTATTATTTAATAAAACGTTATGATTGTTACTTAATAACAATACTTTTATTATATTAAGAAATACAATACGTATATAATCTTAATTGTTTTTAATAATTTATGATTAAAAAACAGCACTTCAAAATACTAGTTACTAAAATTAATCAATAACCTACACAAAATAAAGAAATGTGAAAGACAACTCAGATATTCACAAACATGATTAATTAAGCTAAATAATGTAGCTAACGATGCTAACTGTATTGTTTTTTAAATACAATTCAACTTAATTACTGTGAAATATAAGAAATTATAAATAATTTTCACAAATCAATAGGTTATTTTTGTAACAACAAAATTGAAGAAATAATAGTGTACTAACCTGATTTATATGCGTAGTTAAACACTAAATACTACCTGATTGAGTGCTGGGTTATATTTTTAATAACCAAAATTACTTAACACCGTATATATTATCCAATTCTCACAATTTCATTTGATAGCCGCCAATTCAATCCACCATTAAATATTCAATTTTTATTTTTCTCGTAATTACTCTTGAGATAATATAGATAACAGCTGATCTTCTTTATTGAGCAATCCGGCTCGAAGGACCATGTTGCGGTATGATTGGGGATAATTTTGGATAAAAACTCGAAATTTTATGATCAACGTGTAAGTAATTTTATTGTGACAAGACAAGCAGGCACAAAATCAAAGGATACCGTCAAGAACGGATTTAAGATGTTAAGTTGAATATGAGTGGCTTGTTGCTTGTATAAAACTCGCAGGCGATCGTAAACATGCCCCCGAGCGTTGAAAACTAGGGTTTTCAACCACATACAGGCAGCGGGCAAATCTTGCTAAAGGCTCTTCTGATGACTCCAGTTGATGTGCGGATATCAACCACACGAACTATGCCGTCAGGTCCAGGATGAACTCCAATGATTCGACCTAATCTCCATTTAAGTGGTGGCAACTGGTCTTCCTTTACCACAACCAGAGTGTCCAGCTTCAAATCACTCGTGCCTGAGCGCCACTTAATTCTCTGTTGCAACTCAGCAACGTACTCCTTGCTCCATCTCGACCAGAAGTGTTGACGGAGCTGCTCTATTCGTTGAAAACGAGATAAATGGTTTGACGAGTGGCTGTTATAATCTGCCTGAGGCAAGCAGGTTAGCGGCCTGCCGATTATAAAATGTCCTGGTGTAAGTGGGGTGTAGTCCGCAGGATCGGAGGAGAGTGGAGTCAACGGCCGGGAATTCAATATAGCCTCAATCTGGGCTAGTACGGTGTTGAGTTCTTCGTACGTTAAATTACAATTGCCCAGCACTCGAATTAAATGAAATTTGGTCGACTTCACGCCCGCTTCCCAGAGTCCGCCGAAATGAGGAGTGTACGCAGGGATGAAGTGAAAGGCTATGCCATCATTAGCTGTAATTTCGCCCAAAGAATTGCAATTTGCTTTTAAAAACTTTGATATTTCATTGTGAGCGCCGACAAACGAGGTACCATTGTCAGAATAAATGTTTAATGGCTTCCCTCTTCGTGATGTAAATCTCCGTAAGGCCAATAAAAAACAATTACTCGTCAAGTCTCCCACCAGCTCCAAATGAATGGCTTTTGTTGTAAAACATATGAATATAGCAATATACACTTTGACCAGTCTACATCCTCGACCTTGTCGACTTGCAGATATAATAGGACCCGCGTAATCAATGCCAACATTTTCAAAAGGGAAACCGCCTGAGACAAGACGCTCGCGTGGGAGATTACCCATCAATGGAGTAAAAACCTTACCTTTCACACGACAGCATCGCACACATTTCCGATAACAGGCTTTCGCTAAATTACGACCCCCGATAGGCCAATAAGTTTCTCTTATAGTAGCGAGTAGTAGCTGTGGACCTGCATGGAATAATTTTTTATGTTCATATTCAAACAATAGCTTAGTAAAAATGTGAGTGGACTGTAATAATATTGGGTGTTTTTTATTAAATGAAAAATTTGAATTATCAAGACGGCCTCCTACTCGCATTATTTTCTCATCGTCTAAATAAACATTAAACTTTAAAATTGGACTTTTCTTAGGCAAATCTTTATTTTTCGAAAGTAATTTATATTCTAGGAAAGACTCATCTTGACACTTTTTAATAATAAATTTTAAGGCTTGTGTTAACTCTTGTTCACTTAAATAATCTGTCAAAATAGACTCGTTTTTACACCTAGCAATAAATCGTAAGACATAGGCGATACACCGAAGAAGTCTCGTATAATTTGAAAACCGACTAAAATTAATAAAACCAATGCGATTATCGGTAGAATTGATGATAGCATTTAATGAAAAATCTGGTTTCATTTCAGGCGCCTTATCAAAATGTTTAGGCTGAGTAGGCAGCTGTATGGGTTCTTGTTTCAGAAACTTGGGACCTGTCCACCACAACTCAGAGTTTTGCAGAGTACTAATATCCATACCTCGCGATATTAGATCTGCTGGATTCTCAAGGGTTGGGACGTGCAGCCATTGGCAGTTTCCTGCCTTGTCTAAGATTTCAGCCACGCGGTTGCGTACAAAAGGTTGAAGCTTAGAAGGCAGTATCTGCAGCCAGCTTAACACAATCGTGGAATCAGTCCAGAAACAAACCGTGTCTATTTTGCACCGAAGCGATTCAGCAACTTTCTCATAAAGTCGAGTTCCGACAAGGGCACCACACAACTCCAGTCGTGGAATTGTGGTGGGCTTAATTGGTGCCACTCGACTCTTTGCTGTCAACAAACGGACTATGAGCTGTCCTTTATCGTTGACACTGCGAACATATACGCTCGCGCCATACGCGCGCTCAGAAGCGTCGGAAAAAACGTGTAATTGTAACACTTTATATGTGTCGCACACAACTATACGAGGAATTTTAATATTATTTATTAGTGGTAATGATTTTAAAATATCATTCCAGTATTTATAAATATCTGGAGATAAGGGTTCGTCCCACGACAATTTCTGTAACCACAATTTTTGCAGCAACATCTTCATTTTAATCACACCTGGAGCCAATAAGCCCAAAGGGTCGAAAATTTGTGAAATTGCAGAGAGTAAACTACGCTTTGTATTACCAAGTAGCAAAGTTGAACATATCGGAAAACAGAGTTGGTCAGAATCTGCATACCAACCTAGACCTAATAGCTTGCTAGGCTCATGAGATCCGATATTCAAATCAAGAGGCGTTTGACAAATATCAGAAACTAATTGTGGTTCGTTTGACTTCCATTTACGCAAAGTCATGCCAGCTGATGCGAGTGCATCTGTTACTCTTATGCGTATATTTATGAGTTCAGACAAATCATCACCTCCAGTAAGCAGATCATCAACATAAAAATCATGCTTGATGACTTCGGCGATTTTTGAATCGCTACAGTCGAGACCGATCTGCTTTAAGCACCGTGTTGCGAGAAAGGGAGCGCTAGCTGTGCCATAAGTAACGGTGTTTAGCTGGAAGGTTTTGACAGATTCAGATGTATTGTCGCGCCAGAGTATTTTTTGCAAATACCTGTCGGATGGATGTACAACAATCTGCCTATACATTTTCTCAACGTCGGCAGATATGATGTACTTGTGTTGCCTGAAACGAAGTAATATAGACATCAGGTCATCCTGAACTGTCGGGCCAATCATCTGGATGTCATTAAAAGACACTCCCGACGTAGTGGGACAACTTGCATTATATACAACCCTTAACTTTGTGGTGGAGCTACTCTCACGTAAGACTCCATGGTGAGGTATAAAGTATGCATTGCGGTTTTTATCAATATTTTGGCACTCAGACATGTGACCTAGTGTGTGGTACTCTTGCATGAAGTCGTAGTACATCTTAGATAACTCGGGCTTATTTTTTAACCTACGCTCTAAAGAAAATAAACATTGTGTAGCCCGTTGAAAGGAGCTTCCTAAAACATTAGGATTTTGTTTTAAAGGAATACGAACACAAAAACGACCATCATCCAATTTAACTGTGTTTTTGACAAAATGCTCCTCGCACTGCTTTTCTTCAGGCGAGTATGGAAAAGTCGGGAAATTTACTTCTTCCAACTGCCAAAATCGAGTCAAGTCCAGCTTCCCATCATCAGACTGGACAGGTTGGGTAATAACATCAGTAAAATTACACCTAATATCGTTCGCGATTAATGCGACATGACGATGAGATGTTATCGGGCCTGAAATAACCCAGCCAATCTTGGTTTCAAACATTACAGGATTCTTCTCACCTAACTTTATTCTTCGGGAACCTAATAAATCCCAAAAGATATCAGCGCCTAGCAATATGTCAACATCATTAGGCTTATAAAATGTAGGATCCGCCAAGCAAATATTTGAGGGTATTTTTAAATTAGTAATGTCAACCTCACGATTTGGCAAATAACTCGTAATCGACGGTAAAACAAAACAATTAAAATCAGTTGCAAAACTACTGTCTAAAGATTTCATGCTAATATGACACATTTTACCTATGTGTGACGTCACATTGTTTACGCCAAGAATGCACTTATCTATTTGAGACGTTTTTAAATTCAACCGACGGCAAAGTTTTTCTGTGATCAGACACGACGTGCTACCACTGTCAAGTACGACGCGGACTACATGTTCGCGACTGTTACTATCGTACACTTTAACTAACGCGGTCGATAATAAAATATCATTATGCTGTATCATATTAGCAGAAGTAATGTTCGCGGATAAGGCCAAATTATTATTGAAATTATTTGACGACGTGGACGGCGGGGTCGGTGACGAAGATAAATTATCAGGTAAGTGAGCATTTTCATTACGTAAATTATTATTATTATTAGGTTTAGGATCATTTAAGTGAACAAGTGTATTATGCCGGCGCTTACATATTTTGCAACCTTGTTTTTTGCAACGGTTTGCAAAATGACCTGTGTGAAAACAATTAAAACAGATCTTATAATTAGGTAATAATTTCAGCCGAGCTTCATTGGTCAAAGCTAGAAAATGAGGGCAGTTTGACAAACTGTGATCAGCCTTGCAACTAGGACACGTTTTGACAAATGATTCCACTTTGCTATTGTTTTGTACAGAAACCATAGACTTTAATTTAGTATTAGTTTTGTTTGACATGTTTGCATGATTATTACGCGACAACTCTAAAGTTTCAATCAAGTCAGCTCGATTGCGAATGAAATTTATAAATGAATGAAATGAGATTGAGTCCGTTTTGTCAAGACGACCTTTGAACTCTTCCCATTCTCGGTAAGTTTTCTGGTCTAATTTTTGTGTTACAATATATATTAATAGCGTGTCCCACTGTTGGACAGGCTCACCTAAGGACTCCAATGCTCGTAAATTTTTATTAAGCTGATCGATTAAACGTTTCAAAACTGTAGATGATTCCCTTGTAATATTATCAATGTTAAATAAAGCTGAAATGTGATTTTGAATTAATAAGTGCTTATTGTCGAATCTTTCGCATAACAATTTCCATGCTACAGAATAATTACTGGCCGAAAACTCAATTGACTGAATAACCACGGAGGCAGACCCCTCTAGAGAAGCTCGAAGATAATGAAATTTGTTTATCTCATCTATGTCATCATTTGAGTGAATAAGACTGGTGAAAGTGTCGCGAAATTCAAGCCAATTATCATAGGTTCCGTTAAACTTTGGCAATTGGATGGTGGGTAACTTAACAAGTTGGTGACGGGTGCTAGCTCGAGTACTTTTTTCACTATGATCAGACTCCTCATCATTCTTGTGAAATTTACTTAAAATAACCTGAGCGTTTGCAAGCGCTTGATAATACTGAGACTCGAATTCCGATCTAGAGGCGTACTGAGCTTCAGCATCACTGACTAAACACTCCAATTGCAATTGTACCTCGTCGTATTGTTCATATAAAGACTCCAATTTATTCATGCGTAATTGCAATTCTTTCGCATCTGTACTAGTAAAATCTTTCTTACCTAATTCTGTACAATAATTTATAAAAGTAGTTAATCGACCCTTATAACTTCCACGCTTTTTTATTAATTCTTTCATGTCCTCATCTCCAGCCATTCTGGGAATCGAGCGCAGTCGACCTGGAATTTATACAAGGACAGACGTAAATAACTAATAATAATATAATTAAGCACTGAATAGTTACATCTAAGAATGTACTAATTCAATATGTTATGTTTATTATTTAATAAAACGTTATGATTGTTACTTAATAACAATACTTTTATTATATTAAGAAATACAATACGTATATAATCTTAATTGTTTTTAATAATTTATGATTAAAAAACAGCACTTCAAAATACTAGTTACTAAAATTAATCAATAACCTACACAAAATAAAGAAATGTGAAAGACAACTCAGATATTCACAAACATGATTAATTAAGCTAAATAATGTAGCTAACGATGCTAACTGTATTGTTTTTTAAATACAATTCAACTTAATTACTGTGAAATATAAGAAATTATAAATAATTTTCACAAATCAATAGGTTATTTTTGTAACAACAAAATTGAAGAAATAATAGTGTACTAACCTGATTTATATGCGTAGTTAAACACTAAATACTACCTGATTGAGTGCTGGGTTATATTTTTAATAACCAAAATTACTTAACACCGTATATATTATCCAATTCTCACAATTTCATTTGATAGCCGCCAATTCAATCCACCATTAAATATTCAATTTTTATTTTTCTCGTAATTACTCTTGAGATAATATAGATAACAGCTGATCTTCTTTATTGAGCAATCCGGCTTCGATCCAGGACCATGTTGCGGTATGATTGGGGATAATTTTGGATAAAAACTCGAAATTTTATGATCAACGTGTAAGTAATTTTATTGTGACAAGACAAGCAGGCACAAAATCAAAGGATACCGTCAAGAACGGATTTAAGATGTTAAGTTGAATATGAGTGGCTTGTTGCTTGTATAAAACTCGCAGGCGATCGTAAACAGGAGGTGAACTCTCGACCTATGGCCAGCGGTAAGTTGATAGAAGGTAATATTATATCAAGTTAATGATGCGCGCTTAAGACGAAAAGAGGTGGCGCGCTGGCCACTGTGGCCACTTTTATTTACGTACTCGCTAAATGACTTCGTCTACGAGATTTCTATATAAATAAATAGTTCCCTTGTACATTCTCTCTGTGTTTAATATATTTTATTGAATTGTGTGTATGTACATAAATTGTTAAATAAATAAATGACTTTGCTGTGTTAGCTTAGAAGATGATAACGAGGTAAGTTAATTTATTTTCATTAATAATATATATAGTGTACTAAGTTACCATGAATTGAAAGTTCTATGAACATATTATTTTTTTATCAATTGTTTGGCCTGGTAACTAAGACCTTTAAGCCATATCTTCATTAATGTAGTTTCTATCTTTATTTATGACTCCAGTATACTGGTGCAATGTAGCCCTTTGCCCCATGGAGTTTTTGGCGACTAAAGGTAGGCCCCGCTATTTTGTTAATGACTTACGAGAAAATTTTTGAAAACGGAATGCAATGTAAGCGATTATGATAAAATGATACGAAAATGGAATGTTATAGTAATGATTACGACGAAATGATAAGTAAATGAGAATGAAATCATATAATGCTTTTAAACAAATGAACTTACCTTACAAATGAATGAATGGAAATGAAACACTGAAAAATCTCACGTAAGTCACTAATTAAGGCTGAATGATGTATTCCATATATTGCATGACTAAACGATCCTTTTTGCCATAAAACTACACCAACTTCATGACAAAAACAATACTACAACACAATATATGAAATAAAACACACTGCACCAAACTGCCCCCCGCCATTACGCGCCAAAAACTCCTGTGTAAATATTAAAATGATTTAACTACAGATATAAATATACAGAAAAATTAGAAATGAAAAGATAAGAGTCCGAAATCAATGGATTGATTTTGTGTATAATTTTGATATTTGTTGTGTATCTGTGTATGTTTATGTATGTTTGGATGTATGCATATTTTTTAAATATATTTAGTATAGGTGTTCATACGAGTTTGCCCCAAAAGAGGTAGACTAGAGATTATACGTTATACAGTCCCAATAATGGCATATTTAACACTAGATTTACCAGACCAGTCATTTAGACTGGTCGTGCAATTTCAATTCAAAATTCCTACTATATTACACATATTTTTTTTTCAGAAATGATCTTATGACTTTTGTAGCTATAATTAGAGAGTTCGTTTTATAAGCTTAATGTTATTTTTTATACATTAGTAACAAATATAATTTTTGTTGTTGGCATATATTCAAATCGCTGGTATATCTAGTGTTAAACAAGCCTAATTAGCCAAACTCGGGTTACTCTTGTCAGTGTCCGAAGATTTGACAGTGTCATGTCAATAGTGTCGTACGTAGCGCCATTTGTAATCTCCTAAACTAGTTTATAAATATTTATAAGTTAAAATTCAACGTATAGATTATTGAAACGCAGCAGTCTTGTTGATACTTACATACCTTTTTAATTGCGAATTCAACAGTATCACTCATATTCTATTAAAAAATAAAATACAGTCTTTAAGCAATATTGTCTACTTGATTACACAATATTTGCCAAAATATAATCCAAGTTGGTAACAGAATTGATGTCACCACGTTGAAGAGCCAATTGCCGTAGATCTGCAACGAAAATATCATTTTAACAGTGCATCTACGCTAAAATTATGCAACGTGACAAAATTAAATATCAATCTATAACTTTTGCAGTTACCGTTGCATCCACACAATCGATCGACCAAAAAATAATGCGTCAAATTATAAGGACTATATTTCACAATCTTTTGACAGCTTACAGATTATAATCTAGCTGTATTTACAATTATACGGTGACATAGATAACGTAATGACTAATCAAATCAAAACTCTTTAGATATATTCTCTCTAATCTCTGATCGAAATCATCTAGCGAGTGTCACGCCTATAGCTAGTGTCGGAAACACAGTCAAATAATTCAAGGAAGTTATCGATACTGTCCCGTATCCACAACAGTGCTCTATTCTTTACTTTATATTGCAAGTAAATGTTAATTGTCATTTAGTATAAAGTGTTATTATTAAAATATTGCTTATTGCAATCTACGTTCCAATTGTTCAATTTCAAAAGAAAATTGCTTTGATTTTGGCTAGATGGCGCTGTATCAAATTGATAATTAAGTATATCTCAAAACCCGCTAGTTACCACATAACTTTTTGATTATTATTGTATTTCATAATTTTATGCATCATATAAACCTAGCTTTTATTTATTAACAACACTGTATTTCCTTAGCCCTAAGTCACCATACAAGTAAGATGTGATGAGTGGCTTCACTATCTTACCAACTCTAAATCTGCATATTGATGTTAACAGTGGATTGTCGATAAATTTCATTGTATAATATGCCGTGATGTCCGTATATGAGGTGTTAATGCATCCACCATATAGGGATCATGTCTCTACCTACAAGTTATCAGAAAATCTACGAAAAAAATGGCATATATATACTGTAATTAAATGTAAATTAACTTTGAAAACTAAAATGTTTTGAATTTTCATATAAAATGCGAAGAAACTTTTCGCCCAACCTAATACATATTTCAAATTCAGAGTAATTCATTAAATTACGACAAATTTCAACAAAGAGGGAACAAAACAACATTTGCAGTCCAATTTATTAAAACTCACCAAAGAATCCACGACAGAAAACATGGTAGCTTGCATAGCGGCATCTCTTCCTCTGGACGCCATTTCCAAGATATTCTCCTCTGGAAACAGTACATGGGAGTACGCGATCATGCTGAGAGTGACGAAGCAGAGAGGCTGGAGGAGAAGACAGAACACCCGCTTGATGAAGAGGAGGACGACACTGGAAGAGGTATGAGAATATGTGAATAGTATTGCTTTAAGATAGAAGAAAAATTTTTGTCATTATTTTATCATTTTTTAAGGATAAAATTCATCTTTAATAGTATATCTGCATACAATACATTCTTAGTTATATCTATATATTTGAGCAACCATTACAAATAGTAAAAATAGTTCGATAGAAATGGTTATTCAAAATAATAATAAGAAACTTTATTCTTATTAATATCAATAATAATATCTATAACAAACTGAATAGGATACTCAAAATATATGCAACAATATATGTGCAGAAAGTCTGACTTCACCGTTAGAGACACTTATTATGTCTATGGTATTAGAGGGTAGTTTTGTATGTAATGTGCTATCTGTAGTAAACAAGGGAATAAAAATTCGAGTTATGAAAAACGCATATTCGAAGCAGATTTTTTTTATTTTATGAATATCGTGACTATCGATTCAAGTTGACTTAATGCAAAAGCATTAACAATGAATTTACTGTTATGAATTTAGCACAGGTAATCTGTGTATCTCTTTCTCTTAGTTTGTGTAGGAAAGGATAAAATTAGGACTGTCCAACAACTAAAGCTTATAAGGCTTTAATCAAACGTTAAACAATTTAAGGCGGCTTGTAAGATATGCTAACAAAAACCTAAATTGTATGACTTTCATTAAGGTCGAAAATGGAACACTAATTACTTTAGTAAGTTGTCACGATCTGATAGCTGTCATTTTTGTAACCGTATTGAAAAACGGGATGCACTGCATTGAAATTTAGATTTCAAAGTGGTTGTTGCTTCAGAATTTAAATATTAATTTTCTCACCTTTTCCCACTCTTCGTCACCACCCCCACGATCAAAGCCAAAGGGGTGTAAAGCACAGCGATCACGAGACCTAAAGAGAAGTTATGCATCCCCACAGCCAGGCAAACCGTAGACAGTTCTATGAGCAGAAGAATATTGACCAGAGTCCATTCCTCATGCGTCATCCGACCCTTGCGGAGGAGACGAGGTAAGATTGGAGTGAGAACTGTTAGGACCACTGAGATTACTATTAAACCATAGTAGACGGATACTTCAGAAGGTTGGTTATAGTATCTTGCACCTGGAATATTTTAGCAACAAATAGAATAGAATAGATTTATATGCTACTTATTACAATATAAAAACTGTCTTAAATAATATTAACAAAGAAGCTAACCTAAGAATAAATAATATGAAACAATACCAAATAGTTATCATAACCGATTCAAATCTGGATCAGGTTTCTGAATAATCAATAAATACTGTCTGTTTTGCGTTCATAATAGTTTTTAATGTTTTATATAAACGAAGGCAAAGAGATCTATCCCTGCAGCCATGTCTTATAAATTTGTTTTTTTAGTATGGTTTAACCGGTATCCCAAAACCGGTTTATAGGTTACCGGTTTTACCGGCTTACCTCGTGAAGTTTTTAAATGACAAGGCGGCAATTCTAATGAAAACTACACGAGAGAAACCAAAACTATTACATGGTCTCTAGGAGTATATTACGGCTCAACTAATTTATGATATGAGTAACTGGTCAAATGCTCAGAAAAACGGTGTATAAATTACACGGTTACTCACCAATATAACTCAGAAGAGTTGGAGAATTCATAACGGCGTATCCCAAAAGGTGAACCAAAGAATAATTCGCTCCAATATTTACTATACTCATTGAATCGTCCCGTTTGGCCTTTCTTTTTTTTGTCTTCTTTTCGCGTGTATCTTCCGTCTCTCTCTTCAGCATTCCTTCTTGCTCTCCTGATTCAGACTCAGAGATTTTTGTTTTTCTATGACGTAGCCCAGTTTTTTCATGCGTGTCTGTGTGCGAAGAAGTAACTTCTTCAGTAACATTATCTCCAGGATCTTGGGCGTCAGAAATCTTCCGTTTTCGCTTAGGTTTTTCCGTTTCATCGTCTGCATCTCTTTGTATAGTCACCCAGAGAGATAAAGCTCGGACCAGTATCGCGACACAGAGGAGACATAGTGACGGCATGTATTGACCTGGAAATTAGAAGGAAACATTATATAGATGACCCGCTGAACTTTATGTCACCTTCGTTTAGACCAGGGATTCCTAGGCTATTTTAGGAAAGCTTATAACTTAATTACTTAAATATTTAATCTCTAATTTTTTTTACCATTAATATAAATACTAACTATTTTAAAAACTTAATCAGTTTATGTTTATGTCGACTGCTGAGATCGCTTTAGGCATTCCTGCATGCGTAACAAAACGAAATCGAGATCATTTTGTCTATATCAAATCGTCACTTTCCTCAGATAATTGAATAGGAGTTGAAGTCTTAACTCGAGAAAAATGATACGACGGTGAAGCCAAATCGTTCCTCGAGTTCCTTGTACTACGCGTGCTGGTATAGACGAGAAGTCGATGTAATTTCTTCAGGATTTCCCCTTTTTTTAACGATATGTGAAGTCAATATTTGAGTTTCGGCGAGGCTAACGCGCCTAGTTCATTGTTATGCATAGAGAAGACAAACAGCGAGCTCTTATACTAAATTACGTTTAAATGTCAACTAATGTGAGTTTTTGAAGTTACGACATGACATTTGGCTCCTATACTGACAACTTTATACTTGGTCGGCAAAGCGAAAGTATTAACTCTTGGTTACCTATCAATTACACCATATTGCTTCTCTGCTATCAATAGTTCAAAAAGAGATTTGCAGTTGTGTTATTCTGGTTCTGGTTTCTATTACAAAAACAAAACAACTTTTTGCATGGTTGACTCACACTAACCATTTCCATTATTTACATTTATATGTAAAGAACGGGGATTTACAAGAACACTTCGACCAATATGCCTTGATCCTTATCCTGTTCGAATTCAAGTTTACTACAAAAAACTTGTACGTGCTGGTGAAAAGCTAGTTATAGTTAAACAAACCGTACCTTAAATAAGATTACCAGTACATTGAATGAAATAATATTTTTTCTTGATATTTTATTGTGTATATGAATCCTTAAATAAATATATTGACACGCTTAGCTTCTATACTTTACTCAAAAATCTGTCATTAAAATAGTAAGCACTATTTCATGGGACACAAAACATTTATTACCGGGAGTTCCTACATGCTCCATCGTGCACGGTAAGCCGCTGGTCCTGGTTGTAACAGCAACGGCTTTTATCCACCGACCCGCGCTGATCCAGCATTGTGCTGTTATGGAGACTGTTTCTCCCATGCAAGAATATCTGTGCCCAACATTTGGACGCATATATACTGTTAAAGATGAGGATGCTGTCGATATGCAATGGATACATTTTCCACTAGGTACCTGTCCCGTTCTTTAGAGATTCTTTAACATCACAAAACTACTAACCAATAGAAATGAACCTGTTCGTAGCTGCTAGAAGATAAAAGAAGTAGCTCTGATGGAACCTCTCCAAAAGGTTATTTAACGACCTCAAGATACTTTCTAGAGCGATGCCAAGTCTGTAGAAGTTGGCTGGGTTAAGTCCGTTGACCTTGGGTGGTATACCAGCTGGGTCGTTAGCGCCGCGGCCTTCAAGGGTTACGGCTTCTATACCGAAGCGATGAAAGAGGCCGTGGTTACCATTTGGTACCTGAAGATAAATATTTCCATTGAATTGTGAACGTTTTCTTTCAGGCCATTATTTATGGTAAGAATTGTTTCGTTATACTAACCTATACAAAAAACCAAAATGTTTCAATTTTCATGAAATAAACCTTTTTGGGAATATAATTACGATAAATATGTAAAAAATTCTTCAAAGCGAAATTAATAATTATTGAAAATTTACCAGGTTAAGCCTGTTATTAATTTTATTGGTCTAAGCCAATACGTATAAATATTTACCCCATCTATTTGAGCAGAGACCATACCAAGCATGGTAGATATACTGTTCCACCAATCATCCATCTTGCTTCGGGAACGAATCCAGGAATAGCTGAAAGAAAAACTTTTTTTTACAAAAGTGGCAAGCAAGTATACAAGCCGCCTGATCGGAAGCCGGTCACCAGAGTCTAGCTAGTAACGCCAATGAGCCCTGTACAGTCACGTTTAAAATGATGTGTACATTCGTGTCTTAAATAATTCAAAAATATATTTATAGTAACAAAATAACCATACACATAGTTAAACGATTGTGTCTAAATATTTGTCAAAAATAAAACTATAGCCTCAAGAGAAAGAAGACAGTGTTCCAATTATATTCTCAATTAACAAATACAAATAACAAAAAAATTATCGCCAGATTTGTAAGGGTGTGTGTGTATATGTATCTGTGGAGTATGGATGAGTATGTACACACACACGCTGTGTCTGTGTGTGTATGTAATATTCAAATATTGTCTATTTGCGTCTCTTCAACATGACTTGTATGTCGTTAAAAATTAATTGATCATACAATGGCCACCGTCTAACAGAAAGTACTAATAAAATACACTGAACCTACCTGTTCTTATATGAACGGTTAATGCCGGACTTTGCACATAACCTATGCACTAAATTGACTAGATCCAAGTTTGGTAACTGCCCATTGAGCCCTTCAACTTTCACTTCTACATACTCTGAAATAAAGATTAAATTCAATTATTTACAGATATGTAAAAAATATGTGCAAGACATTTGTTGAAAATAAGTTTCTGCATTATTTTCTCCAAATTTTAACATAATAAATAACTAACATAACCTAAATAAAAGTCTTAGCATAATTTAAAAAAAAAACGCTCAAACAAATAGACATTTAGGATAACTTTTTTGAATCGCTAGAATAATCACTATTGTTATCACACTCTACCCTATATGTATCGTGGCTCGACTTCTTTTTTGATACTGTTACTAGAACGAGAGATCTGTCACAAAGATTCTCGCTCAGGTATTTACAGTTTTTCATACCAGTTTTGTTAACTTAATGAAATAAATTTGACAGTTCGATTTGCTATCCCATTCCTAGTTTTAATCAGAGAAAGAGGCTGTATTTCATATTTAAAATCCCAAATAACTCACTAATTTTAGGCGTATGAAACTCCAAATTGATAGCAGCCTGAATAGATCCCGACCTTCCTCTCAGTTTACCAGGATTTAAGCACTTCTTATGGTCTCCTGCCCAATCAAACATGCCTGCTATTTTGGTAAAATCAAGCGCTGGGCTACCAGGCTGCCAGAAACTTCCAAGACTCGTGTAGAATGTCTCTGCATCATTATGCAGGCCGTGGTAAGCTTCTAACCACGCCTGCATTCCTAGTTGCTCATGCTCTGTCACTAGAAATATTATGTCTTTTGCCCAATATTTTTGTGCTATAAATAAAACATATTATTATTTCATTTATGTTTCTAATTGAGCTCAATTAGGTATAAAACATTTTTTAAAGTCATTATATATATGTACTGTTAAGGTCGTACAATTATTGTGTGTGATGAAGAAATGAAAATAAAGTCAGTATCAATCTTTTCTCTCCACCTCTCTCTCCTCATTGTTCAGGAGATGTGTATATGCATTTCTCCCCATAAAAACAAGGCTGACTAGAACTATGAATGAAAACTTTTATAACAATTTTATTGAGAATTGAAAAATAAAAGGTCAAATTAGAGGAATTGTGTCTATTACGTGTCAGAACGATTTAATGTACCATTTCACACAACCCCAAAAAATTTAAATTTTTTCATTATACCAAAGCCATAAATAAGAGTTATCAATACATGATACTCACACCTAGCAAACTGGGCAAATGCCAGCATTAGAGCTATACCAGCAGCGGTGCCTTTTTGGTGTGAAGAGGGAGACCTATACGGTGCTGTCACTACTAGAGCTTCCAGCGAGGAGGTGCGTGGTGCTCTAAGAATACCATATACATTTGTGCCTTTGTAGATCTGAAAATTATACATAAGAAAGGGTTAAAATTTTCAATTTATGCTAAAAAAGAAAATAGAAAACCAATCATAAATTTCTAGTACATTTTCTTAAGATGCACTTTGAAATCTTAAGTGACCACAACTATCACAGCTTTTCAAGCATTCCTTATTATAACTACCATCAATAGCTTAAATTTGTCCCACTAATCGGCATAGGCCTTCTTACATCAGAGATAAACATGAGGAGTTTGGGCCATCACACCACCACCAGGGCCCAATGCACTTTGATTCATCCATAACCACTCCCTAACAGCATAATAAAATCAGATTATACAATGTTCATGGTTAGGCCTCCTATAACTTTTGAGAATGTTTGTCTCAGACAATTTTCTAATAATAACACAACAGCATTCCCTATTTTAAAATCGAAATAGTGCAGTTGTAGAATGATATTCTCCTGTTTTTAAAACTTTAAAACTATTTACACCAAAAGCATTTTGACACTTACTTGTCCTTGTCCCAAGGGATAGTTTAGAGTAAAATTGTGTGTGTACACCTCCAAGTGCAGCTGAGACATCTTCCCCACAAGCCAAGGCACTGGAATTTCCTCATTATCATCATATTTATCCTGGAAACAAGCCATCGCATGAAAACAGAAAATAAAATATCTCTAAAATAACACCTTCAAAGCATATCTCCTTGTATAGTGTGTATAGGTGTACTTTAGGATTTAAAAAATAATAAATTTCACTCACACAGCATGTATTAAAACTTCATTTAAAAAAAATATTCAACATATTTATAACCAACTTATACAAATTCTTAAAGAGTGTTACATTTGTTATCATGAAATTCTTTACTTTGATTAGACTTTTTATTGCACTTTTAATATTTAAATTAACAATGGCAGGTTTCTGAATACTTTCCAGATAAATCAATTGTAATCTATTTTAATTGTGTATTCTTAATTTATTATGACCACAATACCTCAAGCTCTTGTTCAAATTCACTGAAGAACTGTTTTGCTACTTGTTCGCCATGAAACTCGTTTGTGACAAGCCCAGGTAATAAGGCGTTCTCGGAGAAATAAGTCTCATTGTTGAAATCTTTGTCCGCTAACATGGCAAACCAAACCAAAGCTCCAATATAACATAACAAACACAATGGTTTATGAATTCTTTTTAATATTCGGACCCATTTCACAGAACCGTATTCCGGGTCTGATAACAAACCCATCCTAACCTAATTAAATGTAGTGCTTCAGCTCAATAATACTGATATAATTATTGTTTCGAAATACTAAAATAGCGTAACACTGATGTTTAACACATAATTAAAATCTATTTTACTATTTTAGGCTCGAAAAACAAGTTCGTTGTTATCAATTTGACGTTTGATTAATTAATGACACTGACATTGATTTGACATTATTTTGTTAGATTTCTCGTTATTAAAGGGAAGACAAAAGAAACATATACTGCCATACGTACGTGTCTTACGTAGTTTTTTTCTTTATTAATGGCTCTGGAATACCCGTGCAATGTATTCCTTTGCCCCATGGAGTTTTTGGCAAATAATGATAGTCTCCGTCAACGTAAACGGTTACGATGAAATGATACGCAAATGAGAATGGAATGATACGATGATATTAAATAAATGAACTTACCCTACAAATGAATGTAAAGAAATGAAGTACTAAAGATTTCTCATAGGTCATTAATGAATGCTGAATGATGTATTCCATATATTGCACGATAAAACGATCCTTTTTGGAATGAAACTACACCAATTTCATAATAAAAATTTCGCTACATTACAATATAAGAAATAAACTATATAACACTCAACCGAACCCGCCATTATGCTCCAAAAACATTCATTAATTTTTTAAAGTAGAAGCCATGGAATTTTCTTTTCACTGCTACATTTAAGGTCTTCCTGATTGATGGATATATTTTACAGCTAAATTTCACATACAATCTACAGCTAAATTTCAATTGAAATAAATAAGATAGGTAGGTGATATGTATGTGGTGTTTTCGTCAGTATGGAAACCAGCACTTCGACCCTTGAAGAAGATTTTAAAAAAAAATACAACTTGTACAATTTTGTTTCAATATCTGGCAAAAATGTGCTCATGAAGGAGCGTTGTGAATATAATCAGAACTCTGTGACCACATTTACGACAGGCGAACGAACATAATATTATTTGATAGTTGATCTCACTGTTAACAGCTACCTATAAAGCCTTTATTGCCGCTTCTTTAAGGAGTACTTTTACTTGTCCGAGTACTTTTAATAGGAATGGGAATACCAATGTTGTTGAGGGAATTAGAAAATTTATAAAAAAATTATAAGAAAAATTGTGAATATTGGTAAATGTGTAAGTAAATTTTAATTGCGAAAAGAAAAGAAAGAAAGAGTTCTGAGTGAAATTCTTTCATTATTCTCTTTTATTCGTCCTGAACAACATAAACATTTAATATCATAAGTTTATGTAGAAAGTTAAAATGCATTTTATACCAACGAACGACTAATTGCTGGCATAAAATTCGCAGGCGATCACAAATGTCAAAAAATGTCACAATTGTTCTAAAATTGTTATGTAACGGACTTTGATCACATGCAAAAAATTTAACATGACATTTCTGAAAATCATTTTATCCTTTTCCAACTTGAAAGTAGCATGAAAGTGAGACTGATAACATAAGTTCAGATTACATAATTCAGATTTACTTCCTCATATTTTTACTGCATTGAAATGCTTGCTGAAATGGCTCATCTGTTGACACTTTGTATAACATATTCTCATCATTGGTACTCCTTTTATCTTAATTATTTTCGCTGCGGGTAGCACGAACATAATTGAAATACTATAAATGTTTCAATCTTCTTTACCTAGGGTCAGCAGCACAAGTTTTATTATTAAAGTTTATTTAAGGACTTTTAAGATACTGAAAAACAACAGTTATAATCAGCACTACAATTTATTTGTTTTTGTAAAAGTGTTTTGTATTTTCGTATTTGTTAACCTCTTTTTTTTGTCCGGCTTAGGGTCGTCTCCACAAACCGCTTTTTACGTAATTATTTTTAGAATTCTTTTAATTAAGTTACGCAATTAGCAAAGAGTTAAATCACTGACAGCAAATGTTTTAAAAAAATATTTACCATCATTCGTTTTCAAAGAAGGTCGGCGCCTATTTTGTTTCAATGCACTTGTTTAAATGGTAAACTAGACATTAAGTTAACCAACAGATAAGATTGATTCCTTGCAGAGTTAATGAAGTGTTTAGAGTTGTCTTATTTATATTTATGTCTTTAAATGCCGATTCTGCCATAATTTTACTGAAAAGATAGTTAAAATATTGAGCTACACAGATAAATCAAAATTGTTACTGGTGTTTCGACTTTATTGTATATTAATGCTAACTTAAGTTAATAAAAAATATTTTTACAATGCATAGGTATACTACTACTACGGTTGTTGCACTGGTTTTGGCCAGAGTCCATCAAAACTGGGTTGCGGCAAGGATCCTCGAAGGCCAAGTGTGACGGGTCCGTACTCCGGCACAGACGGAGGTTCTACGCTAATGGGGCGAGGCACTTGCCATCCCAGTTGCCGGCCAACGATGATCGCGGTTATCCATCCGATGTTGATGACAACATCATCTACCACATGGTGCAGGAACTGACCGCGTATGATGGCTTTGGTCACTACCTGTACCGTATCGCCCGTAGGGAGGAGACACCGAGATGTCATCACTGCGACTCTACCGTAGACATGGCCGTGCATACTCCATACACTTATGGAATGCTCGGCCTGGCGAAGCGAGCGCCGAGAGCTATGTGCGGCGTGAGGCAGGGCAGTGTTTATATCTCATTGCCCAACATGGTAATGGCTATGCTTGGTGAGAGAACAGTCTCGCAAATGGAGGCAGTGGAGAAGGAGCGGGAATCCTCGAGCCCTTCCTCTCCGGCGTTCACGGGTGGGCGCGAGAAGGCGGGCAGTGGTCGCTCGTTTAGTGTATATTCCCAATGCCACAAACGAATTAAAAAGGTTCCATCTACATCTAGCAATTATGTTATTATATAAGATATTCTGATATGCGGGCGTTTGTCTAGAATAGAACTATTTTTTTCGTGAATTGTTATGATATTTCTATTTAAGATAACAAATCCAAACATTTACCTGTTTACCAAATTATTTTTAAGTTAAGTATTGATATTTACAATTCAGTTGCAAGGAGGCTTTTGCTGTTTACACTTACAATATATGTCAGAAGACTCCATTTTTAGGGTTACAACAAATTTTCATATAGCTTGATACACCTAATAGATATGGTTGATTAAAAGATTTATTAAAATGGCTGTCAAATTAGTATTCTAACTCTAAGAAGGTATGGTTTGTAATTTCATGTAAATTAATTCACCTAATAACGTAGAGGCTTAACACTTTAAAAATCAGATTTGTAGAACGCAACATAATGATTTTTCCTAAGCTTTAAACTCAATTGATCTATATCGCTTGGATTCAGCAGCATTATATTTTCAGTAGACCAAAGAGACCCCTTCTTTTCTTAGCAATTGCATCACAGTCACACAGGTGTGTTCCTTTTGTTCAGTGTGCTTTCCACAGGCCCTACTTATAGGCGATTCAACAAGTTCATTTTCAATAGCATGCATTTATTATACAAAAATGTATAACCATTTGTAATTCGCTAATATTTCTTAGTTTTATTTAAATATTTATTACAAGAAACGTCTGTGGATGTTCTAATATGAAACAGGATGACAATAATGGAAGAATAGAAAGGCTACCTTCAGTAATCCAGAAGTTAGAAAAAGGAATACCACAAGGGTGAAATCTGAGACCAAAGTTTTTTATTTTTGACAACTGACTCTTTTCTATCTCAATCGTGTTCGTGAAATCACGTTCTGTGTATAAATTATACTACAAATATTTTATGGTGCATCCTTAAAAACTTTTCACACATATAAAAGAACTACTGATTACTTCATTATTCAATAACATTCGTAACTCTTATGTCGACGCCTGTTTTATTTAACTATGTGTGATAAAACAAAAAGAAATTTTGTATATTGTAACCGATAAGTAATTATAAGTAAAATTAAATTTTTTGGGTTAAGGATTAGGTCCTCATTAAATTAAAATAGGTTCCTAAATGTGTGTACAAATGTTTAAAAAAATTGAAAACGTAGATTACGAAAAACATGGAGATACCATTGTGCAATGGATTATGGTTTTAATTGGTAAATTATATGTTTTTTAACTCTTATTGAATGTCTAACCATTTCTTTTCTGGAAGCTTTGTGATGCACGTTATCGCCAGTGAATCTTGCTCTGATAATTATCAATAAACATATTTCATCCAATCATTACTACACAAATAATATCAATATAGAATCTCATAACATATTACACTTTCAGCTTCCACTACAATGCTGTCATACGGGTTAGAACTTGGATGGATATCGCCTTCAAGTAAGATTCTGCAGTCAGAACTGTCACCAACTGGACATGCTCTGACAGATGAAGAGTTAGCGTGGGTGGGGAGTATTCTGTCATTCACTGCTGTACTTGGTGTCCCATTTTATGCTTTTATAGCAGATGCCTATGGAAGAAAAATTGGTGTGCTTTCATTGGCCGTTCCCCAAATGGTAAGTGGTTCGCTAATTATAATCTGATCCGTTTGAGACCCACCTGATGATTGACGGTCACAGTCACTGTATCCTATTACCACATTCTCATATCAGTCACCTATAATATTGTTTTTTTGAAAACTGTAACATTTCTTTTTACAAATTATAATAAGATCATCATATCTCTTACGTTATCGTGTTATGAATCGAGATTGTGTAACTAGTTAATTCCCCTGTTTTCATTATCGTTTAGGTCATGACTTAGCTATTAACTAGCTGTAAACAGAATTGTTTACAAATGTCATCTTCCATATTAGTAATGGTAACAGAGGAATTTGCTGTCTCAGTATTTCTCTGGAAAGTGTTAAATACTTGATGTAGAGAGCCAATATCAACCACTTTAACCTAAGTTACACCATCTGAGAGACGTTATCATTTTGCTGTAAAATCCAATATTGTAGATTGAATCACAAGAGCAACATCCTCGTTTGTACTTTAATTGCTCGACTACTTATAAAATTATTATTATTTATGTAATGTAATGTCAAACAAGCTGTAATCTCCTGATGTTAAGTGATGGCCATCGCTTATAGATACCAGCATTACAATGGAATCAGTTGATACTACTGGTACTTTAAAACAAGTCTTAATGCATGTTAAGCTCCAAAATTAAACTGCCTACCAATACACTTACATTGCCTGTTATCATCAACAGCTCATACACGTCCCCACCGAGGGGCTCGAACCTACCCTTAATTAGGGTGATTAGGCCTTAGTCGTCCACGCCGGCCAAGTGCGGGTAGGTCCACTTCACACACAAGAATTTCTTCACACGTGTGTGCAGGCTTCCTCGCAATGTTTTCCTTCGCTGTAAAAGCATCGAATAAACGTACATATGATTTCTAAATATGAAAACCCATTGGTACGTGGTGAAGTTCGAACCACTGCCACCCGCGTGGAAGATAATGATGACCTTACGCACTAAGCCATCGACGCTTTTATATACAGTGTAATATCACATTTTTCCGATAGATATATGGCGTTTATGCTTTTTGCTACAGGTTGAAACCATAAACAGTAGAATAGACATAAACTAGATATCAAACAAAGAAATTTGCTGCTCGTCAAAATTACAATTGTTTGATTCCAGCTTGGTTGGATAGTAAAACTATCTGCAACTAGCACTACTCTGTTAATAACTGCACGTATAATATCAGGGCTACCCGCCGGAGGCTGCTTCAACGTACTGCCGATGTACGTCCGAGAGATTAGCCAAGACAATATCAGGTAAGATAAAGGAATACCACAAGGGTCCAATCTGAGACCAAAGCTTTTTATTTTTGACAACTAACACATTTCTATCTCATTCGTGTTCGTGATTAGCCAAGACAATATCAGGTAAGATAGAATTTTCTCCCAAAATTATTTCAGGATAATAGGGAAAGTTTCAAATTTCTGTCTCCAAAGTACCAAGAACCACATCAAAAAACACCGCAATACAATCTACAGCCAGTAGATCTTTTGATGTAACATTAAATGTGTGAAATACACAAAAATAAATAGTTCTATTAAGTACCTGAGTGCATAATACAAGTAGTATTTTTAATTTTGTCATGAACTTATTAACATTCAAACCTATTTTTTTATTTTCATAGCTAATTTAATAGTTTCACGTTTCACATTATCGGCAACTATTATACATCTAACTTGTAATTACCAGATTATATTGTATGATGTTTTCAGAGGAGCCACGGTGTCTATGTTACTACTGATGCAGTGCCTGGGCATCTTCGTCATGTACGTTGTAGGGAGCTATCTCAATTACTACACTGTTATTTGGATCTCGCTGGGTGTGTCCTTCTTGGGCATTATTGCGATGTACTTTTCTCCTGAGTCTCCTGCATTCTTGGTGAAGAAGGATAAACTAGTTGTGAGTAATTGTATTTTAACTGGTATCTTGCTTTACAGCCACTGTTAATTAACTTTTGCTTTTGTTTTCTTGACATTGTATGAAACTGTCCAATCAGTCTACCCGGCGTAAGCGGTTACCATTGAAATTGGGAAGATATGAGGAAGATCGACCCTGATAACATTAGATAGGTACATTCCTCAAAATCTTATATAAACAAACTTTTTATTGAGAAAATATATTTTGAGAAAATGTCTGATTGAAATTTCGTAGCTTCCAAGTAAACATCTTTAAATTTGTTGCAGGAAGCAGCAAGGACAGTGGCTCTACTCAGAGGTTTGGATATTGAAGACAAAATAGTACAAAACGAAGTGGATTCTATGTTGAACGATGAGCTCTATTTCAAATCGATGCCAAAAATTACATTAAAGACAATTTGTAAGTACTTAGTATTGAAACATGGCCCATGGCATTGTCACTGCGACAGCCAATCCGTATTGGGCCAACATGGTGGTATTATGACTCAACTCCTCACGTGTATCCCTCAATCAGGAAGGCATCTTCTCTTTTACAGTTAAAAATAAAGCCTGGCGTCGTGGATTTATTTCGGCATTAATCATCGTATCCGCTCAAGCCTGCAACGGTAACTACGCCATCGTCACCTACGCCTGGACTGTCATGTCCTCCATGGGAGTGGCGTTGAATCCTGACCTGCAGACCTTGGTGGTGCCCTCTCTCATGATCGTTGGCTCATTGGTATCTATTGTGAGCGTTGAAAGACTTGGTAGAAAGGTGCGGTAACATTACCAATTTTAATTTTAACTTTCAGGCATATTACAAATCGAATACCCCAAAAATTGTTCATTGGTCTAAAATTGGAATACGATAGTTACATATAGTATACCACAGTATATACAGATTGGTTTAACGTCTTTTTATGCCAGTTGATCGACCAATCAGAAACGGTTTACAATTTTACGGGTCATGAAATATGAAATAGTACAGATTATGATCTGTGTCAGGTTCGTCCATATGATACAATAAAAAAATTAAAAGTTACAGATAATAATGTTCACAGTAAATTGTAAAAGTGATTATGTTTACAATATTTTGATATTCCTTAATCTTGTTAGTTTACAAACTAACTCTGTTCACAATATTACGGGCGCATGTTACAGGTTCTGGCTATAAGTACATACGCACTGACTACAGCAGCCATGGCTTGCCTAGGCACAGTACTCCTTCTGAAGACCTACGGTATCATAGCCCCTGCTTGGTTATGCATGGTATCCATCGCTGCTATAGTGTGGTCATACTCAGCTGGAATCACGCCGTCGTTCTACGTAGTAATGTCGGAAATATTCAATTTTCAGGTAATATTTCATTCGTTTGCCAAGGTTCAACCACATATAAGAGACGTATGTATACTTTATGTACTGTAGGTAGTGCTCGTTCGACGCACCTACCATAAATTATTATTTGATTATATAAAAAATCGACGTCTCAAATCTAATAACGTCTTGATTTGGTTCTAAAAATTGTAAGTAAGAATTATTTGTTATTACAGGTTCGTGCCAAACTTGTGGGTTGCATCATATCCTACGCGTGGTTCGTATCATCTGTGCAAATCTTCGTTTTCACCCCTGTTACTCAATATTTGGGTTTGCACACGATGTTTTACGCCTTTGCTATCATCAACCTCTTTGGTGGTATTGCCACCCTGGTACTTTTGCCGGAAACTAAAGGAAAAAGCATTGAAGAAATCGAACAGATTCTAGGGAGTTAATTAAATAGTGTACATACTCGTATTAATTTGTTTTTAAGATGTAAACATAAAACACATATCATAGAAAGATTTGTTTTACTTAAAAAATGTACAAAGGTTCAAAAAATACGAAGATTATATCTATGGCCATATGTCAGAATATGATAAATACAAATTTATGACTTTACAGGACAAGCAATTAAATTATTGAGAAATCTTCAAGGCAGTAATTAAATATGAGACACAATATGTGTAACAAAAATAATTTTTAACATAAAGGAAATGTATAACTAATTTGTAAAAATACTTTTAATTCATTTTTTGGGGATTATGCCTATATTAATAAGTCATGAACAAAAATTCACTTATAATTGTCTGATCTATGACCACAGAAATCATATCACTACAAATTACATTACTTCCGATAGCCAACTTTGAACTGGTTTCAAAGTTATTCTCGTGAAAATGGTGGGGCTTGGGTGCTGTTTGCAGTGTTCTGATATCCAGCCTGACGTGATACCCCAGAGGCCATCATCAGAAACAACTGGCGCTCCTACATCTGGCTGCAAAAAACAAATTGTACAAATGTAATTATATAAGTAGCGATAAAATCCAAATTTAAAAGCATGATTGTTTTACTATCCCTGTTGTGTAAGTCGTCGTCATATTTCGGTATTTAATACGGTTCAGGTTTGAAACTATATTACTGTAAGAAGAACTTTCCTAAACAACATGAAAGCAATAATTTATTGTATCTAATCAAAAAACTAACATTATGGTATCCAAATTATCGCAATCCATGACTTGTACGCGGCTTCTGTCACAACAATCGTACAGTTAAAGTCGGTTAAGATTATTAATCTCCCATTAAAGAAATACTTATGAATAGCCAATATGTTTTTCATATAGAAAGCTAGTCGAAAGCATTCGGCTGCTCCGGTCTATAGTTCTAAATGTCCTATACGCTATCAAATGAACCCTAAAGTATTGTTAAGGCAGTTCTTTTCACTAACCGTACAAACACTATGATGCGTAGTTATCGGTTTTAAACATAAGCTGTTCTCATCCAGTTTCGCTCCCCTAGTTTTCATCAAGCCGTGGCAGTTCTTCCAAGGGATTAGTTTCTGGGTGGAGACCCTCATGCTGTGGTATTTGACGCGTTCTTTTGCTGTCTTCGGCAGAACTTCGCCGTGAACCTTTACGAAAATCACAAGAATGATTTAGTGACTAACCTTTACATCGGTGTATTTCAATTGAAACCTCTGAAATTATTGAGTTGGAGTTTAATCAACGAATATGCGTGTATTAAGTTATGGATCGATTTCTTTTTCGATTGTTTTGTTTAAGAGCCCTACTAGAAACGATTGGATTAATAAACTGCGGCAACACTACCCATAGTAATTGACAATCTTTAGAACTTACGATATTATAATGTTAGAAACCATTTTTAACAACATGAAAAATCTAACACGAATCATCGAACACGAACGAAATAGTAAAAAACGAAACGTGGGACTAGTGCCCATTAAATTTGATATTTATATACAGATTAAAAGAAAACGATCCAGAGCATAAATATTTTAATAAAGTTGCATTGTATATTCTTATTAATACAACATATCAGTTCAAACTGATTACTTTCAATCAAATAATATCCCTAGAAATTTTATAACAACAATTAAACATATACTCAGACAGCATTAAAACCAAGCACTCACAATAATTCTGGGCCAGTATGTCGTCGTGAACTTCGCGCTGATCACCTTCTGCTTTTCCGTTGAGAGTGATATCGGCTTGATATAACTCGTCACGTTTACGGGAAACGCCAATTTCAATACGGCTAAGTCGTATGCTGGTTTCCCCATCACATATGAAGGATGGATGCTAACGCTTTTTATCGGTAATAAGACACCTCCTTGTTTACAATCCACAGATCCAAGTCTCACGCTGTATATTTTAATTGATTCTCTAACACTGGAAGGAAGAAGCACTTGATTTTATTAAAAAGCTCTGTACGGCCAAATTTCAAGTGTAATACGTCAGTTGAAAAATGGCTCTCATTGCTATGGAGTAAGGTATCCACAAATTTCAATGTATTACGCTTGATTTGCAGTTGAGTGTACATGAACATAATTATCTACAACATTAGTAGTTTAAATTAACGCCACAGAAAAGTACAAAAATATCGAGAAAGCGATTAAAAGATCAAAATCAACAAGGTGTCTAGTATTTAAACTGTCTTGCTTAAAAATTTCATTCAGAACTTACTTAAAAAAATCCCCAGCCGCAGTGAGTACTGTCTGATTGTCTATCAGAGCCCCAGAAGCAAAGTGTGCTCCTTTGTTTTGTATCGACACGGAGTACGGAAACGTTACCAGAGTTTTTATGCAACGGTCTTCTTCTTTGCTATTACTGCCTCTGAGTTTTCCACATCTATACGCAGCTGTTGTATTAGCTTAAAAGGTTAGACATGAGTAATGACTGATTATGATACTATATATCTAAATAAATCTGGTCTGGTTTTAGGACTGACTAGTGTTAATCGCCGCAAATATGCTTGACACCTTTACCAGGTTTTAAAGAAGGTTAGTCAATGCTCAAGCCATAAGTGTTTGGTGAGATTTGCCTTTGGAAGTATTATAACTGGCATCACTTTCAGGGGAGGTAGTCTGTTATTATAGAGTCTCCAAGGCTCACGAGGCATTAAGGAGCTACTGATCTGAGGGTGCCTCTAAAGGCTCGGACTCGGGTGAGTCATATCTTGGATGAGTGAGGCACTAAGGTACAATATAGCCAGATAAAGTGAGACAAGTGTAGTATAAGTGTAATCATCATGAACTTTCTGAAGAATGATTAAAGAGTATTTAATATTTATAACTCCTTTATACCGATGTATAATAAGAGGACCTAGACAAGATGCATTACGAAAATTGATAAATGTAAAAATGTATGGGATTTGACATAAGCTCTCGCTTAGCTATTGAGCCTAATTGTCAAATCCAATGAATTTTTCACAATGCGATTCCATAGCGATTATCGAAAGGGATGTTGTCTAGGCCCTAAGGTACTATGAAGAGCGTTTCTGCGTGTTCTAGGTAGAGTAAAACTTTTAACAAATAAATAGAAATATTTTTGGTGACAAAATTAAAAATTTTGAAGGTTATTTTTACCTATCACCGGAGGTTTTTGATCCCTTAAAGTTGATTTCACTTTTTTTATTGGATTTATTACAGTAATATATTTTTCTGTATTGTTACTGTCTAATTGGAGATCGTTTTTGTGTAAATAATCTTTAGTATAAATTTCCTTATTTATTTCAGGTAGTTCACCACTTTCAAGACTTTTATAGTCATCTCTTTCATCACTGTAATCTTCACAATAACATGATACAAGACAAAATGCGAACATTTTGATCAAAGTTTGCTTAAACATTTTGTGGATTTTACTGATTCATTTTCGAGACGATTTTTCTGAGATTTAACAATTGAACTAAAGTTCAAATCACCTATAAGGTGTTAAATACGATTATATCAAAAAAGGTTTTGGAAATACACAATGGAAAAATAAAGGAAGAACATACTCGTAGAACAATCGTTTCGATAAGAAAGATGAGCTAAACAAAAGATGATTGAAACCGAATTAAATTTTGCGAAAGCAGTCATTTGACTTTGTGACATTCGTACTTTGTAAGACCTATGCAAAGTAAAATTTTCTATATATTTCAACAATTTAGATTTAAATAAAGTTATTATAATAATATTATTATAATATGTTAGAGGACAACAATTTATATTTCATTATCCAAATGCTTTATTTAACAGTAAAAAACAGAAACAGAAACACTTTTTATCAAGATCAACTGTATCATCTATTCCTTAAAGACCACGCCATCAAGAAGACGTGCGTTATACAGTGTGTAACAGTGTATTGTTGTTTGCATATATGTTATAGTTATTTATTATATTTGCAAATTATATAATTTTTTTAAATAAAATCATCGTTTCCAATTTTGTTTTGGAGAAAAACAGTATTGAAATGGTTTTTAGGTAGGATTACACAAGGCAACATTTTAGGACCTCTTTGTCGAAGTAAGAACTTCTAAAAGTAACTTAAAAGTTTACAAATTTTAAAGTAGCAAAAAGATATATAAGTTGAGTAGCAGTCTTGGTCGAAAGGTGTTTGTTATAACTGTGACCATTGTTCCGGGAAACAATAAGTCATTACGTAAAGTAGTTTTCCACAACAAAAGATTTGATTTGCCACAAATTTCACTATTTTCATAGTTTGTGCAAAATTATTAGATGAGTGTTTCGCAATGGGTCTGCATAGTGATATATTATATGTGAAAAATATTACTTTACATTTTATAGTGATATGTTTTTTAGTTTTGGGGTTTCCTTACAGAATTTTAAATGTTGAAAGTGGTATGAAAATATAACATTTAATCGCTTGTATTTAAGTATCTATCAATCGTAACAATTCTTGATTATGTTTAATTTTGTTTTATCAGCTATCTCAATAAGCAGAATGGAGCTAGAATGTGAGTTTCCCCCAAAAATGGAGGAAGATTTGACCCATGTCCGAAGAAAACGGTTGACCACCAAAAATGGGCTTGTGTGCCTAGAAGATTATCCTTATTCAGTGTCTATTAGGTAACATTTATTTTTAAAATATAGAACTATATTTTGTGTTATTGGTTGTAAGCTTTTATTTCAATTTTTAAATAAAATGTACAGCAAACGCCTGATGAGAAGCAGTAGAAAGAGTATATGTCAAGATACCTAGTGCACCATGCGACAATTCTAGCACCCTCCACCTTGCCAGTACTAAATATAGAATGTAGAAGAAGAAGGAATACTGAATACATCTTATTAATTTCACGCACTGGTTAAGCGAAAAGAAACGAATCACGAAAGTTTTTAAGTGGAAATAAATAGCACATTAAATTAATAAGTTATGACATTAAAGTTATTAAAATAAAAATGATAGAATTTTAAACGTATCTTAGTATAGTAGTGTTTTATTTATTGTATAATTAATTGCCATAACAGTTTTCTGTGCCGTAACAGTTTTGACGTGTCAACTAATTACATTAAATAACATAAATTATATTGTTTTTGGGAATCCATTTGTGTGTGAAGTAGAGATTGTGATAATAAATAGGTTACCGTTGACTAGAGCGGGTGCGCTTGAGTAGGTAAGGAGATGGAGGGAAAAGATTAAAATGATCGTCAAAGCACTATCCATGGTACAACTGACCGAAGACATATTCGTATATTGGTAATTAACGATTGTGATTAATACCTTACCATTTCTCCTTCAGATTACATGGTAAGCATTGGTGCGGAGGAGCCATTGTAGCCAGGCAATGGGTTTTAACTGCGGCACAATGTTTCGACTAGTAAGTTATAATTAATCTGATATTCCTATTATTGCTCAAACTAACATACTTCAAATACTTTCACTTTATACTGTTTATTAATCAATTTAATAATATTTCTCACTAGTGTTACTAAAGAGGAGGTATCAGTGCGGATAGGCTCCGTGTTCCGCGATTACGGCGGCAAAATATTATCTGTGGTCCACATAAAAAGACATCCAAGCTATAAGATGGATCAATATTATCCTGAGCATAATCTGGCTTTGGTGAAGGTAATTTAGAACTCATATAAATTAAAATATAACATCCCACCCATTACGAGTCACCGACATATCTAATTCTAGAGATTTTGTCCGTGGCTCGAGATCTCTAAAGCAGATCATGATTCCTTATATATATTCTAAATCCACCTGGGTATTTATTCAAACACCATTGAAAATTGGTATCAATTGATATTGTTCTTTGTAGATGAACTTGCCGATATCAGTGACGAGCCGAATGCAGCCGGTGACACTGGCCATTGCCGATTCAGACCTTCCTCCATTGTTCGGGGAAACAATCGTCACGGGTTTCGGATCTGTGGTAATGTTATTAAATATTCAACATAAGTAGGATGACGTAGACGAATCGCAAGAAAATCTGACAGAGATATGCACCACGTTGGGCGCCAAATCATAGCAATCTGCCCCTTATTATCTTACTCTGTATCGTTACTATCGCTCATTTTTATCTACGCTATATTTCCATTGCTGCTTAAGTTTATAATAGTGACGTTTCGCTTTAGTACACATTAATGACTTTAAAGCTATTGTAATAGTTATGAAGTTACACAATAAGGGTTCTGGTGGTTAACTTAATGAATGGATCAACTTGGATCGTTATAAATACTTCTGTTTGTGCTTGGTATCCTAAAACATACCCTACACACCAGGAAGGCGCGCAGCCAGCATACAGCATAGACTCTCTCTAATCTATCTCGCGCAGGTAATACACCACATTTACTACAAAACATTCCATTTACATAATATAATAAAAGTACCATTTCAATGTATTAATACTGCTTGAGATGCATGGTCAACCAATCCAGCCCAGTCATCTGATGCTAGGATTAATGCAACCAGGTGATTGAACTTACAGCTCATCAGCTCGTAGCTCAGAGGGTCTAGACGAGATGCATATCGATAAACGCAATCCAATAGCTAAATCAATGTCATGGGAGTTGGCAATGACACTGGATTGCTGAGCTTATGTTAAATCCAACATATTTTAACATTTATTGATTCCAGTGCGATTATTTAAATACTTTTCTAGGCCCGACATTCTTAGAAGCATGCCAACACATCATACGCTATTCCAACAGACAACACAGTGGACTTCGACTGACTGAAAAAAGTTATTTTGTGTTACCATCCATTGGCTAATCTTATTTTAAATAAATATTGCAATCCATTTGTATCAGACTCTACGTTTCTTTCTTTTACTCGTTGTAGTAAATTCAGTCAATAAAGATTTTTCATCAGGTTACGGGCCAGATTCGCGAGGGTGAAAACCAAGAACTGCGGCGCATGATTGTGCGCGAAGTTCCTCGATTGGAGTGCCGGAAAGAGTACGGCAACGATTACCACCTGCAGCACGACCACATGTGTTTACAGAGCGTGGTCAAGGGCGTGGCTTTGTGTGCTGTGAGTACCTTCTAAATTTTACTACAGGCAATGGTTATAATAAATTCTTATCAACTCAAGAATAGATGAGTGAAATTAGGCGCTTTACTCTATAGTAAAAGTATTAGTGATAACTTGATACCGAACGGAATTACACCAGAAAGAATTGCAAATTTGCGTTCAAGTGCTCTGTGACTCGATCGTAACACAATCTTTTCTTTCCAAGTAAAATAATAAGAGAAATTTAGCTCATCTCTCTACAACTAAGACTTTGGAAGGCTATCTCCTTTTCCTTAGGTCTATGCTTCACTATCAAACTAACCGATCATTCTTTCTAACATAATACTGTTATTAGGATCCTGATATTATATAAAGAGCAATGTCGATGAAATGAAACTTACACAGGCGTTAACTTCATTATTACAGGGTGACACAGGAGATCCAGCAGTACACTTTGGCGGCCAAAATAAAGCTGGCACGTTATATGGGATAGCTTTATTCTCTGGTACAGAGGAGTGTGCGTATAAATCGAAACCTGGCGTCTATGCTAAGGTAAGCGTAAGCCTTGGACGTAAGAAAAACATTTATAAATAAGATCTCATTGTTAGTGTTCTTTCATCTTGGAATATTTATTTATTTTTAAACGTATATGTATGTTTATATTGCAGGTTTCGTATAGCAGGGTGTGGATAGAGAAAGTTATAGGACAGTCAACGGAAAGCGCTGATAGCGGGGAAAACACAATACCACTCGAAGTAGATTAAGTTTAATTAATTATATGAATAATAAAAATGGAAGTTTCAAACCATACGATTATTTAATTTTATTACTTTCGTTATATACCTCCCTACTTAGAATCGTTAAACATATTTCAGCAGTAGAACGTAGAAGCTTTGAATAATGTATTCTGATTGACATACCTGGTTGCTTGTTTATGATAAAGATTTATGATGATGATGTGTGTATCTCTTTTATAATACAATGCTATGTAGCCAACAACCCAAAATAATAATAAAATATAATTTTATTTCAATCTTTCCTAACTCGTGTAGCGGATAACATGATTATTTATTTTCAAATGGAACACACCTAACAGCTGTCGCTGTCATTTGCCGAGTTGTCAAAGTTGTCAAATTCACGAAACGAATAAGGGGTTATGTTTGGTTTAGGTATAAATCCTAATTTTTAATTAACATTACGTGGTTTCACAATACGAATGACGAAAAATGATTTAAAACTTCAATTTAGTGTACGGAGTTCACATAAAGAACGATCACAAGTGCTACTGTTATGACATTACGGTCTATTTTGAGAGTCGAGTTATTTAGGCCGAATTCTGATCAAAGGTTAAGGTTTTATGTAGACAAACACTTACTTCGGTTTAGTATAACGCTTCCTGAGTATATTGGAGCCTAATATGGACGAGTTGAAAAGCAGAGCCGGCGAAAAATTTGAAGCATTACATGTAAGTAGCCTTCCAAATTTTATGTTGGCCTGGTAGAATTTCGCGCCATTTTCAAAGTTTCCAATTTATTTTTAAAATAAATTTTGTATCAGTGAGTGTCAAGTAAAATAGCAGTGCATAAAAACTGTATCAGTTTAGAAAAAACTGTTTGTTTTATAAATAGTGGGTGGCCAATGTCATTGACATCATTAAATGAGTTAGTGCAAGTGACCATGAGCTTATATAATACTATAATTTAAAACAATATTGTGAAACTTTTGATTATTTTTTAACCCATTAATTACATTGCTTTTTAGTTGGTACTTTGTTATCATTAGAAAACATTCCAATATGAAGTCTGTATTTCAATTTACAAAATTAACAAATGTTTGATTGTTGTTAAGATTTTGAAACCACAATGATATCTTTGTGATGTATGTCAATATTAGTAGTTCAGTTATTTATAATGATTGTTTCTTGTTAGTTTAATTGCTTCTTAATTACTTGAGCCATCATATTCCATTTATATTTGTGTCTGGTTGTATATTACAATTCTACTAATTTATAGTATAATAATATATAATATTTGTCACCATCATACCTTTTATCTAGCATAAATGTAACATAGTTAAGAGTTGTGTTATGGATACTAGCAAATGGAGTAAAATAGATAGTAATGTATATAAATATCAGAAATATGCTAAATGATCATACAAATGATCATCACACACACACACACACACACACACACTTGTATACACTTAGTAATCCATATTTCACAGGCTCACTCTTACACTTACTATTTTTATTTTATGTTTTCTCATAAGTTGTTTATAAATTGTGCAAACTTTGATGCTGGGACTCTGTATTCTTTTTACTGGAGGTGGGCGTTTTATTTTAAACTAATGTAGCCATTATCGTTTACTTTTTTATGTATGCCTATTTTTGTTCCAATAAATAAATAAATATACATGAATAGTGAACAAATATTCACATGCTTACAAATATCTGTTCCAACCAGGAATTAATCCCAGGACATCTGGTTAAGTAGACAGGGGTACACTTGACTAGATGGTCTTCGAATTCACATGGTCTTTCTTTAGATCTAAACAGATCATCACACATAGACAAAATGTTCCACATGTGTTCCTTAAATAGTCTTTTTCATACATAAAACATACACAGAATATTTCTAAAAGTAAAAAAATTATTGCTTGCCTTTAGCTTACATAAATAAGAAGGGACAGGTTAATACAAAACTGTTTATTGATATTTCATGTGTACATTTTGTATGATAGTATGTAGTCTAAATAATAATTGTCAACAATTTGCAACTTAATACACATTACTGCCTACACTTCAAAAATTTTAACTAAACTTTTTGACTATTAAATTTTTTGATGAATGTGGCAGTTAATGACAGATTTGGATTATTAAGACAACTACTATTATATTAAAACCAAATTTAAGCTGCCTATAATTCTGGTAGGCAGTAAGAATTTAAAATCTCTATGATAACAGTATCCGTTTAAAAATGATTAATATATTTATGTTAATTCTCATAAAATCACATTTGTTCATTCAGCATTTTATTCAGTAAATTTCTTAGATTCACTGCAACTAGTAAAATGGCGGCACTAGCAAGCAGAATGTGCTCTCTTAAAAATCCTGCTCAATTAAAACAGTGATTTATATAGTCTACTATTGAAAGAAATGACAGGTGATATGGATTTCACTAAGAATTATTATTTACATATTATATTATTTACATTACATTACATATATAAAATAATTTTAATTGGGTGTTTGCTGACATTCCTTTGTGGAGTGAAGTTAGTCAATGATCCTATTGTTATTATGACCACATAGTACATTAACTTGATGATTGTGGCAGGAGCAGAACTTTCTACTAAAAGCATATTTACCTGTTTCACAGGGTTGATTCAGGCCATTGCATATATTTTAACTAATCCTTTTATTAAATGCTGAAATTTTTATTTTATTTCAGGCAGCTGCCAAAACAGCTGCTAATGGTGGTAAATCTAAAGTTCAAGATGTTGTGACACAAGCTGCTGAGAGCTTTAGGAAGGTAAGATCTTGTCAAGTACTATCCTATCCCCTTGATGGTACCGGTTAGCAAAAATACTCGATTGGATTTTAAAATATGCATTATAAGGTGTTTTTTATAAGTAAGTAATAGGTTTCCTCTTCTAATATTTATTCAATCTCTCAAAGACTGGGAGTGGCTATAACCGGTTCATTTGGTTATTCGTTCGCGATGATGATCAAGGTATTTAGGTATTACTGAAGGCACATTTAATTACAATTAAATAAACTCTTTTTTTGTATCTATTCTAAGACTAAGCAAATTTTATCATAAAATTAAACATTACCATTTATAAAACAAACAAAAGGGTAGTAGCTATATTAAATATGATCTGCTATCAAAGATTCCATATAAATATAAGATTAATAGAACCAATTGGCCAATTTAACCTTTTATTTCGTACAACAAGGGTATCAAATATGCATACGGAATGATCCTGCCTTTCAAAGGAGCTCGAGATAAAAAGTTTCGATTGACCCATCCAGGTACCAGCTATGACGGAAGTTGCTTTGTTTCGTAATCAGAACCAGAAAGTTTTCTTTGCAGATTCGCGAAGCCTTCCAAGAGTTATGGCAAAACGAGCTATTTGCAGAGTCCCGTTTGAGAGTGGTGGCTTGGACAAGGGAAGCTGCCCAGAGAATTCGCGAAGGTGCGCCACCACTTTCACCTGTGTTGCTTTACGAGGAGCTGGTAGCATTGTTCAAGGATAGAGGTGAGTATATTGTGGGTTAAGCTTTCTGATTTTGATCTGTCACAGATGGGTCAATCAATGCTTGAGATCTTGAGCTTCCCTTAAAAGGCATTTTAAGCCATTGGTAGTTACAGCCACAAATTCACTTTAGAAGTGTGCGGTTTTATGGCCTCTAGGTCAAATTTAAAATGACTTTATGTATATGAGGATTAAATTCAAAGTTTTCGTGACGTGATGCTTAACGAGAAATTGAAAAGCGCTTAAGATATAACATTTTCAATGCTGTGTACACCTCGGGAAGCAAATGTTTTTTCTAGGTTATATTATAACAACATATTGTAATAAAACATTCTTAATTTAGAAAGACATTGCTTAAATATTTAACATTTATCTATAATAATGAATTAATTTAATAATGAAAGAAATAAAGAATGATATTAGATTTTGATAATTTATACCAAAATTATTCATCATAATGTTTGTTAGTAAACTTTAGTATAATACGAGTGAAGGCCTCCTCTCTTTTAATATTGCTGAGGCCGACAGAGTCCAGTCAGTGATCCTTTTGTCTTGTTGAAAATGTGGGTACATTAATTATTTATGTACCCACACTTTGTAACCGTATAATACCTATAAAGGTTCGTATTACGGTACGAACTATTGTTATTTATTTATTATAATTAATAAATTTAATAATAATTATTTATTTAGTTATAATTTAATAAATATTTTTCTTAGTATGGCGCCGCAGTATTCTTATCTTCGTGTGCGGGGCTGCGGTAGGCGGGGGCGCAGGCCTAGCCGCGGGTCTTCGCTGGGCGGCTAGGCCTCCAGTCGGCCCTCACGCTAGGGCACTCCACTCACATGCAGACCAAGCGGTCATATTAGTTGAGGATGCTGTGGCACCGGGTAAGAGTACATACAGAATTACAAACTCTAGTCTAAATTTAAGAGCAATACATTTCGATCTTTCAGTGAGCTCTTTTATTTTATAATAACTGAGATGTGATAAAAAACCCGATGTGTCCCTTCATCTGTCAAAATGTAAAAACATTTTATGAAGTTTAACAGATAAATTAGCACACTAGAAGACTTCTAAAATTGTCAGTGATTTATTTTAAGTTCTTGAAGATATTTAACTCATTGTCAACACTGACAGATTGGGTTTCATAACCAGGTATCATAAATTGGAGCTTAATTTAAATGTCACTATTATTGAATTGAGCGACTGTTTTACAAATGGTCGATTCCAATATTCAATCCACAGATCAAGATAAGATTAACACTAATTAACTACCCGAGAAAGCAACCACTGTTATTGTTAGTAAACGTAATGTAATTAATATATTAATAGGCGCGGGCGCAGGCGAGGTGTTGGTGCGAGTGCAAGCGTTCAGCGTGTGCCCCGTAGACCGCGGGGTGCTGCGCGGCCGCGGGTCAACGCTCCGCTCGCTTATAACGAGAACGCACCTTACAGTAGGGCGAGGATTCGCTGGTATGTACACGATATTATTTATATATAAAATGTTTGATAAATTCCACTTACCCATGTTAAATATAGTCCTATAAATTACAAAATGAATTTTGTAGTTTCCTAAGCATTTTATTTTAAGTTACATAATAAATTTATTTTACATTTTCGAACTTTGATAAAACCTTAGAATTTATATGACTATGTTAAAATGACATATGGCATGTTTCGACTTGTTAAGGTATGTAACAAACGTTGCATGAGATGCAAAGTTTTCATTTTCCAAAGTAGTAGCCTGCTGTCTTTTTTAATCTGTCCTATTGATATGAAATCGTTCAAGTCTCAACATTCAAAATTTTAATTTAAGTTCTTGCAAAAAGGATGGCTATCATATCATGTGATGTTTCAAGGTCAAAGTTTCTAATACACAAGATTTCAAATAACGACCTCAACGAACGGAAATAAGGTCTAGGTTTACGGAAGCATATATATATGCCATCTAAAGCGGTGTAAAAAATTTTCTAGTAAATAATTGTATTTTATTTAATCAAAAAATGGAATGTACTAAAGTTGAGATTTATAATGTAACTTCAAATTCCATCTCAGTTAAAGTTAAAAGCTTAGAGCATTCATCCTACAGAAGCGGTCAATAAGTCTCACTTTCGCGTAGTCTTACATATTGTCTGGAAAGTCTTTATAAGATAGTTCGCGCGATATTTTCAGTCCACTGTGCTTATTGGTGTTAGTTGTTAAAATAAATATGCAGTATCAAATTGACTAAATATTTAATAATAATAGTTTCATCCAAAGGTTCTCATACAACCTCTGTCAATGTCATTTAGAGGTCAAAAGAACCGTGTTGCGCCATACCTTGTTTAACAAGCCATAACTTCTTATTTGACGTGTGAACGTATAAACACGAAGTTTTGTTTGAAAATTGAGACCAAGACCGATTTGTTGTGGCTGTATGTGGCCACTCGGGCGATATCAAACTTGTTTCAAATTCAGTTTATTCATTCAGTTTGTAATTGTTGAAGGTTGCGTCTTATATGATAATAAGATACTCTGATAAAGATACTGATACGATGTAGGATTACTAAATTATATAACTAAGTCTGGAGCTAATTGAACACTAATTTTATTCTCGATATACAGTTACGAAACGATTATGATCAAATGCAAGTGTTAGCAGAATATTGATTCCTACGACATAAAACATGATTTATGTTATAAAGGCGTTTATATATGTCACAGTCCTAGTATTACATATTATTATCGATCTTACATAAAAAATAGGAAACCAAACAAAATTAGTTATTTTAGGTGCACGAAAATACAAAACTACCTTCTAAATCATTAGCAGGGACGTAAATCCGTACGTATTAATAACTTTAAAAAAATTGTAAACTTATGATAAGTAGATATCATAATTATAGCTGTTAGTCCACATCGCATGCCGTGGCTGTCTTTAATTAAAAACTGTACCTAATTTAATGTCTATGTAATGTGGTTTTGTTGACTGCCCTTAAAAATAAATAAATGCACTCTATACCGCCTAGTAGTAAGTAATCGGGGGAGTCCATGGGAAGGTTGTTAGAACTGTGAAAATAAAAATATATTTCGATGTCTCATTGACCGAGTTGTTACCTTTGCCTTTGTATTAAAAAAAGCTGGTCGTGTCTTGGACGTACGGTCCAAATTTATGATACGAATAAAAGATTTTCGGCGGGTGATTTTGGTGTCGGTTGGTTGCTGTAGGTATATTCATGGTAAATAACAAGAATACGAATGAAATCATCTTTGGTTGTCAGGAGTGGTCCTTGACGTGGGTCCTGGAGTATCAGAGCTGGAGATGGGCGATGAAGTGTGGGGCTGTGTCAGCGAGTGGGCTGGAGGGGCCGCCAGCGAACTGTTGACTGTGCGAAGGTAAATTGTAGAATGGCGTCTTTTTTGGGTAATGAAATCAAAGTGGGTATAGGAATCTGACAAATCGCATTCAAACCGTATTAAGACGGTTATCCCCAAAGTTGCAGCAAATCCTTTGTAGTCTTTGAGAATTTCTGGACTATGCTCTTCAAGCAGCCGTACATGTGATCGGACTTCCTGATTAAATCCACAAATAAAACACCCTGCTATCACTTGAATAGAAAAATATTGTATTTCACGACGAAAAACGATATAGAAAGAGAGACGGCGCAAGCGCATATTTTTGTCTACTTTTTCTAAATATCATCAACATTTATTGTAATGTAAATAAACAAGATATGTTATTGTGCAGTACTCGCGTGTCAAAGCGGCCGAGGTCGATGACAGCGGACGGGGCGGCGACGCTCCCTTGGGCGGGGACGACCGCCCTCGCCGCATTGCAATCGCTCCAGCTGACTGTCGACACGGCCAAGGGAAAACGGTAAGTTATACATACTATATTCCAGTTTACGCTTGGAGAAAGTATTCAATCAATTTTTTAAAATGATTGATATACAAAGTTCTCATTTTACAAAAGTAGTATTTAGCCTAGTGTCTTTTTAATCTGTCCTATTGATATAAAATCGTTCTAGTCTCAATGTTCCAAATTTTAATTTTAATTCAGTTCATCTTGTTCTAGCAATATGTTATTTTAAAAATGTTGTTCAATGTCCCAAAAATAACTTAAGATGGTAGATATTTATAAATAAAACCAAATATCTTGTGCTAAGAGAGTGTAATTAAAATCATAACAACTTGAACTATATACATACTTTGGACAAAACTCGTTAGCGCGATTCAAAACCGTGCAGAGCCATCTAGGGACCAAAACTGGTATTAATACTAACCATGCGTAAATATACACTGACTTTGTACAAATGTAAACATTATAGTACTTTCTGTTGATCAACTATTTCCCGGTCACTCGTTATTAATTTGTGCATGTAGCGATCTGACGTCACTACACACAACACAGAGGTAATATATTAGACATATAGCGTTACTAGTAGGTTGATAGCTATTTTATCTATAACTAAGCTAAGTTCGTCAATGATTCATTGTGAGTATTTGGGCGCAACCTACGATATCTAGCGGCAATTGGGTGAAGCTAAGCGCGCAACCAACTTCATGCGATAGCTGAGGCGATGACTTCACATCGGTCTTCATTCTGTTTGTTTCCCCCCCTACACTCTGACAATGATATTCGTACATATAACATGTAAATTAAAATAAATGTTAAATTTTAAAAAAAATATCGTAATAAAATTCGTCATTGAAGAGCACCTTACGTCCCTAACAGTGAGTGATGCAAGAATTCTTTGACTATAAAATTAATAATATGAATATGACAAACAAATGGTATAATTAATTAATTAATTTTTGTTTTTTGCATGTTGATTAATTAATGAACTAAACCATTACAATAAATTATATAGAATTATCAAACATCAATTGAAATTTCTGATTATTTTGCCTAGAAATCATTAATATGAGTTCAACGTTTACAATGGGTTAACTGTTAATACTATCTTCTACCCATTATAACCGATAAATAATACAGAGTTATTCTGTTCTAGTCTTGATAATAATGATATTAGTTGTAGCTTAGTTTTAAACAGAGTCTGTGAATTTTGTCTGATAAGTATACAATGTACTTAAGATTATCAGCGAAACGTTTCTTGATCAATCGTTCAAAAAGTCGACGGCAAAGCGCTGTACAATCAGTGGTGCCGTCCAGACGACCCTCTAGATGGGTCTAGGAAATAAAATATATAGTGAAATATTTAATATAGGCAAATAACAATACCTTCTTAAACTTGTTTGGTCAGACTAGATTGCAATGTCTGTGTAGGTATCACTCCCTTCCTATTTCGATCGTGAAGCAGTTCGCTGTACACGTTTTGCGTGTTGTAAATGGTAAGGCAGCCAGAGCAATTGCAAGACATGTTCCTTTTTTATTCTGAACGGGGTAGCTCTTGGCTTTCATCTGACCTGATGGTAAGTGAAGATAAAGTCGAAGATGGAAGCAACATAGCTACACTCATTCTTCAACCACTGGAGAACTGGCTATCTTACCTCCAATTGTTATAGAGGCAGACTTAGCTAAAGTGGTGGTAGCTAGGCAAGATGAATTAGAAAAATCCCGCTGGGTATTATTGAGCAGTCGCCAGAACATAGGCGTTTTATGGAATGCTTTAACAACTACTGTCTCCAGAAGGTGAACGCTCCGATAATATTCAGATTACTATAATTACCACATACCATCAGGCTGCTTGAAATTAATGAAGCCTATATAGACGACCCTTTGCTAGACATAGGTCCTGTTACATGGGTGAAAGACAAATGTTTAGACCGTAATTCGCTCACATCTCAATGCAAGAGGTGGCTAAAAGCAGTTGGCATGATAATCGGGACCAACGCCTTAACGCCTTCCGGAGCATGAAGGAATACCGAGTTTATGAACGTATCCATTAGGCCAGAGAGCTTTTTCTGCTGGATCCATCCACGGTAGTTTCTTTGTTTCCGTAATCGAACCCAGACACCTAGAATCAATACGCCAGATAGCTTTTCCTGCTTGACATTGATGGGCTTAAAACTATTGTTGATCATGCAGGGTGGCTATCTGCGGCGCTGCGAGTGGGGAGGGCTGTGTATTGATACAACTACTTAGTTCGTGGGGGGCCCTTCTCACCGTGCTGGCTCCGCGACACGCGGCCACGGTGCTGCAGGAACTGGGTAAGTCAGTACTCTCACATAAATCTAAGTAATACTGTCGGTAAACGTTCGACTATGTACAGTGTTCAAGAATTGATTTAAAAAATGGTGTGCCATAAATTACTTAAAAAGGGAATAAAAAAAGAAATTTGAAAGTGTTCGGATTCATTTTCAGTATTGGTACATACTATATGTACGCTAATTAAACTTGCGTTCGTTTTGATCTGAGAACTGAAGTTTCTATAAGTATTTGAAATAATAGAAACAAAATAAATTTTCAGGTAGAGTGGATATTTTTATAAATTATTTTTGATTTTGGTTGGGTTAGTTAAAATCATCTTAGCTGAGCCACGCTTAGAATAAAAAATATCTTAGCGCGTCCATAGTACAGCCGCATTGCAGAAAATGTTATACTAAAGATGCGATAAATTTTGCTATATACGTCGGTAGATTATAGAAACTCAGAATAGTCGTTCGCTGGCTCGTTGCGCGCCTCGTAGTATGATCTGCGCAGTATTGAGGTTTGATTGTGACCCAGGCGCGCAGGAGTTGATCGTCAGCGAGGAGGCGGGCTCGTGCTGGGCGGCGCTGGAGGCGGCGGCGGCGCGCTGCGGGCCGTGGGCCGCCGCCCTCGCCGCGCCCGGGGCGCCGCCCGCCGCCCGCCCGCCCAACAAGGCCGCGCTGCTCAAGTGCGTACACGACAATGTTTATAACATTTTCAATTTATAGCTTATGATAAGAGGAAAAAATTAAACAGATATTGATCGAGTCAAATTATTTTCCAATAGAGCGACGGCTCCTAGGAATGCGATAATCGACCTTCGACCGCAGCCGTTCGTGTCAGACCGGCTGCCGATGCCGCTGTCTCTACTCTACGCTGCTTCCTTCTACACCATCAGGACACTAAGGGTAGGTAGCTTTAAGTCATCGTCAATCATCAACAGCCTTTATAAGTCTCACTGTTGGGCAAAGGCCTACACGTATAATTAATATAAAATATGAATTTCCAGTGGATGGTAGGTCTGGGAACGAACACGGACTGGTTGGAAGACAGGAACAGACTGACCGCAGGTCTGGATGCGCTTACGAAACTCGTCGATGAAGGAAAGCTGTCGCCGATCTTGGATAAGGTAACAGTATTTTAAATATGTTTAGTCATCAATTCAATTTTCACAACCATCAAGAAGCAACGTCTGGTTTTTTCGCGTAGTAGAATTCCTTACCATTACACCTATTTCATATATTAGCTCCTTCAAAAGAAGCGAGAAAAGGCATCTTTTTTGGACAAGGCCGAGGTGGCTAGGGTAGTATGTCACATGCTGAAACAGCTAGACGATGTGCATTCCGTTCAAAAATGATAGCTGTCATATAACATGACATGTATAAAAATATGTTACATTTTCGACCTTATTAAACGTCATAAAGTTCAGTTTTTGTGAAGCATCTCTCTACATACCTTCTGATTTTGTCTGTAATTTCTTTAAAACTGTCGAAATTTATACATACTTACCTTAATTGCTATCATATTCTGCTAAAATTATGGAATAACCCATATGATCTTATTGATCGATATCACCCATTTTTTTTTGTTACCATTAGAAGGAGATTAATGTTTTATCCCGTATGTGTATTTAGGTATATCTGTAATCTCCTGTGTAGTGTCAACGGTTTGACCTTTTTTGAATAGTGATGTATCGTTAGATTCGTATTGTACCTCGAAGTGTTATGAGTCATAAAGATTATTTTTATCCAACATTCAGAGGGTTTTTTTGAGTTTGTAACGTAAATAACTTGAATTTGTTGATTAATGTAATTAATGTAAATTATCAAAAAAATTATTTAATACATCTTTAAATTGTATAACTGGGACAATTTGTAAATACCCGGTTAATACCCACTTCAAGTTATCACTATATTTATTTATTTTTTATCATACATATTCCCTTTTATTACATTTACTAAATGAGTCTATTTAAATAAAGATACTTTGACTTTGAATTTTGACTTTATCTATCAAACGGGAATCAAGTGGGGTATCAGAGTGTTAATCTTAATTTAACTTACAGGTGTATATGCCGCAAGATTTCGAGAATGCTTTAGCGCATGCGTGCAGCGACGAGGCGATAGGAACCACAGTGATTAGATTTCCATAGACTTATCAATGGAGAAGTTTTTTAGAATTTACAACTAGATAGGTATCTATTCAAATTGATATGTATCGGTTCAAACCTTTAATACATAATTTATGAGGCAGTCACAATGTGTGCTCAACAAATATTAATGTTTAAATTTATCCAATTGTTAGTTGGAACTATATAGAACCGATAACAGGGGCGTTTTAAATTTAAAAAAAATCGGACCTCAAAAGTATTGCTGTATTGACCCGACAATTTAGTATATTTCTATTTAATATAAAACCGCCTTCCATGGGTGGTAATCTGTTGTCAAATATCTGCCATATTTGCAGTGTATCATCTCGCTAAAAGTATAAGCAGTATAATTATACTAGACAATAATTTCTTCACTAGTGTTTATAGTGACAATTCGACTTATATGTCCATAACTGACAAATTAATAAATGGATTATTTTACGGGCCCCAGATAAAGTATTAAATTATATCCAATTTACCTTTACACAAATATGATATTATTACATAACAGAGTATTATTTATTTTGGAAATATTAATCGGAAACCATAGAAAGAGAGAACTAACAAATTAATGCTGAGTGGCAATAATCTATCCATGGATAGTTGTGCTTACAAAGCGTGGAATTTTGACATATTTCTCATATATAATAATTAAGTCAAATTTCAACTGGTCATAAGCTAAATCTTGCGTAGAAATAAGACGTTGCAATGCATTGCAGTTTGTAAAAGTATTATGTCGTCCATATAACAATATTGAAGACTTGAAATTAAGCCTATATTTTTTCCTATTTCATATAAGCTTGAGACACGGTATAATAACATAATCGACTGCCGGGAATTGCCAGTTTTAAAATAGTGTTATATTTACAATTTCTTTACAGTCTCAAAGTCTAATAAAAGTATATAATAAGGTTTACAAATATTAACTGGTGATTTTTATAACCGTTTTTTGGTTATTCTGATAAATATTTTACTGTAGTCGCCCACATTATTACAAGAATTACCATTTATCTCAGAATTTTACAAAAATTACCATTTATCTCAGAATTTTACAAAAATTACCATTTATCTCAGAATTTTACAAAAATTACCATTTATCTCAGAATTTTACAAAAATTACCATTTATCTCAGAATTTTACAAAAATTACCATATATCTCAGAATTTAAAATTATATCTGCACTTTATGTCTGCATTCGTCATAGGCATGTGCAGGTCGGGAAACAGGGATGTAATCGACGTCTTTTTATTAGATTTTTTTTACATTAATATGGTGAAAGTAATAATTAATATTTTCACCTATTTTACTCTTTCACTTGTCTTCTTGAGATATTTTTAGATGTGACAATATTTTCTACTAGTTTTTATAACAAAATCATCGCGTCAGTCTAAACATTAAATTTATTTTTGTTAACTTTAATCTGCTTTTAAATCATATTTACAAAAGTGGTGGGCAGTACTGAGGCTAATGACACATAGACTGTACATCCATATCAACAGGTACCCTAGGAAAATCGTGTTACATACGAGGTAAGTTGGGTCTCAAAGTGAAACTTTTCCTTTTAAGAATTGTGCTTCGAAGTTTACAACTTAAATGTCTTTTCTCTAGATAGTTTTATAACTAAATTTGATAGTCACAATAAATTATAAGACTGTTAATCTCTGAATTATTCACGGATCTGTAAATAGGTGTTTTAATAAATGATTATTACATGGTGTAATGAAATATAATAAAATCTAATATTAAGAATCAATGAATTAGATGAAAACTGATATAAAACTAATTCGTCTCAACAGTTTCATCTGATTTTATTGGACATATTTAACAACGCTTTATGTATATATGCGAATATTAAGGTGCTCTAAATATTGTATATAGTGTAAAAAGGAATGTAAGGGGTACCAAATATACATATTTTTCAAATGTATATAGTTCAAAAATGTTTTAACTTTAAATTGAATCGATTTTTTTGTAAAATCTAAATAATTTCATTATAGTCAGTTTAAAAAGTTCGAATAGCGAAATCTCTTTTATATGATCCTTTTTACCTCCATGCGTTAACTTGAGATGGAATGTTAGTTTTTGACTGATTTGGAAGGGCATATGCAATGTTTTTAGTACAAAATTGATTGATTTTTTAAAACCAAAGTATTCTTTATTCACTGTAAAAATCCACGTCTATATAAAAAGATATTTAGAATAATATTATCAAAATACAATTATAATAGATAGTGTTATGATTATACGGTTATAACTAAAGTATTTGTATTGTTCCTGAAATTAACTTTTTCTAAATAAAAAAGTAATATTTAAAGAAAAAAATACATACAAGCTACTAAATTAATTATGCTTTATATTTATTTTATTGAAAACAGACTTAATTTTTATTTCTACAAAGACGGTTTTTCAATTAACGAAATTGTATAGTACCAATAATGGGCCAATGTCAGATTTGATAGATTACTATAGATATTGAAGTCCTCTGATTGTATAGTGCGTCTATACAAGCAATATTGTTTATAACAGATTTCAAAGTAGAAAAAAGTTTACACCTATTGTTATTTACAATTATACTTACGCTTAATGTATACTTAAAATCAGGCCGTGTATATTGATATATTTTAGATAAATGTCCATTTATATTATATACTTACAAAGAACCTTAGTTTAGATAGGTAGATAAAATGTTATTTTTTTAAATAAACTTGTTGTTACTAAAGAAATGTTTTATTTCATAAAATATTTAGCTTCAAATCTGTATAGTATCCACATCAGACAGAAAGATTTTGTGTTATCATCGTTGGTAAAACATCGAAGACCTTTCTCACTTTGCCAATTTAAAAGAGACTTAAAAAAACTCCATTTATATTCCAAACCACATTTATTAGCGTTAAACACAACCTAAACACGACTGGATCGTATAACAGTAAGTACAGAACAGAACTAGCTACTACGAACACAGATATACATGGAATATATAGGTTTTGAATCACCAAACAAAATGCAACGTTAACAATCTAGACTTACAATCTAGTTTACTATGAGTCTGATTTTGAAGAAACTTACTAAATTTAAGTATAGATTCATATGTGTATTTCGTTAAAGTATTAGTTTAATAGAATTGGAAAGAGAAAGCTATTGAATTGAGTGTTCATTGTATTGAGTATTGAAAGCTTAGGAAACATTACTCCGCAGTTTGAATTAATTTTGAAATAGACAAAATCGTATTTTATGTGTTAAAATCATTCAAATCAAGAGGCAAAAGAGCTTCTATTACTTCTTAATAAGGTCTACCCAAAAGACAAAATGATACGCTCTTTATTACAACCACAACATTCTAGTTTTTTTTCCAGTTTTCTTTTTAAAACTTAATTCACTGTATTTTAATTAAAATTGAAATACATAGTGTAAGAAATTATTTTATTATCTAATATATGATGCTTTCGTGCGCTGGATACGCTCAAAAAATCTTTACCAGTCATGTCATAAGCAATTTGATAAAATATTTAATGAACATTTACTTTATCCAATTACTTACAATATTATCATTATTATATTAAAATCTTGAACAATTGCTAACTATTTAAAATATAGCTTATTTCTTGGTAATTCTATTATATAATGCTGGCAGAAACAATATTAAATTTCATTAATTCAGTAATATTGAATGATTCATTAGATAAGTAGTAATTATCAGAAATTGAGCTCAGATTCAAATACTTCCTAAAGCAGTACCATGGCAAGCATATAGCTATTGTTTCACAGTATTTGAATGTAGAACTAAGCTTTTAAAATGAACACATTAACCAAAATGGCGGTAGTTCATAAAGTCAATAACTACTTATTAATTCCTTAACAAAATTTGTCAAATTTATTTGATGAGTTATTTAGAGACGTTATATTTAATCACTTTAAATTGGCATGGTGCTGCAGTTTCAATAACATTTTATATTTTTACTAAATATATAGACTTATTAACAATCGAAATATATATAATAGATAACGTTACATGTATATATTTGTATCAGTTTGTGATACTTATTTGATAAATTCTACAATAATTGGAGATCGAAAAGATAGTTTAATTCCGTTTCTTTTAAGCGTCGCAAGCAGATGCAATATGTCATAAATTACTACAAAACAATATATTTTGAATTTGACCGTTTGACAACTGAATTTTTCAGCGGTCAAGATGTGAATTTCCAATATTGTATTAATGAAGAGCTCATTGTAATATTGGTTCGAATCTGTTCGATAACGATAACAAAGCCACTGTCACCTTAGTTGGATCCTGGATGAGTCAATCAAAATTTGTTATCACGAGGTTCTACGTACTCCAAGGTACCTTTAGCCGTAAGCCCTGGTAACCAACCGCTTTCACCCACCAACCTGCATAGTGCCTGCGTGGTGTTGCTATGGCAAACCTCTCTTAAGTGTCTCCTATTTAACAAAGCCTGTGCCGAGTGGATTGCTTGTAGACTGATTACTATTTCTCAGACTACTCTCTGCTTACAATTTACTAAACATACATTTCATTTAATATTATTCCAGGAAGTAAGATATATTACAGGAGTAATGAATTTAACACAGATCCAGCATGAAGTGGACTATAAAGATGTGACTATTTCATTTAGTTTGTAGACGTCGACAAATATATAATTTACTATCATAGCTCGTCATTGAACTTCAACAAAAAAATAAATTAATTTTAAACGTTATTAATATAGTAAATAACACGTATCGTTTTCAACTAACAAAACATCTTACGCTTAAATTGTCACAGATTATACTACAGGAGATTTTCCACTGAGATATCTCCAAACAGGAACAAATACAGCTATCACTGTGTTGGAATTAAATTAGTTTTGACTCTGTATTTTAATGAAGGTCATGTAAGATCAGTAGATCTCATGATATAAGGGTGTCAGAAAGGATAGATTCAAACGTACCAAACCTAAAAGTTCAATACAATTTGTAAACGAGAAAATACTCGTTTAAAGAGATATGTGTTTTCGTTTTTCTCGTTTCAGTAGCAATGATAGAATTAAGTTTAGTTCAAATTTTAAAGTCAATTATCAGTACAGTGTCACCTATATATTGATTAATGATAATTAAAGCGAAAGGAATGTCTTCACGTAACTAAACTTAATTTTAAATGGTGATATAATATTTTTGCAAGGGCCATAAATATCAGTAGGTATATATCAATATTTAAGAATCATCTAATAGTTAATAAAACATGTATGTGGATTTATAATAGTATCAAATGAGTGTTTTAATACCTAATAATAAACAGTTGCATACAAGACTTTATCTACACCCATGACATGAATCCTATATAAACAGTTTTCAAACCATGGACAGCTTTAAGAGCTTAAAATTCATGAAAAGTTTAATTGTATACAAAAATACATATTTATTTATTTATTTTAAGGGCAGTCAAAAAAAACACATACTAACCAAAAATATTTAACTGTAGCGTAGAAATTAAGTATAGTTTTTAATTACAGACAGCCACGGCATGCGATGTGGACTAACAAGTTATAGTTATAATATCTTATTTATTGTAGTAATAATTTATATTAGGTATCGTGTAATTACTGAAATTCACTTAATTTTTTTATTATGACACTGGTATTGAACGCTCGTGAATGATAAAATTCTTTAAAAAATAATTCATACAGTTACCATGCATCGAGCAGTAAGAATATAGCTGTCAGTACTGCTAGGTTCAATCGTATCGAGACGTTTCGATAGTCGCGTTCATCTAATAATCGCATATATATTACATATTTTATATATTATATTATAATCACATATTTCACCTTAGTGCACGAAAATACAAAGCTACCTTCAAAATCATTAGCAGGAACGTAAACCCAGTAATCAGAATTTCTATTAATAACTTTAAAAAAATTGTAAACTTAAGTCGATATCATAATTAAAACTGTTAGTCCACATCGCATGCCGTGGCTGTCTTTAATTAAAAACTGTACTTAATGTCTATGCTATAGTTAAATATTTTTTATTGGTATGTGTTTTTGTTGACTGTCCTTAAAATAAATAAATAAATATATAAAAAGATTTTTTGTTAGCATATAATTTGACAGTTGTCCACAAACATGGTCGATACAGTTCAATTCGTTTGAAACACACACTACTCGTACTAATGAGTAAGCCATTTGCGCGGAAAGGATCAAAAAGGATATATTATGAAATTAAGTACAATATCATCTCGTCTGTTTGAATGATATTATGGTTACCATTGGTTGGTTTTAATGATGGCAATAGCTATTTCAGAATCGTTTATAAAAGATTTAAAACATGGGTGTAGATAAATAATATTATGTTTACCCTGAATACATATCTGTTTGTCATATGTATCTAATACCATCGAGTCATTGTATGGCAGGCGGTCATCAGTCAATTATATTTATTTGTTTTTCTCATACATATTCCCTGTTGTGAAGATTTAAAAGAACTTAGTAAATGAGTTTATTTAAATAAAGTTATTTTGACTTTGACTTTGACTTTGGTCGATGACCTGCAACTTCCGTCGGTAAAACAGGGTCAGATTCGACGATGACATTCAGAATATTAATTAACCTTTTTTTGTAATGGTCGCAATTAAGTTATTTTTGTAAATATTATTAAATGATATTTGTAGACCTCACATGAAAAGATACTTTAATTAATATATTCTTATGATATAATTACATAACTCCAAAGGTTTGCGTACATCAAAATCAATACAGTACACGTGCTAAATTCCATATACCTCTTACTCTCCATAATTTTTAATATCATTTTAAATAAGTTAATAAACAATATAAATATATTTCATATTGGTTTAAAATAAAAAAAACCATTACCTACGTAATCAACCATCACCTATAAATCAACATACAAGGCCTCTATTATAAAACCATATCTCTTGAGTTTCGTGAGTTTTAAATACGCTTACCTTTCACAATCATAGCTAAAAGGTAGCATTTATGGATCTATTTTTGTGTGTGATGTAGAAATGAAAATAAAGACTAAAAAAGGACTTTATCTATCATTTGTACATTAAAATATGCATTGCTTTAAGCTGCTTAGTCCAACGATGGTGAGCTGGTCTGTCTGTAAGGAACGTTGAATATTTCTGTAAGAATTACATTATGTAAAAGTAGATTTAAGGCTCACATGGCACTAATTTATGCCATGACGATGAAATTTTAATTGTGTCTGGTTTGCCAGGTCTGACAAAGTTATGAAGTAACTGTCTCTGTGATCTAGTGGCTGTGACCATCTACTTCAGATCTGGAGGTCCGGGGTTCAAATCCCAGTGGGGGTAGAAATTTTCAGCGTGGTAGGGCTTTTTCTAAATCCGCCTGGCTAGCGACTACCCTTCTAACCTAAGTCTGCCAGCATAATAATAATGTTGACAGCATTGTTGTATTCCAGCAGTTGAAGGTCAGATAGCCAGTTCCTCTGTGGTTGAGGACTCCGGGTGAAGTTCGCTTCAATCTTTGACCTTATCTTCACTTACCATCAGGTGAGATGAAGGCCTAAAGCTACCCCGTTAAGAATAATGAAAAATTCGACTCGGCTTCCAAGTAAGCACTAGTATTTTGCTCTTGCTTTAAAAAGGCTCGGCAGAGAGATTTTTTATTAACCTTATTTTGTATTTTTGAATTGGGTAAGTAAGCTATCAATTTTTACAGAACTGGCGGTGCGACTTGTACAAGCGCCTATTAGGGAGGAAAACGCCACGGTATATCCCAGAATAAATGGCTTATTATCGCGAATACGGAATGGTGTAATAATAACTGTTATACACTCCTGTTAGAGATCTTATCTTAGCCCTAAATTTACTAGTAAAGAATGCAATTAGCTGCAGTCTGCCATTTGTACGGTTTTTAAAGAAATTTATAGAATTAAATAACGTATTAAACTAATATAGTTCTATTATTAAATTCGGTTAAATTTTAATTATCGTTAAATTCAGTGGTGGTTATCGTAGCACTTGTAACGTACCTAGTATAAGAAGAGCTCCGGGAAATACTTGGTATACGGCGGCACGTTCTGCTGGTACGACTTGTTCTGTCCTCCGGGGGAGCAAGACCCTGATGTGGGCAGGAGAGGCTCCTCCGTTATGGAGTTGAATATCTCTTCCAATTTTTCTTTGATTTCGTACTAAAGAATGAGTGAGAAAAGATAATTTTTATTCCTGTTTCATTATAATATGGACATAACTCAAAGAACTTGTTGTTATAGTTGACTCATTATTAGTTGATTCGTTATAGATGATATTACTTATAATGCAAAAAATACGATGTTACATCGTAATCTACGCTGTGAGATGACTAATTTATGAAAATAAAAGTAACAAATTGTTCATTGATTGCTATAAGAAATGATCTGAAGAAATGATGAGGTGAAGAAGGCGCCGAGCTAGCATAAAGGTCGCCGGCCTGGCTGACCCTGGAGTTGGCCTGGAGTGAGTCCGTCGTGCTCACCTTGGGCTGTGCGAGTGTGAGCAGCGCGGGGAAGGGCGCGGTGCGGAAGGTGTTGTTGAGCGAGGCGGCGTCCGTCGTGCTCACCTTGGGCTGTGTGAGTGTGAGCAGCGCGGGGAAGGGCGCGGTGCGGAAGGTGTTGTTGAGCGAGGCGGCGTCCGTCGTGCTCACCTTGGGCTGTGTGAGAGTGAGCAGCGCGGGGAAGGGCGCGGTGCGGAAGGTGTTGTTGAGCGAGGCGGCGTCCGTCGTGCTCACCTTGGGCTGTGTGAGTGTGAGCAGCGCGGGGAAGGGCGCGGTGCGGAAGGTGTTGTTGAGCGAGGCGGCGTCCGTCGTGCTCACCTTGGGCTGTGTGAGTGTGAGCAGCGCGGGGAAGGGCGCGGTGCGGAAGGTGTTGTTGAGCGAGGCGGCGTCCGTCGTGCTCACCTTGGGCTGTGTGAGTGTGAGCAGCGCGGGGAAGGGCGCGGTGCGGAAGGTGTTGTTGAGCGAGGCGGCGTCCGTCGTGCTCACCTTGGGCTGTGTGAGTGTGAGCAGCGCGGGGAAGGGCGCGGTGCGGAAGGTGTTGTTGAGCGAGGCGGCGTCCGTCGTGCTCACCTTGGGCTGTGCGAGTGTGAGCAGCGCGGGGAAGGGCGCGGTGCGGAAGGTGTTGTTGAGCGAGGCGGCGTCCGTCGTGCTCACCTTGGGCTGTGTGAGTGTGAGCAGCGCGGGGAAGGGCGCGGTGCGGAAGGTGTTGTTGAGCGAGGCGGCGTCCGTCGTGCTCACCTTGGGCTGTGTGAGTGTGAGCAGCGCGGGGAAGGGCGCGGTGCGGAAGGTGTTGTTGAGCGAGGCGGCGTCCGTCGTGCTCACCTTGGGCTGTGTGAGTGTGAGCAGCGCGGGGAAGGGCGCGGTGCGGAAGGTGTTGTTGAGCGAGGCGGCGTCCGTCGTGCTCACCTTGGGCTGTGTGAGAGTGAGCAGCGCGACGAAGGGCGCGGTGCGGAAGGTGTTGTTGAGCGAGGCGGCGTCCGTCGTGCTCACCTTGGGCTGTGTGAGTGTGAGCAGCGCGGGGAAGGGCGCGGTGCGGAAGGTGTTGTTGAGCGAGGCGGCGTCCGTCGTGCTCACCTTGGGCTGTGTGAGTGTGAGCAGCGCGGGGAAGGGCGCGGTGCGGAAGGTGTTGTTGAGCGAGGCGGCGTCCGTCGTGCTCACCTTGGGCTGTGTGAGTGTGAGCAGCGCGGGGAAGGGCGCGGTGCGGAAGGTGTTGTTGAGCGAGGCGGCGTCCGTCGTGCTCACCTTGGGCTGTGTGAGAGTGAGCAGCGCGACGAAGGGCGCGGTGCGGAAGGTGTTGTTGAGCGAGGCGGCGTCCGTCGTGCTCACCTTGGGCTGTGTGAGAGTGAGCAGCGCGACGAAGGGCGCGGTGCGGAAGGTGTTGTTGAGCGAGGCGGCGCGTCGCTCGGCGTCCCGTCGCTCGGCGTCGCTGGGTCCGCTGGCGGCGCGCCGCAGCGCCTCCAGGCTGACCGCCTCGCCCGCCAGCGGGTGCTGCCCGCACACAACAGACATTCACTTATATCAACATTTTACTCAACGACACCTCAACAACTCAGAGATCAGTGTACAGTTTCACTCGCACTAGCCACCTTTTTCCGGAAGGAAGGATATAAAAGCACTTTTTATCAAAAACTAAATATTTCTGTATAAAAACATAAGAACTTTCTGTGTCAATACTGACTAAACATGCCTTGTAACAACTATTTTACACAGAATAACAACAAAATATATATTATCTAATTATCTAAACCTTTCATTAACCTATCTACATCTACAGATATAAAATGCAAAACCTGTCTGTTTCTTGTAAACGTTAACAATATATCTATTTTTATTTCAATAGAACTTTAGGAAAGATAAAGCTATTTATCGATTAGTTTTACTAAGCATGTCATGATTCACTACTGCATTTCGCTCTTAGAATTAAACTGGTTAAACTTTTAGGATACATCATAACGATGCACTAGATTCAAGATAACATGTGTCTGTCACCATTCGTTCATTTTCATTATTTACATATTTATACGTAAAGAAGAACGGGGATTTACAAAAACACTTCGACCAATATGCCTTAATCCTTATCCAGTTGGAATACCATATTACTACAAAAAACTATACGTGCTGATGAAATGCTAGTTAGCTATGTAAAAGATTATTAGTTATGTTATTATGCGCATTTATTTTGAAACAAACCGTACCTTAAATTAGATTATCAGTACGTTGAATAAAATAATATCATTTCTTGATATTTTATTGTGTATATGAATAGTTAAGTAAATAGTTTGAGACGCTTGGCTACAATTCTTAACTCAAAATTCTGTCAATAAAATAGTAACCACTATAATTCTAAAATAGACATTCCAAATCTAAATTTAAATGCTGAGTATTTCTATTTTTAAATATAAATGTATGATGGACGGCTGAAAATATATTAGAGTTTAAAATTTGTGTTCAATTTTAGACCTAAAAAGCAGTAATGTTTAAAATGTTTTTGAAAGCTCCAGTAATTTTAATATTAATTCACAGTCGCATTCAATAGTAAAAAGTGGAACATATAACATCACTGCAGAGTAAATTACAATATTGAAAATCTCACAAACAAAGAGAAAAGAAAAGCGAAGATCTTTACGCTGCGTGCGCAATGTTCCGAGTTCTGAATATTTACTTAAAAAACTAAAACGAATTGTATATAGATTGTTGGGGATCCGGTTCCATGTTTACGGTCCAAACTGATCCCGATGTTAAAATTTAATAATAAAAAGAAATAAAATTAGCTACACAAAGAAAACGTGTTTGTAACTGTAAAAATTTCTTTAAAAAAAAAATATTTTGACAACTTTGTTATTCTTGTCGCCTAGCAACCTCAACATCGATTCTACTAACATTTTAATTATCTATGTAACTTGGTATAGAACCATTCTTTACCGTACATCGCCTCGTGTGAAGAGAGCTATAGGCTCCGTTGTGTCGCCAGTTCCAGAATTCGTTATCATTTCTCTACGAGGAAAGGGAGAGGATGAGAAATAGGAATAGGAGTAAAAGAGATGACACGAAAAAGTATGATGGCTATTTGGATAAAGTAATGAGAAATACTAAGAGCATGAAGCTATGTGTGTCTTAATAAAGAATCTTAATTATTGCATGTGACGTCATCGGTATAGTAAATATCGACAATGACGATGGAGTGCAACATCGAAATCAATATGGTGGTTGTCAAATGACTTTTAGAACAGATAATATAATAAGAACATTTAAGAACTGAAAATTAAATAAATTAGATAGTTTACATTTTTCTTACAGAGAGGATAAGATATCAACCTTATGAGCTAAGGAAACTCTTCACTTGTCTACAATATTATTTCTATTGACCTAAAAAAGGACTTAACTTTCTAACTGTACTAGTTTTATAATATAAACTGTAAGTCTATTTACATAAGCTCCAAAGTTCTGCGTCATGGGCCGATGGTTGTGATTGTACTTCTCAATGAACATTCTGTATTCTTCGTCAAGAGCATCATATTGGGCTAACTACAATGAAAATGTGTAGGAGTTATGATTTATGGGATAGGAAAGGTATGGCTTATATTACTTTTTGGGCAGGAATGTTTAAGAGTAGAGTAGAGTTAATTGTAGAGATAAATCTATATACTAAACTAAAATAATATATATATACGATATATATTATACGATATATATATATCGTATAATATATATCGTATCGTATATCCATATACTAAAATGATGTGTTTCTTTAATTGGCTTGTGTCTTGGTTATTGTATTATATTCTGTGTGTGTTTGAGTTAGTTTTTGCTTCAAACACCAGATGGCGCTGTGTTGAGAAAGCAGTGTTATCTATGTCGTTATTCTTCTTTTTTTTGTCAAGATATGAAATTTTACAATAAACAAGTACAGTATTGTTTTTTCATTGTGGCGTTTTAATTATACAGTGTGTGTGTAGAAAATTGTTGTTGAAACAGTGTTAGAGATAAATAAATAAATACTATTCGGTAAAATAAAGAACACGACAATACCACTAGACTGGCTAACTTCAATCCACAACAGAAGGTCACTAAACTTCCAATGAAGTATTTGTTCTTTCTGTTGTTACGTTTTTGGCAAATTAGTGCCATGTGTATGACGTCACAATTCCCATTTTTATTTTGTCCGCATATTACCTCATATCGAAAGGGGGCAGAATTTTCTGCTTAGTTGGTGGTAGACCTTATTCAAAGTCCACCTAGCTACCACCATTATAATTAACAATAATGTTATCAACTTCGACCTTCATTGTGTACTAGCAGTCGTAGGTAAGATAGCCAGTTCGTCTATGGTATATGGCGATTCAATCCGAGTGTATCTGGCTTCCATCGTCACCCTTATCATCACTTACCATCAGGTGAGGTGAAGCAATAGTTAACTGTTTTAAAACTAGTTGGAAGCCCCACTTTTAGAGTCACTAAGGTGGGTATAACAACTAGACAGGACCTATAATTATAAATCTATATAAGCCACGCAATTCACCAAATACTTGTGTAAAGAAAATTAAATATAAAATTTAAGATTATATCCCTTACCCGCTGTACTCCCGGCGAACTATTAGCACTGTCCATCTCGGCCACTGGACCAGTTATATCAGCCAAGCTATCGCGACCTTGCGTAGCTCCTATACAAGAAAAAAACCTTCTTAGAATATAGAACATAATTATAGTTTCCAAAGTAGAACAAATACATAGAATAACAAAACGATAGTACCATAAGAACAGAGCTGTCAAATATGTAGAAAAAACCTGATTAGAAGATATTTACGCACGTTACGCACACAGTTTAAATAATATTTTTTTTTAACAAAATTAAACTTAATAACGTAGGTGTGTTAATTAAACTTAATACGAGATAGCATTAGATCCTGAGTATTGCAGGATGTTCCCGTAAAGTCGGATGATGTCGGAAAACATAAGGTAGAAAGCTTCTTAGATCTGGCGTCAAATTAGGTGCATGAACACAATTTATGCTATTAAGGGCAAATTTTCCAATACTTAGATAACTTTTATCAATCTTTGAAAAGTTTAAGTATTTCTATAAATAGTCAAAATTTTTGTTACCTGACTATTGAAAAATCGGGCCTTATAGTGATAACGCACCAAGTTATGCGCTAGTTCTAAGAGTTAACCATTAAATGGGTTTTCCAAAATAAAAATATGTTCTGTCTCCAATAACTATATACAATTTACTTTTTCAATATCTGTATCTGACTAACAAAAGCTCTTTTCACCATTTGACAGCAGACAAAATAATTGTTCTCCTCTGGAGCTAACATGGCGTCATCGAATCAAATTGTCTTCTCCCTTATAGACATTTTAAAAGTAGTTATTAAGTACTATGTATACCTGTTTGGTAACCAACCTGCCTCAACCCAGCTATGCCGGTGCGCGAGCCCTAGGGCTGCGCCTCCCGCGTAGGGTGCGGCTGTCTGCATCCTCGACACGTCTATACCGCATGTTTTGACGCAGTCCACCACCGCCATCTAACCGAATGAAATTTAAATAAATTTTACTGTGACAAGGGTGTCAAATCTGTTGTTCTTCTTCTTCTAATATATACAAATGAATGTCTGATCGCAAGTCTCGCTAAAACTCAAAAACGAATTGATCAATTTGCACACATTTTATTGAGTTTTGTTCGCTTTAAATCAGGGGTGGTTTGAAACAATCATAATAAGGAAAAAAAATGTTATTAAATTACATGTTAAACATTAAAACTGTAATTTCTTCCATAACTACTTCGGGTTTGTTTTATTAGGTGGGGTTAGTGGTAGACTGTAGGTGATACAAAGTTCACCAGGTCAACTATTCAGTTCTATAAAACTAAATAATTTTCATATTTTCGATATAATAGCTTTCAGAAATGTCCATTTAATTGACAGTTCAACAAACCATACACTTTTTACTTATTTAAATCGAGTAGTTTTTAATTTTCTTCTTGTTCTTATATAATATAAAAGATTATATTTTAAAAAGGTTTAAATGACGTCATCAATTTGATTTTTGGACTCGGCTTGTAATGAAAGATTTTGAAATATTACTATTTATCCTGGAATTAAGAATATATCTCTTCTTATCAGAGGAGCAGATGTGTGCTAGTGTTGTTACCTGGTCCAGCATGAGGTAGGGCAGACTGGAGGGCATGTCGGAGGGGCTGAGGGCAGAGTACTCGTCGCGCAGGGGGGGCAGCAGATGTGTGCTAGTGTTGTTACCTGGTCCAGCATGAGGTAGGGCAGACTGGAGGGCATGTCGGAGGGGCTGAGGGCAGAGTACTCGTCGCGCAGGGGGGGCAGCAGATGTGTGCTAGTGTTGTTACCTGGTCCAGCATGAGGTAGGGCAGACTGGAGGGCATGTCGGAGGGGCTGAGGGCAGAGTACTCGTCGCGCAGGGGGGGCAGCAGATGTGTGCTAGTGTTGTTACCTGGTCCAGCATGAGGTAGGGCAGACTGGAGGGCATGTCGGAGGGGCTGAGGGCAGAGTACTCGTCGCGCAGGGGGGGCAGCAGATGTGTGCTAGTGTTGTTACCTGGTCCAGCATGAGGTAGGGCAGACTGGAGGGCATGTCGGAGGGGCTGAGGGCAGAGTACTCGTCGCGCAGGGGGGGCAGCAGATGTGTGCTAGTGTTGTTACCTGGTCCAGCATGAGGTAGGGCAGACTGGAGGGCATGTCGGAGGGGCTGAGGGCAGAGTACTCGTCGCGCAGGGGGGGCAGCAGATGTGTGCTAGTGTTGTTACCTGGTCCAGCATGAGGTAGGGCAGACTGGAGGGCATGTCGGAGGGGCTGAGGGCAGAGTACTCGTCGCGCAGGGGGGGCAGCAGATGTGTGCTAGTGTTGTTACCTGGTCCAGCATGAGGTAGGGCAGACTGGAGGGCATGTCGGAGGGGCTGAGGGCAGAGTACTCGTCGCGCAGGGGGGGCAGCAGATGTGTGCTAGTGTTGTTACCTGGTCCAGCATGAGGTAGGGCAGACTGGAGGGCATGTCGGAGGGGCTGAGGGCAGAGTACTCGTCGCGCAGGGGGGGCAGCAGATGTGTGCTAGTGTTGTTACCTGGTCCAGCATGAGGTAGGGCAGACTGGAGGGCATGTCGGAGGGGCTGAGGGCAGAGTACTCGTCGCGCAGGGGGGGCAGCAGATGTGTGCTAGTGTTGTTACCTGGTCCAGCATGAGGTAGGGCAGACTGGAGGGCATGTCGGAGGGGCTGAGGGCAGAGTACTCGTCGCGCAGGGGGGGCAGCAGATGTGTGCTAGTGTTGTTACCTGGTCCAGCATGAGGTAGGGCAGACTGGAGGGCATGTCGGAGGGGCTGAGGGCAGAGTACTCGTCGCGCAGGGGGGGCAGCAGATGTGTGCTAGTGTTGTTACCTGGTCCAGCATGAGGTAGGGCAGACTGGAGGGCATGTCGGAGGGGCTGAGGGCAGAGTACTCGTCGCGCAGGGGGGGCAGCAGATGTGTGCTAGTGTTGTTACCTGGTCCAGCATGAGGTAGGGCAGACTGGAGGGCATGTCGGAGGGGCTGAGGGCAGAGTACTCGTCGCGCAGGGGGGGCAGCAGATGGGGCGCCTCTGCCGCGCGCGCCGAGATGATCTGCAGGCAGGCTCGGATATGTTACACGACCCATTCGTTTTAATAGTTACTTTACTATTAATTATAGTTATTAAGTTAAAATTATGCTAATTTAACCACTTTTAAAAACGGTCGCACATGGCGGCACTAGTGTACTTGGGCAGATACTACGTGCAGCACTAAAGTATTTGAGCAGATAGTACATGCGGCACTAAGTCGATTTAAAAGTAATTGTTGATGATCTTTAAGATTTTAAAGAGCGATCCGTTCTCTTACCCTATGCACGTAGTCGTGTAACTTAGGCAGCGGCAGTACGTGAGGCAGCAAGGCCGCCAGGGATATCACAACGGCTTGTAGCTGACATTGCTGCGCTACCGTCAGTACCGGGTTCGTTAGCGCCGATTGTTGGATACTAGTACAAAACAAACATTGAATCTAAATCAAAAAATTTCAGTGTAAGCTAATAAAATACATATATGTGTATTATCTCTTCACTATATAGGTGCTGAGAACTATGTATTTACCTTATTATACAGGTATGAAGCCTTAAATAAACCATAAGACCACACTTTGGACTAATTTAAGATAACTTATGAGAACTATTTTATAGGAACTAAATAAGAAAAAGTAAATATATTTTTTACAGTGTTGCGACGTAAGTTGTGTCGTGGGTATTAACTGTCATCAGATCTCATTAAAATAGTAAATTAGCAATTTTTGGTGTAAAGGCCATATTTTCCACGTACTTTAACCAATAATGTTATTGCACCATATTTTTCACATTTTACATTTAGGTATTGTACACAGAATCAATTTATCAAATTTTGTTTGTCATATATATTCTGCACACTTACATTAGAAATAAATTCTTTAGAACCTTTAATTCAATAAAAAATAAATCTCCCTTTTCCCTCAACCAAAATACCAAGTAAATACGAATGCTATTTTATATGCAATAAAGATCATGCTGGGTATGATTGATGGTATTGGTACTTACGCTAATATTAGTTGCAGAATATCACACAAGGTCTCCTCAGACGCTAGTTCGATGCACAGTAGTGCTAGAGTCGTGTAGATTGCTTCCACATTTTCGAGCGTGTTCGATTCTAATTGAAGACCTTTAAAGAAAATATTGTAATATTTTTATTCATATAAATAATATATATGTCGCCGCAGCGAACAACTGGCGCACATTAATTATTTTATTTATTAATAATAGTGTTTGTCATAAGAATATAGCTTCACAATGTTATCCTAAAATTCTAAAACAAGTTTTCAAAGTGTGATTATTCGATTGGAATGAAATTTAAAACAAATAGTTGTTAATTTAAACCTATGTAGATAGGGTACTCTGTGTCACATCAAAATAAGTAACAATATTCATATTCTAATGTTAAATACTTTAAATTATTTGAAAATAGTTTCTATTAATCAGATAATGAGTTTTGTAGTTGGTTTATTTGTGGTAACTACTGGCTTGTTAATAATTAAATAAAATAGATCTCAAATGTACGGCGCTTGCAGCGCCATCTGACGCCCGTTATACAGTTCTTTTAGGCGGCAAAGATGGCACTGTCAAGCGGCAAAAAATAGAATGACTAAAGCAGTCTGGACGAGATTTTCAAGCCGAAAACATCTGTAAGTAAACTCATGTCGGATTTCAATAAATTTAATATTCTAATTTGTTCTAAAAATTAGTTTAACTATTATTTGTAATAAATCTAAAGTGTCAATTTAATGTGGTTTATTTATTTTAGCCTCTCGTTTTTTTCTAAATGTAAATCGTAACTTAAGGTAACTGCTAGATGGCTTTTAGCTTAATTTCTTTATCAGAACCAGCGACCGCTAGCAAGGTCAAAGGTTCTGATGATGAGTTCTTTTCTTTTTACACCTACTTTTCAAGTATATTCCGATATATACTTTATATAAATAAGAATGAGTCTCCATAAATATGTAGTACTCCAACAGCTGCACAAAACTAATATTCTATTCTTCGTATGAAGAGTGAGTGAGTGGGAGGGAAGGATTTGTTGTCTCATTTTTTCATTAGGTACAACACAAATAAACACAAATATTGTTAAAAAAACAAATATGTATTAATTATATTTTTGAATTCTTTTGCACTGTTTGATAAATGTCTAAGAGATAATTTTATGGAAATATCCAATCAAGAAACTAACGAATTTAATGTTAAGATCCTTTTATTATATACTTCTTTTACTAATTAAACATAATGAATGCCAGATGGATGACCCTCCTGACACGGAACCCTAAAATAGTCTTACCATCATAAAGAGATGTGTAAATGGCGTATCCATGCTTGCTGATGAAGATCAGGTCCTGGCGGGAACACTTCTCCACAGATAGACCCAGTTCCGCATAATTTATACTGTGAACAATGTGATATTCTGTAATCGAATTCAAAAAATTTGTTTTCTCTTCGACTGTAAGTCTTGGGACTTCCTATCCATAAGCTAGTACAGGGTGTACTCACGTGGGCGGGGAGAGCTGGTTTAGTACAGGATGTTCTCATGTGGGCGGGGAGAGCTGGTCTAGTACAGGGTGTTCTCATGTGGGCGGGGAGAGCTGGTCTAGTACAGGGTGTACTCACGTGGGCGGGGAGAGTCGGTCAGTGTTCCGGTGTCGGTCTAGCAGTGTGTGCAGTATCCGCTGCAGCAGCGGGGCGGTGGAGGGCTCAGACTCGTGCCACACTCGGAGTAATGCTTCCAGGAATGCCGCGGGGAATGCCTTCGTTAGCTCCGTTGTCTTGTACGTAGTTCCCACCTATACAACACACAACACTAAAGTGACACCATATTATTTTTCTAAAAATTCACCGTGTTATAACACCAAGCAATGCCATCTTGATGTTGCCGACCTGCAAGATGCCAGGTGTTAGCGTGAGAAATTAAGTGGACTGTATTTTTGGGTTCAATAAATTAATATAACAAAACCACCTCACTCTCATTGGTATGATCACCCAACGGCTAACGGAGTAATTTTCTTTTCTTCCTTTTTGAGGGGTTTTTTCTAAATTAGTTCGTGCGCGGTTACAAGACACAATTGATATTGTTTTAAGTAGAATGGAATGAACAAGAGTTTTCTTGTCGACAATGGATGCGGAGAGTGTACCGAGTAACTAGTCGGTAACTGTTATTCGAATGATGCCATCTCTTGTTTTGCTAGAAGGGCGAGTATGCGAGATGCCAGAGAGAGAGGGAAAATGGGAAGGAGGTGTACTACACGCGAAAAAATAAAAACTATTTAAATCCAATGGAAAGCGTGTGCTAGTAAAGAATTCCATTACTTGATTGTGCGACATAGACATGTTATACCAAATTTCTTTGTAAACGTTGGAATGGTCAGTCAGGTCAGTTTGTCGTTTGCAATTCAATTTAGTGAAAATGCCAATTAATCAATTCTATGTTATCAAATCATCAATTACCTTGAGTAGTGATTTGAGCAGTATGGTATGCAACATAGCATCAGATCTGCCCTTAGCTCGCGCAGGCACCTTGCTGATGATGAACATCATGATGTCAATCTTCTGGAAGTCGGGCAGATGATCCGCGAACTCACCCAACGCGTTGATCAACGCATCTTGGTACAGTTTCTCGTCTGTCTCTTTCTGTGAGTGAAAATAAATGTGTGTCACAAAGGAATTATGATATGTTAAGATAAATTACTATATTAACTCACTGGCATTGTTCCAGCATATGCGTATATAGTAGAAATATGTAGCGCAGACGATTCAACGCTTCGTTAGCATTGCTTAAACACTGATCTGCCCCTGATTGACTAACTTAGAATCTATCGCTATCCCTTTCATTTTGACGTACGCCATATCTCCATTGCCGATTCCTCCTCTTGCATTGTGACGGTTCACTTTTAGTACGCAGTATTGATTTTAAAGACGACATAATAATGTACCTGATCTATTGTCACTGCTGCGTTATTACGTAAGGTTTTCATAATTTTACAAAACGACTTTATAATTTAGTATAATATACAAGATTGTTTATTATGATTATTATATTTGCCTAATCAAATATACGACCAGTCAGTCACATCCTAACATAGGTTTGTTAAACTTATGAGCATGAGATAAGTCTCATCTCATCAGAAGATTGCGTAAATCTTCTGTAAATTTGTATATTGTATAATATATATATATATATATATATATATATTGTATTACTTTGTTTTTTATTACAACTAATATGAATTCTTATTTGAAAAACAGTTTGCCCCGTCGAACTTTGTATAATTATAGCTTAGACGCTAGGTTCGCCCGATGATTATACAGATTTGTCTGCCACTGCCAGAAGAACTGTCATCAGTTTTGTATAGACAGTCAGTTGGAATATTTTCCAAAGTAAATTGAAAATTATTATTATATTCATATTTTTCAGGATTTACCCTATTTTCATGTTTTTAAACCATTCCTGAATGAAAACTAACAAAACACAATAAAAATAAAGCGTGACTGAAGAACAGCTTTTTATACATAGAATAAAGAAGAAGATAACCTATTTAAAACACAATGAATTATTTGGTTCAACTCACCTCTGAATCTCTCGCGACTGACGCTCGAAGGTTCGTCAGCAAGTTATTTATGATTTCCAATACGGATGGACCTGAAGAATAATTAAATATAACAATTTTAATAAGTTTCAAATAAATTAAGACATTATAGTACTTGCTTATGTTGTGTACGTGTATGTGTACCATTAATTGCAATATGCCTAATAGCAATAAGTTCTCCAAAAATACCTTTATATTTGCAACTAGTTTCTACCCGAGGCTATAACCCCCCCTACCTTTCATTAATACACTATTTAAAACAAAAGGAATTTCTCAATACCAACCAGTAGTTCCAGAGATTACCACTTACATCTTCACAAAGTTTACCTCTTTATTATATTAGTATAGATAGATAAAGTTTAAATAAAACAATTACAACCTTTTTATTTCATAATAATATATATATTACAGCTGGCCACGATGTTGCTGAGCACGGCGGCAGCATACACTCACCGACACTGTCCCCGGCGGCGATGGCCACGATGTTGCTGAGCACGGCGGCCGCGTGCACTCACCGACACTGTCCCCGGCGGCGATGGCCACGATGTTGCTGAGCACGGCGGCCGCGTGCACTCACCGACACTGTCCCCGGCGGCGATGGCCACGATGTTGCTGAGCACGGCGGCCGCGTGCACTCACCGACACTGTCCCCGGCGGCGATGGCCACGATGTTGCTGAGCACGGCGGCCGCGTGCACTCACCGACACTGTCCCCGGCGGCGATGGCCACGATGTTGCTGAGCACGGCGGCCGCGTGCACTCACCGACACTGTCCCCGGCGGCGATGGCCACGATGTTGCTGAGCACGGCGGCCGCGTGCACTCACCGACACTGTCCCCGGCGGCGATGGCCACGATGTTGCTGAGCACGGCGGCCGCGTGCACTCACCGACACTGTCCCCGGCGGCGATGGCCACGATGTTGCTGAGCACGGCGGCAGCGTGCACTCACCGACACTGTCCCCGGCGGCGATGGCCACGATGTTGCTGAGCACGGCGGCAGCGTGCACTCACCGACACTGTCCCCGGCGGCGATGGCCACGATGTTGCTGAGCACGGCGGCAGCGTGCACTCACCGACACTGTCCCCGGCGGCGATGGCCACGATGTTGCTGAGCACGGCGGCAGCGTGCACTCACCGACACTGTCCCCGGCGGCGATGGCCACGATGTTGCTGAGCACGGCGGCAGCGTGCACTCACCGACACTGTCCCCGGCGGCGATGGCCACGATGTTGCTGAGCACGGCGGCAGCGTGCACTCACCGACACTGTCCCCGGCGGCGATGGCCACGATGTTGCTGAGCACGGCGGCAGCGTGCACTCACCGACACTGTCCCCGGCGGCGATGGCCACGATGTTGCTGAGCACGGCGGCAGCGTGCACTCACCGACACTGTCCCCGGCGGCGATGGCCACGATGTTGCTGAGCACGGCGGCAGCGTGCACTCACCGACACTGTCCCCGGCGGCGATGGCCACGATGTTGCTGAGCACGGCGGCAGCGTGCACTCACCGACACTGTCCCCGGCGGCGATGGCCACGATGTTGCTGAGCACGGCGGCAGCGTGCACTCACCGACACTGTCCCCGGCGGCGATGGCCACGATGTTGCTGAGCACGGCGGCAGCGTGCACTCACCGACACTGTCCCCGGCGGCGATGGCCACGATGTTGCTGAGCACGGCGGCAGCGTGCACTCACCGACACTGTCCCCGGCGGCGATGGCCACGATGTTGCTGAGCACGGCGGCCCGGGCGGCGCGCACCCTCGTGCGGGCGCCGGGCCCCGCGGCGTCCAGGTGCTGCATCAGCGCCTCCACCACGCTGTACGAGTACTGCGCCTGTACGAGTACACACCACGTCACGGTACACGGCTACTTTGTCACACAGGACCGAATGACTCAAACACTGGCAAAAATGAATGGCAAATATAATATTGACTTAACAAGTCCATATATTCGTATAGCTAGTGCAGCATTCGACATACTGCCACTTCACGCTTCTTTTGAAGGAACCCATGTTATATAAAAGAAATACGAGTACCAGTAAAGAATTCTACGCTCTGGCTGTGCGACAACGGATGTACATGAAATACAGCGATGCTATTTCGTAAGAATATAACGTATTTCACAGTTCCTTCTCAATCTATATTAATAAAAAAAACTTTGAACAGAACATAACCAAAAATTTTAATTTAGCTAAGGAAAATTTTAATACTAAATTCATTAGCCAAATTATAAACAAAAATAGTTTTGTAACCAACGTCCTTTACTTCTGTGGTATACTACGTCATAGAATACGTCATAATACGTCATAAGAAGTACTTTGACAAACTTGTATCGTGTGACCAATAAATGGTTGATCAGCGAAAAGACGAAACCTGAATCACACTTTCAAAGACTTTTTTGTCACAGTCACACTTTTAATATTATAAAAAAGAGTGGAATGTCTTACCTGAACGGAGAACATGATAATCTTGAATGTATGTACAGCAAAGTCGTACGGCACCCAAAGTTCGTGGCGATCGAAGTGACTGCAACAATAATATAATCTTTGAATTATAGAAATATTAATATTTATATTATGTAGCTTAGGCACTATCCTACATGCATTTTAAGGAAAAACCCAATATTTCAGCTTTCATTTTAAACTCAATAGGCATGATTTTGTAATAAAAGTCAAAGTCAAAATATTATATTAAACTTTAGTACTTACTATATGCAGGAAGCGGAAAGCCCTATTTAAATATGAAGCCTTAATTTAGCCTCATTTAAGAGTTTGCAGTATTATTGCAGTCGTATTAAATGGATTGAAACTGCAAATTAGACGTGAGAGTGCAGTACTAGTGCAGTCTGTCAGTGTGGCGGTCACTCACGTGAGCAGCGGCCGCAGCACGCTCCGTATGTGTCCGAAGGAGGCGCGCCCCACGAGCTCCCGCAGACAGTACTAGTGCAGTCTGTCAGTGTGGCGGTCACTCACGTGAGCAGCGGCCGCAGCACGCTCCGTATGTGTCCGAAGGAGGCGCGCCCCACGAGCTCCCGCAGACAGTACTAGTGCAGTCTGTCAGTGTGGCGGTCACTCACGTGAGCAGCGGCCGCAGCACGCTCCGTATGTGTCCGAAGGAGGCGCGCCCCACGAGCTCCCGCAGACAGTACTAGTGCAGTCTGTCAGTGTGGCGGTCACTCACGTGAGCAGCGGCCGCAGCACGCTCCGTATGTGTCCGAAGGAGGCGCGCCCCACGAGCTCCCGCAGACAGTACTAGTGCAGTCTGTCAGTGTGGCGGTCACTCACGTGAGCAGCGGCCGCAGCACGCTCCGTATGTGTCCGAAGGAGGCGCGCCCCACGAGCTCCCGCAGACAGGCCTCCGCCAGCCGCGGGGGCGTCTCCTCCGCGCCGTCGCGGGTGTCCGTCTCCATGCACGACAGCGTCTCATATTTCTCTGCTGTCTGTTCGAACAACATAAGGATATTATACTTCGATCGATAGAAACAATAATAGATAATATGCATATAAATCAAATAAGGCTAAATTTATTACTACATTACTTTAGAATTGTCCCCCCCCCCCCCCCCATTGATAATTTTGAAAGAATTAATAATTGAAAGTGAGAAAACACTGGGTGAAATTCAAATATTTGAAATATACTTCAGTCACTTTAGTATTTGTGTAGTAACAAATAAAATCAAGATATTAACAAAAATAAAATGTTAATTTTGAGGTTATTAAACAAGTGGGTCGTTCTAGACATTAAAGCTAGTAGTACTACTAGGAAATAACAACCAAACGAGTCGAGAGAGAGAGAGTCGGTTCTGAACGCGGCTTTGATATAAAATATGACGTCACATCTAAAACACGTCAAAATGGCGAGCCTTTAAAATGCCCGTGCACGGTGGCTATTTTTAATACTTTTTAAAACACATGTTTTTTCGAAGTTGAACATTATTATAGTATATTAAGGGGATGTAAACTACTGTATATAAATATAATAGAGAAACTTGCTGATTGCAGATAAAAACAGAGAAAAAAATCTTATTCCAAGATTTTGTTACCTCTGGTTTCGATAGTGAAAACCATGCAATTTACACTATAGTTTTGTCAACCAAAACTTGTTATCGGACCTCCTTCGTGCTTCTGAAGGCACGTTTTGCATGTGACAGTATTATGGACCTCACTGTGTTTCTCAAATATAAAAAGCCTGTGCCCAAAAGTGGGGCATGCATTTATTTATTTATTTTTTAGGGCAGTCAACAAAAACACATACCAACAAAAAATATTTAACTATAACATAGATTTTAAGAACAGTTTTTAATTAAAGACAGCCACGGCATGCGATGTGGACTAACAGTTATAATTATGATATCTACTTAACTTAAGTTTTTTAATTTTAAAGTTATTAATAGAAATTCTGATTACAGGGGATTTACGTTCCTGCTAAAGATTTTGAAGGTAGCTTTGTATTTTCGTGCAATAAAGTATTATTGACCATTTACCTGCATATTATACAGCAGCGAAGGTACAATCTTGTTCATGTGTTGCGCCTCCCAAATATTCTCTACTAAGTCGTCAGATACGGTCTTCCTGATAACACCCTGTATAATACAGAAAAATACGGATTCATTTCATTTCATTTTATTTCTCTTTTGCCAAATACAGAAATATTTTAACGAATTATTAATCACAATAAAATTCTCACCTGCAATCCCTGTATACCGGCTAATCTAATCTTATTCGCCGCTACAGCATCCACATGGTTGGTGTGGCACATAGACGAGAATTTGGACACGAAGAAGTCGTAACGGCGGTGATACGACGGCGTGTCTTCCTCTATGTTTGCGAAACGGACGAACTGAAAATAGATATATATATATATATTGTACAACCACCTGTTGTCAAGATCACCCAAAGATCGAGTGTGTACGAAGGTGCAATAAATAATTAAACCAACATGTACACAACGGGTTTAATTGATAGCTAATTATAATTTTTTTGGACTGACTAATACTATTGGCCGCAGATGGCCTTTACAGCGTTACCGGGGTTTTAAGGAGGCGAGAACCTTGGAGAGTCCTCAAGCCTTAAGGGGCGATTCGCCTCTGGAGGAGTTCTAATCGACAGGCCTCCGGGGGAGGTGTCCCACTGTCTCTTAGAGTCTCCAGGGCACTCGAGCCATGAGGGGCTGTTTTATATGAAATTTCCTTAAGCGTATATACCTTCCATGTCTAATCTTCGCTTGCGCGATTCAAAAAGGTGCAACGCCATCTGTTGCCACCGTTCGAAACTAATCATTTACTACGGTCATACAGTATAAATATATATTATTATAGTGTTCTTGTAATTGTATATTTCCTTAAAGGGGTGGGAGTGTGATATGTCCAATTACTTTTAAAGTCAAATCATTAAAAATAACCTTTTTATAAAACAATTTACATTAACAGTATAAATAATATATCTGTCGAATAGTTGCTCAGTGATGCGTACAAAATACCATGGCGTGACGTCATACTGCATGACCCGTTTCTTATGAGGGTTTTAGGCAAGTCATAAAATTTGCTATTCAAATTGTAATATCTCTGGAAGTTTCTATTAACAAAAATTACTTAAAGCAATTATTTTACCAATGTTTCTATAATCTATGTCTTTCAATAGCACACCGAACACAAAATTGTCATTATTCATATTCCTATTTTGTATTGTAATAAAGATTGTGGTGTCTAATCTTACTCTTCTAGCATGGTCTTTTTCTTGTCCTCAGAAATCGCGAATATACGATTAAACAATACAAAACTCACACTCTGCGTTGCCAGAATCTGAAGCTGTGGGTCAGTAGACTCGAGCAGTTTCTGGACCATCTTGAGGAAGCTCTCCACGAACAGGTTGAGGGTCTGCGAGTGGCACGCGAGGAGCAGCTGGTCCATTGCCTCCATTGCTATTATCACGAATCTGAGTAACATATTCATAGGCTCAGATTATGTACATTATAGATACTACGAGTAAATGTTTATTATATCCATCCCATATATGAAAACCATATCTAATTTTAAAATATAAAAGTATTTAAAAAATTTATGACGTTCATTAACATCTAAAATTGAAAATCGAAAGTTAAGTTTAATTTTAATTTTAAATCAATAGACTATTTTTAACTTTTAAATATAATTTAAAACAATAATAAAAGCGAAACCTTGTAAGAAAGCTTTCTATAAAATAGATGATTACCTTATTGACACTAAAGCGAGCACAGCTGACTAATAGTTATGTGTATACGACACGAACGAACATAACGAAGTGCACTAAATGATTGTAAAACAATGTACCGATAAATCTCAGAATCAGGACCTACCTTTGGCTGTTTTTGTCTAGAGATAAATTAATGCCTAGCTCTTTCTTTCTAACTAACGCGATTCGGATCAAAGTATTTAAATGCAACTGGTATTGGAAGTTAAAACTTTAAAATGGCTTATCACTGTATATGTTTCATTTCCCCTTGCCTTCCCTGTAAAACCAATTAATTAGAAAATACTGTTCGTTATTGCTGAAAGTTTGTCGCAAGAGGGAGATGTGAGAAATGAACAATTTAAACTGTTTATCCCTTCCTTTATATTTATCATCGCTAGGAGAGATTAAAGGATATCACACAGTCACAACTTCTAGACAAAATAAATAAAATATTTTGACATTGACATTGGATTTAAAAATTATTATAAAAAAACGTGTGCATGCTGAACAAGCTGCCAATTTCGTTTTTCATTCAGATATAATCTTAACAATTCATGTCAGATCAAGTATGATCTTAAGAGATTATTTAGATAAAGAATCTGTCACGGTCTTTGGATAGCAAAGCATATTTCAAGGGCTGCTGCGATTTTTATTTCTATATATTATTACACGTAAAATGCCTTTATGCAGGTTATCTCAGAATGATGTCTTTACTCATGTGGACCTTGTAAAGTCGGTTAATTTGTAGCCTTACATGTGTAACGAAAAAATTGTTTTAAAATAATTTTGTGGTACGTAATTACGTTCATCTTAAGCATAAAGTGTATGTACAAACTTTGGCAGAGTTATGCAATTAATAAATCATCGCAGAAAAAATCTTATTACTAAAAATTTTAAAACAACTGTCTTATTTATTCATTTGTTCGTTAAAGTAGTTGGAATTTTATGAGTTAACCTGTATAAAAATCTACGTCGATCAAGAAAACACTTCCTAATGATATCGGGTTCACAGATACACCATTACGGGAACGAAACATTAAAGAAATAAGCAAATAAGCATTGTACTACCACTCAAGTAATCAATCGTATCTTATCCAAAAAAAAACTAACCCGTGTCTCCTCCTGTAGATATCCCTGGAAGCTTTCTGAAACAGGTACTCGCCGATCCTGTCAAGTTTTTCAGGGCTGGACAATGAGTAGAAGGTGAGTTTCTCCATGTTAGACTTGACCAGACCATCTTGGGGCGATGCGGGGAAGATATTGTCCACAAGACGCTTGTAGCGTGGCCGCAGGGCGGAGCAGCAACCGCAGCAACCTGGAAAGGATAATAAGGAACTATTATAATATGTTAGAATTACTGAACCCTAATAAAAAAAACAGAATTAAAAAAAAACCATGATCACTTCTAATCGAAGACGCAAGGAGGTTCTTCCTAATACCTACATGAAGTTCGATCGAAAATTTTATATTATACACCATTCTAAATATCAAATTAATTGGCAGCTATCCTTTTTGCATTCATGTTGACAGAACCAGAGATAGACTTTATTTAATAACCGAGTTTGTGAGTGTGCTACAATGTCAGATATTGATTTAAATTACCGGATATGTCTGTGATGATATTCTATCGATCAACAACACAGTTTATCTGTCAGAATTTTTTTTCAGTTATATACTCTTTGGAATAGACTTATGTAGTTTCACTGCAAGTTTATTATTTATGAAATAAATGTTATACTCACATGTTAAATACATAGTCCTGCTCATTATAAAACATGCACGATGTGCTATTTTCCTAAGTCTCAACATTGTGCCGTTTTATTACACACGAACGTAAGGTCAAAGGGAATTCACATAATTAACTATAACTGTAATACTATAACTTTTAGCGATAAGGTCGCCCTTTGTACAAAATTATTTCTCTTCTTGAATTAGCTGATGTACAATAAAGATGTATTCTATTCTATAACTAATCAATATTCAAGCACTAGTATTTCTACAAAAAAATATTTTATGATTATTTTATCATATTGGACAATAAAGTGTAATAAAATGTAGCTTAACTTATATCACTTGTAATATCAATATAATTCAGATTCGAAGAGATATAAAGTATATTTTATGTTAACAAATTATAAGTAGAAAACCCTCCAGTTATTTACCTATTTACAATACATTTTACAATAGTAAACATTATTATGTCAATAATTAACACTTTTAACCTAACAGTGTATTTTTTCAATACCCATCATTCATCACCTAACTGACACATCACAACCGTCGTCACTATGTTTACTCATTTCAATAAATTTTAATATAATCTAAACAAAACTTTGTGAGAGCTCGTCGACATTACTACACGCGAGTGACAATCTACACACTGATAACACCAGCCAATATTATATGATAACAAATGACATCATACATAGTAGTACTACTATGTATCTCTAAATGAAATATATATAAATTATAATTTGTTTACTACTATCGATATGGTATATGCACCTTATCTATTTACCAGGATAATAGGCAATAGAAATGAAAAATTAAATTGAAATCAATTCCATCGTTGCTATGGCAAGAGCTAGAAATTTCGCGAATAATAAATTACCTACCAATATGAATATGTAGAAATAATAGACTCCGATAATTACTCTCTGCAAACACAATTAATTGTCAAGGTATTGAATATATAGACAATAACATTATGTTTAATATAAACTTAAGTTTCTTAGATTACCTATTCTTAGATTAGGTATATATATTGGTCAGAACAGGCATATTTTTATCAAAAACCCTCAAATAACAAGTTCAATGGCAAAAAGATATAAAAATATTTGTTATTACTTTATTTACTTACTTTAATATCATATTTAATAGAAATGAAAACAATGCATATAAAAATAATTATTTAATCCTAAATAAACCTATCTCATTGTCACCCTACAGTAAGTCTGCAGAATATTATGAATTTTATCACAAATAACGCTAAGTTCAGAATGTGGAGTCTTGCTAAAGTAACCTTAAACGATTCAGTAGAATTCATAATTATTTATGCTGTTTTAATGTTAATGTATTTTATGTATTATACATAGCTTTAATTATCTAAATTCAAAAGAATATAATGAAAAAGGAAATTTTTTTGTGACAATAATTGCTTTCAGTTATTTCTAAGTAAAACTAAACGTTAGCATCAATCCTAAATTATTTCCTCAACAATTTAGATACAAGTTTTTGTGGTAAGAAAGTCTGAATTTATTGCCATACGTCGATTGCTTTATGATATTAAATTAAAATAACATAACTTTGAACAGTTCTCATATATGTTATAACTTTTCAGCCGATATAACAGAGTTTACTCTTTACTGTTATATACAAAGTGAAAAATACAGTGCACAACTAAACGCCTGGAGTGCGTTTAGTGAAATTTCATGCAAACAGTAGAACCAAATAAGCTATATGTGGGTACAATAAGATATAATTTGCAACCAGATAACTTTCGCACACTATTCCTACAAAACATTACAATTAACGAAGAGTTGTTTTTAACTAAAAAATATTGAAAACATATTTATTAAATTCTTTATTATTTAACACATAATTACGAGTCTGGATACGAACACAAAACTGTTAACACACACTGATACACAGAATGAATACAAATCTCCACCAAACCGATACGCGAAACAAGAGGTACTGATCTATTAATAAATTATAATGAAGTGTTTCAAATATAGACTGTGTGATCTTTGTACTGGAAAGTCCTACAGTCTGTAAAGGGTTTATGAGTCTAAAAATAATATTGTTGACGTTTGTACAAAAATAAACATTACTCTAACATTATACAAATTCACGTTGGCTTAAGTACTGCATCATTATACTTAATTAAATAAAAATTCAACTTTATTATTTTATATATATATATATATATATATATATATATATATATATATATATATATATATATATATATATATATATACATATCTAATGAGTATGTTATGATGAAGATATATTACAGAAGTATCTGTATTTCTAAAATCAATGGTTCCTTAGATATATCTATATGATTAAGGAATAGGCATAGACTGTCTTGTAGGGTAACCACTCTTTAGAACAATTAAAAAATTTATTTCTAAGGAAATTACTATAAACAAATTCGCCTTCTTTGATTAATCAAATAGGGTATCCGGACAAAAAATCGAATTTAAAATATCGAAAGAAAAATGATAGAAGTAAAAATATCGAAAAAATATAATCGAAAGTAAAAAAATATCGAACAATAGTAATTTATAATCATTCCCTCTTTAACGGTTTTTAAAAATCGATTAATACACGCTTTTTTACTCAAATTAAAATTAAAATCAAAATTATAAAGGTATGTTTATATTTGTTCTTCATATATGTCGCCGCAGCGATCAACTGGCGCACATTAATTATTTTATTTATTAATAATAGTGTTTGTCATAAGAATATAGCTTCACAATGTTATCCTAAAATAGAAAACTATGTACACGGAAGCCCGAGGTGGCCGTGGTAGGTTAAGATATCGTGGTTCTTTTTTTTTGTTTTAATTTATTTATAATATTATTATAAATAAATTAAAACAAACAAACGAAGTATAAAAATTACAGTAGGTAGTTTTAATGTTGGTATAAGTGTGTTAGGATAAATAATTAAGTGGTGATGTGTATTTTCTATTGAATGTAAATCCTAAATTTTCAATTGAATCAAATGTTCATTCTCTTTTTGTACTCCAATCACATAATAAGAGATCATCCTCGGAGAATGGTTCAGAAAGTTTAATCTATATGAATATTTGCTGATTCAGTTGTTTCGTTTGTAACTCTTGATGTGTCCTCACTTTGAATGTGATCATCAACTCTATTTCTTCCGATTTAAATATTTTTTCGATATATTTGTTTTTCTATTTTATTTCTTGTCGATCTTTTTATTTTCGATTAAATTTCTTCTACTTTTTTGCTTTCGACATTATGATTTTCGATATTTTGTCCGGGAATCATCAAATAGGTATGCGTAGAAGGCAATGCTCAAAAAATTTAAGGGTAATAACATTTTAGTAATTCTCACTTTATAACTTCCTTTTACTATACTGATTCTTGGTTATGATTATTGCTTGGTAGGTTGAACAGACAGATTTTATTTTCTAGGTGACTTATATATGCAAAACCTCTAGTTAAAAATGATTTTGAACATTAAAACATGCTTCGAGATTTTTAATGGTTAAAAATATCTATAAGCACAGAGCAATGATTTAGCGAATTCCAATAATTTCCTATTAATAATAATGAAATATTAATCTCTACTAATTAAAGACGAGGCAGTAATGGGGGGCACTTAGTAAGAAGGTACCACACACTTTTCTTTTTATTACTTAACTAATGAATATAAATGACTGAATAAACGAAATACTGGATTAGTCTTAATTTTTTTTAGCATTGTAATTGGACAATGAAGTCATTAGATAATTAGGATAAGTAATTGTTACTAATTAGTGTTATTGATCATTAACTAATTAGGCCCAAAGTAAGAAAACTATTCTTTTATTTAGGTGTGAAAAAGAATATTATTAAGGCTTTTAGGCACTTCTGAACATTAGTTAGTGTTAATAAACTGGATCTAAAAATAAAATTTTCAAGTTCACAAAAATACCACTAATTTTTTTTTTTAATGCTTAATTGTATGCCTGCTATAATTTCAATTTTCTGGTATTCCCTTAATACTAAAGAAAAGAGGGAACTTTGTTTTTGGCAGATTTCAATCTTAGGTCACTTCGACTACAACACATACTAGGCAGTGCATGGGCAGTACTGAAATTATGGGTTAAGTGGATGTAGAAAGCACAACTAATATACTTGACTTGAACTTTGTTAAGGTCAAATTTGTAACTCCCATTGTATTCATATTGTCATAACATGAAACTTTGCAAAGCAATAATATATCTGATACTTATAGGGATTACCATTTTCTCGATATGTTTATCATATTTTTGTATAAAAAAGGTATATATTTTTGTTTAATTAGATAAATAACAAAAAAAAATACACCCTTATTGGAAGATATACCTTTATTTATTAGAACCTTTTTTAAAGTTAGGAATGAGGATACTAAATTAAAAAGGCAATTCTTTTAATTATAGTTTATTAAAAGTATTTACAAAGTACTGCTAATGTTTACGTTTATCATCTCTACTATCTCTACTTGATTTAGCACGTTCATAATCATCATATTTTCTTGAAGGTCCACGGCTCCTTTTATCATCAGATCTACGTTCTCTGGAACGGTCTATATCACGGTCCCGGGATCTGCTTTTATGTCTCTTGCTAGAATAATCACGCTTTCTGTCATATGGTGTGCGTGAACGTCTTTCTTTCTTTGACTTATGACTGCTGTGGTATTTTGATGATAATGGTGGAGTCTTCGGTGATTTCTCTTTCTTTGATTCACGCCTTGTTTCCTTAGATGTGGAAGCTGCAGGTGACTCAGTTTTCTTTTCTGAAGCCTTTGCTGCCTCTTGCTCTTTTTGACTCTGTGAATGTTTATTTGCTTGATAAACTCTTCGTAGAATATCCACTTTGCTTTCCAGCTCTTCAGGAATTACTTTCTTTCTCTTGTACAAGTGTAAGATTCTTAAGCACACTTCTCTAATATCTTCTTCAGAGACTTTAAATAGAAGAAACCAAGGGGGGCTATTTGGCAATGGCAAACCAATTTTACGTGCTGTTAAGTATATACAAGCACAAGCAATAGTCTCTGGTGGGAATCTCATGAAAACATCTGTACGGAGTGCATCATTCATATAATTCCACGCCATCTGCATTAGCTGTCGATTCTTCTCATATTGTAAAAGTTGTAGATACACCACAATTAGTTTGTGTGGATGCTTTACATGAACACAAAACCCCAACTCCTTCAAAATTCGTCTCTCCGCTTTGATTACTTGGTTTTTGAGTTCTATATAGTTATGGTCCACAATTAAAGGAGTTATAGTCCTCTGTGCTCTCACTTGCTTAATGTGATGAAAAACATTAATAACATCTCTAATTCTACATGGTTTTTCTTCAACTTTAGAAGCCAAATAAATACTTCCCATTGCCATAGCTTCCATTGGATATCTAACAAATGATTTTGAGTAATAAAATCTTTGTAAGTATATCTGACCTGTTGCCATGGCCACCTGCGGCAGTTTCAGCAAAATTCCAGCAGTTTGAATTAGCTCACATCCCAGTATACGTAAATCAGTTTCAGTCTCGATATCAAGGCCATCTGACTGGGATGGCGTCTCCTTGAATGCACTTTCAGGTAATAAAAGATTGTGTAGAGTCAACACTATCTTCCCATAGTTCTTCTGCGGTTTAGCAGACGTACTGGTTTTTATCTGACTTTGTACAGTGGTTGTAGTCATGATGCTACCGTGGTCTCACTTATTTTTGAATGATCTCCACTGATTTAATATAGGCAAAAACTTAAAAAGATTGTCACAATTAACAGACAACGTCTTTCACATGTTTCCACGAATAGACTAAACCTCAAGCTAATAAATGTAAACGACTACAACTCGCAACGCGAAAAATTATCCGTAATGACTACCAATATAATGACATTTCTTTCAAGATGGCGCCACAAAATATACCTTATGTCAAAATCAAAAACTTGTAAACATATTTTTAACAAAGAAATAAGCAATCTAATAGAAAATTTAAATGATACAACATACCTTGCGCCATTATTTTCAATATCCGAAAGTTTGAATATGACAAACTAGCAAAATAAAAGACAAAACAAAAAAGGACTTAATCCATTCTGTGACTCAAATAATCTATTGACAATTTGCGTGTCTACGTTTCGTTTCATAAATTTTATGTTCTTTAAATAAAAATTTTGTTAATGAAATTTTTTGAAATATATTATTATCCTATTTGGTAAAATATTTTATATAAGAATTAAACTTTCAAATTTAATAAAAATTTATACAAGCAATCGGACACTTTATTTTTGTATTAATGATTGAAAATAAAACGTATCTACTACCGGAAGTGTTATATTTCCGGCGGTAGATTCAAGATAAAAATCGATAATGTTACACGCCTATAAAAGAAGCAACCAAAGTAAAATGTTATAAATGAATCTATCTTTATAAAGAAAAAATGTGATTAGTACGATTGCAGCATAAGCAAATGATAGTAGAACTTTTATTGCTTAAGCAAAAAAATAAAATGTATTAACTACTATACGATAATTTAAGTTATACTTACACCCAGTGTCTGTACATTTTTGAACAAAAGTGTCCAAAAAATCGTGGCCTTCCGTAGACTCAAAACAGCACTTCACAAATGACATGTTATTAAATGTAGATTTTTCTTAGGATTTGTCAATTATTTAATTTAATGGAAAGGTTATATTTACAGTTTTTTTATTTTGTAAATAAAACTATATGAACAGCGTTCTCAATGAGCAAATATAAACATTACAAACTACTTTAACATGTCATAAAATTCACAAAAATATACAAAAATTAACAATTTAATTTTAATAGGGGTTCAACTCTGCACAAATTAATAAATATACTTTGACGCACCAAACATTGCTCTCAATTAAACTTATCAATTAATCTATTTAACAAAATAGGTCAAATAGGTCACATTTTAGGAATAAAAACAGGTCAGACTTATTTAGTTAGCGAAATGTCAATGCGTTAATAATACATGGTAACACAAGCATGTAAAATATTACATATTCTCTCTACGTTGAATTGTCGAAATGACTCTTCTTAATTTAGTAGCATTTTAGCAAAACTCGAACAATGAAGCTCGTTCTACGGTCCGATTCAAAAGGCCGGCGCTAGTATGTCAGATATAGCTCTTAGAAAGTACACGAGATGGCGCAGCGCTACAACTTTTATACTATGACGCAAGATGCCGCTACTGGAGGTGAGACAACAGATTGTTTTATTAAATTAAAAAATATTCAAATTATAATAATTTGTATTAATCAAGAAGTAATTGTGTATTATTCAAGATTTGATTTTTAAAATGCACTTGCTTGTAGAGGTGTAGATATAATCTTTATTTAGGATAGTCTCCGACTGAATAAATTCATTTTTGTAGTTTAGGTACATAATCAGTAGTTGTCATTTAAAATAAAATTCCCATTTTGATAACAATAAACCTAACCTAATGTATTTACGTGATGCAAAATCGTAGTAAAAATATTACTTCCGTACGATGAGTACTCAATATGGCGAGTAAGGTCGTACAAGTTGTATTTAAAATATATCAGATTCAGTACATTTTCTCAAACATCGATACATTTACAGGTGAACGGCACACTCCAGAGTAATAATAGGTTGGGGAAAAAGTTTCTTCGAATTTTATATGAAAACTTAAGACATTTTTATTCAAAGTCAATTTACATTTAACCTACATAAGTGCCATTTTGTTCGTAGACTTTCTGCCATCTTGTAAGTAGAAAAATTAACCCGTTGCTGTAGATATTTTGGCATTTTTGGCAGTCCTCTTTTAATGTTACCCTGACACTACCTAAAGAATTCTGAAGAGACCGAAACAGGTGGAAATTTGAAGGTGCAATATCAGGGCTATATGGCGGATGCATTAACACCTTCCAGCCAAACTCTCTTAATTTTTGCTGCGTGGCTAAAGATGTATATAGTCTAACTTTATCGCATGAGAGAAACCACACCCTTTCTATTAATCAATTCCGGCCGCTTTCTCTCAACTTGTTGCTTTAGTCTCATCAGTTGTTGGTAGTAGAGATCCGAATCGATGGTTCTGCCCGACGGTAAAAGCTCGTAATGACCAATGCCCTTCCAATCCCACCACACAGCATCATCTTATTACGAGTTAACCGAAGTCTTGCCACAAGCTATAAGGCTGACCGACCTTTGCCCATGACCTTTTTCACACGTTCTTGTCATATGTGATCCACTTTTCATCACCAGTTATAAATCTCTTCAAAACGGTTCAGTTTCATTACCTACCTACCTTACCTTACCTTTATTATAAAAATGTTTGTCTTTTAATCTATGTACTGTCTGGATGGATTGTGTGTGATGTAGAAATGGAAATAACTGTTTTATCTATCTATCTATCATTATGAGTTCACGGTCCATTGGGTTTCTTTCAGTGATTTCGTGTGGCACCGAAATACCTTAGATCATATATATTAGAGATGATTAATAGAGCATTTTTGTGTACCCACCTTTTCTCAAATGGGTCAAAACTCCTTTGTGGTCAATTCCTAAGTCTTCTGCTATGTCGTAACTACTTATATGACGTCTATTTTATCCGTAACAGGGCGACCAGAGCGAGGTGCATCTTTGACATAAAATTCCCGGATTGAAAACGCTTAAACTAACATAGTGCTACTCTTACTGATACTGCATTAGGTCATATTTAAACGTTACGTATTTTTTTAGCAGCTTGCGTTGCATTTTTTCCTTTTTTGTAATAAAATTTTAAAATGTAATATAATTTCTTTATTATCAAAAATTAATTAATTAATATTTTTTATTTTTTATTCTAATTATTGATAAGATAGATAGATAGATAAAACATTTATTTCCATCTCTACATAACACACAATCCATCCAGACAGTACATAAGAAAAATGACAGGAAAATATCAAAAGAAAAGTCGTGGGAAACAAAATATTCCTAATTTGGTTCTTTTTTTGAAATGTCACCGTTTTAATGCCATGAAAACCAGTCAGATACAAATAGTACAAGCCAAAGATATTTTATTACAAGTCACAATCACAAAATGCAATTATAATTTTTAACGTAGCCTAAATACTTCACTATTAAGAATGATTGTGTTACTTATTGATTAAAGAGAACGGACTTAAATTCTTTGAAAACTTGATATTGAAATATCTTCTTTGTGAAAAGTTCAACGGTTTTAATAAAAAGGAAGTTAACTGATGTTGATGATATACTAAAAGCTGTGAAAATAGGTACCAGACATCATATTTCTCTACCCAACAATTAGGGCTTTGATTAGACCCAAAAATAATAACTAGTAGTTGCAAATACTGAAAGGTCTTGTGGAGTGGTTACCTCGTACCGCGTACCAGACTCAGATTAATTATTTCAATGCTCTAAAATCCTTCCCCTTATAACGTACTCGAATATACCGGATGACGACGTGAATTTTGTCATCACACACCCACGTACACCGCTAATGGTTGATCAGAAAATATATAATACAATTCGCCTACCTGCGCCCGCGCACAGTGACAGATTCCGTGAAGATTTATTTAGGATATTCTTAGTTCCTAATTATGTTCATTAAAATGACTGAATTGCTAAATTAAAACTGTATATTATGTAACGTTTAAAGATATTTGATGCATAATGTCCTATGTTGAGTTGTTGTCTTAATCCTAACTTAGCGATAAGAGATGAGGTATCTTTACATATAAAAAAGGATTTATATTAAACCTTATTCTACGTATATATTGTTTTGATTATCTCACTCGAATCGCAAAATTTAAATATATATGGGATTGGACATAATCTATCAAGCGTAATTGTCAAATCCCATTCTGCTTGTCTGCTTGTCTAGGCCCTCTGGTATTGATCCTGAAAATCTTCTTCTTTTTTCTTCTTCTTCATCGTGCTATTGCGCCTGTTTGGCGTCGGAGGGTGATAGCTGGGTTACTCAAGCCATCCCAGGTCCTCCATAACCTCTCCCAGCGCCTTGACGTTGTTGAACACCCCTGCAGGCTACCTGGGTTTCCCAGGTAGTTTGCCCGGTAGTTAGCCACTCCTCTGAAAAACAGTACAGCTACAATTATCAAGCCACAGTTTTAAAAAATAATATGTAAATATAAATTATTAACATAGTTTTTAAGATCAATGTTACTCACACTTTATGGGTGATGCCTGAAATAAATCGCATAAAACTGTATTGCATAGTTGTTAACAGAGTCCAATGAGACGGAATTGAGGTTAGTACTGATTTAAGACTTAGTTTTCAGAGGACGCATAAATTTTGCCGCATAGGATACCTACTAATCAAAGCAGACAATTTTTTAATGTATGGTGTTCCGCAAGGGAGCGTGTTGGGTCCTTCTTTGTTTGCTTCAAATATTGAGTGTAAAGACATAGTAGCATACTTATGACAATGATAATTATAACGATTTTTGTTGTCTAATAATAATAATATTTTATCGATAATCATAAAAAAATAAAACTAAAATCATAACGAATTTCAATACTGTTAAAAAGTTAAAATAAGAATTAAATATAAAAGTGAATAGTACCACTAGTCTACGGTTATCAAGTACAGTAAGTTGAACTTCTAAAATACTGAGTTTGTGTGCATATTAGGCTTTTATATATTCTTCTATATCAAAACCGATGCTTGCTCGGTGTTTACAACTCGCGGTTCTATGAAAAGATATTCTGCTAACTAACTAAGCTAAGTCTTTTAAAAGTTCCGTTTATAAACTTCAAACAATTTGTTATATATGAGAAATGTTTGGATAAAAATATTCATAGCTGTGAGCCATAAGAGATGTAACATCTCTTGGGTTGACACTTCAAATTTCATACTTACTTGAACTACTTCTAAAGGCTTTCTAGAAGCCTCCGTTTCTAGCACATATGCTACCAAACATACTCAGAGATAAGACAAATCCGAGAAGGGTATATCTAAATAGAAATGTCATTGGAGTTAAAGTCGAAGTCTGAGATATACATTTCGTTATACCTAAACAAAACCTGTCTCCAGTTTCTCATGCTACACGTAACGCGGGCAGATCTAACGATCATCGAGTTTTATCTTATAGCTCTGAATTTTTTTGGGTTATTATTTTATTACGAATTTGTAATAGATCTCTGGTAACAAAAAATCGAAACTTAATTCCTGAAGAGATCCAAATCATGGTAAAGGAATCATTCAATGGATTTCTCCAGGGAATTCTAATGCTGCATGATTAGAATTTCTCTGTATCTTGAATACTTACATAATATTGTATTTTAATAAACGTAAACCAATGAAATTAACAGCAAATTGTTTCTTACTCAATTGTTTCTAATATTGACAATACAACTTTTAAGATGGCAGATAAATCGCCATTTCGTTTTGTCAAATGCAAAACTGGAAATTAGATTTTAAAAAAAAATCAAGCTGTTTTCCTTGCAAAGACGGCCTCCTACGAATAATTTTCAGTTAAGGCTTTGACTACGTAATGCAAGGCTCTCTCACTCGCCAATTTAACTCATTCAGTCGACCTCGAGCTCTTGAGGAGAGCGGCTGCTTACCGCCATTTTAAATTCTTGTCATACTGCGCGCCAATAATATAGTGCTGTGTTTTTTAACAATTTTGTTTTTTTAAATTCAATACTGCGGCGAAGACACGGTGTGACGACGTGATTTTTTTAATAAAGTGACCAAAGGAAATAATCTCGTTGATGTATTGGTTTAGATCTCGGCGAGTGATATAGTGTTGTATGTGTTTTGCTCTATAGTTGCTGTCACCGGTAAAACGGAAAGGAGTAAATTTTTGGTGAGTCTTTTGTCGATTATTACGGCTTTTTCTTAAATATTTTTGTAATAAATATTTCTTTTATAGCATTATTATATTTGGTCTAAAAAATCGTTTCTCACTTTCGCGTTTCTGAATAAATAAATAAAGTCAAAGTCAAAGTCAAAATAACTTTATTTTAACTCATTTACTAAGTTCTTTTAAATCGTTACAACAGGGAATATATTATAATACTATAATAAAGACTGACATAGTGTCGATCAAGAGCATTTAAGCTACGAGCTCAGCACTCGAGGGTTAGTCCTATACTGTTCTCATGGTATGTTATTGTTATATCAACTATTAGGATTAAGAACAGAATAGAATAGAATTATGTTGCATCTATGGAAAGAAAGAACGTCTTGTCTACATTAAAAATTTATATAATTAATACTGGTCGATATAAAGGATGTGTACTCAATGTATACACACATTACACGTGAAATTTAAGTACGTTTAGTATATTTGCCTAAGGTGTTTACAACTCGCGGTTCTATGAAAGGATATTCCGTTTATAAACTTCAAAAAATATATGAGAATTGTTTGGATAAAAATGTTCATAGCTGTGAGCCATAAGAGATGTAACATCTCTTGGGTTGACACTTCAAATTTCATACTTACTTGAACTACTTCTAAAGGCTTTCTAGAAGCCTCCGTTTCTAGCACATATGCTACCAAACATACTCGGTGGCTAGTAGAAGGCAGCGGATCGATCTCCGCCACGTACCAATGTGTTGTAAAATTTTTAATTCAAATATATTATTATTCCGCGCTTTTAAGCTGAAGGAGAACATCGTAAGGAAACCTTAGAAGAAATTCTTAGGTTGTGTGTGAAGTCGACTAACACGCACTTGGTCAGCGTTGACTAAGACCTAATCGGCCTAATTTGGGGTAGGCTCGAGCTCCTCGGTGGGGAAGTACCGCTGATGATTTTTTTTATTATAAAGCTCAGCAAATGACTCGACACAACCTGATGATAAGCAGTAGAGGAGTCCTTATGTGAATATAGCTAGTGAAGCATGCGACATACTGCCTTAGCCATGTCCTTGCTACGGGCCCCGCAGGTTAAATCCGCCAGTGTCGGATTGTGACATGTCTTAGGTTGACCAAAGTTTTCATAAAAGTTATGGCTTGATTTATTTAAGATTTTTAAGGCATAATAAGGTATGTCTCAATCAAGTAATCTAATTAACATTGTAAAGGTCGCATTAAAACGAATAACGAAACTTCAAGCCAACAAGAATGAATTATTTAAAAACTAGTTTATATAAAACAACCTTAAAATTGGTTTTAAAATGTCACTAGTTCTAACCAAAATACAAAATTACCTTAATACGAATTTGCGTTACAAAAGCGCAATGAAGTTCATTATTTTAGCGAGAAAAGGTCAAGCGACCGCCCTATTGTGATGAAACAGATAACCAGCCCTCCTTGAGGAAGGTTAATAAAGGTTAATTTGTGTCCTATATTTCTGTATTCCATAGTCATTGCAATAATTCAAAAATCATAACACTTAATTATTGTGTTGAGCCGCGATCTAATACTGGGAAAACTCGAAACAATTAAATTTAAATGACTGGTTGCCTTATGTATCACGTATTTTCAAAAGTTGCATTAAATACCAAATTTGTATTAAGCTAAAAATTCTAAAATCAATTATAATCCATTAATTTATTTCCAGTGAGTGCCATGGTTAATATAGCACCGTAACCATATTCGTCACTATCGCTATTACTCTTGCCATATAATTAATATTATCTCTCTCTATCTTCTACATCTATCTATCTGTCTATAACGTACAGCTCAAACTACTGGACGGATCGAACTGAAATTTAGCATACTCATAGTTATTACAACATAGACACCCGCTGTGGAAGAATTCCCGTCAATTGAAGTAGTGAAACAGGGGATCGAAATTTATATAAAAATCTATCAGTTTTAAAATGGTAATCATGAATGAATATGACATATTTTACTTATACTTATTTTTTTATTTTTGTAGTTTGTATCATAGCTTTGACAGCTGTTATGTTGTAATGTCGATGTAAGTATTCATTACCTAAAGGATGAAATAGGACATATAAATTAAAAAAAGAATATTAAATCATATATTTCAAGCGGTTGAAGCCGCGGGTGGAAAGATAGTTAAATTATAAATGTGAAAAACGTGTCCAATAAAGCTCAACAGGATGTTACAATTTTGCACGTTGTATATTTTTATTGGTACTTAGCAATGTTTATGATATTTACCGGTTTAAATATGGAAATATATAAAGATAAATAAATACGAGTATTGTAGTATAGTAGTGGTATTGAAACGTATAGAAATATATCTTTATTTTCATGAAACGCGGTACATAAGTTGTTGGTTGACAGTAGGTACAGATTTAAATACATTTTGTCAAACAAAGCATACGAATTTATAACAACGGAAAACTAAGTAAAGAAACGTAATTAATTAAGTATACATTTTTAATACGAAGGACTTATTATCGCTATATTTTTTATGTAAAAGCATATTTTATATTGGTACTAAACGAAGTTTATTTGTTCGCGATAAACTCAAAAATAAATGCACAGATTTTCATGCGATTTTCACCAATAGATAGAGTGATTCATGAGGAAGGTTTAAGTATATATACATACCACGGGCGCAACCGGGGCGGGCCGCTAGTTCATTGTAAAATAGTGGTATTTTCAATAATTTTAGAATTTTTCCGATATACAGTACCATCATCGCGAGCTTTGACCAAACGACAAGTGTCAATGGAATAATGCAAGTCTTTATTCTTAGAAAGTAGAGAAAGTGATGACATGATTTTTATGTTTGTAGCTGGTTGTACCTTTCAGATTACAATAATAAATGTTATTGTTATAGAGTAGATGAGTCACTATTAGAAACATACTTGCAATAAAATTACTCTTAACGATATTTCTTCTAACGATGCACGAGAAGTCGAATATATTTACACATCATCCCTTTTTGAATTGGCTGATGTACAATAAAGATACATTCTATTCTATTCTATCATCCCTACACAACAGTATCAATTTTAGGAGTACGTAGTATCTACCTGGGGATGACCTGGGGAATTGCTTCGGCAGAACCCGAATCTCCCCCGCGATGGGCAATAGAGTAACCGGGGATTTAGTGGGTATTCCCAGTGCCAGTCTTATGAGGCACTAGGTGAGCAACACACGCCCGCCGCTTAGTCAGTAGCGGGTAGGTCCGTAAACGGATTTCTCCTCGAAAAAGGGGTGCGCAGGCCTCGGGGTAAAGGCGTTCTATTTCATACCGGAAGTTCGAATCTTCACTTCTGTTATTGTGTTATTTGATTCTGGATTTAAATAATAATCTATCAGATGCTTTTGTTTATTAGGCGTAAAATTTTGGCATATATTCAAATGAGGTATAATATCAAAATTCAACGACTCGTAAGACAGTTCATCCTTAGGCTTGAAGCCAAGCATTAGTGTGCAATTGAAATGGTTGTTATTTAACTAAGCTTATGTTAACTTCAAATATCTTTTTTATAAATTCTTTCTACCTACCACCTAGCATTATTCTAAATAATTTGCAAACTAATAAGGTACTTACATGAAAATGCACCGCCATCTAATTAATGAAGCCATCCATACAAGAACTTATAGCGTGTAAGAATCAAAACATTTGTCAAGCAGTATGCGTAATGTAAAATAACTTCAAAAAACTTAGTTACTTACACAATTGTGTAGCCATATTAGATTCAAAGCTCTAACAACGCTGGTGACGTCATCAGTTCGGTCACCATTACCAACGATTAGATAAAAACAGAACTGTTAATTTAGAATATTTATTGTGTGTTTATTTTAGAAATTTAAAATGGAAAAGAATTAATTATATAAACAACCTTTACTCATTAGAGTATCTTAGTTTTATTTCTTCCATTGTATAATAAAGTTTTATTGGAACACATTATATGATATTTTATAATCCATAATACTCTCTCATAATGATGCTAATTTTGATCTAGTTGATTGATATATAAGTGTTAAGTAATAAAAAGTATTCATTACTATTTAACTGAATTAACCTGATCTAATATGATTTTAAAAAGATCACAAATACTTTAAAAGTTTAATATACTATAACAATATTAATGAAAGTCAACTAAAAAACAATACTTTTTTTTTTACCTCAGCATAAGCTTGTGAAGATCAGGCACTGATTTTAAATTTAGTCTATCCTGTTCTCTAATTATGATGAAGAAAAAGGATAGCAAACATTATACGCATCAAAAGCATATTGAAGTAATCATAGACATTAGTAAATGGCATTTTAAGGCGTTTGAAGCTACGAGAAATTAAGCCTGTGTAGGTTATTAAACAAGGTCTTATGACGAGATATGATAGCTCTTTTTAGTCATATTAATGAAACCAAATAAACTGCACATAAAATTTATAGTGTGGGTCCAAAATCTCAATTTTAAACTCACTAATACATACATACTCATACTCTGTGCCCACAGCCTACGTTACGCCTCCGCGGTCTGCAACTTTTTGCAGACCATAAAAACAAGCCAATTAACACTGTCCGGCGTTTTGTAGAACTTTATTTTAAACATACTATCTAAGCTGATTTTGAATAAATATTTTTTTTTAATAAAAACTTCAGCAAATGACGCCACCACCTGATGATAAGCAGTAGACGAGTCCATATGTGAAGATAGCTAATGCAGCATATGACATACTGCCCTAGCTACCCTCACCTTGCCGGCCCTAAAGTGCTTTCACGCCTCTTTTAAAAGAAACCCGTGTTGGAACCTATCTTTTCACAGATTTTCATATTTTCTCTTATCTTTATACAAAATAATATATCTAAAGAGTTCAGCGCATCTCGTTCGTTTTATATGATTGCAAAAAGAAAAGGTTTCATATCACGTGATGAAGAATACAAATTTTGACCTTCTAAATTTGTCTATGCTTCTAATAGATGTGGTATTGTATTGTAGTGGGTATTGTACTCTCTAATGTACTGGTCATGATACGAAACAAGTTCTATGTTACAAGAAATTAGCGCAATCATGCTGGACATACTCACAAGATTTTATTAAATTATTTAATTAATTATTTAATAGGAAACTTAACAGCTTCTTTACAAATGTCAGTCTTACATTAAATTTCACTACACTAAAGCCAAATAAGAGTCTTAAGTAATCAAAATAAAATAAAATAATATATACATAATATAAATATATTTATCCATATCATCATCAACATTAACAATTATGTAAAATATATTAAATAAAGATAAATTGAGTCCATTTAAATCCGAGCTTCTTAAGTTAGTTAATTACGACACGACGACGAATATTCTTTTTTATTCATTTACAGTGTCTACACTGTAAATGAATAAAAAAGAATATTCGTTGCACTGTAACAAATACCTCCCCACAAAAAATGGTAGAATAAAAATGCAGTTATCCTACGATGTGTTTATAGAAAATTTTGATATATTTGGATTTAAAAAAATAAATTAATGCAGTCATAGTATGCCAGTTACAAATATTTCTAGTTGCAAGCTTTACGAGAAATTCAAATATCATTACTCACTATTGTACATACAAAAGACATCAACGAACCTAAGTTCATTGCCTCGTAGATTTACAATTGATTTTAATTTTATAGAGCTCGAAGAGGTATCAGTACATTGAAATTTGTACGTGACTTGATGTAAAAGAGGAACAGCCTCAGAATTAGCTTAACACTTAAGTACCAAGTCACACCAATAATTTGCGCATACTGTTTGGTAGCGACTATTACTGACAGTAGTACTTAATAGTTGGTATGACTCGATACTAAAGTATTAATATACTTCTGTCGAAAGTACCATAAGTAGGCACTGAAGCTTTACTAGTTCATTGATCCGGTAAACTTTGTATTATTTACAAACTGCCACAAAGACTTAGTAGCAAAAGCAGCGCCAGTCACTCTTCGCTTCCTTACTTGACAAACGAATTTGTCGTTACCTAGCAACAGTTTAAAATCTGCTAAATTAATCTAAATTACATCGCGTAATCTTAACACGAAATCATTCGCGATTCAACTAAAGAGCAGTGTTTTACATTTAAAACAATAACTTGAACGTTTATGATGTGAATTTACAAAGAGCTTAAGTATATAGAGGTAAGAATGTGTTAGACATGGCATAGTGATTAAAAGTATGGTATTTGGATATGAAGCTTAATTTTTATGATCAGTTATATCAAATATAATGGAATCATATAACTGTCTGCCTTCACGAGATTCATGTAAAGTCATTGTTAAAAGCTATTAATTTGGTTTAAGCTTAAATTTTATGTACTTTACCTATACTAACTTATAATTTATTATTATACTTACTTATGTACTTATTTTATATGAAACATTAATATGTCTTACATCCACATTCTCTACCTCTGCTCCCTGCAGAGCGTCCTGCAGACTCTAAGAGACAGCGGGACATATCCCTTGGAGGTGATGCCTGTCGATTAGAAATCCATCAGAGGCGAAATCTATCCTCAATATGACCAGCCAAGGCGAAAATTGCTTTGTTTTTTTCGTTACATCAAAATTTTAAAAGGGGTTTATATGAGATCAATAGCTCTATACAATATACAATGCGGTAAAAACTTGCGTACAGATGAGATAGAGATATCAAACATAATAACAGTTTACATGCGCGCACATGTGTCAGTCAATCAATCCGCTGTCCCTTTTATTCACATCGTGATAGTAGAGGACGGGTGCTAAAAAGCCTTTTTCTGTTTACATAGACAGTTTTTAAATGAAGCTTTGCTCGTATGATCGCATTAAACATTAAAAGTGATATTGATTCTTGTTTCCTTATTTTTAACCTTGTCAATCAGGTAGTAAAATTTATTATTGCATTATCGATTTACGATGGGCAACCTAAGAAATAAACCTAGGTATACTCATATGTTTGATTGGCCGAGTGCGTGGATGGCTCCCGTGTACGCATTGCACAGGCCTGGGCAATCTCCATCGAAGCGAAGCTGTCTAGGGGTGGCCTGGTGAATTGTTCCCGCAGAACTCTGGTCACCCTGTGAAGCTCTACCCTTCACGGTGATCAGAGTTCAGATCAAAGTTATTGGGGAGTTTAAGTGGCATTTACTGGGCCAGACGCACACAAGCCCGCCGCTTCTTCAGTGGCGGGAAGGTCCATTAACGGATTCCTGATTGTGAAAAATAAAGATATGCATGATGTTACTTAATTATGTTATTGGAGATAAGCTCCAAAGCTTACCTCTGGTTACGACAACGAAATAAGTGAATACGACACGTTGATATTGGCTCCGATTCCGTAGAATACTAATGCACGAACTAAATTAAATTTAAACTCAGTACTATTCTTTCAGTACAAAACAACCAAAAAAGACATAACCGGTGACGTCATTGATCGTTTCTCAAATCGCGACTAAAGCGTTTTTGCCTTATTTTAATGCGCATCATAAAACATGCCCATTAAAATAAGTCAAAAGTGTATGGATCGTCTATGTGTCAACGAACTTGACATTCCTACCTCTTCTCAATGAATTGGTTTGAAAGAGATGCGAATAACTTAAATTAAATTTAATCTGTGTACAACAGAATTGAAGCCATTGTATACTTTTCGTATAGGTATATATTTTCGCTCCACACTGCAGTTGTTCAGCAAGCTTTTTGGATTTGGGATAATATGTAAATGTTATTTCTGAAGTTCGACTTACTTCGAGCAACAAAAAGGATCATATCGCTATGGTGGTTCCTTCAAAAGAGGTGGGAAGAGGCGTACGTCGCATACTGCACTAGTTAGTTGGTAGTCCATCAGACTGTGTAGTCATTTGCTGTGCTTTTTATTATTAAAAAAAAATCAAATGATGTAAGTTATTTCATAAATTTCATTACTCATCGATCATTGATGTAACTAACAATTTTTGTCAGCTACTTACTACTTATACGAATCTCAATTACATACAGTTATGCAGCCAGCAATATTTTTAAAGTACCAGTCACTTAGCGTGACCAAAAAGGTACATATTGCTAAAGACGAGATCGAATCTGGAACGCATTTCGACATAACTGCTGACGGTGTTTGCTCGGGTCCACATTGGTCCACGCTGTCCACATTTTATTTATATATTTGATTTAAATTGGAAGATGGAGAATTTATACGGATTAAAGAAATACTACATTAAAGATTTAAAATGGGATTACTTGAAGTAATGTCTTATTTAACTTACTTATGTCTGTTTCTAATATTCTATTTACAGATAAAAGTGCATATACTAAATTGTTATTGTTTCGCATTATTTATTCATTTGTTAAAAATAGCAGAGTTTTTTTGGTTACTTAAATTTAGTAGGCCTATCGCTATTTAAATACAGTATATTGGAACCAGCCCTTAATGTTCACTACATATAAGAGTAGAGGAAGTTTTCAATTGACATCAGATCAGAACAGTTTTTAATCTGCAAACACCCTTTTTAAATAAGTAGCGTTATAAAAGAAAAGTAGGAACGTGGAACTGAGTTAGCTCTCACTCTTACTTATAGGCATAAAGGCATGGTTTAACTTTAACATTTAAAGAATGACTCATATAAAGAATACTTAACTTAGCTGAGTTATAATATCACGGACGGTTTCTATTCAAATACTCATATGACAAAACTCATCTTGCTTTATCGCTTCGTTATAAAAAGTGACAAAAAATCAAAGAAATTAAACTGGTGTTGAAGATGTGATTTGTACCACAATATTTTCAGTTATATTTGTGGTCGCTTGTATTTACAAGTTACTTAAAATTACATTCGACATGTGAAGCATTACGCAATTCGACCTTCGACAGATCACACAGAACTGTCAGGTGGACGTCACTTGTTCGATTGAGACAATCGCAAGTGCGTAACGAGGTTAAAAATTGGACTAGATTCTGTTTACTCTTACCATCTCTAAAGAAAAGCATGCATTCTTCCTAAATTAATTGCAAAAGAATAAAAAATGGTTTTATAAGAAATAACATAAATTTTAATAACAAAAGTACTAGGTGTTCATGAACTGGAGTTATATTTTTTTTTAAATATGGAATAGTTCCTTCAACTAATTCATTGCAGCCTGTTACATTTTTAAGATCTTTTAAACTTGCATGCATGGCTTTTTTTCTTATCGGGGCAGCTATTACTTTCATCTTAAAGACAGTAAGTGATGATAAGGCTGAATATGGAAGCAAGCTATATCTTACCTGTGACTGACAAAGCTGTTAACATAATTATGGACAGAAATTAATTGGCCCCATTCACTTGTGAAGCCATTTATAAATATTTTAGACTTGGCTGAAGGAATTTAATAAATATTTCCAGTACATTCATGTAAGTAGTAGTCAGGTAATCTCTATCATCTAAGCAATACAATCCAAATTCGCGTGTTAACCTGATTGTGAAAGAACTACCTTTTATTTATATACCGGTATTAGCCTAAGCAAATCAAATACGGCATCGTGACACCTCAGCCACAGCTATAAACGTTGGTCCACATAGCGCAACACTCAATTTAGATCACTTTTTGTTTGCGCATGCGCATAATGTGAGCATTGAACGCTTTGTGGTGGTGTCACGAATTAGCTGTTTGTTTTAAATGTCTGGTTGTTGGTGACGAAAGAGGAGACGAAGATAGAAAGAATTAGATATGTGTGTCATATATCAATATCGGATTGTACAAATATTTGCTGCCAATAATATATAAGGCTTCAAGGACCAAAAATCATTTGACTTTTTGGTACCGGACACAACTTCAAAAAATCTTTATCTATACTTATATTAAAAGTAGTAAAACTCGTGAGGTTCTAGTACGGTAATCTCTGGAACTACTGATTGGGATTGAAATTTCTTTTTGTTTTAGACATTGCATTTATCAGGGAAGACAACTTAACATTTCTTTTTATCAATGCGATTTTTATCTCAACAAAGGAGTTCAAAGCATATCGGTTTACAAAAGTTAATAATCATTACAATTTTGTAATAAGTTACATAAGTTTAGCTTAGAGCGTTGTTCTTTTGTTCTTTTTATTACCATTACTATTACAAAAGGTTATTTATCTCTGAATCTCTTTTCATAAAAGAAATAAGATCGCACAAAACGAACTTATAAAATCATTTAACTCTAGAAAATACAATCAAAATGTTTAAAAAAGCTTCACTAAGACAAATCGTGTTGATATCAATAATAAATAATAATGTTTCTCACACTTACACCTTTTAAAAACGTTACGTTAAAAGCCTGCTATGGATACTAGATAACGTAGATATGTAGATAGTAGTACGTACATAAATATATTTCAGTATAGTATATTTATATATACGTATGTATGTTTGTATATTTATATTTATTTATTATAGTATAGTTTATTTTTTTTTTGTATTTTTAGTTTTTTATTTTATTTTTTATTTTTTTGTTTATTTTATAGTACTAGTTTTTTTCAGTTTTTGTATTTTATGTATCAGAAATATATTTTATTAACATGCAATTATAGATTACTCGGGACAAATATTCGTATTGATCATACAAATATCGAGATTCTGACCTGGTCTCTCTGGCTAAGTAGACACGTTAGACGTACTGACCACTTGACCATAAATTAAAAAAAATCATGTGTTACGACGAAGATTAATAACCACTCAAGTATTAAAAAGAATCACAAGAAATTTATGGATACGTATTTCTATGTAATTTGTTATTTCTATGTAATCAATTATTTTTATAGATAAGATAAGATAAGATAAGAATTTTATTGTGATTCTGTGTAAAATAGATCTTACAATTTCATGCACTTAATATACAGCAGATTGCCACTTTCGGGCGTACAATATTAAGATTGTGAAATATAATTATTATTTAATTTTATTACAATTTTTTAAATATAATTCCAATTATAATATTCATGGAAATTGTGAAAACTTTTTTTAATAGCCATTCTTTTAATTTATGTTTAAATAGTTCAACCTATTTCTTCAATAACGTGAGTTTTCAATGTATTTCCATCTATACAAATCAAATTATTTCCCAACGACAGCACCAAATTGGATCATTCTTTTTTGTTATTAAAGTTATTGTCAGGAATGCGTTTTTACGTTTTCCTATTAAGTGCTCGCGACTTCCTCGTGATTGACGGATATCGCGGACGCAGAAGTCAGATATAAAGAAGCCTTTATCTTTTGTTTCTTCTTTCCGATGATCTCTTTGTCGTAATAGCTCAAATGGCCTTTTTGGTCTCCTGAGTATACCAGCGTCGAAACGATCTGTGCCTCGGCATAAGCTGAGCGGGGAAATATTTGTTTTAGAAACTAATTGTGTAGATATTGTTTATCAATCCTTTTGTAGTATTGTTGTATTTCTGTACCAAAGAAACTTATAATCATTCATTCACTCAAGTGTTCTAGTATCAATTACGAAAATAATTAAACTTTAAGCATCCCACAGGAACCGAACAGTTTTAACCTTGTATACTTGTTCGTGCGAACAATAATACAATAGATTAAAGTAGGATATAATATAATATCAAAATTAGGTAATTTACAATCTATTGTAAAAAATAAAAGAAAAATAGTAGTTAACAAGAAGAAAAGAAAACAAAAGACAATCGCCGAACTCGGCTTTCTTCTCAAACAGTCACACGCCGCTCATCCATACTTCAAGGAGGCGGCATGTCTCTCACTACGAAGCCTCCTTGCGAGCTTGCGCTTGAACAATACTATTTTAGGCGTCTATATGTTATTTTACTGTGCTTAATTTTAGCTATTTCTGATAAGCCGTGCTGGCGTCGTTGAGTGACAGACATCTATTCCAACATTGGCATGTATAATGGTAACAGCGAACTCAAAAACTTAATTTATTGAAAACTGACAGTACCATAGTAAAGGGAAGACCCCCCAGAAGGGGGAGAGTTGGCAACAGAAGGGACACATAAAGATAATTGTAGGGAGCACAGATCAGCGCCGAAGGGGAAAGAGCCCTATGCAAGTACCCTCGCGCTCTCCCGTGATTCGGTCCGTATGGCGCAAGGTAGGCAGGACCATGGTGGAGTACCATAGTAAAGGTAATAAGTAGATCAACTTCATACAAACGCTGTATAAGACTTTTTGCAAATAAAACTGAATTGTAAATGTAAGACTATATTAACTGCAATTAGAATAAAATATAAAAGACGTGTTATTACAATGAAATAAAGAGAAAGAAGAGAAAGACAAAACGTCAAAAACTATAAAGTCATCTTGTCATAACATCGCGGCTTATTGTATGCGCGGTAATACAATGACGAAAAATATCAGTGCTTAAAGTGCGTCAGGTTACGATTGCCTGCCGCGTCCTCGCTCCTCGTGACCTCTTATCGTCGTCTACCGTTCTAATAACATACGTTTATTTATGAATGAAGACCAAAGTAGGCTTCATATCGATACAGAAAATATAATACTGTTGTTTTAAAGAACTACTAACTCTTACTTCGAATATATATCTTACTACGACATGAAATTAGTAAAACCTAAGTTTTTGTTCTTTATATACTGATAAATTATTTAAAAGTCTGAATAAATAAATATAATGATTTTATCAATTAAAAAACATAACAATTATTTTATTGTAATGGTAATTATTTACGCCGCGCGCGCCGTCGTATAAATTGCGTCCTGACAAAACGCGTCATTAGTAAGCAATTATTGTTTGCATGGGGTCTAAGTCCGTTTACTGTTTTCCTTTAACTACGGCATTAGCTATTACTTTCGCACATTATTTTCGCAACTATTATCGATACATGATGTTAAAATCATCGCCAAGACAAGTTATTACTTCATCAAACATTAACGACTTATATTTATTTAAATTTAGACACTCATTTTACAACTGAGTGTGGGCTTCTCAAGGGTGACCAGTACTTAAAAAGAAAATATTTTTGTGTTTCAATAATTACTAAACTACTTAATTGCATTTGGTTTTATAAATAAGGAAATTAATTACTAGTCTATGAAGGCATTTAAAAAGAAATAAGTAGAATATTGCCGTCGGAATTACAAAATTATGACATATTTTTTTAAATTTATGTAAAGCGTCATTGAAATTGTGCGTGGACGCTACGACCTTGACAGTTGTGTAAAGAAATATTCCGACACCTAAAGAAAACATCGAAGCATTATAAGACCGCTTAAGCTAAAAAGGTCAAATTAAATGGCAAATAGAAATTAATACAAGCAGTTTATTTGTGAATAAGGCTGTTGTTTATCCATTTTTGGTCTCGTTGTTTTCACTCCGCAAGAGTGTGAGATTCATTACCAGCACACGTATTCCTTCATACAACATGGGCTCCGAGTTACGTGTAAAGGTACTTTTTGGTTAGGCAAAGGGCAGTGAGTCATATGCTGCACTAGATATACGAGCATATGAAATCCTTCTACTTCTTATCATCACGCGGTGTCGACTCAAGTGATGTGCTTTTAAATTGAGGTTTAGAATAAGCCGCGAGTAACAGTAGAGTTTACTTAAGAATTAGATTTGATAAACACAAACTTATGTGACCATATGAAGATACAGGTTGACATTGGCCTCTTCTGTTGCACTCAAACTAAAATTTCTTTTCAGTTTTACTGTTTCAGTTGGAAGTGTTTGAAACGGCGACTTTAGATTGAATGAATGAAAAATAATATTTCGAGTAACAACTGAAGAGACAATCAGAAAAGTATAAAGTCAAATTTTTTAAGCCGTATTTTGTCGCGTCGTATAAAACATGTCAAAAGTGAATGACCTAAGTGTCAACTAACATGCCGTTTCTGAATGTCATTATATCCCTTTTATTTTGAATTAGAAAGGCAAATTTTATGTTAATTTTCATCATCAACATTTCATTTACGTCCACGTCGAGGGGCTTGAACCTACCTTAGTTATCTCCTCATAGGTTCCTCGGTGGGGAAATTAGGGCGATTATTCCTTAGTAAAACATGCTGGCCAACTACGGGTCGATCGACCACAAACATAAGTGTACTATATGTGTGGGTTTGCTCAAGTAGTGTTAAAGTAATAGCGTTGAATTAACGTACATATGAATTGATAATTTTAAAACACTTTGGTACGTGGCGAGGATCAAACTGCTGTTACGCATGAAAGGCAATGACCTTACGCACTAAGCTACCGACGTTAAAGTTAAGTTAATTTTAGTTTATGTTAATACGATAAAATTAGCAATATTGCACGTACACAAACAGGATTGAGATTAATATATAAAACTTAACACAAGAATAATTTGGAGATAACAAGAGTACAATATCAAATTAGAAAATAGACTGCATGCATCATAACCGTCATCAATAGCCTATTAAAGTCCCACTGTTGGGCACAGGACGTTCTATAAGGGGTAGAGCCCACCATGAGATCCTTCAAGGGGTAGAACCCATCATGAGATCCTTCCAATTGTCTTGGTAACAATGAGGGCACCTCAGGAGTGTACATAAAAATTTTTCATTCATTGGCAAATATAAAATTCTTCTTTCAAAAGTCAGATGATTGGATCACACTTTGTAATCTTCTTCACATTCTCTTCTTCGTTAGTCTTGCACTCAAAAACGGGTTGACAATTTGATTAAATTTTATTTTGTTTTATTCGGCTTAATTCAGAGATAGCTTAAAAATAAAAATAAATAGATATTGTATTGTACGTCCGAAAATGGCAATCTGTTGTGAGTTATGCATGTGACTGTAAGATCTATTTATTGTACACAGAATCACAATAAAATTTAACTTATCTTATCTTATCTTATCTAGAGAAATCCTACAGACGCCATAAGTCCACATTGTAGATTTATGGTGTATGGAATTATGGCGTTAATGGTAGTTTTCGGTGAAATAAAGTTCAGCGGATCAACTAGTGTTAAATTTTTACTATTTTTTACTAAGAACTAATTTTGTTTTACACTTTTAAGGTTATTTCGTTGAATAAATATATACAGCTAGGTATCTCTATCCTTCACAAAAAAGGCTTGATTAATAGACTAATTAATAAAAGAACGCCTCTGTTCTCAAACGTGGTCAGTTTTGGCAATCTTAATGGCCGTCGCGTCATCATCATGGCGGCGCGGCGCCTTGGCATGCCTACGCGCAGGTTTTTAGCGAGTCTCGCATTGTAGCAGAACTGTTTTTGCTACCGGAAGGCGGTGATAAAAACTAGATTCTTTACAGATGTATTTCATTGTTTTACATTTTTTATTACTCTTACTGCACGTATTGGAGTTTGGGGTCCCGATAAGAAAGGAATGAAATTTTTTATATAATTTACTAAATGGCCTCTTTTAGAAAGATCTTAAAGTTTTCTATAAGTTTTACCAATAATTCTCTGGCTGATTAGTTTCTACATTTCACTTCCCGAAAAGCCATTGAAAAGGAACATCTTTTTGTACCTATGATAATTGTGTGTCTAAATTATTATTTAAATAAATGTAGTTTGGCCACTGCCATATAACAAAGCAACTACGCACTACGCAAAAACTTAGAGAGTTTTCATTTCTAGCAAATAAACTTGTAGATAAACTTATTACTTATATTTTATTATTTCGTTCAAGTTTAAGTATGCATTGTTAAAGTAAACCTCAGAAGAGCGTTGGAGTTGTGCTTCGACCGCTCTCGCCATATTTGATCTCAGAATAAATCAATCTCGGTGCTTCCCAGTTGCTATGGCAACCGCTTTCAAACACCAACCCGCATTGGACCAGTGTGGAGGTGTTATGCTCCGAACTCCTCGTGTGTTACTTCGACATAGGCTCTTGATAATATAACACACAGCCATCGGAGTTTCTTATGGCTGCTTCTATGAAAAAGCTTTTTCTAATTGCATCAAAATCAACGTCAATATGTTTTATTGGTAGCAACTATTTCAGCATAAAACATTAATCATAAAATTTAATTTCAGCTGTTCCCTTATTATATACCTTATATTATTCAATACTTGAACATAAATAAAATAAAAAGGTACATAAAATATTAAATGGGACTTATTGTACATATATCTTTTACGGGAAAAATTTACAAATACCCGGTTAATAACCACTTAAAGTTATCATTGTTAGTAGCACCATAACTTCAATCACATTTATTTATTTTTCTCATACATATTTCCTGTTAAGATGATTTAAAAGAACTAAGTAATCTAGTCTAATTAGATAAAGATTAGACGGTCTTAACTCTGCTTTGTGTAAAAATAAAGAAGAAGAAATATAAAGAATGTAACGTACATCATCAACTGGTGCGAACTCGCCCTCAGACAGGGTTTCTAGCATAGATTTGGTTATTATGTTTTTTACTTCCCTTTTGACGTAAGGTTGACGGATTGTTGTTGTTCGGTTGATTTTTTGTTAAAGTATTATATTAATTTGCTAATATCCTTTCCTTTGAGCTATCTGCCCTTGTATTCACTTTACTACATATACATTATTGATATTGTGAAGTTATCGACAAAACTCGTAAAAGGTTGTAGCGCAAACGTTTAAATATACAGCTATGTAAACAATTATTTATTAATAGGTAACGGTAAGTACACACGGGTAAATATACAAATGGCCTACTCGACATTTAGCCTTCATTATAAAATGAAAACAAGTAAGATAAAAGTATAAATTTACAAAATTGTCTACAAAAACAATGTCAAATGTAAAACTCAAAATAATTATGTTGTCTGTGGTTTTCCAATACTTAAAACGAAAAAATGAATAAAACTTTTTTATCTATTAAATGAAGCAGTGGAAAATAATAGACCTCGTGCACTCTCTATAAGGCTGCTGCGCAGGTGTGACGTCACAAAGTCACCTTGCGCCCACGCAACCTAGTGCATTGTACCGTGGACAGCACATGAACCGTGACTAACTCGTATATCAGTGTAAGCTCATTTTTTTAGTTCTACATCACAGCTACAGTTAAAATTGACGAAAGCCAAAATGGATATTCTAGATGGCCCCGTTGTTACGTCTGCATCTCATTAAGTGCATATCACAAACATTCAATTGGTTACGCGCCTCACAAATTATACATCCGTGTCTTCCAGGAAATCATACTGAACATGAAAGAAGAAAATTAGTAAGATAATGCCTATATATATCTCATGTGATTCTCTCAAGTAGGAAAACCAATAAGCTGTTGATGGCAATGGCATACCCCAGTTTGATATCTTAGGGCTAAATCTCTATCTAAAATACGCATACATTGCCGTATGCTGGTCCGCAATCATTTTTAAGTTCGCCCTGCGGCGGTAAGGGACAGTCATTAAACTAGAAAGGGTCCGAAGAATTGGAATCAGTTATTTAATATCAAAAGTTCTTCATAATCCCACCTTCATAATCTCCGTGACCGCTGTTGTACAGAACTTGGACGTAAGGTAGCTAGTTCCCCTATGGATGAGGAATCAGGGTGTAGCTCGCTTCCGTCTTCGGCCTTATCTACACTTACCGTTTGGTGAGATAAATGACAAAAGCTACCCCGTTAAAAATAAACATATTTTTGTAAAAAAAAATTTATATGAAATGACTCGACTGGATTTACACTAGGGGCAGTCGGGGCTAGTGCCCAGGGCGGCAAATTTTAAGGGCGGCAAAATTAGGAAAGTTGAAAATAAAAATTATATTTATAATTCTTAGAAAAAAAAAATATTTATTTTATTTTATTGAAGTATATATTATATTACATAGATAATTTATATAATAAATTTTCTGCAATAAATTAGTTATTTCAATTTTTAAAAATTAAGATATGAAAACTATGAATTTAAGTAAAATTTCAGTGATTAGATGGGGTGGCATTTTCTTTAGTGCCCAGGGGCGGCAATAAGTTTAAATCTAGCCCTGACACCACCTGATGATAAGCAGTAGAGGAGTCCATATGTGAAGATTGCTAGTGAAGCATGCGACATACTGCCCTAGCCACGCTCACCATGCCGGCATAAAAAGTTTTCACGTCTCTTTTAAAGGAACCCATGGTGGTAAATATATATTTCAGAGTTTAATTCAACTCAACGAAAGTCTAGTGAAAGCTTGTAGCGCTGTAGGCGTTGAAGACTGATCTATTTAGTGCCAAAGAACTTTAAACAAAGGATACAGCATCTCGGAAGTAAGTATTACCCACTCCATGTCTGTGGTATTACCATACAGAGGGGCCACGCGGGCGGCAGAACAAACAGTCAGGCCTACGTACCTAGCATGCATATGCAGTGGACTCACCTTTCGGCCGGCTATGCGGATGACAAGTGGTATTTAGTGATGATAAAATGACGCAAACTTTATCGATAATAAATGATTTGACAATACCCAAGCCATACTGACATACTGTCAGCTTTTTATAAAACTTTACTTAGATATTAAAATACAAATATTTCGTATTTTTAAAATAATATTCTTTCCTTGTTTGGAATATTAAATTACCGAATTTATAAAAATTGATCCACATTGATCCATTCTTCTACCATCTGTTCTTACCACGTGTACATCATATCTATTGCAGATAATGATTTGTCAGCTGACCCATAATAAGATATAAAGGTAAATAATACACGTAAATAAAGAAAACCGTGAATTCTATTGAAAAATCTTCCAAAGGTTTTAGATGAACCGAAATAATTATAAACATTGATAACACAATAAAAACTAACAAAGATTGGTCTAACTAGATGGACACTATAACCGCTGGTATATCTCTCTATATATTGTGTAGTGGTTTCACCCTACAATGTGGGGTAGATTATATATCAAACATATTTTAGACAAAAACTTGAGTCTTTACTTTAAGTTAATAAAAAGATCAAAATTAATACTCAATCGATAAGCCACTGATATTGTAGCGTAACATCTCTACAACATGCAAACTAAACGACGTAATATCTACTTCGAGTACTTGTATTTAATTATGTTGATGCTAATTAAATCGTGGTCATGAATGAATGAGTGTTCGTTATTGTTAGTTCCTATGTACCTTAGTTATTATGTAACTTTAGTTGTTTGCTAGTTATATGTTATTGAACGGGTCAGTTCCTCGATGATCATGTTTGTCATCCGTTGCCAAAGTGCATGGAAGCGACAGTGGCGCTTCTATTATAAAGTATTGGAAACAATTTTTTATATGTGCGGTTATCAACTGAACGCAACTACAGTCGCAAACGTCTCGATACGATTGAAACTCACAAGAGGACAGGCATGTTAAGTAAAAGTTAACATCATTATGAGGAGCATTTATTAAACTCCTATAAAGCACATTTAATTAATAAATTGAAATTGAGTGAAATCAAACGTCAGCTAAATTATAACAATATCGAGCAGCAGTATTAAAGCTTATTCTTGATTATTTTTTATTTTTAAAACACTAAATTCAATTAGTAATTCCGGACACACTTCAACTAAGTAAATTATCTGTAATATTATGGGTGCGTAAATTAAACAAAAGAACTTCTCATATTATTAATATTGCATTATAAAATCTTTAACTACAATAAAGTTAAACTTTAGTTTTCTGAACCCCTTTTTTAAATAGATCATCAATCTTTATTAACAGCCTAAGAACGTCTCACAGCTGGGCACAAACCCTCCTACATTGGGGAAAAACATGAAGAGTTTAGGCTATATCACCACAAAGTTCAAATAAATAAATAGAAAAATTAAATTGATTTGAAATTTTCCATAAATAATCGTTACTTTAAAAATACATCACAAGATCTTGTCTTAGTACAATTTAATTCAATTGCTTCTTTTCAATCAATTCAATTCAAATGGTTTTAGGAAGTTAACTACAAAGTGGAAGGTCGTACTAATTGTTTCAGCTCAATTAATATGAAATAACTATTTCTTAAGTAAATTTTACAAAATGTTGACTCTAATATTAACAGTCAGGGACGTTTGACACTAAATACATTTTTGGACGACCTGGCCTAATGAGAATGAAGGTTAGTGGATGTAAGCGGCTGCTGTAACAAACGGGACCAACGGAGACGCTCGTGTATCTAATTGGATGAATATAATTAGATGTGTATTGCAAAAACGGTTTTGTTTGATCATAGTTATTGGTGGTAACACCTTACCATCAGGCAACTCGCATAAGCCATTTTTTTATTCCAAACGGGGTAGTTCTTGGTCTGCGTCTCATCTGATGGTTAGTAAAGATAAGGCCGAAGATGTAAACGAGTGACATCCTGATTCCTCAACCACTGAGGAACTGGCTATCTTTCCTCCAACTGCACATTACTGTTAAGAAGTAGACTTAGGTAAGATGATAGTAGCTAACCAGACGGACTTAAAAAAAGCCGTCAATCAAACCGAGCAGAAAATTTCTGCTTTCAATGGGGATTGAATCCTGAAGTGGGTGGTCTCAGCTACACGACAACATACATTGTTAAATATGTCTGTATATCTGTTTGCCTCTCTATTACGTTTTTACAAATATAAATAATTCATAGTTCGACGACCGTCTGGTCAAGTAGTCAGCAGAGTAGAGTAGTGTTGGAGTTCTTATCCCTAACTACAGGTCACTCGGCCAGGGGTCCTAAGTTCGAGTTCCCGTCGGCGTAGATATTGTCCTCAAGTCGTGGTTGTTTATATATTCATGTATTTCTTATATTGTAATGTAAAAAATGATATAAAATTAAATATGTCATTCCGTTATGTATCTGTAAAACAAGCTTCTAATGTTGCTTTGTTTGGGCTAGATTGTACAATTTGTCAACTGGTCTTCTACGTATTAACTTTATTTGAGGCTTCAAATTTGTCTTTAAGCCCCACGGTTGTTGGTTCCTTGAATATTGGTTTACGAATATAATCATTTATCGCTCCGTCATCGTCATCATTGTCAGCCAGGAAAACCACACTGACCGCAAGTAATATAACTATAAACGCGGTATCAAGGCCGCCATTGAAATCTATCTTAGACTTACATTGTCTCGTTCCCCGTGTACTGTTGATAGCATAGCAACAGTGATAACAATGACTGTTGTCATAATAACACCCTTACGCTCACATTATTGATGTAATTTGAAATTAAAGCATTGATTACCGTCTTGAGAGAAAATATTGATTTTGTCGATGAGGTCAAATGCATTTCTCACTCTGCACACGTCATCCCTACAGCCAACTGAAGGGGCATGTGGAACTCGGGGCAAAGGCGTTCCCTCACTATCCACTGAACATCCTCTCCGAACTAACTACCATAGTGAAACGCCATGTTTAAAAAACTTATAATTTAAAAACTGTTTAGAAGATTCAGTACCCTCGCGCTCTCCCGTGATTCGGTCCGTATGCCGCAAGGTAGGCTGGACCATGGGTTGGTGGAGGGTGTTTAGAAGATTCAATCTGTGTGATCTTTAAACAGTTTTCAAACCAACGCTGGGTATCAATAATCTATCTTATAGTTTAGCTACGAAGCTTTAAATTTTGACAAATATAACGTGTACAATATATCAAAATTCGTAAGTAAACCCATCCGTAGATAGATAAATGAAAGTGGTTATCATCAAAGCATATTCTAACTAAACAACCAATTCTTTAGAGCTATTGTTCTACATAAGCCATTGTGGTCAGTGGCTGTCGATCAAGTGTAAAACCTACCGGATCACCTTCTAATGACCTTGAACCTTTGCAAGTGAAATTTTCGTGACTTGGAATAATTTAATCATATTTAATACGTTTATACAAAGCTATAGCACAACGCTAATGAGATTTCTTTATAATAACTTGAAAAATTCGAAGTTGCGTTATGCGGGAATTTTCTTGTATTCGTGCCTTTATATTTCCGTGGTTAGTCTTAACCTTGCACTAACTGAAGGTTATTAGATAGACCTGGTTCTTTTGAAATATACCTACTTTCTTCATAGTACATTCTGGAACAGATTACTTATTTTGGTCTGGTTATTTGGAGTTTCAGCCATCATTAGGAAAAATGTCGCTTCCCTGCTCCATCACGTAGGTAATAGTCCTAATAACACTCTAATGGTCGTGGCTGGTCGAGTGGACATACGACTGTATCCGATTTCTTGTATCTGGGGGATTATTTATTAATTTCCATATGCTTATGTTTGCTTGCGTTTTTGTGAATTATACTTTATTGAAAATCAATGCAGTAATATTAAAATCATACTGACCAGAACCACCTTCAAGTACCAAGAAAAAGTAAGGTTTCATTGGGTGTTCCTAGTGCCTCTAGGATCCGACACTCACCTGGTCTATCTGGTAGATGGGCACTGGACACGCCCCACTTACGATTGTATGAAATCTTTAGTCGCAGAATACAACGGAAAGCTATTATAGACTAGTATAGTATAGATACAGGGGAAATGACGTTGAGAATTTTCCACCATCCACCATCAGGTATTTGCTTTTTTAGAAAATATGTTACCTTATTAGAAACATTATTATTTACTTATAACTCACTGTATAGCCTCATACAGAAAGTTTTATTGGTGGTAAGGATCTTTTGTCCTGGGCATGGTAGGTAAATTATGTCAGCATATCTGAATTAGTTTGATTTAAAATTAAAAGGATATTTATGTTACGCGCTGATTCGTCTGATTGCTAGAAGGGTGGTCCAGTAGGCGTTAAAAATATAATATAATATTTATTCACCCACAGTCTCACGTCAATACATGCCTATATAAATAAGAAATGTTACGATCATCGCCACGTAACGTTAGCAGGTAGGCGACTAACTAATAGCCCAAGTACCCGTGGGCTGATTGCAAGGCCGTGATGGAACCCATATATTTATGTCACTATACATAAATCGATAGAGTTTTTAATCAATTGACATTACTATCAGACTATCACAATATATGGAAGTAATAGGGATTAAAATTTATTTATAAAAAGTAACAATTTATTTTAAACAAACAGATTTTATATTTTTTTAGTTGAATATTATGATTTTTAAATCATACAAAATTATTAAATATCTGATATTGTTTTTAAGATTTGTCAAATGTAACTTTTTCTAATTACTCGCTACAAAAGATGATTATTATCAAATTTAATTGGCAAAAGATTTACCATATACAACTGAAATCATAACATTGTATCTTAGTAACCAAATAAATTAATTTTATTTGTTTTTTCTCTCTCTTTTTAGTTATTTTATAGTAAATTATCATTTCTTTAAATATGTCTTGATATATATTGAGCAGCTACCTACTATAATGTGTTTCTTTAATTGGCTTATGTCCGGGTAATTGCATTATATTCTGTATGTATAAAAACGCTGTTGAAACATTGTTGAAATAAATAAATAAATTATTAAAATTTTTATTTAGTCCAGTTTTCCTGGGAACCAAAAGTGAAAGTTTCAACCGAATTGTATCGTCTATTTGTAAAACGGGAACATCATCAAATTGGCACGAAACGATTGAAAATTCTACAACAGGCGGGCTTGTATATATAAATATAAAATTGTAATGTTTCGGGCGATGCGTCGATCAATCACCTCTCATTTACAAACTCAGAAAATGTTAAGAAACGCCGCGTAAACACACGCATTATGCAAAATGTGAACATTCATTCATTTACTGACATTTCACGCCTCGATTCGACATGATTAAATAATGGCGGATAAAACACTGCAGCTTAATACCAACCTAAGAAGATCCTCTTTGTCGTGGGTTGATATTAATTAATATATTTAAATATGTATGTACTACAATTAAAAGACACACATAGTCAGTGAGATACATATAGTATGATTATTTTTGTCAGTTTCTGCTCTTGATAAGGTATATGGCTTAGTTCTTTGAGATTCCTATGATAACTGTTTGTATGGAAAAAATGCTCCAGTTTCCTCTTAAGTAAGTAATCGTCATAAAGCTCTCTAGCACGGTTAAAGAATTAAGTTAACGTTATTTAAAGAATAAATAAGTTTATCTTAATCTTATAGTCGTAAGTGCTACAGGACAGTTTTAATATTGTAAGTGGATTGGCGAGTGTCGCCATTTTCAAGGTTGAATACAAAGTAGGCTACAATAAGTAAAGTTATTAATGCTAGAATGAGATATGAGGCATTTTGTCAATATCAAAGTTGTGAAGTTTATAATCAAATAACATACTTAAATTATTATTTGATTTCTTTGCAGGATTCCGGAGCAGGCACAGGATTTGTGGTAAGTGTATTTTAAAACACAAATTATCTAAAAAAAATCAGACTGGAAAAGGACAGGATAGGAAATGCTGACTACATCGAAAAACCATGAAATAGATAAATAAGGACAGACATGAACAGAGATCGCATATATACTTTTTTCCTTTTTTTTTTCGAGGAGGAATCTATTTAAAAAAACTATCCGCTACTGGCTAAGCGGCGGGCGTGTGTGGGGCTCACCTAGTGCCTCATAAGACTGACACTGGGAATACCCACTAAAACTGCCCGGTAATCGTACATATCTTATTATATTATCTAGGGATGTTATGGATATGAAATTTCGGATACGGATATGAAATTATTTCGGATTATCCGTTAGTTTCGGATAATTTCGGTTACGGATTTTAGATTTTTAAGGAATTTAAGGAGGATTAAATTTAAATAGCCAATAAAATGGTTTTATTTGGTAGGAACAAAAATCAGTCATTTAAAATATTAAAATTAGAATTAAATTTAGAATCACATTTTTATTACTATATTTTAAGTTTAACGTAACAATCACAGCTTAATATTTCTTAAAGGATCATAAATTAATCCAGCAGCACTGAAAAGTTGCTCACTTCCGGGAGGCTAAGAGAGGTACTGTCTTACTAAGGTACTTAAACTGTTGTACTTAGTATGAACGTGTCGCAATTATGCTCCGCCCCTATCCGATATTATCCGAAACTTTTATTTCGGTTTCGGTTACGGTTATGGATATTATTTTATATCGGATATCCGATAGTTCCGGTTACGGTTACGGAGCTCCCTAACATCCCTAATATTATCAACTATGATTAAATATATTGTACGCCTAATAATGGCAATCTGTTAAAAGAAATTATTACTTTGTAACATCGACTGTATACTGTGTAGTATACTAAAAAACAGTTTTTTTATCTTATCTTATCTTAAGACAAACACACAAAATTGTTTTTTTATTGATTGATTTTATTGAAGCTAATTACAATTATGACAAAGTAATTATTATTATTTGTATTTAAGTATTTTTAGTGACGGTTTGTTACTTAGTCCATAGACTAAGATTCTAGTGTGGACTGAGATTTGAGCTTTCATAAAGTATCTCTTTCAATCCATGCTAAGCTACAGCTGTTATGCAAAATATTATACAGGGTGTTTGGTACTAACATATTTTCTAATATGTGATAGATAGATAGATAAAACAAAAAAAAATATCCATACAATTTAATATTTATATGACTTTGTTGACATGGGTAGGGTCTGTACCAAACACTATGTATATAGTAGACTACCAAGGCAAGGATATAATTTTAACTGTAAAGGTTTAACAATTAAATAGATTTATATGAGTTCAGATTCAGGAAAAGAAAAGAAAATGTACACACACACACACACATATATAATATATATATACTATCATTATAATTATCATTAAATAGATAAACATCGTAGGTTATATATAATAAAAAAGCGCGTCATGAGTATACGAAGAAGCCGAATTTATTGACATTAGATTTAATTTAGACATATATTGAAGCTTTGTTTAAAATTCAATCGTTCGGCAATAAATTGTGACACAATCTTGAGCGAGTGCGAGTAGAAGTTAACCAGCTTAAGATCGACACAGTGCATTGCAACAAACGAGGTGCTTACAAAATATAAATGGCGCCCTAATCCAGATTTTTTTAAACAATATACTGGCTATTTTCTAATAAAAGTTTGTGCCAAAAAGAAAAAATTAAATAAACTTTTCTGCGCTCCGAATCACGCACGATTCTTTTTTTAATTTAATATTAAAGCATTGGATACCACATCATCAGACTATTGCTCTCAATAGACCTCGAAACTGTAACGTTGCAAGTCTTTAAGGGTTGTATGCTCACCGTGCATACAACGGAGGATCCGTGCTTGCATCGATTGACACTAAAGACAAAGAAAGGAATACATTCATGTCACTCAAATTTCTAACTACGCGGGACTTAGCATGAAGCCACAAGGTCGAGCTAATGCAAATAGAATCTGCATTACAATAGCAAACTATTTTACATAACGAAGACTCTTCAAGGCGACAACAACTTGTTATGTTAATGATTTCATGATAAGACGTTATATTATTTACCTAACAATTTAAAGTAAATTCTTCAGAAGATTGCAGTCATGTTACAATAAATAAAACTAGTTTCTTTGTCGTATATCCAGATGGTGTATTTCTTTACAGAAAAAAATTCCTTCCTTCATTCAACTCCTTTTAAAAAAGCGGGAAAAAGCCCCTTTTTAAAAGGTTCTGTACAACCACCAGTGGTCAAGGTCACCCAAAGATTGAGTGTCTACGAAGGTGCAATAAATCAAAAAACCAATATGTTTAAATCGGGTTTAATGGATAGCTAGTTTTACAAGAAATTTACTTAAGCCTATATACTTTCTATGTGTAATCTTCGCTTGCGCGATTCACAAAGGTACAACGCCATCTGTTGCCACCGTTCGAAAGTATAATTTACTACGGTCGTACAGGTTCAGAAAGTAGGTAGGGCAGTGTGTCGTAAACTATCTTCGTTTGTGTACCCCTCCTGCTAACGATTAGGCATTTATTAATCAAAAAAATTTGATAAAGTTGGAGCCTTTGCTCTAACAATTCTACTTGTGATCAACTGACATATCGGTCGAACGACTCAATTGCCCATTCAGAATCCAATCTAAAGTCTAACTAAATAATAAGTGTATGGTTTGACATTTACTATCGATAACTAAGCGAGAACAAAATCGCTCATTTTCATTTAAAGATTTCCATAGCGATTATGATTATGCTAATTCGTTTAAAGTGGAAAATTTGCTGGTTTACGTATTTTATTGATTTAAGTGGTTTTTGAAATTATATATTTTATTAAATAAAAAAAATACGTCAAAGAATGTTGTCTGAGCCGAAGTCCAAGCCTAAGCACTCAGATCTGTCATTACCTCATGGCTCTAATACCCTAGAGACTTAACTCTCCTGTTGATAGGAATTCCTCAAAAGAAAGTCCCTAAAACTCACTTAAACTTGGTGAGTCTTCAAGCCATTAAGTGGTTAATGCAACAGCATAAGTAACAAATAAAAATTCAATATATTAAATTACACAAATAACCAGATGGGGATCGTATGAGGTACTACATAAGGGTTATCTTCCATGACACCACAACGCTGACCCATTGCTATGGTTACGGTGACGGGCAAACGGGTTCCCTAGAAACGAAGCAATGTATTTAGATAGTTTTCAAATAAGGTCACGACATATTCGAAGTTCATTATTACGCTTTCGTATTTAATTTTTGCAGTAAAACAAATCTTAATATCCGGTAATAATAAATTTCTTAGAACTCGCTCAAACCAACGAAATCTATAAGATATAAAACTATTTAAAATCATAAAAATGTTCCAAAATTTTACAAAATCTTATTTTACATTTAAATTTTGATCACGCATGCGCAACGTGATGCCAAATTTAGAATTCTTTACGTAACTTTAGTTTGTAGTCATCCAATGTACGAAGAACTCGTGTAATTCCACGTAAGGCTTTGCATTTAGTTTTTCTAGATACACTGGTAGCTAAAGTTGATATAAAAATGTTTGTAATACTAATACATAATGACATAATTGATTTGTAAATGTCATTATAAATACTAAAGGCTGAGAGTTTCTTGCGCCGCTTCTTCTCTGCAGCTACTAATTCGTCGAAGCGGTAGTAGGGTTCATTGGGAATATTTTTAATTTTAAAATAAATATTATTTTAAAATTAAAACTAATAATTTATTTAGTACATATTTTAATACTGGGACAATTTGTAAATGCCCGGTTGATACCCACTTAAAGTTATGACTATTGCCTTTAATTACATTATTTGTTTTTCTCATACATATTCCCTGTTGTGACGATTTAACAGAACTTAGTAAATGAGTCTATTTAAATAAAGTTATTTTTGACTTAACTTTGACTTTAAAACATTTGGCGTTTAATTCCTAGTCTTAAGAAACATAATTTTTTTTTATCATAGTAATCAATCCATTTGCAACAAACTCGGCTGTGTCATTCGCCATTTATCGCCATTTATTTACAGTTATTATAACCCGTACAAAAACATTTTACAATTCTACACTAGAATTAAATAACAATATACAAAACCAGTATTGATAAAATTGTCTACGCCGTTATCTATCGTAATTTACATAAAGCTATCATTCGTTTTATTATGATTGGTATATTTAGTATGTTAGTTATGAAAATATTGTTTATTTCGTAAAATTTTCTTCAGTTTCTATCAAAAATTTCAATCAGTATTAGAATTATTTATATATTTAAATGTGAGTACATCACCAATAGTTTTATACTTTATAGGCTTTGCTACATCGTAGAAGCATGTGAGGAGTTTATTCTATTCTCTTAATACAAATAAGAAGATGAGAGAAATTGATAGATTAGCAGTGATATTGACAAGTATAGCGAGGTTCTTAAATCTAGTGTTTCTATGTTTAAAAATATTTAAGTCTATTGTATAATATAAATTGTATTGTAGTGGTTAACCAGCTTAGATATAGTCTGGGAATTAAATCTATAGTGGGGATAGAATTTTTTTGCACAGATTATTTTGATTTGTTTGATTGATCGGCTTTTCCTAAGTCCTCTGACTAGCTAACAATAATGTTATAGCCACATTCCTGTATTAGAGCTTTTGTCGGTGAGATAGCGGGTCCTCTGTGATTGGGAATCCGGGAGTAACTGCATCTTCTGCCTTATCATCAATTACCATTATTCCATAACATAACAATTATATCAATCTCGTCCACGATCAGGAATAAGCCCAGTAAATCTGTATGTGCCTTGTATACTGGATCTAAATCAATTAAATTCGTTATAACAAGTGCTGTTTGGCCGATATAAGTCTGTGACGGTACAAGGCCGACTAAGATCGCCTTCGCCGCTTACTGATAACGTCTAAGGACTCTGAAAGCTATAATATAAAGCTTTATATTTAAAGAATGGTAATAGTGATAATCAAACTAAAATAATACGTCGCACCAGAATAATATAGATATAGCAAAACTTTGATACTTTCGCTATGCTTATACCTCACTAAACAGATCCTCACCGTCTCGTCTTTTGCCTCGCAGTCGCTAACGTAAGCGCGTAACGAATGCACATCAACTGAAGCACGTCAACTCGGCTACTGCTTACCTAATGCCGCGCTTTTGGCTCGTCCTCGTCAGTTTCTCCAGTCCAAGACAGAAGTAGAACGCTAACATAAACACGATGTCGGCAAGTACACTACGTAACTTTATATGCTTCATGAGCTTGTCGTAACGATGCAACATCGTTAACATAGGCATATAATTATTGTTTTTTACTATACCAAAAAGTGCGTATAGGTTGGAACTCGATTGACGCAAATTGGTGCTTTCTTGAGCAAATAAATATGTCTCCCCTTTAATGTACAGGCACTTTTATATAGCTTAATATATTATAGCATTTTGTGTACAACAGCTCTTAATGAAATGCAGCCGGTACGTGATTTTTTAAATGCCACGTGACCATTTACAGGTTATTTAATTTTAAAATAACTATTAATCATTTAATCGAAACTATTTACACTAAATCTGACCTTTTGATACAGTTGAGAGTCAAATATTGCCCTTACATAGTTCCTGGGAGTAGATAGTAAGGTATTACCAGACGTAGGAACTTTAAGATATTGGTCCCCAATGTCAACAATAGTCTTTCTTGGGTAATATATTTTATTATTATTAAAATGATACTTACATTCATTTGTTAAATAATAATAGTACATTTACTTACAAATAAGGTTAACAGATCCAAAAACACTTACTACAAGTTGCCAACAATCTAATATCATATAACATAATAACTGTCGTACAATCAACTACATAGTAATCAATATAAGTAAACCGTAAAATAACAATTAGTACTTAATTAGGTTTAAAGATCAACTACAATATTTAAATTCTATGTTCATAAAAGTCAACGCCTAAATTATTAATGTTTATTAAGTTCTCAGGACATCATAGATTGCATTTCCATCGCGTGACGAAGCCTATTTGGCAAGTAGTCCGCGTCCGTCAGCTAGAACATGAAAATATTTTTGTGATTATTTGGATAATTGATTAATTAATTAACTATAAAACATAGATGTTTGACGATTGATTTGGTGAGAACATTACTGAACTATTTCCACTCAAAAATGTGGTCTTAACAAATCTTTTTTATTTTTATTTTAATGTGTTTAGCCGCGATATACTCCCAGGAACTTAAACACAATTAGGTTATTATCGTATGGTACTAACTCCCTAAAAAAACACCTATCTATCGAACTCTATCGTGCAGCGTCAAGCTTCAATATCGCGTATCCCACTCACAATATAGCACACGAGTAAATTACTAAAGTCACGGAACTAATTTAAGTTAGAAATTTGGTTAATAATTATAGTATAATAATTCTCATTTGCCATTAATTATCTTAATAATCTATAAGAATTATTTTTATGTAAACAGCTCGATAAAGTATATGGAAATACGTAATATTTTTACAAACACGCACAATAGTTATTTGTACAAAATTAAATAAATAATAATAATATTTCAATTATCTAGCTCAAATTAAGCATCATAAAGAGTTTGTATTATGGATAATAGATAACGGAGAAATATGGATAGTTATATGTATAAAAATGTCAGAAATATATTAAATAAACAAAAAAATACCATTACTTCTGAACTACTCATGGTATAAACACTGGGATTCGAACCAGGGGCCCCTGGCTAATACACAAGGGTTCTGATCACTCGACCAGACAGCCGTCTATTTAATTGGAATATAAACAGAACCGTTTATTTACCCTTTCACTTGTATAGTATGTGCGGGATTGAGTACACTTATTTTAGACCAACTTGTGCTTAGGCAGCCGCCTCTTAAAATTGTCTGGATTATACAGATTGAAAGTATATGTAGTACGTCTGATCTCTATCAAGAGCAGTGTCGCAAGGCGAGTCTTCAATACCTATGTGGTGTCAGTGATGACGCACCGCACCGAGGAGTGGCCTCATAGCAAGGCTCAGTCACCTAAAGGACAATAGAGGGGTTATGTTCGTAGTTTCTCTGCCTGATCGTATCAGAAATGATAATATCCGCAAACGAACGAGGGCCCCTCGTAGCTCAAAGAATGTAGTGGCAGTGGGCAGGGCACATTGCAAGGAGGTTGCGGCAGAAAGGTCCTCATTGAAATGTAACATTTATCTCTGAATATGAACTCCCATAGGTCTTTCTCAATTTGAGACCAACTTCTTTGATATATTCTTGAAATGAACACAAAATGTCCAGTTAACCTTTATCGTTTAAATAAACGCGTGTGTGAATGCCAACATTGGTGTACATAGTGAAACAAGTCAGTAGGTACATAAGTTCTTAGGATTAACACTGTGGCGCCCTGTAAAATACATTAATTTCAGAGAGACTATAAACAATTTTTATAATTATAAATAATTAAATCATTATATTAACAATGTTAATGTTATAGACCTACCTACTGGAAAAAAATGGTTTAGCGAGTAAAGCATTTCCCAATGAGATATATTTTTAGCTTGCTTCTGGAAGTTTGTAATTTCGATTCTGCTTTCATGTGTGTTGACACAAGTAGAAAATATTAGAGGCATAATAATTATATACATAATTCAAAACTATTGAGTCTTATTCATCTAATGAGTTCCAAAGAGTCTGGTACCAACTAATTCTTTTTCGAATTCCTCATCCCATTCGTGTGTGAGTACAGAGTAATTTTCCATGTTATATTTAAAAAACAAGTTCCTTCTCTATGAATAAATTAATCAATAAATCCATCTTAACGTATAACTGTCGTAGCACTTTGATAAACAAAGTCCATTTAATTCACTGTCATAATCGTTTTTGATTGACGCAACTAAATTGTCAGGTAGGTTATAATTAATAATTGTTGTATACACGTTTCGTTGTACTTCGGCCATTTGCTATGGTCAAGGCGAGCACGTCGCAGTGACACCACTCTGCTTGCTATCACACAGTGGAATACTGTTATTTTATGATTTACGTTGAAAGAAAACAGTTTAAACTAAATTAATAGTAAAATATTAAATATAGTTTTGAACAAAGAGGGTTATATCCACGTCTGAACGTCACGTCACGTCACGTCACGTCACGTCTCGTCTATATTTTTATGTTTAGATATATAGGATGTAAAAAAAAATTGCAGTAATACAAAGGGGGGTGAATTAGATTTTTAAAGTGAATAACCGGAACGACATTGCAACCGCGAAATAAAATCTGCTGTTCCATATATTTTTACATACTATTTATCATAGTTATGTCGGCCGTCTGGTCGAGTAGCCAGTTCTCCTGTCTTCTTAACCAAAGATCCTGGTATTTGTATGGGAATAGGAATATTTGTTCAATTTTAACGTTACAAAAATATATTCTGACTTTATTTGGTAATCCAAGAATTTCTTTTTTCATCTCCACAAAAGCTGTAATTTTCTCACTTTTTATTTGGTTGTGGAAACTTTTTTGTGGTTACCCTATTTAATATTTTTAAACGGAACAAAAAAAATTTTTCATGCAATTAACAAGTGTATAATTGCTATTTTTAACGTGCACTAGGTACCGTCAGTATGCCTGTTATAATCACTTTTTCTGCGAATGCCACCCAGCTCGAGAAACCTCAATCATATCTAATTTTGCAAAAACTACTAGTGTACTTAACAATCGAGATAATTTTTACTTGTTACATTTAACAACTTACTGTTTCCAATAACTGAGCTAACTTAAATAAAATATAGGGATTATTATTTTTTCCTCACTGGTGGCTGCTGTGCGATGGGAATAATGAGACTGAAATAGAGTAAAGATAGTAATATTAAATACTATGTCAAAGAAAGATATAACATATATAATATGTCAAAGAAGGTGCATTAAGCAGATGCTTTGCACGCATTATTTTAGCAATGGGCTTTCGTAAGGCTTCTTCTCTGCACTTACTAATTCATCGAAGCGGTGGTAGGGTTAATTGGGAATATTCATAATAGTGTTAGTTTTAATTTTAATTTAATACATAATTAAATTCTATAACTGGCAATTTGCAAATACCCTGTTAATAACCACTTAAAGTTATCACTACTACTTAATTATATGTATTTATTTATCTCTTACATATTCCCTGTTATGACGATTTAAAAGAACTTTGTAGATGAGTCTATTTAAATATATTGTTCACGACCAACTACTTTTATACCACATTTTATACCATGTTGTTATTTATATTTAGTTATACCACAGTTGTAAATAGAAAAATAAGAAAATATATGTCAGTGCAAGACAAGTGCTTGTATTATTAACAGATTTTTTGACTTTTACTTTAAAATCTCACCTCAAAAGAAACCAGAGACCCAAGATCATATTATCGGAATTGAAACGCTCAATAAAAAATGTATCGATATCTCTTCTATAGTCTATATACGTCCTACTACTAGGTATAGACTTTCTTGCACGGGATATCCACATGAAGAGTTAGATCCATTACAACACTACACTGGCCCAATGTGGATTGGTGGGTGAAAGCAATGCCCTTCGTTGAAAGCGATGTTGAATAGTCGTAACAACCGGAATCGACAGCTAAACGTGCCTTCCAAAGCGAGTGCTTGAGATAGCAAATTTGATTGACCTATCCAGGACTGTAGGACAAAAGTTGCCATACGATATCGAAAACAAATCATTCGAACTTTTCGCTCATACGCCAACGAGTTCTTCAGAGAAAAATGAATGCGATTTCATTTACGCGTGACAGCTTAGCAAGGGCTTCTGTCAAATGCCATACATTTTTTATTGCGATTGCGTTAGCGAATAGCGTTAGGCGACTATCTAAGCCCTCAGGTTTTGAAAACTGTTAGTGCGTTCTACGCTCTACCTGTGCTCTGTCATTTATGTCGAAATCATGCCAAACAAGCAGATGGCAACTGATGGTGACTCACGTACGTGTTCTTTTTGTTATCATAGTGATAGAATGAGATACAATGCACTTAAATTAAGTTGTACTAATTCAGAATCAGGCCGAATGTCTTCCACGCCCTGTAATCTTTCCTGACACAGCAAAGTGCTCCAGTCCATGCAAAACATGGCTCACAATTTTTGTGGACAAATATGGAAAATATTCGTCTTATATTTATTAATTTCTGAATTATTAGTTGATAGGACGCCAGAGCTTAATGAGGGATAAAAGGTTCTCTACCTCTTTAAAAATACAGAGTACAAACAACCATTTAAAAATGCATTAAATTTTTAAATTAATTACTCTTTCCTTGTAAAAAAATACAATGAAAAAACAAAAGATAAATCGAATCGACATTGTCCTGTTTGTCCTCCAAATGTGACCCGGCGCTGGGGCATTAAACTCCTAAAAGTCCTAAATTTATACAAAAACTGACGCACTAGGGTGACCAAGTTACAGGGATTTAATGCAAGAGGTAGGATTTGTGCTATTATTCCCTCCATTTTATGACAAAGTCAAAGTCAAATCAAAATATTTTATCCAACAATAATATATATATAATATATACACACTTATTGAATGTCAATTTAAGCCTGTCGTAAATCTAGCAGGGTGTCTTGTCCTGAGAAGAACAGGCAAGAAACTCAGCAAGATTTGTCACTCTCTTTACACGTCATAAATATTTTAATAATATTAAAATCAATAATAAGACTCTAACTAATAAAATTACAGTGATTATGAGAAAAAAGAAAAACTGTCCAGATTCTGATTATCCTGATCAACCGCTTAGTGAGTTGGAGGAGTGAATAAGAGGTAGGTTTCACCCGGTTACAGAGTGAAGCTTTTTCTTTATCTGAAGGGCTTTAAGATGCAAGTCCCGTCAAACCATATTAAAATTATTGAACATTCGCAAGTGGTAGTTCTTTAAAATAAATTATATCACCGCTTACATGATTTGATAAAATACAATACAAACATTTTATACATTATAAATGTCAATAAAAATCACTTACTTAACATAAATTGCTATCTGTGTTATAAACGAATCGTAAATCTATATATATATATATATGCATTAATAATACGGATATAATATTGCACACATTTAGATTAAATTAAAAACAATTTAAATAAATGCTCCTGCGTAATATTTTTAAGATATTCATTATTCTAAAAAAAGTAAGATTAGTTTTTAATTTAAATTACTATTTAAATAAATGCTCTTGCATAATATTTTTAAGATATTCATTATTATAAATTTAAAATATTATTAAAATTATAAAGTATAATTTAAACGGAACGGTCTTTCCGTGGCTTAGAAGTTCAGAATTTGTATTTTAATTACAAAATCGTTGTAACGAATTTGCTATTAGGCGGAATGTATAATGTATTATTACAATACCATATTACGTAAAACGTATTATTTTAATTTGAACGCAATGGCTTCTTACTTTTTTTTAAATAATATAAATAGCGGTATAAAAATAAAATGAACTTGGACCACTACTGACCTAGATGAAATAACAGAGTATAGTGTGTATAATATATCATAGTACAGTGCGATTAAATAAATTATACGACGTGGTAGTATCAAAAAAGGCAATAATGTTTTTCTTAAATATGTTAAGTTGCTAATTGTGGTCTTAATTAAGAAAATATCCATTGGTACGTTTTTATATGTGTATAGAAAATTAAGAATTAGGCTAAGCTTGAGTTAAGGTTATCGTAAATGATAATTATATCCAATAGACAGCAGTAACTGCAAGTAATGCTTAATATTGATGATTATACTTATTTACGTGATATATTTTTTTTATATATATTGATAGTTTTTGTTAGTTCGAATAATCAATACTTCATATCAGTGGCGTCTATCAACCAATAGTCATAATTATATTTCCTATAGTTGTTTTCAATTATTCTGAGTGACCAAGCCTATCCTGATAGTAAAGGGTAAACTTACTTTATTTTACCCTGGATTTATTTTTGTCCCGATAAACCAATATTTCATGGTGACCCTATCAAAGCGAATATACCAAATAAAGTAAAACGCTACTCTTTATTATCTTTCTTTACGGAGAAGAAAAACGTATCGAGATGCATATCGATTCTATATGGAGAATTCTGTACAAGCGAAAGCATAACAAGCTTAACATTTAAACACTGTAAATCGGCCCTATTGCGACATAATAAGAGCTATTCTCGTATCATCATCAACACTTTATGTACTCCCGTTGCTATTTATAATTATTCCTAAAAGAGATATATAAATGAAGGTGATTATAACTGAATATTTTTCCCTAGTCTTATACCTGGAAGTTAAAATGGTTTAATTATTAAAATTAAAATTTAAAATTGAATACTTAAAATATAATTGGTTTAAAAAACGAACTATATAGTTAATATTATTCCGTTTATAACTCTAATTTCTATGTTAAGAAAACATGAAAGAGTTAAACTCTGATTCAGTTTAATTATTCTATTTTATAACAACACAAACTCTACATATTTTGTATATTTCAACTCAAATCGGTCGAAGCCAGGGTTATCTGCTAATGTACAAAGAATGAGTCATTGTTTACTTTCTCCCTTTTTAAGAGTGAACGCAAGAAACCTTAGCCGGCGCCTGCGCAAGGTGACTTTATCATAGTTAAAGTGTTGACGGTACGTTAATAACAGCAAAATGTGTGAATTTTGCGTATAAAAACAAGCAATATATTGTTTTAATGTTTAGGAATGTATTGAAATTCAGTCGAGTAACGGTCGTAGACGTTCATAATATTATTAAGAATGCGATGGTTGTGTGAAAATAAATTTATTAAAATAATGAGATATTAAAATCAAATTAAAATTGAGTGCAACGTGACGGTGCAGCTACTCCAAGCATCTCTCGTGAATATAAGAATAAATCTGAAAATCATAAGTCAAAGTCAAAGTCAAAATATCTTTATTTAAATAGACTCATTTACTTAGTTCTTTTAAAGCGTCATATCAGGGAATATATATAATAAAAATAAATAAATGTAATTAAAGGTAATAGTGATGACGTAAAAGTGGTCCACTTCCCAAGCCAGTAGTATCATCAAGAAGACGCCAACACATATGCTAAGACAGCTAGTGCAGCATGAGATATACCGCCGTAGCCACCTTCAACTTTCCTTTTCACGCAAATTTTATTTTATATGAAGAAGGGAAGACGTGTGCTCGTAAATAATTCCTGACCGACTGTACGACATAGTAAAGAGTCTCAAAATCTGTTTGCTTGAAGTTAAACAATAATTTTTTTCTCTATGTAGCATTCCGTGTACAGTTATTTCATTATATATTTAAGTCTTTATGTTGTTTTCGTATTCAACAGTGAGTTACACATTGAGAGTTATGTTGATTTGTCATACTGTCGTCATATTAACTACCAATGTTTATTACAGGAACATCTTTCCCAGGACCTTGGGCCGTTTTGGGCGCATCCGCCTTTTTGTCGGGACAACTCTTTTTGTCGATAGCTATTTTTTGACTTCTCTGTCGATGTCGACACGTAATTAACGTTTCAGTTTTCCTTTTGGAACTTAAGTCATGCTTGCGTTAATGAGTTGATTTTTAGAATTCCTCCAGAGGCGAATCGCCCCTTAAGGCTTGAGGACTCTCCAAGGTTCTCGCCTCCTTAATACCCCGGTAACGCTGTAAAGGCCATCTGTGGCCAACAGTATTAGTCAGTCCAAAAAAAAGCTTTATTAAAACGTCATTGTGATAATTGTCTTGTCACAATGTAATGGAATAAAATTCAGTTGAAGACCATATTTCTATTTTCATCATCAGACCACAGTATTGTTGAGTAATGAGTACTGAATACCCTCAATCTTTAATGTACGTTACTTAAATGTAAGTTAACAATAAATTGTTCTTATGTATATCTAAATGCACACTTCATGGTGGGTACCAGAAGATGGACTCCTCCGCCGAGGGCGGCATATGAGAAGGTGGCGAGATGATTAGTTCACAAGAGAGAATTAGTTTGATGTAGCGAAGGGAATGCTTTGGAAAGAGTTGGAAAAGACATTAGCCCAGGAGTGGAACAGTATTGGTTGATTTAACTTAATAAATAAATATAAATATTCCTTTTAAATGTAGGATCATAATCCTTTGTTTAAAGAAAATCTCACTTGTCGATATTTTTTTTATTTATTCACAGGAAAGTTAGATAGTACCAGTATTTATGTATCTGTGGCTAATATATGATTTGTTTTTCTACAACTTTTAATGTTTCGTTACTTATTTATGTATCGTTGTCATAATATATTTAAGGTCGCCCTTTGTACCAAACTAGTTAATTTTTTTTTGAGTATTTCTCTTATTGAATTGTCTGTAGTACAATAAAGGTAAATTCTATTCTATTCTTTATTTATCAAGTATTTAAATAGAACTCAATGGTACACCGACATCATCCTAGGGTTTGGAAGAGATCGCTAATTACCGACAAGACCGCACTTGTACAATGTAACATCTACAGATTTGTTTATATTTGTAATTTAGGGTTTTCAAAAAGCGTATTCTTTCTATCTAAATATTGATAACATCGATAGATAACATCTCTATGGTAAATAATGGCCCTCAATCTTTACGCAAAAATTTTCAAAAGTTTGAACTTGTTATTGACGTTGTCAACAGTTGCCTTCTATTCTCTTGTAACAGTAACCTTTGTAATATAACCCCTTTAATTGGTCCCGTGACGGTGCAATTTTTTAAAGTAAAACTTAAACGTATATTCCATAAATTACTACACCAATCTTATTTATCGGGTCATCGCACTTTCCACGTAAAGTTGAATTTTAACAAAACTAACAATGAACTTTATTTAAAAGCAATACGAATCACAGTTCTGCAAAAACCTGGGCGTGGCAAAACAAGTTTATTACCATTTTTATGTAGACTTTAAATATAAAAAACGACAACACAGGTTGAGATTTGGAATTGTATTTTTGCGTTTTGTTCAAATGTTATCTTCCTTAATTAAATTGGGGAGCAAAATTTCGCTATCCATATCTAAGTGGGCTTAGCCCAACACGTAGACGAGGACGCATTTCAGCCGAGTATGTAATGACCAGTTTAAGTGTTACATAAGACGTTTTCAACATTTGCGAGGAAAAAATAATTTGCCAAACAAAATATGAAATTTATGAATTTTATAAAATGGTACTCAATTTTTAGCGTGTAAAATGCAAATACTTTGATATTTTAAGACAAATTATTGTCAATAATGAACATTTTGATAATTATAAACAATTAGATGCACACATTTATTTTATTTATTTGAAAAATGTTAATTTACTTTGAACGGATAAGAACCTCTTTGTTGTATGCTCTGTTTACTCGCATAGAACTTGCAGTAAGTTACTATTTAAACTTTGTAGGGAGTATTTTTTATTATTAAAAGCAAAGAACTCGTCATCGCCTCATGGTAAGCAGTAGCAGAAGTCGATATACTCATATAATTATTGCAGCAAGCGACATACTGCCCTAGTCTTCTATCTTGCCGAACCAAAAAGTACCTTTTCACGCCTCTTTTTAAGGAACTCAAGTTGTATGAAAGAATGAATACGTGTGCCGCTAATGAAATCCACGCTCTGACTGTTAAAGCTTGTGTTTTTGTTCCTCAAAGACATGTTAAGACATGACAAAGACATGTCAAGTGACTTTACGGGCAAGTGTGTTGAAAAATGTTTTTGATTTTTAACACTATATATACCAGCGATTTGAATATATGTCAACAACAAAAAATATATTTGTTACTAATGTATATAAAATAACATTAAGTTTATAAAACGTACTCTCTAATTATAACTACAAAAGTCATAACATCATTTCTGAAAAAAAATGTGTAATATAGTAGGAATTTTGAATTGAAATTGCACGACCAGTCTAAATGACTGGTCTGGTAAATCTAGTGTTAATTAAATCACCAAAAAGTATATTATCAAATTCTAAACCAATTAAATAGAAATACAAGTCGTGTAATTTATAATAAGATGTTTAATAAGTGTAAAACCGTGATACCCGAGACGCTCTTAAGAATCCTAACAACTAACTTAATAACTGCAGTATCACGTCACGCTTTTGTAGTTTGTATGCATCGCAGAAAAACCTCGTGCGACAGTTAGCTGTACGTAGCTTAACGTTAACATAAGATATTGTTTTTTAAATTAATTTCATACTTTACAATAGACTTCCCCATCGAAGTTAGAATAGCAATACAACAAATTATACATAAGCTAAAGTAAACGTTGTTTCGTTACGTTACTTATTTAATTAAACATTGTTTCAACAGCATTTTTTATACATACATAATATAATAGATATTACGCAGACATAAGCCAATTAAAGAAACACATTATATTTTTTTAAAGGTTACGTTGTTTATTGTTACGTCCATTTTATCTGTATTCTTTTATTATAATAATAATAATTATTACAATGACTCGACCCTGTCAGCATCCCTAATTTTAGATTTTATTTTAATTGGTATAGATTTTAAATGAAAAAATTAAAGGCTCATAGTGAAGTTTGATTGGGCTAGATAAATAGAAGTGAGTGTAATTTAATATATATTAATTAGGAATATGCAAACTGGTGTTAGTTTTAATTTTAAAATATTTTATTTAATACATATTTTAATTATATAACCGACAATTTGTAAATACACGGTTAATAGCCATTTAAAGTTATCACTATTACCTTTAATTACATTTGTTTATTTTTTCTCATACATATTCCCTGTTGTGACGATTTAAAAGAACTTAGTATATGAGTCTATTTAAATAAAAGTATTTTGACTTTGACTTTGACTTTTGACTTACAATAATGTCGTATCACTGTGATTGTTATCGAACTCTGTCGAAACTTGAGCTGTTTATATGACATTTTCGGTATATATCTAACTAGCTGACCTGGTAAAACGTTAACCGGGTGAGATAGTTACCATAGTATAGTTATAAATAAAAATATAAATTATCATATACAATATAAATAACGTCTTCCTTTTAAGCTTTTTCTTGTAATCTATATAACATTATTATTTATTAAACTGGTTCAATTTATGTAAGCAAAGAATTATTATGTTTCTGTTTCATAACTTCATTATTCTTTGTATAATATAATCAATAAAGCTGTGTAATTTCCTTAATCATACAGTATTTTTATATTAATTTATGTAATACATAGTTTATTGTATTATTTAATTATTTATTCTTCATTTCACAAAAGCACAATTGGCGGATTTAATGCCAAAGGCATTCTCTACCAGTCAACCAGTAGAAATAGTTAAAAAAAGGCATATATGGCGATTATAGGTAATTTTTTTTATCATAAATAAATCAAAGAATTACAATACATTAACACCTTATAACCAATATAATAGATATATAGTTACTATGACTATAATGACATAATATAATATATAAGACAATAAATACAAATAAATAATAGACATGGTCAGACTCTATATAATAATCTTGTATTGTTTTTGTATATATATATATGAGTTTTATTTTTGGTGTTTAAACCGTATCGTATACGCTAATTCTATAATTTCATTATCATTTCTCTGTGCTAGAACTGCTGGAAAAGATTACATTAAGCAATAAGTCGTACCTTTGTAGTATTGAAGTTGCAACTTGTATTTTATTGTTTAAATTCATTAATATGGTTCTTAACCTTTCATATGTGAAAATGCGTTTGCAACTAATCCATGGCGAGGCTTCTAGCATGGAAAAATTATAATATATATCGCATAATTGTTACCCTCTACAATGTATTGTTGTTGAATGTAGCGTAATTTTAATGACAACTGACGGGGGTTTAAGCTCCCGTCAGATTAGTTAACCCAATAATAATAATCAAAATTGAACACCATATTTTAACAAACACAAACTGATAAAATCGTCAAAGTCAAAGTCAAAAATAACTTTATTTAAATAGACTTATTTACTAAGCTCTTTTAAATCGTCACAACAGGGAATATGTATGAGAAAACAAATAAATATAATTATAAAGGCAATAGCCATAATTTTTACTGGGTATCAACCGGGCATTTACTAATTGTCTCAGTTATAGTATTTAAATATGTACTAAATAAATTGTTAGTTTTAATTATAAAATAATATTTATTTTAAAATTAAAAATAACACTAGTATGCATATTCCCAATCAACTCTACTACCGCTTCGACGAATTAGTAGCTGCAGAGAAGAAGCGCAAGAAACTCTCAGCCTTTAGTATTTATAATGACATTTACAAATCAATTATGTCATTATGTATTAGTGTTATAAACATATACATGTTTTGTTTTACAGTGCAATCAAAAATATGTTTTTAAATATTGCAAAATATTGTCAAAATCAGTAAATAGACAATTAATTTTTTTGCTATTACACCATAAACTACATTTTTTCCATAAAGACACCATCAATTTATAAATTAAACTGCAAAAAGCAATATGGTTGAACAGCCATAATTATAGGTGACAACTGCATGCACCAGACACAACTAAATTCTAAATTTAAAATAACACACATTTGTGTCATTTAAACACTTAGTGTCTAGATAGTAACTCTGTACGTACACGGCTAATGCAAGGCCGAATACTTCAGTGTAACTAACACAAATACAAATACGGTTAAAATGAATTGTGACATAGTCAAGTGATTGCAATAGCGCCGCCATTCTTATTTTACCTGACCGATTTTTATCAACATAGCCTCTAGGCAGAATTCCTTAATCGAAAAATGGAAAAGTGTAGGGTTTGACTTAGATATGCTCTGAGAACTCAATTGCCAAGTAAACTAAATTAATGTAACATTACCCTTAATAAAAATACACGTTTTAACCCTAAATGACAAACAGACAAAAAGTTAATGGGTAAATTCTTTTTTTTGATGTTATAGTATATACACATATATCTATGTAGATGTAAGTTATATGCACACTGCGTCCACTATTTAATTCAAATATTCCTGACGCAGGACTGCTGGTAGAGATTTAAGTAGGTACCTTTGTACTCAATTGTTTTATGTAAGTTTTATTATAACTAAAACAAAACAAAACAAAAATTTATTAAAAATTAAATTAATACAATAAACGGTTTTGTTGATTAGTCCAACAATCCTGGAGAATAAAGAAAAGACAAAAAAAAAGACATTGGTAATAAAGATGTGAAAGACAAAGACATGATTGGAAGTAAAGACATTTATTGCAAGTAAATTAACAAATTTAAAACTACAAATAACAAAAACTGAACACCAACAACCAATTTACCTAAATGTACCTAGTACGGCACTTGAATGTCATCTTTCCCATACAAAAGTGGTTTCCTGTTTCCTCGTGAATAATAAACTTTTATGTTTTTTTAAATTCTCTCGAGAAGGCAAAAGAAACTGAAGTCGATATAGCCATGTCTTATGTAGTTGTTTCTTTTATATTGAAGCTGAGATACCGGTGTAAAGTATCCCTTGCCCCATGGAGTTTTTGGCGACTAATAGTAATAGTACTATTTCATTAAAATATACAGCACCCAACCAACCACAACATTACGCTCCAAAAAGACTAGAACTAATGCAATATTTTTTTATATAACAATCTATAGCCAAATTTTTCATGTCCAGTGTTTGTCCTTTTTCCATAAATTTATTATTGACAGAGTAGGTTCAAAAACCTAAAAAACTGCCGCATGTTTTGCTGTGTTCAGACATCTATTGACGAAATTATTTTATAAAAAGAAAAACAGGAACACAGCCAAAACTATTCCTTAATAACTTTTAATTAAAAAGGTATAGGTCCAGTTTTGAAGAGGAAACAGGAAAGTACTGAATGTTGGAAGTTGATCTTAGATAAACCTACATACCTACGAGTATTTTTAGAATACGTGACCATAGACATTCTAAGTCATGACATCACTGACCTAAAGCGCTGACGTCAGCTCTCACCTACACGACATCAACGCACTGAATCACTGTTCGCTTTTTCTGAGTTCCTGGTATTTAACAGCCAACTGTATGTTTTGGTTACAACCATATATATATTTTATTTATGTTCTCCCTGTTACAGTGAAGGCAAGGGGAACAAAAACTCATACAGCCCATTTTTAATTTACTTTTCTTTATTTCCAGCTTTGGGTTCCGGTGTAAAAATCGTTTCGCTTCGAAGAGTTTTTAACAACTAATGGTAGCAGACGCCATTATTAATAACTTATGAGAAAAATTTAATGTTTTTTAAATGAGAATGACATGATGTGGGAATGATATAAAAATGAACTATCCTAGAAATGATCAAGCATGCTAAAATTATAATTTTTCAGTGTTCATTTTTCACTCATTTATTTCTAGATGTCCATTTTCTATCATTATAGGTTCATTTTACTATCTGTACTGTATCGTTTCATCATTACGATTCATTAATTATGATAATGATATTTTCATTTGTACGGATCAAAACAGCGCGTACCATTTGTCGTCTAAAACATCACGAGGGATGTAAGAATATAATAATGGACGAGGTCCATACGGCCGATAAAATAAAACTAGTGTCTATAATGTCTGCTTTTAGGTAACAAACTACCAGGAAACTATGAGGTATGTGTAGGTTAAACTTTAAGGTGACACCTTGGTTTGAACCCACGGCCGGGAGCCGCATTAACACCCACTTGCGAAATAATTTGTCTTTTATTATATGTATGCCTAGTCTATTCATTGTTTCTTTATATCGCTCGTTTTAACTGACTACAAAAAAAGGGAAGTTCTTATTTGACTGTATATATTTTTTGGTATGATTATTACGCGTTTTCTCTGTCAACTGTGAACCAATTTTCAAAATTCTGTGTATTCGTTAGACTTTTGTGTATTTTCCTGAGGTAATGTTACCAAGTCAAGGTCTGATGATGGGATTCCGGGGAAATTGAAGGCAACCCTCAAACTTTATATGCTCGTATACGTGTTCCATATTTTTTTCTAAATCTATTCGAGTATTTTAACCAACGACAAACAGACAGGCAAGTCGAAAATATTGACGGTAACCTTAGCACCAAACACTATAATGTAAAAAAAATTTTTTCCAATATATCAATTGTAATAAGACTCAAAAGTGAAAAGGGGAAATCAAACATTAAGAACAATAGTAATCCATATATTTCCAATAACATCACAATATAATCATAGCAGCAAGAGGTATGTTACTTACATTACTATTTGTACGAGCACCACCAACCAGGACGGCTGTCCGACCGCAACTGCCTGCACAGATTAGAGAGTATGTCACTGCCTGAACTAACTCTGTGCTATTGATATTATGACACTTGCCTACAGACGAGTATCTACAATTAAACGATTACTTGGTTATCGATTACAATAGAATTACATCTTATTATCACTATTTAATAATAAGTTGTTACACAATAAAACTATAAAACCGACTTCATAACACTAAAAAAGCTTAAATCATTCAATTAAACAAGTTATCCGCCTAAATATAGTTTTGTAGTTTACGCTAAGTTGTTTTCAGAAAGAACAGAAATCACTTTCTGTTGTTTCTACTCAAAGCAACTTCGACTACTTCACTTCTTAAACTGAATTATGTTAACCTTTTTAGTGTTTCGAAGTCGGTTTTAAATATTTTTAGTTTTGTAGATACTTATTGTGTAAGAGTTAACAAACTTTATTACTTTATAGAAAGTATAGAAGAATTCAAACGTTTCTTTAATTGATTGAGTAATATTTAGGTATCAATACATTATGATAATTTTTAAATAATTTTATTCACCTCATTTCTCTTATAATCGTCATTTTTGTTAGATTGCTAAATCTTTCAGACATAAATTTTCTACTTTAGTAAAGCTTACTATGAAATCTTTTTATTGCGAATCACAATCTACGCGTGACTAAAATTAAAGAACCTAAATATAATATTTCAATCTTAAAATCCTCTTTTCCATTACAGCGTATATAAAATATAATGATTTTAACTGTGCGATGAGCAAATTTGTAAATACTGTAAAATGTACAAAACCAAGGACGAATTACAAGTATGGTACAAGATATAACCTTAGCGTATTACTTTATATACCTAAGTATACAAAATAACTTCATATTATTTGAGACTTAAACTCCCCAGCATTGATTCGAGAAAAAATAATATATCGATGTAGACGAATCAAATTGTAATTTTTCGAACCATCGATCGTGTCGAGTGCGCTCTTATATGTCGTAGTTTATATGTGACTATAATATGACGTGCAAGAAACTTAATTTAGGTACCAAAGCAGCGACCGACCCGTTTAATTCAAACCCCGCAGATAACTTCCATCTTTATTTGCGTCCAACACTATAAAATGTTAAAATTAATATAGTACAATGATCTCATGTGTAGCCACTTAACGATAGCATGCAACTCATAATATCTATAAAGTAGACACAGTTTGTAATAACAATAATCATCATCATCCTCATATCAGCCGAGGGACGTCCACCGCTAGTCATAGCCCAAAGATCTTCTAACCAACATGTTCCCCGACCTTTACCAGATCGTCTGTCCACCTTGTGAGAGGCCAATTAGCGCTGCACCGGAATACGTAGTCGCCAGGATCTCTTCGCTCTTCACACTGCCACTCTAGGCTACGATAATACTTAATAATTAATAGAGAGTGAACAAAATATGGTAACTAATTTCATTTAGGTTTAGGTTTGGGTAAATATGATATATATTAGTTTTTATGTATTTCATTATATTAGTATTGGTACACGCCCCTCTACCTTTCGATGTCACTTTTCCCATATATGGGACTGCTGGAAGAGATTTCTTATAGAAATAAGCAGTACCTTTGTAGAATTCTTTAGAGAATTGTACAAATTTGTATTTATTCTGTTGTGTCCATTTAATTGTCTTTGTGTGTATATAAATTGTTAAATAAATAAATAGATTTATTTAGGATTTATTTTGTGTGATTATATTGTGAAGATTACATATCACTGTTAACGAAAACCCCAAAAAATACAAACCATTAAAAATTAGTCTCGCTTATAACTTACACCGAACAAATACCTCGCCTCAAGTGATATTACCGACAGCAACATGGTTTGCGTGTTTCGTAACCCATCTCCGGTCAATCGACCACATTTGCAATGTAGGCCAACAATTCACTAGTGCACCAATCATTTTGCAAGTGCACTGACACTTGATGTCGTGGTGAAAGAGTTGGAACAAAAGCATTAATATACCATTCGATAAAAATTATAGTAAAGAAAATTATGTATTTATTAATGCTTTCTCACACAAGAGACTCGATAACGAGTCTCACTCTTGTTTGAAGTTAATTGAACAGCGAAATTAACAAGAGTATCTGTTACTATGGGAGAGAGAGAAACTTATCATAAATTTATTTAAGGAAGAAGCGGATTCGCCGGGTTTGGCCAATACAGCCACTTCTAGCTATACTATACTATACACAAATGGTTCTATTTTGTAAATAACCCATTAGTATGGTACTCGTACCACTTAACGGGTTAATTATTGTAAGAACATTAACAGTAATCAGTCATACTTCAATAAATAATACTATCGATTAACATTGTGATCACAATTAACACTTTACTGTCTCTTGTTTCAGATATTTATAATCAAGATGCGGTTAAAGTATTCACTTTAATTGCGTCTGCGTCACTATCACCGATATACCAGAGATATGTAAGGAGGTAATTATAACAATTGTAATTTTTTTTGGGCGTTCACATTCGTGTCTTTGACAGCTTCCTGGAGCTTTCGTTCTTTTAACATCTAAACAATATTGAAATAATTTAAAACAATCTGCTGCATCCATTGCGATCGGAATCATTTAGTTTTGATGTCATATTAATTATTATGTATTAAGGGAATCCATTTAATGCAAATAATAGTAACAAGATTAAATATTAGTCTTCTTAGTTAGGTTTGAGTTAAATAAGCTCTTTCATTCTATTCTCTCTTTCGTAAGATAAGATAAGATATTTGATTGATAGGAACCCGACAATAGATCTTTTCAAAATATAATACAAACAAATAAAAAATTGACGCCCCAATATTAAGAAGAAAAATATTTCCAGATTAAATTACCGATGATACTAACGGAAAAAAGATTCTAACGTGAGGTACCATAAAACCGGTACCTCGGACACGATACCCAATGACTGATGAAAGTGGTATCAAACCAGACAATGAGGATGGCGATAAGATAGCCCAAGACGAAAAAACCGATACCGAACTTAAGGAACCGAAAGAGACAAAAACAGTGTCTTTTAATAGAGACGTACACGTGAAACGATTCGGTGAGTCGGTTTTTGTGTTATTGGCTGATTTGGGAAATGCTTATCAATCTATAAATGTTGCATCACTTTCACACTGTACCCGAAGTGAAAGAGAAAGCGATTTTGGCATTGGATGAATTTGCTTTCTTTATCAATGCAATATATAAAAAAATCATACAGTTTGCTATAAAAAATATTTGTTTTAATAATTGTACCCAAATAAAAGAAAGTGAATTCTTATGATGCCATAATTATTGATAACATTTCAGAATAACACACTAATTTTCACATAACTGAACCAAGTCTGCAGTTGATCTACAATGTGGTATTAATTAATCATTCGCATTGTGAAACGTTTCCTTTGAAGATGGTAAAGCCAACATTTTAATTTGTAATCGAGAATTTGCATTTAAACTATCTTCTTTCCTATTATGACTAATGAAGTCACGTTCCTAACTAGATGAATTTGAGCATAATTTTATAATTGTTTCTGTTATGTCACTTTTTAAATCATCTTTTGTTTCCTAGTAGAATGTTGACTAAATCAGACTTAGTTCTGATAATTTTTATTCAGATTATTTATCATTATCAACATCATTGACATTTGATTCTTAGTTCATTTAATTTTTTGGAAGTAATAACTTATTGGTGAAATTTAGGATTTTAACTAATGGCATACTCTTACCTTCTTCCCTAACCGAAATGATAATACAACTAATTTTATGACAGCCAACTAAGCATCTTCTATTTTTGTATTAATATCTCTGTAAATACTGAAAGATTCTAACAATAAATTGCAGCTATTAACTCGTTGATTATAAGTTACAACTTTATAACTTGGATGTAATGTTGTTATATCAGTTTTTGCTCTTGATGAACTCGAAGAAACAGACAAACTAACTCGATCCGAAATTACTAGACTGAATTTGACTTTGGAGTTAAACTCAAAATTCATTTATTCAGTCTTGGTACATTACAAGCTCACACGATAGTCTAGAATAAAGAACAGAATAATAATGGTTTTAATCAGTTAAATACAATTTAAACAATCCTATATGTTCGAGAAATCTGCACTGCAGCTGTTAAATAAATGTTTTCATTTTTGTATATGTTCCTACAACATATAATAAGACAATATACATTGATCAATAATTTGGAAGTCCCTTAGCAGCTCAGCACTCTTAATTTAAGTGCCAACTCAAAAAGACCTACCCTTCTGATCTATTAACAGTATTCGAATAAAATAATATAATTTAATGAAGAATGGACACTTGTTGAGGGGTGATAACATTTTATATTCAACTGTTAATGATTTAAAGACAACATACATATATTTGATCGTATCTTGTCGTATATATCTTTTCTTGTCGTAGATAGTAGCTTGTAGCGAGAAACAGAATGAATAATAGTTTTCCAAATCCAAATACATAAACTAAACTTAGAATCTTAATTAGGTACACAATTGACTATTTATTGCCCGGACATCTTGCCTGTCTGTTAACCAAACAAACTTATAGTTCTCCGAGACCTATCATCAAATTCCGAATAATCCGATTGAGATATCATTCACAGTATCGTGATCTTCCTGACCTTCGGAATCCTAACAATTAACAATTGTGTCTCGATTGACTTCATTCATAGTGCAATCGAGAAGAAGTTATCGATAATCGCTTTAATGTTAGCGTAATAAATTTGAGGTCAGACATTTTGATGCACCTGTTGTTAGAAGACCTTCAAATTGTTTTGATTATCTTCACAAATAGCGAGTAGTAGTACTTTAGTGTTTTGTGTTTTACAAAATATAAATCGACTAGACAATTAATTGTGTCCATCTTTTTAATGCATACTTCAAAGAGTGATGGGCAGATGATTTCTTGGGCAGTTTTATGGCAATAACTGTATTTAAAAAAATTAAATACAATAATTGCCATAATTGCCAATTTAACATTTGACAATCAGTTAATTTAAAAACAAAATATGAATATTAAAATTAATACGAGTACTCAATAACAAGTACTTTTTCAGTTGTAACGCAACGCCTAAAATCAAAAAACTTTACCTTTAAAAGAAAAGGCAACAATGGTAATTATGCTTATTGCGTGCCTGGAATGGCAGAATTATTTACACAGAGTATTGTTTTAGAGAGACCAAGAGTTAAACAGAGGGAAACGGAATAGTAATAAAGTCCTGGTTCGTATTTTGTGGAGGTATTTGTGGAGAGAGGAGGTAGACCGAGAAGTGCAAAGGCAATTATGTCCAATATTTTGAAAAAAATATAATCAAAATTTATTTAATGGAACAAAGTAAGCACATCAAAAAATGTCTACATTAGTTTAAAATAAAACTGTGTCACAGACATTAACGCCTACCTCCAGAAACAAGACAGCGTCCTAGTATTAAAGTGTACATAATAACAACAAATGCAAATGGCAACAAAAGTTACTCGCTAGCTTCAGTGTAAGAGTGATTTTGTATAGACGTAGCCTCTGAACAAGACTACAACTTTGTACACTTTGCAGAAAGGGTTAACACTTCTTTCCCTACCAGTCTATTATACAGACACTTTGCAGTTAGGGTTTTAATATCAGAACATCTCCCATTACCATATTTGTTTTGCGATTTACTAACCGCAATGTTATGATGTCGTTGACCGCACCGACTATTACATAATAAACACCATAATTTATGTAACTAAACCGTGGCAGACAAGGTCCCAATTATTTATTCGTGATCAGTGTTATGCAATTCTGTATGTTTCTAAAAACGGAGACTGATTATAGTGATAGGTATTATAGCTATTTTAATAATAATCAAAGTCAAAAATATCTTTATTTAAATAGACTCATATACTAAGTTCTTTTAAATCATCATAACAGGGAATATGTATGAGAATAACAAACAAATGTAATCAAAGGCATTAGTGATAACTTTAAGTGGGTATCAACCGGGCATTTACAAATTGTCCCAGTTATAGAATTTAAATATGTACTAAATAAACACTAAAACACTAGTATGCATATTCCCAATTAACCCTACTACCGCTTCAGAGCTAGCTGCAGAGAAGAAACGAAGCAAGAAACTCTCAGCCTTTAGTATTTATATGACATTTACAATTCTTATAATACAATAGGTTTACGCGGTTTAGGCTTAGTTATATTTATGTGGATGTCATTGTAGATATGTATTAATTGTTGAAATTACTCATTTTATTCATTTCCAAATAAAAAGTTTAAAAAAATTAAATCATTGACCAATAACTATTAAATTTAAAATATTTTTAAAAATCTACAGTCTTCATACGATAAAGTTAAAAATAATTTGTAAGTATTTTATCGATATGATTGAATTTTTTGAATGCAAATAGTATTGCATTAATGTTTATAATAATTAATCAAGTTAACATAAAGATCAGTATCGTGTAATATCAATAACAGTGGTACCAGTGTGTCACCCTGAGGCATCCATTAAGAATATCGCGGGGGCGAGCCGATACAAATCTGGAGTCATACGGCATGCCTTTAAAGGCTTCCAATGGCGGTGCCCGGCGCACTCAAACGGTTTTTTTGTATCGGCATTGACCTAAACAAGGGTTCCTTATGTGGTCAACAGTTGCGAAAGCGTCTGACTGGTCCGAAATCACGATTAAACATCTCTTAAATATGTTAATCGGATGCAATTGCGAAAAATGAACATTTAATCACTACGTTCGTTCGTTTTAAGTAATAAAATAAATCATGGCAAACAATATTGAAATCAGAATAGTGTGTAAATCAGTCAATTTTATTACAAGTTAAGAAGCCAGTTAAAATCCTAAGTAGTTTTGTATGATCTAATGTATTTAAGGGTAATAGAAGAACAGAGCGGACCTGTAACCTAGTAACTAGCTGAACCAGTTAAGTATTGGTTTTCCTATACTTTTTCAGTCATATATTTAACAATAATCAGTACTTAAGATTTTTAATTCCAAACCATAATGTAACTAACTCTCCATACATACAATTACAAAATTTTGAGTGTCAGTATTTATGACAATATAACACCTGGGACAAATTGAAGTCTAAGAAATGATGAATGCCGTATCCATATTTCTAGAACTTATTGGAATATCTTTTGGGAGCAACTTCTATGGCTTCGATTTGCGAATTATATATGACCTAGGCGTATTACGTGAAAAATAACGTAATACGCCTAAACACCTCACTTAATTATAGGACGCTCCTAAAAGCGACACATTGAACTGATCTTAAAATTATCTACAAAAATATCTGAACAGAAGAACGCAGAGCTTATGACCTTGATTACAGAAGTAACAGCACGTGGGATTGATTACAGGTTGGGGCATAATTATATTAGAAACATTACAATAACATGACATTCAGCCCACAGAAAAAATTCTTCACATTGACCTTCCAGACTGATTTAGTTAATATTTCATGTAACAATGAGTATTGTTTCTGTTATACGTGATCTGATAGTTTTAGATCATTGAAAGGCAATAAACGTTAGCCTATTTGGAAATCCAAGGTTGGCAGACCTTTGCACTACGTTAGGCTACGAGAACCTTAAATCTTTGTACTTTATTACTTATTTCCAAATTTTGCAATACACAGCTTTTTACTTTATGAAATTAGATATTTCAAAAGGTCTAATATTTCTGTGTTGACGATCTTTTGGACTGTCAGTCACATTTAATATAAGTAGTAAAGTAAGATAAATGTATTTAAAACTACCTATATTTTGCATTAATTTATAGTAAATAATAACAATTAGTCCTGTCACAGTCTTCCTGAAGAGAATTACAAAAACGCGTTTTATAGGAAAAAAATATTCGACATCTTACACACAGTCAACAATAAAAAAATAAACTGTTATAAAAGGAGTTTCAACTTCTTCTTCTTCTTCTTTTGTTAATATGGCAACGTCGAACTGTGCGACATTACTGCTAATGTCAAGTTAAGGAGTTTCAACAATAGTTATTGTTATTAAAGTGTCAAACATGAATGTTGCTTAGTTTAAAAATAAGTAAAAGTAATAGTAATAATAGTAAGTAAGTATAATATATTTTAGTAATGGGTAATAGTTTGGTTTTTATATTTTATTTTTGTAGACATATTTATTAGAATAGTACATCACTGTAATATTCTTAAATAAAAGTATTTGCAAAAATATAACCTCTTAATTAGTATAATTCTATTTATAGTACTATGCAAATTATTATAATTAGATTAAAAAACTTTTTTATAAGGTATTTATTTATGATATACCTACGTATGTGATACTATTGCTGTGAGTGCTACAATATTGCATAGTGCCAAAGTAAAACCTATATTACGAACTTTTTAAATTACAATATATAATGTTGAAGACATTGTTTCTTTGCACATTAAAAAAATGTAAGTATAATGCTGAAGAATTATTTCAATATTGTAACTTCATAAAAGTATTTGATAAAGTAAAATCGATCTTAAAACGATCTTAAATGTAATGAAATGTATGTAAGTACGTATTTAGTATTTGTATGTGATATTATTTATCATTTATGTATTCGTAATATGTCGCCAACTTCCCTCGAGTACTTTATTTTTAATCCTGTCCATCCTAAGGTTACCTGGAAGTGATCGCTATTAGCGATAAGGTCGCCCTTTTTACAAATTAGTAAACTTTTCCCTATGTTTATCCTCTTTTTGAATTGGCTTATGTATAATAAAGATATATTCTATTTTATTCTCAATGGTTGAAAGTATACGTCAGACCTAGAAGAAGAAAAATCATTAAAGGTTTGTTCTAACTCAATATATAATAGAAAATGAAATTACTGAATTCATTCTTATATCAATACTTTACCTAATAACCTGCAGTACGTGTACATGAATACTATTGTCACTAAATATAAATCTAGATTTAATAAAAACTATTCACAAAATAACCTTGGTCATGCTACTATAGTATAGTTAACAGATGTGTTTAATTAATGACTCACCATACATAGATAAACATTAAAGGTTTTCGTACAAAGACTTAGTTTTATGTGTGTGGTTTGGAAATAAATTAATAAAAAAAATATCCCGTTCGTGGGTCGTTGAGGAATCTGGGAGAATACTTATCACCATCAGCTTCAGGTGAGATGAAGGCCTGGAGCCACCCCGACATTTGTCAAGAGACAATGATTTTTAATTAAATCGATTATTCGTGTCTTTCGGTAATATAATGTACGCGTTACTATGATTTCATAATCCAGGAAACTGCATTACACCACTAAGCAAATATTTTTATAAAACAGAAAACATGCCGTTATTTATTAATTTTTATTAGCTGTTAGTAAGTATCAATATAAAAAATTGAAGTGTACGTGGCCATTCTGACGTCACTAATAACTTAAGGCTACTTACAAATTAGACACATCGGTGACCAATTTTTTATCGCCTAATATAAAATAAAGAGTTCAATATTACAAGGAACACGTCAAAATCGGTACATCCGAATCCACCCGGCTATTGATGTCGACGGAAAATGTCACGTTTAGAAAGATTGGTATGTGGCTGAGTTTGTCACATCGTCAGCGAAAAGGAAAGAACTTCTGCGGAACTGGTGTACGGGGACCGCGGCACAACTGTATCGGACCTTGAATATATATCTGATATGACTCGCAAACTTTGCAAGCGTGATTGAGGCTTCACTTTACGCATTTTGAGATTTTTATGTCGTGTCTCGGCTTTATGTTTACACTTTAGTACTTTTCGCTGATCAACAATTTCTCAGTTACTCGATTACAGTTACGTTTACTATTTAGCCTATGTAGCGCTATGAAGTAGCCGCTACAGAAACTATAGCTAGTTTAGTTTCGTGCGGGTGGTGCGATCTCAAAATCAGTGCCCGAAATCACCAAAAAAAATCTATGACTTCATCGGTCCAATATATTGGTCCCAATTCCGTAGTGCACGAAATTAATTAAATTTAAGTTCAGTACTACTCTTTCAGTACAATACAACCAAAACGGACAGATGAACGGTGACGTCATTTGACTTTTCTAAAATGGCGACTTTATAGCATTTCTGCCTTATTTAAAACTAAATCAAAAGTGTATGGATCGCTTAAGTGTCAACAAACTTGACATTCTTATAGTTCATTCTTTCCCTTCGTAATGAATGGGAGTGAAGGAGATGCGAATAACTTTAATTTATTTTACTCCATATACAACGGAGTGGGGCCAATGTTCGCATTTGTCTGATGTGTGTGAGCGGCCTTAGTGCCCGCTATTTGAACAAGTGCTTTATTAATGCGTGGGCGTCATCTTTGGAGTAATTCCGATAAACAATAAGAATTATAGTTAATGTAAATTTCATTTTACTAATTATACTTTCTTGGTTTACCAAAAATTTATACACTACTACAATTATTTTAACTAAACTATTTAGGCTAAAACTCTTTGTCTGTTACCATTAAACACCACATGCTCAGAATGGAGTGTTACGTATTGACATAGAAAATGTAAAAAAATATTTAACACAAAAAAAATTGTTAAAATGTTTTTATTATGTTAAAATCAAATTACAAACTATGGCACAGTATATGTATATTTACCTACCAATATCATTATGTGTCAGATAACGTTGATTAGATTTGTGTTAAATAATTCATTTCGTAAGAAATGAGGTGCTCTACCTATATCTTGTTCATTTTTCACTTTATAAGCTCACATTTATAACTTTATAATTTCGCATTTCCTATGCTTTTTTCTTTTTAAAAAAAATGACTCGACACCGCTATGTTGCGACGGAATTGCAGAAGCTAGGGTGTTCTTTACCTCTGCATCGCCCATTTATACGCATAGCGGAGCCCAAAGCTTTTCAAATTATGATTTTAAATGATTTTCTCCTAAACATTGTATTTTGGACTAAATAATGAGATCTTGTAAAATGGCTGATTTATGAAAATATAATTAATTAAATCTTGAATTATTTTGGAGAGATAAGACTGAGCAGGGTATTAATCAGTTACTATCTTGTAGATGGATTTGGTTTATAGAAGAATCCTGATGCTTTATTGGAATGTACGATATTCATTTTGATGGAGAAAGAGAAAAATAATCATGTAACTGTCGAGTGATAGTCAGAAATAATTATCTTCAATTAGAGATCCAATTCTACAGTAGGCACAATGTGCTAATTTATAGTCCTTCGCCAGAATCGAGCGGAAATCTTTCTCTAAGCTCTAACCTTGCACGAAAATAAACAAAAAATTCCAGCACATTTTAGTAATGGTACCAAAAAATGCAAAAATGCAACTTCGCGTGTTGCCCAGAAATTCACAGTAATAAAAAAATAATTATACCTACCAAGTAACAAACCGGACTACGGACTTCGCAAACATAATGGCGACAAAAGACGCCCACGCGAGTCTCTCACGATGAACTGTTCAAGGTATAAAGCTTACCGCACATTGGACGATTAGAAAATGCTGATTTTATATAAGTTGATTGTTGAGTTAATTTATAGTATCATATGTGAGTGGATTTAAATTAGGTGATAATTAAACAAAAGAGTCGACTGACACACATAATTGAATACACGTTTGTAACAATAAGGCTACACTCATGCGCCGTCAATTGTCTCGTAAGATTTAAGATATTCTTAATCCTAAACTTCAAATCGTTAACTCAGAGAGTGGCCATCATTAACTTTTGCACTGTATTAACCCATAGTAGCCTGATTTACGAAAGTGTTTTTTTAAATATTACTGTGTTTGCTTGAGGGTCTAGATGAAGGGAAAAATAGCTAAAAAAATCACAATATTTATTTTACATATTTATTTAGAAAAAGATACAATTATACAACAGTAAAATACGTACAGCCAACCTATATAAAAACTAATAGTAATGTGAACATTCGGTTTAAAAGATTGGTATCGAAATTGAAACTCTAGGTTATTAAGGGTTAAAGACATTAGTAAGTTCGACTTCCAAACATAACGCTTTCTCAGTGAATTTTTGGTGATGTCGAGTCATTTGCTGAGCTGTCATTATTTGTCTGCGATCTTCTGTGTACTATTCTCATTAGCTATCAATTAATTATCGGCTTCATTCATCTGCACACCCATCCGTTCCTTCTCCCGGGTCACAGAGTAGTCCCCAGTCTTCAATACTTTTTTTACATTATTCTTCTACTGTGCAGAGGAGACGTCAGTATACATACACTACATTCTGTAAGATCTCTTAGGCGCTTACTCATCACTAAGCGCTACCTGTATTTTATTATATTTATAATCATAAGTTATATTACAGTTAAGTTTTATTTTATTTTTAAAAACTGTAATATAACTTATGATTATAAATATAATAAACTGCAGAATTGACAGTTGTCACCACAGACAAGACAGAGACAGTCACATAGACAAAGTCAGTGTGTATACTGATGTACGATGGCCCTGTTTGCACTTTATTTAAACATTTGTAATATAGGAACAAAAAATAGCATCTAGGCGTGTTCTCAATGAAGTCATTCGATATTGTTCGAAGTTTTTATACGTACTTACTGTTATGTGGACTTGACACTCGTCGGTATTCAAGTTTGTATTTAAGTTTCCATCAATTGATTTGATAGCTAAAATAAGTCACGAATAATTACTAATTACCTACATTACAGGCAGAACTAAACAATTAAAGAATTTATAGATAACAAAGAAGGACTTTTGTTAATACCTACACCTGTTATGTTCCAATTGTTCTTTAAATTATTTATTAAAATTGGCGCTTAATATCTTAACTTAATTACTTGAACATTGTTAAAAAAATTAGATAAAATGAATGTCTTGGTAAGTATAGTGATAATTTAGAATAATATATGCGGGAGGCAGCGGTTCGAACCCAGCTATGTACCAACGGGAGAAAACATCGTGAGGAAACCTGCACACTCCTGTGAGGAAATTCTTAGGTTACGTGTGAAGTCCATCAACCTGTGAAGAAAACTAAAGAGGTCGACTCAACTTTACTACTTTTTTTTAAAGTTTTTATCTATAAATATTCTCTTACAATTTTTTACGTCTATCGATTGAACTTCTATTTGTTGTCGATGTGTTATTACACTAATTTGCAAATTTTGCAATTTTCACTACTTTCAATGAAAATACGTTTTATTTTTCTCATTGGATTATCACACAATACAACCAGCACTTGGTTAGCGTGGTTGACCTTAGTCAACTTAGGCCTTAGCCTAATCGCTTAATTTATTTAAGCTCGAGCCCCTTAGTGGGGTCGTATATGAACTGTGGATGGTAATAGATAATATATTGCAAATGACATTTAATCTTAGGTTTAGGGAGGTTAAGAGCCAGTATTACGAGCTTACCCAGAAGGAGCATATTTAAACCTGCTTTAAAAGAAAGTTAATAAGCTGTAGAAAAAACAGAAGCTGGCAGGTACTATACTGGTCATGCGTATTTAGGAAAAAGAAGAGAAGCGCTTTGTGCGATAATTGATAAATCGACCAATATCCGGTTTAGCAGCCGGCCAACGCTCTGAAAACAATCTGTTTTCAACCTTAAAACATTGTAGTACGAAGACACTTATTGATAAACACGAATTATTCAAATGTTTTGTCAACCTATACTACACTCCAAAATTCGTAAAATAAAGGCAGTTAGCGTCTACGTTTTATCTTACTTTCTGTGACCACTTAATGAAACTTATTTCTAAGTATAACAAGAAGCGGTCTCTTTATTTCCCAGATGTATATGTATCTATAATCTGAGCATAAAATAAAACTTTAAATAAAATCTCTCGTTGACACTGCGCTGGAGCCTTGCTAAAAATAGAAGTGACGCGTGGGCATGTTCGAAAAAGCATCGCGTGGATTTGATGGAGAATATAATATAATTATTCAACTTTTTTATTAGGTTTGTTTCTGTCTTTAAAATGTAATAGCATCTGCCTGACTCGAAATATCAGATGAGGGCAACAGAGGTGACGTGCCTGTCGATTATATCCTGGAACGTTGGAAACGTTTGAGATAATAATCGACTTTAGACGAGACAAATGACTCCTTTCCATCTAATGGTAAGCAGAAGTGGAGTCCAAATAAGAAAGTGGCTGGAGTAAGACCATGCACTACCCATCTTGATCTCGCAGACCTTCAAGGTGCTTTATCTCGCCTCTTTTGAAGGACACGTGTTCTATACTAAAAACTTATTTAAAAACGCAGTCTCGGTCACCGGCCATTTGTTCTTTTCTAGTTGGAATGTTAAAGAAAAGTAGTGCGAACCCAAATTTAATTTGACCTCGTACTCAGTAAGACTATTCTGAGATTGTAATATAATGTTTACTAACATTATCTCCCCACAAAAAAGAGGCTTTGTATAAGACATATAAATACATCCTTAATTCGTCAATACCCAGAACACATCAAAACTGTTTTTAAAAATGCTCCTGCGTTCATTTAATCACCATAATTATTTTATACGTTGTCCAATTTCAACAGAATTCTTAAATTAAATAACATTAAAAACGAAACATCTGACAAGCTGATTAATGTCTATTGGCTAACTCAACAAATTCACTAATCACCTTTATACTTACTTATTTACTAAAGCGCACTTTTTATGGGGCTGGCTTGATGACTGCTGTCATGTCTATGTTGAGGTTTTGTGTTAAAGGTACGTTAATTATCATGCTGTTAAATTATTTTTTCACAGCGGTCTCTACTCAAAAATTATAGCCAGTTTTTGAGTACTACCTCAGATTTTCGAATAACTTTTTTACGGACTCCTATAACTATACGCAAACTTCAATGATATGAAATTATTAACTTTCGATTCCTTTCACAGGTAAACCGCGAGAATCGCGGGGCGCCTCGTCCGAACATCTATCACCGACTGTAAGAAAGGAACCCTTCACCCATCTATCAGAACAAGAATTAATCGAAGAAGCTAACAAAGTAATAGCCCAGGCCCAAAGCGTCACGTGTACGGCTGATCATCCACCAGAGAAATTCTTCTCATTACCACACAGAAGGAAATTCAAAGAAGAGAAACTTGGTAGAAGGAACAGTGACGACGCTAATTCTGAAATAACGACCAAGACAGCACTAGGAAGATCTACTAGCGATGTAAGCTCAAAAAAGAAAAAAGAAAGAACTTCCCTTTCCACACTCTTTAGAAGAGCTCAGAGGAGTAAGAGCCCTGATACCCCCGTTGTTGTTACTACGAAACCTGTAGCAGTCGTTAAAAGAAGCAAAAGCGATGTCTCTGATTTAAAATCTAACACTAATATTAATAAAGATAATTCGAAACCAATTAGGAAGAGGTCTGGTAGTGAAAGTGAGGAATTTCTAAAGTCTTTAAGAAACAAAAAAGTACAGTTATCACCAATCATTGAAAGTTCACCAAGGGAAGATTATTTTAAGAAGACGCCACCTCTCGACGTATTTCTAAAGAAAAAATTGGCCCAGAAAGATAGTATAAAAAGTGACGATCAAAGATCTATTACCGATATCAAGAAAGTTAATCCTGTAGAAAAACCTCCAAGATATAAAACACCTGATCAGCAGGATCCCAAGGCACCTGCTAGAACTAAAAGAGGAAAATCAGCAGAAAAAGAAAAAGAGAAGTCACCTATTATTACAGATACACCTAAACGTAAAACCGATTTAAAAAAGACACTACTAGTAGATGAAATTGATTCTTTTAAAATAAAAGAAGCAAGTCCTGTTGAAGTGAAAGACAGAATTAAAGAAAGTATACGGAAAATCGAAGAAAACGTATATGGTGATAAAGAAATGATACATAGTAGTCAGTTGCCCCCTGACAAACCTCCATTAACTAGGGGCCACACTGTAGATCACATAGTCAAAATTTTAAAGGAAGACCAGGCGTCAGCACCTCCTAAAACACATTTAATTTCACCAACAAACGGCACCAATTCTAATCAACCTTTTTCTTACATTAAACCAAGTGTAAGCCCTGATCCAAATCTATTCATAAGAACAACCAGTCCTGACAGAGTATCTTCACCAGTTAACAAAATGGCTGACAAGGGAGTAGTGTACGCCCAAGTCATTAGAGATCGCGGAGATCCAACATCTAATAGAAATGGTAAACAAACTGTACATAAAACTTACTCCCCCATTCGAGAAAAATTTGGAAATTTTTCTGATGAAGACGAAGGGCTGGGCTATGAGGAAAGATACAAAAATACTAATAATCACTTTGATTATAATAATAAAAATATTGAATACGAAAATTATAACAATTTCGTCGACTATAAAATAACTGACTCGCCGATAAGGCCTCGGTTCCGAGAGTATAAACTAACAAGCTTCGAAGATTTTGAACCCACTTACGCTAACAATGATAAGCCACATGATTTTATTGACTCTTATAGAGGCAGAGCTGATGGAATGGACACAAAGAAAAAGCAACATGAGAGCGAAAATAATAAAATTGATCTTGATTTTAACGAACTAAGTCACAGACGTCAACTATTAGAATCACGTCTAAATGCTCGAAGAACTGAACGTGAAAGATTAACTCCAGCAGAACCAATTACAAGGTATCTCACAGAGACAGATCCAATTTATGAAGCTGAAAAACGTAGGCAAGCAACGGAAAAATATGTCGATGAGACAGCACGGTACTATCGACACACTTTAGAAAGAGATGGTTTTGCCGAAAGCAGTGTAACTGAAGATTACAGCAAATACGATTCAGACAATAATAAAGTAAAATATAATACAGAATCTAGAACTTTTCAAAGTAACGGTGAAATCGATAGACGTAAGTTTATTGATAATATAGGTCCTGAAGGACAATATAGAAATGGAAAGAAAGTATTTCCTCCTGAACCGGAATATGAGCCTCCTAGTCTAGAGTTTAACGCTGGCAAACCGGTTCTGACACCGGATGAGTATAAAGAGAAAAAGTACAAAGTGAAGAAGAATTTGAATTCTAGTCAAGAAGGCCTTCAGACTGGTCAAAAGTATAAAGTGAAGGATAGCTGGTTTGGAAAAAGAAAAGGACATTATGCTTCTAATCCTGAGATAGCTCAAGAAAGAGAAGACGATTACGCAAACATGCGTTATGAAGCGAAGCATGCAGAAACTTATCATAATTCATTACGCCGAGTCAAAAATAAAGATAAATATTACAAAGATGATTTTCAAATTAGACGTCATGGCTCTGGGGATAGCCGAGACAATTATAGAGATGAAAGATCACCACGTCGCTATGATATCGATAACCGCTTAGTTGATTCTGGAATTGAGAATGATTTTAGGAAAGATTCGAGTGGTGAACTCCACAGGAGGCATAGGAGACATGATAGTGATGATGATGTCCATAATACTTCTATATTCTTAGCAAATGAAAGGAGACATACGGAAGATAACTATCCTAGCGAGCAAATTTATGCTAACGGAGAATATTTAGCTAGATTTAAAGACTATAGGGAAGACAGCTACAGGAACGATTACATCCCAAGAGAAAGGAGCGCCGATGGTGGATCAAATATTGAACCACCTATTGAGAGATTTGAAAAAAGCCCAACTGACGAAAAAGTTAGCGCAAAACCACCCAAAGCGACGAAGAAGCTATCTGGACTAGAGAAGGTAAATTTATAAACTAAATAATTCATGAATAATATAAACGATATATATGTTTGAGAGGAACTTTTGTTTTGCAATTTTCAGAATTTCTGTTCTGCAATAGTCTTCTAAGTAATAAGTCCACATTATGACTTGCAATTTATTTTTAGGTGAAACAGCTGTTCTCTCGCGACTCTTCCAAGAAGAGCAAGAAAGAGAAGGAAATGGTTCAGCCTAAAACTCGCACTCGTGTGCTCAAGAGCCCAGAACATCTTGTCAGAGATGGATCTGAGTATAGAAGGTAATAAATAATATACTATTAATTTTGGTTAATAATTCAATAGACTTGAGGCAAACATTAAAGATATATCTCTAAACAAGATGTCTGTAGACAATAATAAATACCAAGTTTATGAAACAGAATAAAGAATATCAAAGGCAGTCAGTAAAAACGTCTACGAAAAATAACAATCAATATAAATTAAAAAACCATGTATCCCTAGGTACACGGACCCCGAGCCCAGCGACATCATAGTGAAGAAGATTAACTATGATTGTCAGGGCGACGAGCGGAGACACCAGAGCTCTCGCGAGGATCTGGACCAGTACCGCAGCTCTAACAGCCCGACGAGGAATTATAGAGAGACTGACTTTGATGATAGGTTCGTTTAAGTACATAATTTTTTCATAAGTCTATGTTCAAGCTCAAGATATTTTAATGAAAGTTATAAAAGTTCTACTCTCGTGAATTTACATTAGTCCTAAATTCATTCAGTCTTGAGTAATTTTAATTTAAATGCAACTAAATTCTTACTCGATCCAAATAAGCTTATAAGAACGGTGATCACGTTTAAAAATCTTTACACTTACTCATTACAATTTTAACATCTGATCATAGTTTCTATACTAAATGACTGTTTTAGATTCGACCGACCATTGAAAGAAGAGAGAAGATACAAAGAAAGAAAAGAGGAGAAGAGGTATAACTCATCGGAGAGAGATAGCGATCACCAATCCAGGCCTTCTGACGGCGAGAGTGACCTCAGGAAATCCAGATCAAGAACCGCTGGTCCCCTTGATTCACCAGCTTTGGTGAGTTTTAGCAATAAATATGATTAACATGTACTTTATATTTAATAAAGCGCATGGGACATTTTTCTCGAAACCCTTCGTGTGTTTCACCCATATAGGTTGGTATAGAGAATCCACAGTCCAGAAATCACTTTGGAATTATATAGAGCCTTTGGAGTTAAGCTGCCTAGGCAATGATGCACAGCGGTCCTCCGTGCTTCGATGGTCCTGACTAAGACTGCAACCGTTTTCACCAGAAAATGAACTAGCACTTTATTTTCATTTGCAAAAATCTTCTGTTTGAATACAGGTGTTGGAATAAGCGCTGAAACCTTGATTGGTATATATTGGTGAATGTAGAGAAAAATAATAAAATCACTTAAACTGAAAAGATCGCCATATTTATTGACAACAAAACATCAAAAATTAACATAACACGTAACTTGTCTTTTTAAATATAAAAATTGTTCCAAGGCGTTTGCCAACATCTTCCCGGACAAAATAAACAAAATTAAATTAAAAAAATTAAATTAAATTTTCACTGCACACATATCGGATCCTTTGACACCACCTCTAAGGGATACAACCTCTGCACTGGACGTGCCTTCCTCCCAGTAGCAGTTTGCAAGATCGCGGTCCTTGGAACGCCATCTCTTCCAGGTTTTATCTCGACGACTCGTCCCAAAGGCCATTTCACACGTTTCTCTGACGTTTCAATTAGCACCACATCGCCTAATCTTAATGAGCAAGATTTTTCTTTCCCTCTCTGAATTAAAGCCGAAAGGTATTCTGCCACAAACCGACTTCGAAAATCCGATCTCAATTTCTTTATATACCGTGACCGTGCATTTAAGAACTTACTATCTATTTCATCAAGATCTGGAGTCTCATGAGACTGAGAAAGAGGGCATAAAAAATGCGCAGGAGTAAGAGGAGACAACTCTAGACCACTGTCATCTCCTACATATGTTAATGGCCGAGCATTAATGGTCGCCTCGCAATCACACAAAATCGTTGAAAGCTCGTCATAACTAACGCATGATTTACCTAAAATTTTACGTAACAGTTCTTTGACTGAACGAATTAAGCGTTCCCAAAAACCCCCCCACCATGGGGCAGTTGGAACATTCAAATTCCACTTTATACGACCAATTGACGATTCCTGTTTTATACTGTCCCAATCTAAAGAAGCGAGGAAATTTTTTGCTCCGACAAAGTTAGTGCCATGGTCGGAGTATACTGTTTGTACGCGACCGCGGCGAGCTATAAATCTACGGAAACACATGAGAAAAGCTTCGGTGGATAAGGATTTCGTCAATTCAAGATGTACCGCTCTATAAACGGCGCACGTAAACAAAACTATCCAACACTTATCATTATCACGTAACAACAATGGCCCTGCTAAGTCAATGCCTGTAACTTGAAAAGGCGCTGCGGCTTCTAAGCGATCTACTGGCAATGGCGCAGTAGGTGCATTGGCATGTTTACCTGAATAACGCTTACAAACTACACACTTAGACAGAACTGATTTTATTAATTTACGAATACCAACTATCCAAAAACGTTGACGAATATCTACTATAAGAATATTTATACCTGCATGTTGTAAAGAAACATGACGTTCTTCAACTAACCTATGGACTATAATATTTTTACTAGGTAAGATAATTGGTAATTTTATTGTATCTGCCGTTTCTAAAAGAAGTAATTTTGTTTTTAGTCTTAAAATTTTCATGTCCAGTAACACGTATACAACAGACTATTGATGATACAATACACATTGGCCAAGCATTGCAATTTATATAACGTAATACGTAAACCTTCTCCAATCAATCAATTACAGCATAACGATTCTGTGCCGTCATCCATCTAAACGACTGCTCCGCAACCCGGAAAATAGGCTCAAACATCGACTCTCACCTTTAACTCGACCTGTAGCTATGACTGTCTGCCAGTAAAGGTCGCACGCGCAATTGTGACTTACTTTTACTCTTCTATTAGTAATTATGCTTTAGTATTTCACCTCTTACTAACCAAAATCTTACCAATATAAGAATATTTATAGACTGGTTGGCAGAATATCATTTGCAAATTGAATTTTATTCTTATTTTTTACGAATGCTAAATAAACTTGATAGTAAAAGGTAGCCATTGCCTTTAGTCACATAGGAAATTAAGTTAATAACATTATAACTTAATATTATTTCTCAAAACATGAGTAAAATAATTCAAAAATATAATAAACATACGTATTTACACTAGATACCTGATACGCATGATGTGTGTGACTCCAGTGCATTCAGTCTGGATCCACAACGGAAATATTACACGCACGTATTACAAGCTAGATGCATTGGATCTCTTTGGACTCAAGTGATTGGTCTTATGATAAATATTTTAGTGACATTATTGATTGACGATACCAAGTTTGAGCAGTTAATATAAATAATATGCATGCAGTCATATCAAAATACAATTTCCCTAGTTGCAGATGAAACAGACAATTATCCATTATCTCTATTTCTTGTATTGTAAATGTTATATGAAAGTATTTTATTGTCAGAATACATATTATGTAAGTATTAGAAGCTAAGATGTTACATGAAGCTTAGATGTTAGATGATCTACTACTAGATTAGGCCTTTCGAGGTCTAATCTGAAAAGTTAAATTCAAAAACGAAAGATCGGCGTTTGACAGTTTACGTTAAATTTAAATAACTGTCAAAATACGTCGTTTGCATGTTTGTTCTTAAAGGTAGGATAGTTGATTGTGCATTGAATCAAAATTAGTAGAATCCGGGTTCGCCTTCTTGTTTGACCGTAATTATTAAACAAAAAGGTTAAATTTCCCGCTTCACCGCTTCTAAGAAATCTCAACTTGATTGTCACCTCTGACAGCCACTTGTATTCTAACAATGACATATCAAAAAACAAAACATAAGATAACCTTATTTCTCGTTCAAGCTACCAAAACAAAGTGATGTTTGGAAATGTCAAAACAGATTGTATCCAAACACGTTCGAAGCAAAAAAAAACTTTGATGTGGGTTGATTTTATTTATAAAACTAATGATTAATTTAGAAGCCTTATCTTTGCAATAAAAATTGAGAACTAAGAGCGAGTTACATTCAGAAGTCCTGAGTTTTTGTCACAAATAAAATATTCACATCTCTGTGCAAAAAGAATTTATCAATGTACAGTTTATTAACAGCTTATGTACGTCCAACTGGCCCACAAGGGAAAAACAATAATATAATACTAATACTCACTCAAACCTATTATCTACCCCAAAGTAAGCATAATTACGACCTTCTGTTATGGATTCTAGATTACGAAGAAATATAGATAATCTAAGATAGATAAATATATTGGCGTTGGCTGATTTCGATAAGGAAACCAAATCAGCTATCGCTATGTTTGTCTGGATGGGTAATATGTAGTCCTGATATCCACCGTGATTGTTGTTACGGTAACCACTTTCTCTCACCAGCCCGCATTGGTCCAACCTCCTCATGTTTCTTTGAAGGCCGTCTGGTCGAGTGGTACCCCCTTCTTAACCAGAGGTTCCAGGTTCGAATGCCAGTAGGAGTAAATATTTGTATGGTGAGTGTTCACGCGTAAGCTCGCAAGGAGGCTTCGTAGCGAGAGACATGCCGCCTCCTTGAAGTATGTATGAGCGGCGTGTGACTGTTTTAGAATAAAGCCGAGATCGGCGATCGTCTTTTGTTTTTTTTTTCTTCTTGTTAACTACTATTTTCATTTATTTTTACACTACATTGTAAATTATCTAATTTTAATATTATATTTGATACTACTTTCATCAATTGTATTATTGTTCGCACGAACAATGAGTACGAACATTTGTTCACGAATCATGGATGCTGATTGGTATATTTCTCCGTTATCTAGTATCCATAATACAATCTTTTCATGATGTTTATTTTGGGCTAGATAATGAAATATTATTATTATTATATTTAATTCTGCGTAACTTACTACGCAGAGAAAATCAATTTGATGTTAAATAGATTACCAGGCCCCGCAGTCGCGACAACTGATGGCGCAAGTTACAAGATCTTGTAAAACTAGGAGCCGATTCCATAGCAATACAATATACTCGTATTAGTGATTTACTTCGCTTCTGTTCCACCTATAGCTGAGAGCCATGGCACAAAAAGTGATTCAGGTGTATCATGGAGCAAGACTGTGTCTCTGGGAAACGTATCATTGTCCCGGGACAAAATTTCACCATGTTTTTCATTCGAATCGAAAATGCGTGAAAACATTATAAACCTTTTTCAGTATAGACATAGTTACTTTCGGATTAACACTTCACACAGACACTAAATACTGTCTTCAAAACATTAATAAAGTAATACCTTAATAAAACAATTTAACAATATTAATAAGCATAACACATAAAAACTATTACTTAAAAATGCAGTGCGACAAATGATCATAAATATTATTACCTAGTAAGCAGAATATATAAAATTAATATGATAAAGCCATACCTCATTATATGAATTATACATAAATAAAAAATGTAAATAAATAATATAAAAAACAAAGGTAATACAATAAATGTAAACATAATTATATAAATGTTATACTCATTAGCTAAATAGTACTTTCTAGTGAGCCCAGTTCAAGGTCTGAACTACTCGTAGTTACCTGAAAAGTCACTCATTGTGAATTTAAAATCTACCTTCAAGTATTTTTATATTATTACTTTTGTTTATTACTTTTTGGGCCGGCAAGGTGAGGGTGGCTAGGGCAGTATGTCGCATGCTTCACTAGCTACCTTCACATATGGACTCCTCTACTGCTTGCATCAGGTGGTGTCGAGTCATTTGCTGAGCTTTATATATATATAGCGATAGAGAGACTATATACGCATAACACAGTTTAGTTTTAGCCTAATTATAAAATGTAATTGATGCACATATTTATTTATATTTTAATGTACATATAGCGGACTTAACAACTAAAGTCGTTCAAATACTTACATATCTAACATACATATATATCATAGATATCTAATTTGGTGTTGGTGCTTCACTTTCTATTGTTTCTGGAAACATCTAGGCACCGACTCCAAAGCTTTCTTTTAAATATGACAATTATTTTTGGCTTCAGTGTTACTTCGATGAACGTCAGTATTGTCGAAGTGCCTGTCAAAAGTCGCCGATTGAAATATATGTACAAGACTGTTTGGTATAGACCGTATCAAGCCGAAACATTCCCATGTTAACATAGTCATATAAATTCTATTTGATGATATGATATCATAATTTAAAATTGTTAATTTATTTACAAATCTCACTATACAAATATTTTGATAAGTAAAATAAAATGCATGGTAAAATTCAAAATAAATTATATATATTTTTTTTATCCGTATATTATTTATTTGTTAAAATGGTTACGTTATGGCTTGCTAGGGTATGTGCCAAACATCCGATTTTTTTTTTAAGTTCGGTAACACTATGTAATAAAAAAGAATTTTGACAATTGGTTGAAAATCAAATAAAAAAAAAGACAAATCGTTGTCTAAGAAAAGATCTTATCACATTAAATATGCCTGACCATTTTAGTATTTCAATTACTTCAATCAGTCTATGACTTACGCTGTACGGACAATATAGTGAAAGTAAGTATCCGTTCACCCACTATTATAATATAAGCAATGGTTGTACTACGATGTATTTATTGTACATAGGTATTTATAAACCAAACCATAATATAGGACTTGTTGCGTGCAGAAACCACTTATCGGGTTAGTTATGATATTTGCCGCCAATGCGACGTATTTTAAGTGTCTCGAGGCTCGTCTACATTCTATTGATACATGAACCATAAACAAACTTTTTGGTCCAAATAACTTTTTGCTAATTGAAACTTTTTTGTCAAGAGTTCCAATTCGCCAACAATCCAATAAATGGCCTAAACTACATATGACCTTATCTTAGTTCGGGAACAGAATCTTTTTGGTCAAAAGACGATTGGCCCACATCTTCGTTGCCAAGTGAATCTTTATGAACCCTGAGAACGTCTGTCCCATGGTTAGTTCGCCAAAAGAATATGTTTTCAATAAAATGTTCGGGCCATTCTCAAATGGCCAATATACTCTTATTTTCACAAAGAACGTTTGGCCAAAGATCTTAAGCTTTGGCCAAACGTTCTTTAACGTTCTTTTTTCGTTTCAAACTAAGCTTCCTTAGAAGCTTAGTTTGGAAGCATACATTCAATACTAGCAATACATAGCGATACAAGCATTTAATGCTAGCTTTGCTCAGTTAATTGTTAAAATAACAGTCAACTAAATCAAATAATTAAATCAACATAAGCCGATGAACTAGTAAACAGTGTAGGAACGCCAGGAATGCTTGACCAACGCCAGGAATATTTAACCCACGAATTTCTTCAACGGTCCATCAACTATCGATTGACAATGAACTGTTGGCCATATTATTTAGACCCCACCTTGACAAAGACCCAGCTCCGTGATTTAATCATGTAAAATAGCGAAATGTTATTTAACTGTTTAAAATACTACATAATTTCCCTCACTACATATGAAGGATTATATCATAAATTCAAATCCTTAAACTGTTGACACTGCCGTGCATATCGCTGATGTGCAAGTCTGCGTATGTACTAAGCTAAGGTCCGCGTATCTGCACTTAATTTAGTAACAAAGTGGAAGGTTATAATTTAAGCAATTGGCTACGTTTTGTCAGATACGCGGAATTATACCATCGCCTACGATATATGTATTGGAGACAACACTTTTTTTTAAAGGCATGAATGTGTGAAGGCATGTTTACAAAATTATCCGAAACTCGATACAATCTGACTAGTGCACTGCTTTGTTTAGTAAAAGCATTATGAGATAGGTCTCTAGAATGTATAACAAATTTGAAGTTTACATTCAAATTTATTGATTGACAAATTATGTTACATCATCAAAGATGTTCTAGAAGATAAGAGACGATTATTTAATTAAATGTGTTTATTTTTTGACAACAATCAATAATACAATTTAATATTATTTAAGCCACTTTTTCTAAATATTCTGTCTTATCATCTAGTGACTATATTAAATTTCATCAATATGCATGGAAATGAATCTCACCTTAAAATTTGAATGCCAAAACGCGAATTGGTAAAACACGCGGACGATGTAACAATGTAGGAACCTGTGTAGTTACCATTGTTTAATAAATAAAAATTATATTGTTATTAATCTTAAGACTTATGCCAGGTGTATTAAGGAAATTTCAACCTCAAATCAGGACTCAAATATCTCAAAATGAATCGAGTTGCACCGCAACTTTACCATGATAACATAAGTCACTTCTAAACAATCAGTCTCCCAAAGCACAGAGTAGAGTTTGAGCTCGTAAAATTCTTGAAATAAAAGAAGTTTTAAACACAACTAAAAGCCGACTTCAAAACACTAAAAAGGCAAAAATAAAGTGGTTTCTGGAAACAACAGCAACAAAGAAACTGCAAAAAATAAATTTTAAATTCCCTTTTTTTAACTCGCTTAAAATATAACATTGTTTAGTTTCTAAGATCGCTTAAGTGAACGTACAAACAGCATTCAAACACGACCTTGCATTCAATTCTTAAACGATTAAATAGGAATCACAATATGTTAATACATGTAAAAATATCCGTTAAGATTACTTAAAAGATAACTTGTGGAGATAAATGTTATATGGTCGACTTGATAGAGCGGTTACCGCAGCGTGTAGAGACATTTAACACCTTAAGACTTGGGCATATTTTCCATGCCGTTTGCGTTTTGTCCTCTGATACCTACATAGATAACACTAGAGTATTTTATTTCCCCTTAAATTTTATGGCTACTATTGTCATGTCGCCATGGTTTCCTTTTTGTAATAAATTCATTAATATATTAATAATAATGTATTTCTTAACATAAACTTATATATAACACTATTTTACATTTTAGGGCCTTAACTCTAGGGGATGTCTGTTTATGGCAGGTTGATACCCAAATTAGAAACTATGTCTCGGGCTTGATCTGGTGAATTGCTCAGCAGAACTCAGGTTACCCCCGTGAAGGGCAATGGAGTTACCGGGGAGTTTTAGTGGGTATTCTCAGTGCCGATCTATTGAGGTACTAAGTGAGCCCCACACACGCCCGTCGCTTAGCCAGTGGCGGGTAGGTCCGTAAATGGATTCCTCCTCGTAAAAAAAAGGTATAAACTTTGTCTCGGGCTATCAACCCTCCACTTTTCAGGTTCTAGCCAAAGCCTTACTATAATTTTTAATGAAAAATTAATGTAATCGGTGCAGTTTCGGAGCAGGAAAGGACAGGTTGAATTGAAAACTATATTGTAGGCATTAAAGGTCAGAACTGCAGTTGTCCTTATCGCGTACTCGTTTGTTCGGATTTTACTTTATAAATACCATTTTTTTCCGGTTTGGGCGTGACGAGTTTCTTTGTAAAAATTAAGGCGAAGCCCTATGTTTTGTTATAGGAAAAATACTAAATTCTATTATGTTTGTTGTAGGTATTTATCATTATCATGTTGTTAGCCATCTATGATAGTTCGCGCTGGACAAAATTTACGTCATCGTGTCCGATCAAAGACCTTAATTTCTAGTGTTCGTTTCAGAATACTCTGACATGCTGATTTAATAACGCCTCTGAAGATTCTTGAACACACAATTTAATTAGAATAATTACACCGCGGTAATAGAGAAGTTATTTAGAAAATTCCCACACTTACAAGAACTAATCAAGTCAACACGATAACTTATATTCTAAGCCTTTTAAGTGAGTGACAATGTATTTGACGCGTGTTTTCATTTAGTAAAATGTATCTTAAGACTTCTTCATTGTTTACTTAACTTTTGTTAACTCATTTAATTATTCTCTCTCTTTTTTTGTTAACTTCATTGTTTGTTTAGTTATTTCTAACTTGCTAGTAATAAAATATTACACTCAACTAACCATTGCTAACAAAACAGATCAGAATATTATTCGAATAGGATTTAATTAAATTAAAATTGTAATATTTCTTATGAGTTGTATTTACGTAAAACCGAAGACGGTTCAACACCCTTTGGGGTCAATGTCGCATGTGAGAGACATCGAGACATGACGTCATCTCGCTTTTTGGCGTTTATATTCTAATGCTTTGTGCAGACAGACAGAATAACATTATTAAAAAAAATGTCTACGCATTATATACAGTAAGTCTAGTCTATTTGAAAATGACCTGTATTTATATATTACAGTTATCTCTTTGTGTTATGAACGACGCAGAATATTAATAAAAATTGGAACCCTCTTTTTTTGGACTGACTAATACTGTTGGCCGCAGATGGCCTTTACAGTGTTACCGGGGTTTTAAGGAGGCGAGAACTTTGGAGAGTCCTCAAGCCTTAAGGGGCGATTCGCCTCTGGAGGAGTTCTAATTGACAGGCATCACCTCCGGGGGAGGTGTCCCGCTGTCGCATAATTAGAACCAATTGTCCGACACTAGTTATGGGACTTTGTACTATCCCTGAGGATATGATGATGTTTCTTGAAAACTTCGTACTATACGATCAAAATAAAAATAACAGAGTACCATTGACTCCACTCCACAAAATATTCAATTAATACTAACCGTATTTGTGTTACGAAAAATAAAATACATTCATAGTATTCAATTCATACTGTTTTTCTTTAATTGTGACGGTTTTAGAAATCATAATAAGCTTGTCTGAAAGCAAACATGTCACACGCTGGATTCTCACCTCTATCGTATGAATTCAACAATAAACCTGTTCCTCCAAACCTCATCGAGATGTTAATTTATTATGTTTAAACACAGTGTATCTTCGGCATTATGCGGATACTGAAGTGACGTCACAGTGCCATAATTTTTAATGACAAGCTAAAAGGAGAAACAAGAGCAGACGACACGTTTTTGTCCGAGGTTTTTGAAAAGGTTCAATTGTACAGGTTTTCGTAAAATATGAGTACCTGCCAAACAACATCACTGTAAACAGGCTTTTTACACCCCATAGCTGGGCACATTGGCAAAACATATGCAGTGTTAGGGACATACCAACACGGTGACTCAATGTGAGTTTTGTGTGCCTTCCAAAGCATGGGTTAATATTTTTCAGTTTTCTAGTAGTTAAAAATAACAGACGCTCGTAATCATTAGGATAATAGTTATACTTTGCCAAGCCTGTAGGACATAATGCTCTGGTACTTGAAGCCTAATATGTTCTCATGCTATATTATAGTTAACGCAATAAGAATTCAATTCAATTTAACTGTGGCATTTGTCATAAAACTTACGTACAAGGCACTGGCTTCAATAAAGGTCGTGTGCCATATGGCTACCTCGTCGACCTTGCGCGTGCGCCGGCTATTTCGGGGGTGGAAGTGACATCACTGTCAGGGTCTTAATCCTAGGCTGATTACTCATATGCACATTTTAATTTCGGTCTGCAAAAGCCGTAATCATATAAGCTTCTAAAAGATGAAGTTGCCTTATATAGATATAGTAAAAATTGAAAATGTCAAACTTTTTTATCAAATAAAAAAGAATTCTTTTATGGATATTACATACAAAAATACATACAGTGGAGCTTAGAACCTCCTTGAATTTGTTCTTTGAAGTACTTAAAAGAGTATTTTAGAAAGTTGTTTCCAGAAACAATATAAAGTACTGGTAAGAAAATTTTATTTATTTAACATTTTTTTAATTCTACTACCTACCTACTCATCTTACCTACCTTATACCTACTTAAATTCAATTATCTTTTCTTTTTTAGTGTTTAGTTTTGTTGTAACATTTTTTTGGTATTTAGAAGTCCCATTTTAGTATCGAAGTTTGATTTTTGACTTTAGTCTGAACTAAAGTCGAGAGCCTAAATAAATAGTGTAAACCAATCTGTCATTAACCTCGCCAGGATGTTAGCTCAAACTTCGCGACGCTAATAGGTCCTTGTGTATTGTAGAGTCAAATATGCACTTTATTTCTAACACTATAGAGTAACTTACAGCCGAATCGAATTTTATGTAAATACTACACATATGGAGTACAAAATGCTAAATAAAAAACACATATTTGTTCACTGAATGTCAGTGTTGATACGGTACTAGGTATTAGGACTATAACCATGTTATTCTTAATAAACTACTTAGGAAGTAACTTAGTAAATCGAGTTATTTTCCTAACAAAAACACCCGCCATTTATAGAACTCTATCGTGCAGCGTCAACGTTCATTATCGCGTACCCCGCTTCCATACAATATAGCACTTCTCGCCAGAAAACTAATTTTTCGTATATAATTTTGTCAACCAAATTATACACTTCAAATTCTGCTTAGCCAGTTACTAAATAAATATTTTAAATAAGAGAAAAAGAGAATAGAGAAGAGAGAATATGCATAAATACTTCATTAAGTTTCACTTGTATAGAATGTGGGAGAGATTGAGTAAAATACACTTTCAAGCTAACTCGTATTTAAACGTCTCTTAATAGATTAACTGATTAATATGGCAGAGGGTAGAATACAAAGCTTGTAGGATCTGGGACAGGCCATTGCACACAGAACGGACAACCGATAGGGCCACAATGTTTTATTAAATGAAACAAAATCGTATTTTGTCATAATTCTGTGACTTATTTTATATTTAAAGGAACATAAAAAATGATTACTAATATGTAACTATATAATACTTAACCTAAAATTCGGCACTGTTGAACTTTTGTATGTTCCTACGTCAACATTAATAAAAAGTACTTAAACTCGATTATTTTTAAATCAGTTTATGGCATAAAGTTATATGGCTTAAAGTTTAATTTATAAAAACCATCTAGTACGAATTGTAGGACATTACAAAATATTTGCTCAATGCAAATATTTAATAATAATGTAACGGAGTAAATAATAGGGTGGACAGCTCAGAGTAATGATATATTTAAGTAAAAGAAAACCAATATAAAATATAGCGAAGTAAAATACAAGTTAACAAGAAGAAGAGAAACAGAACAACAATGACAACCTTCTGTCAAAATAAAGAAAAAGTAAAAAACATTAAAAACTATTTGTGAACCTGCCTGATGGCCAGTTCTTAACAAATAAGAATAAGCTTCTAGTGAAATCTGTGATAATGAAAGTAACATTTATACTATATTTGATATATTGTATATTCTTTATTCTCTTCCTAAGTGCGCATGATATCATCTCGTGGGTATTATAGATAAAATCTAATGTACCTACTGTCAACACAACTTTATGCCATATCAAATTCCACTATAAGCATTCCGAGAGGCAGCCAAAACATACTTCGTCAGATGTTGTTTTTATCATTTCTAGGCACACTTTTTGCATGTATCCGTTGATCAATCAGCCATAAGGTTTTTTCTTTCACCACTGTAATTGTATGCCTGAGATAAGAATACGTTATTAAATAATATACGAAGGTAATTGACTGATGAGTTGATGACTTGGTTGCGGCAAAAAGTGTTTATTTTGTTTTGGTTTTAAATTGTTTAGCATGGTTCCGTACTGTTATACAAATTTATGTCATTGACAGTCAAAAGATTGCCGAGAATACACATTGACATTGGTCAGAATTCACGCCCTGGGTTCGAGTTCCTGGCGGCGCAGGTTTTTTGTAAGGAAAAAAATTGTGATGTGGTTAATATATTTATGTTTAAGTTCGTTTGTATGTATGATTTTTCAGTTTCAATCATCAATAATAGATGCGTCACTGTAGTATATTAATAGGTGTCCCTGTAAGAATTAATAATATTATAGTATCGTGTATTAATTGTAAAATCAACAAATAAGTAGATATATCGTTAACTGATGCGCGTTTGTAACAGGTCATAATAACATACCATTCATGTGGCAGTGGAAACCCAATAATAGACCTGGTGAATTGCTCATGCAGAACCCAGGTTACCCTCGTGAAGGGCAATGGAGTTACCGGGGAGTTTTAGTGGGTATTCTCAGTGCCGCTCTATTGAGGTACTGTGTGAGCCCCACACACGCCCGTCGCTTAGCCAGTGGCGGGTAGGTCCGTAAATGGATTCCTCCTCGTAAAAAAAAGGGGAATCCCAATGAGCAAAATACGCTAACTTTCGTTGTTGTCATTTGACTCTCTTTGACAACCAATAGAGTAATACAGCAAAATTAAAATTATTTTAAAATTCTGCAGTTTATGTTGAGACAAAAGGAACTCTAAATTGCTTGATACATCGTGAAACTCCGAGTCAATGAACTCAAACTTAGGAACACACTAATTATGTATATTTAAAATTATATTAGTACTTAGTCTAATCGTCTAATGTTCAAAAGTATATCTAAATGTACCAAAACCATAACTTAAGTTTCCATCTTAAAAATAAATAACCCTAAATTATTTTAAAGTTTCAATGTAATGCAGGGGATTCACCTCAATTTTGTGCAATGTCACTTTAAACGGATGCCAATAAACTTAAGCCCTAGAGTTAATATACTCATTCCATGACGAAGAGTTTCAGAGAAAGGGAGATTTTGAGTAATTCTACACTGAATAAAGAATATTCTTTTGGGAACGGAATAATTTAATACGTTTCATTGTACGATGCAGTGCTTTAAAAAAAAATATTAAAATGCTTATAATGTTGAAATGTTTATGTTTATAATTGTCAATCCCAAAAAATATACTATATAAAAGAATATCTTTTCAGGCTGAAAGATACAGAGAGAGACGGCGCCTAGCCACTCCAAGCCCTACTCCCTCCCCGCCGAGGAGACAAGCCCCCACAACATCATCCACGCCTAATTGGTTCAAGTCTTTAGACAGACTCACTGCTAGGAAGAAGGGGAAAAACACGAAGGTAAGAGTTTTTGGAGTTCCTACATATAAATATACCCAAATCAGCTATATTATCAATTGGGTGGGAATAATATCATCATCAGTCATTAGCAAAAGAAGAGAAGATCACTTGACAGTTCATGAGTCTTTGTATAATTAGCAAGGTTTTATAGTTAATCGTAGTTAAACTCAACTCTAATTATATCTTAAGTATTGTTTCTTAAATATGCTTTAAAGTTTGACCCTTACTGGTCCCCAGTGGGCTACTATGAAAATATATCTGGAATGTGGGTTCAGAGATAAAATAAGGTTTTTGGATGCTAGAGATTAAGTCAGTTTATTTACAAATAAACTAACTTAATCCCTGTATATATACTAGTTACAAACAGAGTTTCAAATCAGAAAAAGAAAATAAAGACTACGCTAGAGAAAGTAATGCACAAAAGTGGATAAACAAAGCCGTGTCATAAGGAGCACAAGAATAATCTAACATCGACGGTAATCATTTATTATTTTAGTCTGGATATAAGAGAAACTAGTTCATGAGATAGAAATCTAAATATTAAAGTCTAGCTTTTAATAGCAGTATTTTCTTTTGATTGCAGGTTGAAAAAGAAACCATCCTTACAACAGAAGAAGAACCCCGAAGGCCATGGTCTAAGAGCGCTAAGCCCCTAAACTCACCAGCCAAAAACCTGCGCTTCTTCGGTGACACAGACCTTGAGTCAGACGGCAACGTGAAGCAAACCGTCACCAAAACGAGAAGCAACCCAAAAACTACACTCAGAAAAACCATCTCAAATTCCAGCACTGGCATAGATGAAGTGGACCATAGCGACCTGTCAGCAAAAAGCTATTCGCTAACGAACCTTCGGGACGAAAAAAGCGAATCTCCTCGTACCAAGCAATACTACAAGAGGAATCTTAGGAATATATCTGAGATAAGCAACTCTGAGACAGAAAGCCAGATAGGTAGAAAAATCGGGAAGCCGCCGATCATTCCTTACGATAGATCCCGTAGCCAAAGCAGCTCGAAGACTTTAAAAGCAAGTAAGAATGATGTGAGAAGGAGGACTGAGGAGCGAGGCAGCTCTTCAGAACTGAGGGCGAGTAAACAAGACCTCTCTAGAGATTTAAAGTGAGTAATAAACACTATTTACAATACCTACTTTTTAAACAACAATATTTTTTTTATTTTTTTTTAAATTCTTTACCATGGTCAACACTTCTGACTATTTATCTAGAGGTCCCGGGTTGTAATCCTGGTAGAGGCAGATATCTGTATGAGTACGAAAAGTTACTCACGAGCCTGTCTTCAAGTTTGTATATTTATTTAGTATATTTCTGAAATATCTCCGTTATCTTGTATTTATAACACGAAATCTTCAATTTGCTTAATTTGGACTAGATAATAAGCGTGAGTGTGAAAAATAGTATTTTTGTTTATATATATATATTATTGTTCCTGTAACGACATATAATTAAAGCTACGTTTACTAATAAATTTCATTTAACTGTATTTATATAATAATAAGAATAAGAATAGGCTTGAATATGCCAACTAATAATATAGAATGTACATACTTAAAGAAATGTCAAACCAAATATAATAAAAAAATGTGAAATTGCAATCATATTTAAATTTGCAAGATAATTCCGGAAATTGTCCTTATAATAAATGTTATTATGGTTACAGTCTTTAATAGATCTACACCCAGTCTTAAGATCTTTAGTTCAGGCGCGATGGTTTTAACTTATTGTTAAATTTGACATCTGTCTAAGTTACAAAATAAACTCATTGATTATCACTACACAAATCATATAATAGATTTGACACATTACAAAAACAAATATAAATATTGTGCTCCATACTTCTTTAATCATTGTTAATATCCCCAGACATCGACGGAGGACGCCAGCTCAAAATTCTGGAGAAAGCAGCACAGAAGGAGAATCGAGCCACCAGTCGCAACGCAGCGTTGTCTACTTGCACGCTACCACGGGTTAGTAACTTTGAAGTCTTTTGATAAATTGGAAAATAAATTTATCAAAAGATTTATCAAAAGAAGATATTTTGTTCGTAGACATTAAAGGCACGTGGAGAATCTTTGGCCAATCTATATTCCCTGTAATAACTAAAAGACAAAATCACTTGTTTTTTTTTTAATCTTTGGTTAATCTACTAAACCAACACTCACTTATTTTCCATGTTAATCATGACATTATTAGTAACGACTGACGTCTTCATTATGCAAAGTATATTACTAATTACCATGGTCACTTTTATGTCAGATATATGACATATTTCTAATAGAATACTCAAATAGAAATAACATGGTATTTAAAGTTAAATTCGACGTCAAATTTGGTGTCATACTCGAATTTTACTTCGATATTACGTCGAATATGACCTCAAACGCATAGTCGTTTCTAATAAGTATAGTCTTGGGACTTGTTGCTGAATCTTTTTATGTGTGTCTTAATATCATATTTTATTACGTATTAAAAGTTTTTTGTGTATTTCTGCTCTTGAATTGGTTAATATACAATAAAGATATATTCTATTCTATATTATCCCGTTAATATTACGTTGTATTTCCAGTCGGAGATATCCCCGACCCAGGCCGCTTGACCCGCAACAGGTCACGAGACGACGTGTCTTCAGTCAACTCTTCCAACCTTCAAGTCAGAAGCACCACCAAAAGCTTTTCCATTTTTGCGCCCTGGACCCCGAGACATTACAACGACCAGCACGACGTCCATTACGCACAGAGGCCGCGAAAATCCAAGTCCAGGGAAGTCAAAAAGCCGTCATCAACAAGGACCGTAGAAGAAAGACCGGGGACCTTGCAGAAGAATAAATCATACAGTCAGACGACGCTTACCAAGCGTCCACAGAACAGCCGCTTAACAAGCTCAAGCCAAACTCTATATAGAAAAGAAAAAAAACGAGAAATTGATCAGAACCACAGCACTTTGTCCAGAAGAACTCCACGAGAGAGTAAGAAAAGTCAATCCAGTGAGCTTTTAAGTAGGGATAATGAAAGGGAAAGAGTGTCCCGATCAATTTCGATGCCTAAAGATAATAATAAAAAGGCTGGCTGGTTCAAATTATCCAGTAAGAAAAAGCCCGAAATTAATACCAGAGTCCGCTAAACTATGGTATCAATAAGTTCGTGAATTATGCGCTATTTTATTCATATTGTTTCATATTTACCTAAAATTGCATCACAAACAATGAAATCTGTTATATCTACATTTCATTGCAATAAATGCAGAAGTATCAAAAAGCTTTCTCTATCTACAAAGGAGAATGTAATAAAATAAGCCATACTCAAGAAAGAAATTACATAAGACATATAAAAGGAAGCTAAGATCCCTTTGCCTTCTCTTTTATAGAATTTTATGATTACAAAATGGCGCGTAATTTGATTTCTTTTTAATGTTTGTAAATTTTAACTTTTCTAGTGTTTGGTGAAAATATAATAATCTGTTGAAATCCTTCCGCCCGGTGCTGTAAAATATTAACAAGATTAGGTTTATTAATAAAGATGTAAGTAGTGGTTTAAAGAATAGAGTGCCATTGACCACTTTATTAAGTTACCAGTTTTACAAGTTTCCGAAAGGCATGTCGACTTCTTAGATAGGTATCATCGATCAATTTCAGTAACACTTAATTCGCAAACATATCAATAAAATTAAAGTACGTAGAAATGAAAGTTTACAATTATCTTTAATTGAATTTAAATATTAGTGAACTTTTTTCTAACCTACATTGTATGTTCATGAAAGTGTTTCACTCTATGGAAAATTATTCCCTTTTCAAGGAACCAATGTTTATTAAACTGACAATTTAGCAATCTGCCTCCCATCTCATTAATAAAGTTCTAACTCTAGTACAGCCAACCGCAAAATAAAGCACAACAGTTTGTTGTTGTAAGACAGCTACGACTCATTTTTAAAAAGCAAATTGTTACCTAAAGTCTTACATATAATATACAAGTTGTCTATTGTGTATAGACAACTTGTGCTTTAACAATTTCACCTATGTCTAAACTCTGAACTCGGCTGCCTATCGGAAATCGAGTCATCTTAACTTAAAGTTATAACATAGTACTAATAAAATTGTATTTTAATAATACCAACTTATTTTAACGCGAGGTTCAAAATTAAATGACATGGCCGAAACTACCGCAATTAATCCATTCTAGTGCTACATGTACATGTACCTTCTAAATTCAAGGCAATTTCATAACCTCAAAATTCAATTTTTTGGGCATAGTTTGCTCTATGTATAAGAGCGTATTTTCATTTACAAACACACGCAAGTGTCGCAAATCAGATGTTTTAATGATTTTTCATTGTAGCTTTGTCCAAGATTTATTTACGTATAAATTTATTAGATATTCGTTATGTTCATGGTAATTTACATACGAGATGTCCAGCATAATTTGTGATTTTGCGGTACGAAGAGAGACTTGTCATAAACAAAATAATTGTATTTTAAAAGTTTCTAGATATATAATAAAATGTTTAATATTTTTATGTTTCTTTATTTTACTCAAACATTGTTATGTTAAAAACGTCTCGTCATCCGTGCGTATTTTGTATAAAAATATAGCTGTAGGTCCAAAACGTACATCCTTTCCAGTCCAGCTTTGGGTCTGGTGTAGTGGACAGTCCAGTAATGCTTTTTAATCACCAGAGATTTGCGCGCAATGTTGTAAACGAGACCTCCTCGCCACATAAGTAAAGGAGCCGCTTTCAAATGAAAAAAAATTAGTTAAATTAGCTTATAAATTAGTTTTTTTTTTGTTTATATCTCTTCTTGAATTGGCTGATGTACAATAAAGATATATTCTATTCTATTATATCAAGTAAGAAGAAGAAATAAGTCAATAAAGTAAGATTAATTAATAATCAAGACACAAAAAAGTAAAAAATAAATACTAAATAAATTTAGTATCTTTTGTATAAATAATAAATTTAGACAGAATACCGAAATAGGAAACAAAATATATTTAATAAACATTTTTATTCATAAACAGAATTACACAAAAACACTATCTTCTTATTATTGTAGACAAATATTTACTATATGCTTTAGGAATTATTACAATTCCCAATAATAAAATAAGCTGGTAATAACCGAATTAATTCAACTTTAGTTTAAAAAACAGTTTTTCGAATGTGTTTCATTAACTATTTTGGAAAATGTGAAGAAAAGTTTTATTTAAGAATAAAATTTGGACGGTACAGTTTTTACTTAAATACAAATATAATAAAATGTTAAATCCTAAATATTTAATCTTTGGATCTTTTTGTCACAAATAAATATTCAAAACATAAACCGAAAATAAAATATGAAGTCATATTTTCATGAAGAAAATCTAAGTATCTATTTACTTTAAATAAAGAATACACACATACACTAATTTTATTCTCTATACAATACAATTAAATAACACGTAACGTTTAATAATAATGTATACAAAATGTAACAAAAATTTGAAATTGTGGCGATGACATTTAAAAAAAATATTAGTAAAAAAATAAAACTTTGTTTTATAATATTGAATCCAGTGACAGTGGGGCGTAAAGATTGCACGGAGTGGGATGGGTGTAGACTTGGTAAACGCCAAACTGGTAAAAAAACTATGTTATCTAAATTGGGATTGACATCTTTTTATTATTACGCATAACATATTCCATACGCCGTGTATAAAGAAAAAAGTTTAAATGGAATACAATAGTTACTGTGTTAAACAATATTTTATAACATAATATAAAACTGTTGTGTGTGGGTGACCATATTAAAAGTATAAACATGAAAAATTAAAACTTAGCTTACCTTATTAATTTAATTATTAAATTAATCATAATAAATAAGTAGTAGGTAATCAACTTTTTAAATTTCAATAATCATGTACAGTGCACCTCCTATTGCAATTAAAAATGCCAAAGTATGTATCCAATACTTTTGAAGTATATTTCTATCATCTACATTTTCTATCACCTTCCGTTCTTTATACTTCTTTTTTTTACCACTCAACTTCCATTCATACTCTGCCAACTCTTTACGGTTTTTCTCCTCTTCAATTTCTTTCAATCTACGTAGTTCATTCTCTTTTTCCATCTTTGCAGCATTCTGTTTTAATTCACAACTCTCATCACAAGTAATTTCAAACCCTCCACTCTTAACAAGATTACAGGGAGCTTCCTTTTTTAAGTTACCACATGGGCAGTATACTTTAGTCTTCTTATTACACACTTGACCAATCCCACAGGGTCCTAAATGACAATTATTTTTGCACCGGTGACCACATTCTAAGTTCTTTGGGCATTGCATCTTACAAGATAACATTTCTTCAGTAGCAGTAGAAAGCTCACGGCATCGCAAATATAACTCTGTAATACCACAATAACAGGGAACTCTTTCATATATTTCACAAGGTGGACATGGACCTGGATGACAAGCACGTATAGTACACTTATGAGAACATTTCTCTGGACGGGTAACAGCACATTCTCTATCACATGGCTTACATTTAAAAGGCACACTTGGGTACTTAGGATCTGATGCATATAAATGACAAAGTAAGGAACAGGTATGGTTACCACAGTCCAATGGTTGATTGCATATCTTTCCACAGCATCTTCTTTTTGCTGAATGACATGGTTGGGTTTCTGTCTCATGTTCTCCAAAACAAATTACAGGTACAGGTGTCTCACACGCAGGACACTCTAAGTTCATAATTTTTGTTTTTGGAGGAGTGATTTCCCATGGAGTTGCTGGTTTTTCTACCTGTTTGAAAACCACTGCAACGAATTCATGGCATACAGCTTTACATTGGTGTTGACAGGTAGGATATGACTTGCAGCAGATAGCTTTGCAAGGAGGACAATCTCCAAAATGACATGTGTGTTTGTTTTCGTCAACATGACCACACTTGTATTTTATCATGCAGGGTCTGTTACATTTCGGAGGTTTCATATGTTTTTCTCTTCCACATGGAACTGTAAAAAATGTTTCTTTGCATCTGCATGTTATTTTAGACTCTCTTGGACAAGGGTAGCAAGGGCCATAATGACAAACCATTGTGCACTTATGCCGGCCACACTGTAGTGGCTTATCACACACTTTTTCACATGGTGGACAGTTCCCATTGCAGCATTTTTTAGCACAGGCATGCTTTCCACATGGCCTGATACCTCGACATTTAGTCTCACATTTATATTCCTTGCTACAAGGCAACATTCTCGTGTGTGCTGTACATTGACACTTTTTCTCTATCAAAACCTGACAGGGAGGACAAGTGCCTTTATGACATTTTTCTGGACAGTTATGATCACAACTTTCATGCTTCTTGCCACAAGTTCCTAAGCATGTCTCCATAATATCTGGACATTGTACAAACCTCTGATTTGCGCCACACGGACATGATCGCATGCCAGAGTTGGGACACGAGCCACAATTTCCTGCGTGACATACTTGGTCACACTTATGATACCCACAAGAAGATGGTTTATTGCAAACTTTTTTGCATTGCCACCTAGGGTTGTTACAAGGACGTTTAGTTTTTTCAAAGCCACATTGACAAGGCTGTACACTAACATAGCTACATGGAGCACAATCTCCCTGGTGGCACACATTTTCACACTTATGTGAATTGCATAACAGGGTCCTCCTGCATTGTTGACCACAAGACCATGTTGCAGCACTACACCTAACTCTCTTATGTTCTTTCTCACAGTAACAAGCTCCATTAACAGTCTGAGGGCATGGGGGGCATGGACCAGGATGACAAAGCAGTAAGCACTTGTGTTTACAATTCTGTCCTTTTGAAAGAGACTTACCACAAACTTCACCACAAGTATGAGGAATTAACCAAGGGTGATATGGTGGGTCATCAGTTTTAGTACAAAAGCACCGGTATCTTCGGGGTATTTCTTCTTTACTATACGAGTGGCGACATTTAGGACAACACCATTCAATTTTTCTGGGCACAAATACTCTAATAGGGCCTTGTGTTTCTTCATTTCTAAGAGTAACACTATCATTGGCCCATTTTTGTATACATGATATGTGAAAATAGCAATAACAGTGGTCGCAAGACCATATAGCATCTGCTCGCTTGATGGACGCTATACAAATGAGACAGGTTACAGACCGGCCGCTAATTGCTTCTTCTAACAAATGCCTGGTGCGTTCTAATAAGTCCACGTCGCCCCCTCCTCTTCTGTAAGATTGGAACACTCCATCCAAAACGGTACACTCATAAGGCTCCTCATCTTCAGAAGATGAAAGCTCTTTCATGTCTTTCAAATGTTTTTGCACATTTTGCTGTAGTTTTGCAGCGGCGTCGCGATACCTTCTAGCCATTGCTATGCGTAATGTAGGTAACTTTTCATAAGATCAGATAACGAATTAAATTAAAATGTTCTACGTATAAAATCTAAACATGTAAATCCAAAATCCAGCAACTTCCAAATCGACATGACGTTGACGTTTAGTGATGTACGTAAACTATCTACCTTGAGGAATGGGCAATGACATCTTAGTGAATACTTAATTTCAAATTAAGCATGTACACACTGTGTATTCTGAACCTGATCTGAAGAAAATCTAAAATCAATCTAAAATTTTTGTACATTCTGTTCTTCCAATAAATACAGAAAAAAGATAACAAAACGGGTTGCCAAGTAGCTTAAATAAAACATAGATAGCTATGGACACTACATAATTACCAAAACGTTTATGACATTTTATGGAAAATTTTACACCAATCTGTGACACCGACGTATCAGAGCTATAGGGGAAAAAATACTTTAAACTCACATTCCTTTGCCTTTCCTTTTATATGAAGAACCCAACCAAATAAGAGGAGCTTTTGGCGCGAAATGGCGGGGTCGGTAGGGAGCTATATATTTTATTTCATATATTATTTAAGTGAAATTTTTGTTATGAAATTGTAGTTTTATGCGAATATTCAACACTATATTGTGCAATACATGGAATACATCATTCAGCGTTGATTAATGACTTACGTAAAATTTTTCAGTATTGCATTTCATTAATTTGTAGGGTAGGCCCTCAGCGAGTCTAGACAAGATGCATTTTGATAGTCAACTGGATTTCAAATTGCTTAATGAAAAATGATTCAATTACTAATCGAGAGCTTAAGCCAAATCCCATATATTTTTACACTTAGCGGTTCGATTGAGATTATTGAAATACGTCTTATCTAGGGGATAGAAGGATACATAAGTTATACATTTCCTGGATATATATACTGTAATAAAGTGTTGAGTATAACGAAATCACTTTTATGGGCTGAGCCAGTCCAAAGTGCCACATCAAATGAGGCGACGCGTACCTACTAAGTTCGGTCTACAATACTTATGAAATTCATGTACAAATATGGCATTTGATCGATCTCGTCTCGCTTGATCTGACTCTCTCTCTCTGTCACGCATCCTTAGTATCTTTTAGTAGTTTATGAACGCAGCTATCGCGTTTACAATCCGTCAAGTGCACTGATTAGATCGAGTGGTTTTATCAGTGTTAGATTAGACCACTGAGCATATAAGCACTACTTAATCTAACAAAGAAATGCTGGATAGCCTCGGTAAGCTTTTTTTTGTATTTAACAATATTTTACTAAATCAAAATGCTACACGTCGCCACTTACGTATTCCTTGACTTAGAAACGACTGGTTTACCTAAAGAAGAAAACAATAAGACCAAAATAATAGAAATTAGTTTGGTAGCTGTGAAAAGAGAACATGTATTGGATACGAGACCGGGCGCTACACCCCGAGTGCAACATAAATTAACTTTGTGTTTCAATCCCCGTAAACTAGTAAATCCAGGGTGTACTGAAGTTACTGGCTTGTGTAACGATCTTTTAGAGTATGAACCTGATTTCGATTTAAAAGTAGTGAATATTATAAACAATTTTCTCGAAGTTCTAAGTAAACCAGTTTGTTTAATAGCTCAAAATGGCATCAATTTTGACTTTCCAATAATCAAAAGACAATTTCAAAGATTAAACACTACATTTGCTGATGATATTCTATGTGCAGACTGCTATCATGCATTCTATGATATTCTTGAGGAACAAAAAAAAATAAGTAAAAAAGGAACTAACATGAAAGTTAATCTTTCAAGCAATGAACCATTCACAAACCTAGATAAAACACCAGCCAATGAAAAAACTGAAGGTGACAATGTATCAAACTTTTATGAATTAGAAAATACACTGAGCATGCAACTTCAAAACGAAACTACACCAACAAAACCACGCCTTAAAAGTGTTCACAATGAAGTACGAAAAAAGTGCAAAGGGATTAGTAAATTAAGACGTAGAATGCCTTGGATGGATGGTCCGAAGCCTAAAGAATCTTACAAATTAAAATGTATTTATGAGAGGCTGTTGAATCGCCCAGCTTTGGAGGCTCACCGAGCTGAAAATGACTGCATTATGGCTTTAGAGTGTTCTATAGCATTAGGTAAAGACTTTGTAAATTGGGTTGATGAAAACTACATTCGTTTCTCTGATATAAGGCCAATGACTATTGGTGTACCATTAGGGCAGTAATGTCATACATCTCTGAATTTTCTCAAATACTTTTGCCTCAAATACTATATTAACCTATTGATTTTTTAATAATATTATCTTGTAGGCTTGTTTACTTTTGTTCACATGATATTTTGTCTCAAATTATTTTTCTTACTAGTTTACTTATTTATAATTATTTTATATCTTTCATTTTGAAGATTTATTTTTTGATATGTTTACACAAGTTTTATGGCGTTTTTCTTATATGTTAACACATTATTATTACAGCAACTACACTGTGGGGTCAAAATAACAATATTACTGCAATACTGACTAATTTCTCCACAAAAAAAGTCATCATTGGATTTCTACTGTGATTTCAATAAATTTTTTTCTTGTTACATTTGTTGCTAAGCATACACAAAGTCACTAAAGTTAGTTTCATGTCTTTGATGACACAATTTGGTGACACATCCTATTTAAATTATGACTGGATAGTATATTGACTAATTTCATCAGACTTATATCTTTTAAAAACTTAAAACAAATAATTATGTTTAAATATTGATTTGTTATTGATGTGTAATTGAAAGATATCTCTGTACTATTGCTATTATAAAAAGGATACATACAGAGGTAGATACTTTCGTTAGTTAAAATGTGCAACTAGCAGTTATTAATCTTATTGTCACTATCACCTAGACACTTACAATATCAATGATTGTGATAAAAAATATATATACCTAAACAGTACACTCGATACTGGCAGAATCTATTAAGAAAGTGTCAAAACCCCAAAGAAGGAGAAGAAAAATATCAAAGATGTCATTTATTTTGATATTGCTGGTAGATATGTATTCATAGATCAGGTGCTTCTTCACATAGTCCATTGACATCTATTAATCTTTTGTACATTAATGCTGGATTTCCATAGTGTATGTAGGATATTATTGTATAAGAGGCATTGATTTTTGACATATCTCATATCAATGACAATATGTATAATGTAGTCACAGATAGTACAATAGCTAGCATTAGATAATTCTGTCTGACAAAAATATAACTTAATATAACTTTATTGCTAAAATTAGCTTAAAGCCATTAATATAAGACAAATATCAAATTACCTTCCCCTGTGATACTAAATTTAGTGCAGATATGTGGACTCTACCTATATAGTACATTTAGGGTATTGCATTTTCCCCAATGATATGCCAAAATTTAATTCCTCGAAAGTAAACTATCTATAGATTGATTATTGAAACCGAACATTATTGTGTATGCATATGAAGTCTGGCAGGTAGTGATAAATAACATAAATAAAAAAATTCAATAAAACATTATGTTATAATTTAGACTTAATTTGAATTTAAGACTTTATTTAGTGTAATTTGTGTTGTAATGAACTACATAGTATAATTAATATATATATATATGCTACATAGTAGAGCACACATGTTAAGTAAATTCTGTAACTGTTTTTCATTGTTGGCAATCCTCTATTAATTATTTTTACTGCAATAAAAACTATTAGTTAGGTTCAAATATATAAATTATTTGTTTGTATTAGCTATTGATTCTAGGTGCCATTATTGAATGGTAATATCTACCACATTCTTTTTTGAAAGTTTTATAAGGCTGATATAAATAATAAAGAAACATTTTATGTTGGATCCAAATATCAGGGAGATAATTATTTATCTGTTCAAAAGAAATATACACAATAAATTAATGTTTTTACAAGTAAATTTTATTCATTTGTCAAAAGGTCATTATAATCAAAGTAGATAACAAACATTTATACAAGGTCAATTGTTCCAAGGGTAAGACGGGAAACATCATATAATTTACTTTTGAAAAGTCGAAATATTGTGATTCTTAGTTTTAATAGATACTTATGTTACAAGAGAGCATGAACATTCCAAAAAAGTTTAGAATCAACTTCTATTCAGGATGAACAAAAGCGAATAATGAAAGAATTTACGAATTTGAGTGAATAATCTTTACTAATTGAAACATAAAGTAAGCGTAATAAAACAGTATGCAAGATGGCCGGTATACAAGAATGAATGTGATTGAACAACGAATGAGTTGTATTTGGCGTAGACAACTTCATTGATACATAAAATGTTTGTGGTGGAGGAAGTTTGCAAAAAGTATTTATTGCTGGTCATTTATATTTTTATTACTTTATTCGTTGTCTATTTTTTATTTTATAAAAAATTGACAAAAAATTCTAAAAAAAAAAATATATGTACAAGCCGTAAAGCCAAATATGAAGAAAACAAAATAATATATGAATATCTTTACATATTTATACATTAAAAAGTTCGCATCAATCTGGTTTTTTTTATTTATAAAGCAGACTTCAAATTAAAAAAAAACTTTATTTTTCAGTCTATAAGAGTGTCTTTACTGTAAGCAGTGATAGTCGAACCAACCTAGTAAGCATTTAGCAATGCTTATGTTAGGAAGTCAGGAAGGCACACTCTCCTTTAAGACAATCATACTTTATTTAATCTTTGTTTTCTTAAAAATTTAAATTACTGTGACTGTGTCTGTGACTTGGTTAAATATCCATCATCGACTTCACTATAACCCATAAAGCCATAGGTTATAGTGATGGCCATAACAACCGAGATCAACGACTTAACATGCACGTTGAAAGAAAGAGAAGCTTGATATAACAAATTTTGACTGACCATCCAAGGACCAAACATGACGAAAGTTGCTTTGTCATCTTAAGCTAGAACCACTACGCAAACGAGCACTTTATTATATTTGATCGGTGTAAATCAGACTCAAGGAGTTTAACAGACCACCTATTCCAGGTCTTCTAATTTTAACGGGGGCGTTATGGGGTTGTACGAACCCATTCATCCGACAAGGCACTAAGGGCCTGTGCAAAGTCAAAGCGAAGACCAGGCTGCGCCAGGCGTGGGCGGAAGTCTCTTTTCTGCTTGGGAATTGGCGGGTTAGAGTTTTCTTTTATTATCTGGTCCTATTTTTATATCATATAAATATAATACAGTATTTCCGTATTTCAAGATCGTTCAGAGATTCTCGAAGGACCATAAATTAATAAATTTACTAATCTCTTTAGTAAATTTATTAATTTATGGTCCTTCGAGAATCTCTGTTGAAAAGACAAAGCTACACAAGAATGTTAATGCTTAGAAGTGTATAAAAGTATTCCTTTGTTCAAACCATAGACTGTCTTCCATATAAATAACTAAATTACAAGAAAACTAATATCAGATTAGTTATCTCGTGATTACATTAGACAAAATTTTATTTGTAACAATATAACAAAGGAGAAAAAAATAGGGGTTTGCCACAGAATTAACGGAAGTTTATTGATACTTTACATGCGTGATTTGGCTGCAGTGAAAATTAAGCTCATTATTAAAAATCCTTTGATTTAAATCACTGTTTTGTATCATCCAAGCCCTGCTATTAGAGTTACGTAATAAACCACTCGATCTTAGAGATAGGGGTCATTTCTGACTACACAACCAGCGTAACCCAATACACGTGTCCACGTTTCCAGTACGTATTTCCCTGGCTAGTAAACCAGTCAGGGTCGTTAGTGTACCTGGTGGCTGTGCGGCGCGCCCCGCTGTCAATTGCTGTACCCACAGCCAATAGCCTAGCATTTGCCTTCACCGCTGTCGTTGGAGCTGCTGTAGGCGCCGAAGAACCACTTGACAAAGGTATATATTTGTTAAATATTCAAAATCGAACTGTTGACATTAACGATGAATTTAGACATGTTATTCATGTGAAATTTGTCTTAATTTATGACCTTGAAAGCGAAACCGTCCATAGCTAGATTATAGACACCCAGCATTATTAGTTTTTTTTTTTATAAAAAGCTCAGCAAATGAGTCCACATGTGAAGACAGCTAGTGAAGCATGTGATATACTGCCCTAGCCACCCTCACCTTGCCGGCCCAAAAAGTGCTTTTTCACGCCTCTTTTAAAGGAACCCATGTTATAAGAAGGAGGGAATACGTGTGCTGGTAAGGAATTCCATGCTCTAGTTGTGCGACAGAGAAAGAAGTCACTAAATCTCTTAGTTCGTAAAGTAGACGTCGCTACAGTAAAGGGGTGACTCCGTAGACCAGCAAGTTTTAATTGATTATCGATTGCGTTACAAGGCATAAAGACATTGAAGTAATGTGGAAGAAACCTGTTGAGATCTCGATGGCTAGCACTTGACACGTCAAAATAAGTTAGCGATCATGCTCAGAAATCAGAGGGTGGCAAAAAACATCGATAATCGCAATCGTTTAATGAAAAATATATCTATTTTGATATCCCCATTGCACTCGCTTAACAATCGAGCGTAATCGTGAAAATCCTATACATTTTTCATTTAACTTTAGCGAAATTTGATTGAGATTATTTTAGGGCATATCTGGGTGGTTTGAAAGCGGTAATTGATTACGCGAACTCTTCATCCGCGGAACTAGGTACTCTGGACCCCTGACTTAGGTACCTAGGGCTTAAACGAACCCTTTGGACGTCTTATCGCTAGTATTTCTAAATTTGAGTAAAGCTGACCAAATCTGCCTCAAGTCGAAATTATTATATGTATAACTTGTTTGCATACACCACTCTGGCTTTTCCGTGAAAGTAAGTTATACCACATGAATAACGGTATAAACGTGATCAATATGATGGTATATGACAAACACATGACAAACCAAGTTCCATTCATATTCATCGCAAATTTATGCCATCTATTCGTAAATATACAGGCGGTTTTATTCAGAGAACAGGCAAGAAACTCGGCAAGATTTGTCCCTCTCTTACACTTAATTAAGAATGTAAAATCAACATTCAGTTTAAAAAAACATTATAAAAGTGAAAGATTTTATGGAAATTGCTTCCTCCATACAAACTGACTAAGAAATTCTAACCTTAATTGAAATATTCAATATGAATGATCTGAAAATCGTTTCGTTTTTAGGTTCAATACTGGGGATTATTCTCATCATCGCTGGGACAGGCCTGTGCTGTTTGGATAAGACTGGTTGAATGAGTTTTTACTTCGAGATGCTTGTTTCAGCTTGAATGTTGGTACTGGTACTCGAAATATAACTGCGCACGCGCCGCGAGCCTAAATGACAAATACCTAATTTAACAGCCACATTGTACATATGTTTTAGTAAAAACCTAAAGGGTTTTAATATATTCATTTTGTTTTTGAGATTGTATATTTGAGATATTTTTTAACGGATAAAAGGGAATGAGTATGATCAATTTTTCTATACAGAAAATAGTTGTAACGTTTTGGCAATTTACGTCTGTGATATAAGAAATCCTTAAGTATTGAATTCACTAAAAATGTAGTTATTAAATAAAAGATAGACTTATACCAATTACAATTTTACATTGCTATTTTTATTAAATTTTATTTATTTTTTCTTAATTAATTTAAACTTAGTAGTTATCCTTAATTATATTATTGCACATGAACTAAGTTGACAAATTGCTATACAATGGAACACATCCTTCCCACCATTGTCTCAATAACGCTGCACTCGGGAATACTCACCGCACAAGTAAATATAACGCTAAATTAGCAGGAGCCCACATAAATAATTAAATAGTAACTAATGAGATGAAGTCCTGATTATTGGAGATACTAGATCCATTTATAGTTCAGGTGTCAGCCCACTATAGCCAATATTTAAGTAAGTTTACCTGTTTTGACTGTATACCTTTATTTGCATATGGCTATGGTGAGGAATGAACGACATTATTTTATTATTATTAATAATCAAAACTAAGCTGATAGGGAACAGTAGCTGCAATCATGTACAGATATTTATTTACAGGCAATGCACAAAATGGTTTTATTATATTATTTAATATATGTTTAGATAATAAGGTAACTATGACCCACAATATTTTAATGGAAACATCTATATTTCTATTATTTTCTATAAAATGTTCCATTTTGTGTACTGACTAAATAAATATTATTTATACTTACTAATAAAGATTCATATTCCTTTATTATCATTTGTGACAATGATATTTCATACAAATACAATATAGTAAATTAAAGAGACTGAGGTGTCGCCTGCACATGTGCGCGCATTCCATATTTATAATAATTTTAAAATTATCGCGACATGCGAAAATTTCTGTCATAATAGGCAAATATTAGTTATTTATAGCAACACAATAAATAAATAATACTTACCTACCTTTTACCCTAAAAAAGTACAAAAATCAGCACCTAAAATAACATAAATTATTTTTGTCAAAATAAATTATTATATGAACTATTTACAGTTTTATTTACACTTAATATTCCAAATTTAACCACTATATAGATAAATAAATACCTAATTATTATTTTAGGTACATAATTAATACGTAATAAATGTTGACCAGAGATTAACCGAAGCACTTTTATAATTTAAGTACAGTCAGTAACAAAAGTAGCTAACTATAACTATCACTACAGTTGTCACTTTAAATGATATTGATATTAATTAAGGTCTTACTAGAAATATTTAATCGTCGTTGCGTCTTCATAAATATCGCCTCTTTGCATATAGATTAATGATTATGAAACTTTTAGAAATGAGCCATATTTTTTATAATAATTATAATATTTCTCAATTTACCACCTATGATCTAGCTCAAAGTAAGTTATCGTTAAGAGCTTGTCTTATAGATACTAGTTAACCGGAAATATAGATAGTTATATTTCTTAATAATAATATTCATTGTAACGATGAAGATGTGTGAATAAAATTGTTAAATAAATGAAATTTAACATAATTATGAACGCAAAATATATATATACATCTTGTTATTCTACAGAGATCTCAGGAAATCGTTTGTTCACAAATATTTTACATAGTTTTGAATTTACACAGTACAGTTATATGTTATATTAATTAATATCCTTATATTCCATTTATAATTATTGTAGTGCCCTTACAGAGTTCAGATTGGATACTTTAATTTTTGTAACATCTTGAATAATCACATGAAACAATTAAAATGTAAATTTGACTTTACATTTTAAAAAATCATTTCTTTACATTTGAATGGCCTTATAATTTTAAATACTTTTGAAGCTGACTGTACTAAAATTTAGTGACTGCGGTCTTGTATAATACTTAATATGGTAATACTTAATTCATTTACATTAAACCATTCATTATCATTATCATTTAACGAACTTTTAGCTCGACTCTATAACTATATCTTATTAGACTAATAATTTGATTACAAATGTAACTAGGTATCAAAATAATAATTTAGAAGTTTACACAGATTATTTTTTATCTAACATTTGACATTTAGCATTTTTATTTTAATGAACCAAAGGAAACAAAAAATATAATTTTGGGAAGCATATCGCCCCTGTCTTTATGACTGACAAATACTTGCCATACGCAAATAATTGTTTAAGCAGTTGGTATAAGAAATAATATTTTATCGGTGTTGGGGCGCTGGTGTATCAAAAAATATTTACTGTATTTATCACGTTACGCTATGGGTGACCCTTTTCTCTCCTCAACTATCGAAATCGATTAATCCATGGAAGCCTTACCATGGTATATAATTGCAGCGCATCATACTAAAAGATCTTAGGGATGAGAATATGACAAGAGGTAATTAAATTTTAAAAAAAAATTCGAATGTTTGAACATTCCAATTTTTTACTTTTTTTTTTGTCTTACACTGCCGTTGACGGCAGTGTAAGGCCTGGATGGAATAAGAACATCTCTTGCATTACAAACATAAGGAAATCTTACAACTATAAGAAATAACAATAACTCCTAATTATTTCTTACAACTTCAACCGCAGCGCAAAGTTTCTGTATAGATAGCCTCAGGTTATTCTCCTCTACCGCTAAGTTCTGCCTCTCTGCGAGAAGCGCGCGCGCTTGGTCGGAGTCACGTGACGCGGCGCGGGTCACGTGCGCGCACTCCACGCGCAGGCACGTGTTCCGACGGTGCAGCTCACCTATCTCTTTCTTACGACCTGTAATTGAGAATAATAATAATCATATTTCTTAGATAACTATTATTTTTCCGCTAATAAATCATTCATCATTATTATTATTTTATTTTATACATACAAAAGATACAAAAAAACTTCAATTAAGCGCAATCTTAATTCACGGTTGCCACGCATGAGATATGCATTGGGATTTACTTCTAAAAACATAAATATTTATATCTTTAGAGAAGTTAAGTGTTTTACTTTCGGTTCCTTATAAAATAGTTAATTAATTACAAGTTGTATAATGCTTCCATTACAGTAGTAACTGATGCAACAAAAACAGAAAATTGCCACCCGGCAATGGATTCAATATTTTCTTTTTGTATCATAGGATTATAAGATAAGACGCCTGAATTTTGGGGCTTCTATACTTAATACTACACTCCGTGCATGGATTGATAACTTAATTGACTGACCTTATTTCGTTCACGACTTGAAAAAAGTCATATATAAAATGAGGTTTATATTTCATTAGGCGCACGAGTTGGGTGTCACTTTTTTATGTAGAAATATCAAACAAATGACTTCATTCCACCTGATGGTATGCAGAAGTGGAGTCGAAATAAAAAAGTGGCTAGTGCGAGTAAAACCATGTACTGCACTACCCATTTTGATCTTGCTAACCTGCAAAATCATTTGAAAGCGCGCGAAGAAGCCTCCACGCGCTTTCAAATGACCCAGGGTTGTAAGGAGGGAAAACGTGTGTTGGCAAAGAATTCCATCATGGACGACGAGCTTTAAAAACTAATGAGAGACCTGAGACCTGACTGAATGCGGCAGGCAGAGGACCACGAGGAGGAGAACGAGGCAGTGGATTGACGGGCTGAGAATTAAATGTGTGACGTATGAAAATTGGATTTATTTGAAGTTTTTAAAAGCAACAATATGTTTTATTTTAGTTTCATTGGATATAATTTGATATCTTATAAAGATTTATTATTTGATATCTTATTCTCTTTATAAAGAGTAACCTTGTAACGAGTACAATTGATAATGGCATAGAGTCATTATTAATTGTAAATAGAGAGCAGATATGGAGTAGTTTTTACGAACCTGCATCATATTCTTTGTAAAGCTTCATGACGGATTCTAACCCTGGCCACTGGAACACTTCTTCAACTTGACAACTAAAATCTTGAGCTTTGCCATCTTCAGTTGTCTCTTTGAACATCTCTTGGACTCCCGCAGCTGAGCTCTTAGGTTCATCCATAGACGTTGCTTGCGTCGACACAACAATATTCTGCTCTTGAGTCGTTTTTAACGAAATAATCTTAGATATATTTGGTATGTTAATACTAGGGTATGCTTTCGGTTCTAATTTGTATTGAGGTTTTTGGATGTTCTCACTATCAAAACCGGGATTCAAATCTCTTTTCCTAGTTTCTTGTCCGCTGATTAATTTAATGCTTCTGTCAGCCATCTTTGATAGTCTGTTTAACTCTGAAAAGTTCTTTTCTGCTAAAACCCGGATGCTGTCTCCTTCTGTCTCACTAGAACTGCAATCTAGCCTTTTCTTAATTAAGTTATTGTTTTCATTAACGAAATTTTTTATTTCTGTCAGTATCTTAAGTTGACCGCCAAGGTCCATGTCCGGGCGAGGTTTTTTTGACTTGATATCTGACTCGATAACACCGTCTCTTCTTTTTCTTTCCTTTAGCACCTCGTTCCATACCCTTTCGTATCCTGAAATTGTTCGGAAAAGCATATTAGGCAGTTAAAAGTCGTAAACTCAAGGACTCTGTAATGAACTGTATAAATGCATTGTAAATTGCTGATACTTGTCTTTCTATAGTTATATTATATAAATAACAAAGATGTAAGGTTGGATTACTGGTTACATTAAATTAAATGATGTCATTTTTATTTAAACTCAGCAGAAACAATATTTTATATTTGTACAGACAAATATGCCTTATGTCATCATAAACTTATTTTATGGTCTTAATAATTTTGCAGAACAAGAAAATAAAGCAAATCTCAAATTGTACCTTCTTTATACTGTTGAGAAACTTGCGCCAATTTTAGCTGGGATAGGAAAGCTAGCTTTCTTTGTTGAGACGGTCCATTCTCTTCTTTGATGTCGTATTCTTGTGTCGAAGTTGAATTGAGTGACTTTGTTGTTTTATCCGTTTCAGTGTGACATTCTTCATAAGAAATTTTGTCTAGTCGCCCTGCTGCGATATACGCCGATGCTACGGAATCACATTTAAGTATCTTTTCTTGCCGCTCCAGATCTTTTTCTGCAAGTTTAAAATCAATAACTACGTGTAATGTATTAAATTTTACGAAAGTAAGTATTTTCTAAGACTAACAAATTGAAATAAACTGTATCTTAAAAAATATTATTATTGTTTAAGAAAGTCTCGTTAGACGCATGATATTTGCCTACCTATATCTGTCTATCTAGCTGACCCGCTCATTTCATTACGTTTACCCCCACCAATCAACCAGTTCCTTCCCGACGCTTGACTGACTGACATAGGTAACCGCGGTGTGCGCCACGTTGCCCTCGTTGTCCTGTTTTCTGTGCCCATCGGTGCTATCCTAGTGCCATCAGTGTTGTGCCTACCAAGTGAGACCCAGAATACACCTACATACCTGTATCGGCGAGAGGGTAACGTATCGAGATATACCTACCTATACAATAAACTAACAGCCCAGCAGCACCTTCCCTAAACATTTGAGGTTAATTGGTGGGGGTTAACGTAATGAAATGAGCGGGTCAGGTAGCTAGGCAGATATAGGTAGGCAAATATCATGCGTCCAACGAGACATTCCTAAAAAATTATGACTAATTAAAAATAGAAGAAATTTTAAATTGACTCTTAAAATAAATTATTGTTTAACTTGTTGACCTCAACAATAATATATGTTGTATTTGATTATATTACTTCACAACATTAAGGTAAAGCTTGGTTATCGAATATCTTAAAATTTGATCTGTATACACCAAAGTTCAATAATAGATTTTGAGTATTGAATATTTAATTACCTTTAAAAGTCTCAAGAGTGGCTAGCCTCAGTTCTGTCATAAACTCCACCTTGCCTTTTTCTTCTTCGATTATTTGCCCAAAGTCCTTTATAATTGTATTATACTCTTTTAATTCCTCCTCTCCATACTCACTTTCACTTTCACTAACTCCGTCGGCCAGAGTAATTTTAGAATTGGAAAATTCTTTGTATATTTCCGCAGTCATTTTCTCAGGAGTGATAATGTTTTTACGGCCACTGATTTTGTCTTGTACCTTCCTACTTTCTATTTTCTGCTCTTTTGATTCCCGGTTACTCAAATACTTTAACCGTCTTAGTCTCCTTTTTTTTTCATAAATGTCAATAGAACTAACTTCTTCTAATTTTGATATTTTTGGTCTAATGTTTGTGATTACAATCTTTGGTTGTAGTTTTGAGTCCATTTGGTAAGGGCATGCAATAAATAATTTGTCATTAGATTTCGTTTGTTCAAATTGCTTCGGAAAATCTTTTGTCTTTTGACCAACAAACTTAGAATAGTCCATGTTAATATACGGTTGATTAGGTTTATTATCAGAATCAACAAGCATTGGTACTTGGTACACTATCTGTGGATTCATTATGACTTTCTGATTCGAAGTTTGAAACACTAAATCTGTTTTAGAGTTCTTATTAGATAGTGTTTGTAGCACATTATTACTTGACTTCAATACATTTATCTCTTTGTTGGTGTTAACATTTGGCATTTTGGTATTCTTTGCAGTGACGTTGGTTTCATTATTGTTTGTTGTACTCGGATCAGACGCCTTATTCTCATTTGAACTTGCTTTAATATTTTTATTATTAGGTTCATTATTTTGTGTTACTTTTGAATTATTTTTTATCATCATTATATTGGCTGGAAATTGTACATTGCTTAAGTATAAAAAGTTAGGTTGTAAAACAACATTTTTTGCTTCATTTTGGACAGACTTTTCCGCTTTAGTTTTATTCATCATATCTTGCTCTTGCAACGTTCCCTGCGATTTCTCCTTCACGACTATCTTATTACCATAAATTTGATTTTCTGTGATTAAATTCTCGAAATCGTTTTCGTCACAGTTCTCTTGATGCAGTCGTTTCAAAGCCACGACTTTTGACGAAGTCCCATTTTCGTTGATGACTTCCTCTTTACATTTCTTATTTTGGTTGGACAGTCGTGAAGGAGCTTGCAGGTTTTTTGAATCGAAATTCGTTCTTTGAAGTAATACTTGAGGGTTTTGTTGCTGTATAGTGAGCAACATTTTCGGATTTGAAGGATTCTTGTTTTGAATGAAAAGTATTTGATTCTTTTGTTCGCTGAATGAGCCATCCGGTGGTTTATTTTTAAAATTTGTTTTGTTACTTTCTACAGTTAGTGGATTATAAATAGGCCGTGGTAGTAAGTTCGAGGCTTGGGAAGGAAACATTGAATTAGTTTCTTTTAATTCATTAGATATTTCATTTTTAGATTCAGGCTTCTTAAATTGATTTTCTGATTTGTTTATAGCTTCTGCGGCGTTAATTAATGTGCTGATACTGTTGCTATTACTTTGTTGTTGTAGATTAGGTTTGACCTCCTTTTTTTCTGGGTCGTTCAATTGTGCGTTCTTTATAACAATATTACTTTGTATTTCTACTCTTGGTGCCACTTCGGGTTTTGGATTCTGAAAACACTGCATGTTACTTTTCTTACTTATGGCATTTTGTAGAACAGTATCTGTGGGATTGTTAACACATTTCAAATCTATCTTACTAATAGGAATACTGGTTTTCAGACTGAACCTTTCAGGTGTTTTCATTTTAGAATCTTTGTTAGATTGTGAAGGTATTGTAACTGTAGCTCCAGAGCCTTGTGTTAAAGATGTAATGCTCATTTTGCATTCGGATTTTTGGCTAGTTTCAGCAACTGAAACGGCAGGAATGATCTCTGGTGTGAAATGTTCTTCAAAATCTGTTTGAGGTTTTATTATCTCTTTAGGCGATTGATTTGAATTTACCTCAGTTCCGAGCTTAATTTCTGTCTTTGGTTTTTCTTCAACCACTGTTTCTTTTGGAGTAATTTTTGGGAATGTCACAAAGTCATTGGCTTGTGTATCGCTTTGGACCATCGGTGCTTGATTAGGTTGAACCAACCCTGGATACGATACAGGTTGAAAAGCTGAGTATCCAGGAATAGAATATAGATAGCTGTTGTAATTTGGATAACCTTGTTCCATCTTATTAGAAGCAATGCTTGGACTAGGATTAGGTATAGACGATGGCGAGATCTTTGGTGAATGGGATATTGGTTTTGGTTGGGTTAAAAAAGCTGGTTTTTCAAGAAACATATTCGGTTCTTCTGGTGGTTTGAATGACTCTGCTGGTTTTGGGAGGGGAGCTACTGAAGGTGGCGGAGGTATAGGGTCTGGAGGTATTGGAGGCCTGTCCGGAGGCTCCGTAATAGTAGTCGTGAGGGGTGCAACAGGCGCGCTCGATCTTCCTGTGGAAACACAATGTAATATTGAATATCCAAATAACACATGTTATAAAAATAAGTGTTAATCGTGTATTAAAATATCTTCTTTATTAATTATAATTATTTGGTAATAATAAAAGTCTTTTAAGTTCATATTTAAAAGGTCGTTGATAATCCTGAATATGTAATAATGTAGCATGAAGTTTTCGAACATATGTAATAAAATTACTTGGAATCAAATAAAAATAATATAAAGAAGCAAGGATTCAAGCCAGTTCTAAGAAAAGTGTACTAAAGCGAAGCGAGGTGAAAGCACTAATATTAGCATTATTGTATGTTGAATAATATATGCACTTTGAACGTGTACGTATCTGCCACGAATAGTTCAGTATTTGTAAGTACCTAATACAAATACGCGCAGGGTGTTTTTAACACTATATATTAAGCTGCGGAATACACACCCCATTTCCTATTGTCTGTGTTTTGTTCCATTAGCAATATTTTAAAAGGCTAACCAAAATTTAAAATTAAAATCTTGACGCATTTTAGCGCTCTTTCCGGTTTCATCTCTCAAACTATTCACTATTGCCCGTCGACGGAAACGTTTCTCCTTAAGAATTATACGACGCTATTTTAATGATTTAATCTTATAGTTATTAATCAAGGCACTTATTGATAGCACCCCCTTCATAAGCGTTTTTATATTTAGTTTCCATCCAATGTTCAGTTTTATGTTGTTTTATTACAATTAAAATATAAAAAGACGTAATTTTGTGCGGATTGCTCAATCCTCATCGTAACAACTGTTCTATTCTAATATAACTTCTTTGACTTATTTTGCCTTGTAATACGACAATGAATATGCAATACTTAATTATCATCTTCTTAACAGTCTGTGTCGGTAATTGGATCAGATGATTCTTACATTTACGGAAGCATGAATTTAGCGTGGTTGATCGATATGATAATAGGGTATGGATGGGATAATATGATAAATATAATTATCCTATCCTTACCTTACTTCTTCTTCCTACCTTTATTCTATTCTAAACTATCGTTCGAAACAAATTGAGGAGACAAATTGAACCGGACTAAAGGGATGCCTCCGGGAACAAATTAATAATAAAAAAATCTGTTACATTGAATCCGACCACTGATACAGACTGATTGATAGCAAATAACTTTTGACACCCATAAAAATTGAGAAAGCATGTATAGGAGATGCTTCTTAACCATGTACGGTTTAAAATATAACACTGTTCTAAATGTCTTGTCACAGCTGGCTTATTGCAATGATATAGGTAAACAGAATGAGATAGAAAGACTTCTTCATTTAGTTTTATTTACTATCTTAAATATTTTAGCGTAGGTTACTTTAAGCAATTATTTATCCTTTCATCTCACCTGATGATAAAGACAGGTGGAAGCGAGCTACATCTGGATTCCTTAACCAGATAGAAACTGGCTATCTTATTTCCAACTGCCGAAACACAACAATGTTAGCATAATTATTATGTGTGCAGACTTTAGTAAGATCGTTGTAGCTATGCAGGCCGACTGAAGAAGCCCTACTGCCACAAAATTCCGTCTCCATTAGGCATTTGAAATTCGCGACTAAACCACACTAACAGCCAGCCGTTAGCTAAATATAATGTGTGATTTCAAACGATGTATAGTTAATTAATGCTGCTAAGTCATAACTATTTAGGTTTTATTAATAGTTTGTACGTTTATATTTTTTATAGAATAGAATAGAATATATCTTTATTGTACATCAGCCAATTCAAAAAGCGAAACACAAAAAAAAACTTTTAACTACTACTAACTTTTTACTTTTTATAGTTTGTAATGACTAAATAAAATCGTTAATCTTTGTTAATTCATCAATTATTTAATAGAATTATATATTTTAATTCAATTAAACGACAACTTCACTGATCTATCGTGTTCTTTGTGTATCCTGACCATCCTAAGGTTGTCTAGAAGAGATGGCTAATTAGCGATAAGACTGCTGCTGTACAATGAAGCAACTGTTAAATATGTCTGTAATTTGTAATTTATGGTTGTACACTATAAATTACAAATACAGATAATATTCTATATATCTATCATAACTCCCTCACCACGTCAGCGCTTGTAGAGAAGAGTGCCAATAATAATAATCACACCTACTATCTAGCTTAAAGTGAGTATCATTAAGAGATTGTGTATAGGATACTAGATAACAGAATAATATAGATAGTTATATGTATATAAATATCAGAAATATACTAAATTAACATTCATGAACAAATATTCGTAGTCATCATACAGATATCTGCCCCTACCGGGATTCGAACCCGGGACCTATGGCTAAGTAGACAGTAGTAAAAGGCCTCTCTTTCCTGTAGAAGACACAAGAAGCTAAGAGCACATTCTTCATCTTTTGGGAACATGAGACGAGGGCTTATCTCTTTCAATTCTGTATATTGTGATAGGCATTGAGTGATTAGTAAGACTATGTGCTACACATTTAGAGGTTATGTTCACCGCTCACCATCGTCGGCACTTCTACCAGCCTACTCGCGAACTTATTAAGTTTCTAAACCACCGAGCAATGACATGACAATCACAGCACATTAGCAGTGGACCTGTGAGTAAATATCATAGGTTACGGTTCTGTGGTGCATTTGTCATCATTAACAACTTATATACGTGCCACTACTAGGTACAAGCTTTCCTAGATGGCAGAAACATGAACTGTTTGCGTCATAACACTACCACTAGAGCCCAATGCGGCTCGGTGGGTAAAAGAGGCCGTAACTATCGGGACCAACGTCTAAACGTGCCACATCTTAAGCACGAAGGAGTTCGTGATAAAAAAATATATTTACCTATCCAGGGACCAACCATGCTTATTGCTTTGTTTTCATTCCCAGAGAGTTGTTTCTTCTATGGTGCGGCCAATACTAATCATGTAAAATCAAGTGTAAGCTTTGTGATAAACGACTCTTCTTTCTTCCAATATATGTATAGGTCAACTCAAACTAACGCAGTCGAAGCTCATCAAAGCGTTAATCTAATCAATGAGCCTTCCAACTTTATTGTGCAGTGAGTTGGTGCTGGGTCCGGGAATTTTAGTAATGTTGGTACTATGCATCATGTTACATGGAAACCTGTCGTGATACCGGAACCACCCGCCGGTTCCTACGTGACATGGTTCATATCGCTCCAGGTACAGCCTCAGTGTGTTCAGCCCTTAGTAGCAACTAATATAGTAAGGTCTACATCATTCGATCTAAGTATTTGACATTTAGGTTAGGGAGGTAAGCACGTAGTTTATAATATTGGATTCCTGTAGTAAATAGTGTCGCCAGGACAACGTAAGGACTCGTGGCAGTCTTCTAACAAGTAATCCCTACAGCGTTCATCCACTAACGAGATCTACAATCGCCTCTAAATATCTTTTCAATGATTTTAAGCGATCGCTAGCACAACCCTACCTTCACGCAGCTAATTACAGATGGATACGCAGTCTTGGTTTATTAATAAATCGCTACTTCAACGACTTCACCTTGTAACTACTCGGTGAATTCAGGGTATTGGCAGCATATTCGATAAAAATTGACCCGCTACGAGTTACAGATTATTCAGTACGATTTTGGGAGAGGCTAAAGAAACATTGCAGTCGAAACTATTAAGCTTTCGTCCTTATCTCCGGGGCTCAAATCTGTTGTATCTTTCAAGGCTGATTTTTACAATCACTTAAGAATCTGGTTTTAACTTTGCTTTTTAGTTTTCGATGTATATTTATGATGTTTAGTAATTAATAAAACATTTTTTTTCTTTAATTCGTAGTCGTTTATTTCGTTTGGTATCTACCTATTTGTTTTTTTTATAAAATAGTACCAGTCTCTGGCACCCTTGAATGTTGCATACACTCTAGAACTCTTCGATAAATGGCACTTTAGCAGCTCACTCATAGAACCCTAGAAATTATCAATGACATTATCTTCTAACTGTATAAAGAATTCAAGGTTTTTACGAAGAGGTTTTCATAAATATCTCCGGTTATTTTATATTTAACTTCAGGTGTTTTGCTTTCATGGTCAATCACAATAAAAAACCTTGCAGTTATGTACTTACTGTATTCAAACCCATCAATCTAGAGACACGTCACGTTGACGCAATACCAAAGAAGAATCCGCCGATGAAGCCGACGGAGAAACAACTGTTTCTCTTTACATTCCGCAGCAGCCGTTCCATCCAAGCCTGGCTCTCCCCAGCCGCCTGCCTCACGCGCTCCCAGTTCACGTTGATGTACCCGCACTCGCTGGCAAAGTGGAGAAGTATCACCCCACCTCCTAACCCGAAGGCCGCTACCTTCCCAACTTTGATAACCGTAAATCCCGCAAGCCATCCAGTAAAAGTCCCGAAAACAAGATTTCTACTAGATTTGTTATTTGAAATTTTATTAAAGGCACTGCCGAAGTATTGTTTACTGTTCGTAGGTTTGATGTCTTCGTCGGTTTTGGAAATATCTCGCAAGTTTATATCAGGGATGGGCCTAGCCATCCGCAGGCATAGTATTTGGTGTTTTTTTTGTGAATTTTCCGTTTGTTTTGACAGTTTGACTTTGACTGACAAGTTTTTTCGCTTCATAGAAGCAAAACAAAAAATAGAGGTAGATAACAGTTACACGTACTAATTCTCTTTGGTATTTTATTTCATTCTATTAAACTTGCATACTTTTATAAAAGAACGGGCATACCCAGGGAAGCCTGACGTTGCTTTAGCTTAGCCTATGTCATATATAAACATTACGATGTTGAAATAAGGGAATTTCTTAAACACCTTTTTATTTACCCTTCTAAGAGTTTTCTCTCTGCGGCAGAATGATTTAACTCTAAAGGAGCCTCGCGCTTCAGAAGACGGTATCTGATATTAGAATCCGATTTCTAAAACAGCCCCGAGCACGTACTAGTTTCCTACGCTGTGAAAATTTGAAGAACATTCTAGTGATGTATTTGTAGAAAGCAAGGGACTCGTTTCCTAGGATGTCAATAAATCACTTCGATTTTTTCAGAGGAACATTTGAGCAACAGAATGAATTGTCATAAAGTTGGTAACAAAACAGCTTCACAAGCAACGATCAAACTTCCGGAATACTCTGCACCGGGTAGGTTTTGTGAACCGAATACAGTACTTCCTAGTGTAAGTTTCAATCGAATTGAATAGTCTTAGATCATGTTTGAATGCCAATCCAAATTAACACGACAGTAAAGCGACTCTTCTGTAAGGTATTGGAAAATACTTTTTATATATGCATTTCTCAGTTAAACTCAAAGATCGTAACGTCTCGATACGCTTGAAACTTGCCCTAGGGGTACTGATGCTGTGAACATCTTGAGTTTGAAATGCCACAGTGACTATATTTTATTTAGCTCAATAGATTGGCACTAAACCTCAGAAAAAGTAAAGCTAGTTAGATTGACCAATCGAGCATTCTCGAAAACTTCTTAGCTACATCCAAGTGAAGAGGCGCTCATCAAACACTAGGTAGTTTATACGAAGGGCACTCACAGTAAAATTTAATTAAATTGTTCGTTGAAAAAGTATTACATTCTAGTTGACGTGACTGCCACTACCGCCATCTATCAAAAATTATTCGAATCAGTGAAGAAATAACAGTTTTGAAAGCACATCAGAATACTTCCCATGATGATTTGACATTTTAGTAAGATTTTCCCTGGTTTTTATATTTTAAAACCACCCCTAAATTCCACTGAACCAAACACAATAAAAATTATTCGAATCAGTCAAGCCGTTTTTGTGTTGTAGCGAGACTAACGAACATCTATATATTTTTACATATAAGAAGATTACTTCTGCCTTTAAAAAAGTTATATGCATTAAAATACTTCAGGTATATTAATGAGATATTAAATTTGTAACTAGCTACGTAGAAATTTAACTATTCATATGGCGATGCTTAGTTTATTGGCTTAACGTCATTAACTTTTGTGCTGTAATAGTGTTGAACCAAGGTACTTGTTGCATTTGAAATGAAATGATTTAGGGAGTTCTTGTTTTCGATAATACCTTCATAATCTTTAACCATGATATCCTGAAAGTCTAGACCAGAGGGCCCAGACAAGATGCATTTTGATAATTGCAATTGACTCGCTAGCTCGCCAACGGCAATTTTTTGATCATTAACGATTGAAATGAGTCGTAATTCGTCATATCTCGTCTAAATCTAAACTAACTTGCCATTCCAAGTCATTCGATCGTTAATTGGAGGGGAAGAGAAACAAATTAATTTTAGTGAATGCCAGCAGAATTGATATCAGTGGACGTCAAATTGAAAGCCATTGCTATTGCTATTATAGTTTTTAAAAAAAGTACAGCTCCTTTTACTTCTTACTATAAATTAATTCTCTTTTTCATCATAAGATGATATTGAAGGCTGCATCTGGAGTATTGCTGTGTTACAAGGCAGTTTTTTTAATAATTATTTATTTTTCAATTGCTAAGAATCCTCACCTAAAATACTCAATCTATATATACCAATCACTACCACCAACACCAATTTCATTTACCAAATAGTCTTTGTAAGAAAGTCAATATTAGTGAAGACACCTCTAGATAGTAAAAAAGAGAATACAGTGGGAATCAACAATTTGTGACGTCATAGAGATCAAATGAACATCACTTCAGTAACATTGCGTGTGATTAGCCAAAAACAATTGCTAGAAAATAGAACTGAGCAAAAAAAAATTATTTATTATTATTAAAAAACCATATAATTCCAAGTTAAAGAGGCCTTTGGCTTGTGTTCCGACTTCGCGGATTATACCAGTACCCAAATGCTACTGTTTCTATTTATCTTTCAAGATGTCATTTAAAGAGTATTACTTTCATCCTATTTATTCTAAAAGAGGCGAAGGGTTCCTAGATAAGTGCGACCAAGTTGTGTCCCTACGGCGCTCTTAATAACAGTGAATTTTGAATATTGATCACTATTTTAATTTAAAAAATTCGAACGCGACCAAGTCCTGACCAGTGATAAACAACAGCGCGCCAGGGTTCTTGAGCTTTCTACTATAGTATACTTCGCTTCGCTCTGGATATTATTTTGGTCTTTTGTAACACAATCTACTATTTATCGTATATGCGTGATGTGAAGAGTTAAAATTACGTATCGGTTTTATTACATGTAGAAACCCTTGAAAATGCTTCATTACTCATAAAACCAACACGGTAAGCACCATGCCTATATCAGACCATGAATTTTTTTTTGCTAACCTTCCTTTGTGGAGTGAAGTGTATGGTGTATGTGGTTAAACCACATTATAAGACATTTTAGTTGGTTCACGTTGGTGGCAGTGAGGCAGCGAGGCGAGCGTACATCGTCCACACGTACACAAACGCTAACTACGCGCTAACTGCAAGCGTGGGGGAGGTAGGGGGGCTGGGGGAGGTCGGGGGGGCCGGCGGGGGAGGCGGGGGAGGTGGACAAAACAATAAGAGGCCGACGTCCCGGCGGCCGGGACAAGCATGCACACACATTAATTCCATTGAATGTATTTCAATAAAATCATCAATTTTCACTTGTAGGGTATTGTCCATATCGTATCTAACTATTAAATATAATATTTACACTGACACTCGGACTTCTGTCCAATAAATGCTGCGCGCGCGATGAAAAAAGAAATGAATAATATCGAACACCTATTATGATCTAAAAATTAATAATGACTATCTAATTTTAACGTACAAAGAGGTTGGTTTACAAAACAATTTAGACTTTACATATGTTCGATTGTTGATATCTCGCCCGAGGCCAATACTGCAAGGGAAAATAAGTCTTATCACATATGCAGTAGCGAAGCTGATTGCACGACGGCCTCACACCTAACTGTGGTGCTAATCCGGGCGAGTTTCGATTGGATAAACAATTGGGACTAAAATCGCAAGAGATCTGACACCTCGATCCGTCCCAGTTGCCAATCCAAGCGAGCACAATTATTACATGTTCATTAAATATCAGCGAGTCCTATCTACACTTCTGCGCGAGGCAGATGGCAATCGTCCGTTTGATCGGCTGTTATATTAACTTTGGGCGTCGTCCACGTGTCCACGTGTTACGTGTCCACGTGTCCACGTGTTACGTGTCCACGTGTCCACGTGCGCACGCGCCACAGCGCAAGTGGATACAGTAACTCGCATCGCATACTAATTCAAAATCAAAATATTCTTTCTTCAACCTGCACTCAGCAGAATCCATCCTATACACAGATATAAACATATTCTCTTACATAATAATTCGAAACTACGAAAAAAATACACTCTACAATGAGTCTCTCCTTAGGAGTCATGACTTACTATATAATACTAAACCACTAAGACTGAATAAGTACATTTATAATCTTTCTCAATCCGGATTCATACAAATAAATAACGCTTTTAACAATATATAACTTTAAGAGCAGTTTTTTAAAGTCCATTTTTAAACACTAAAGAAATCTGGTATATAAAACCTGTGGAAAACAATTTCATCTACCAGATTGTAGGAAACCTTCAATAAATAATTTTATACCAATATTATTATCAGTTGAGTTACTGCGTCCCTCTTGCACTGTGTTCACACTTTTTTAAAATATGATTAGGAACATTAAATACTATTGCAACTTCCTTTAATTATACATTACAATGTCGCATATCTAAAAATATACAATATTTTGATTCGGTTTGTAAAATTTCAAATACAATATTGGCTCTTCATTTGATATATAGCGTTTTACACTTAAGGCATCGTAAGTTATCTGTTATATAAATTAAGATTATCCGTTAATTTTTACAAGAGTTTTTATTTATAATATTCAGAATATCTGAGGCCAATATATATTCTAGTACAACCGAATCAAAATTTTGCATTGGTAGTACAAAATATTCCATATTCAGATAGTAGGGATAGTAAGGATTTCGGTGGTTACATTGTAATATTTGGTACGTCAATGGATACTATTACCCAGAGGTGAAGGAAGTTATGAATATTGCTATTAAATAGATTTACATACACTGAGATAACTATACTATAGAGTATAGATTAAATTGGTCATTTTTATAATAATTTATTTCATGAGATGTTTATTTTAATGATAATTATTCACCCCGTGTTAGAAAACTTTTTATAGTGATTATTATTGGATAGAAAAAATTTCCTACATACAAGAGATATGAACGTTCATTGATTTTTATGTACACAAGTTATCCATTGATTATATTTTACGATTATTCACGTAAGGTAACTCGTAAGCGTTTATATTTACTTCAACAACTTATTTAAAAATGAAGTTATATGAAACTAAAAGTCCAGGAGGACACTCAAATGTTTCAATATGAAATCTAAACAACTAAACAGTCAAATGCGGGGAAACAACTCTCTCGACTCGGAGTCACAGCCGAATCACGTTTTATATTTGAATTGGAACGTTCCGACTCTTGTATACTGATATATCTGTCGAATTAGAGATCTGCGTTAAGTTATACACAAGGGGGAGAAAACATTTGGCAATCGATGTAGATTAAATTTATCGTGTATATCATAGTACTAATGCTGATAGGTGTTTCCTCCACCCTGTATTAGGTGGGAATATTATTCAACATTAAATTAAAACATTGGCTGCATCGTTCTATAAGTGTATTGAAGTTACAAACAAACTCTTGTTAGTTCATAAACATTTATATACACTGGGACAGAAATAGTTTCAATTGACTGTTGTCTCCACCCTGTATATCTCGATCGGGATTCGCATGATACGGGGGTGGTATGGGCGTTGGACGAGTCACACCGAGCGCTCCGCCGGGCGCGGGCCGAGCGCGCGCAGCCGCGGCTTGGGCGGCGGTCACACGGGCGCGGGGGCGGGCGCGGCCGCGGGGGCGGGAGCGGGGGCGGCCGCGGGACCGGGCGCGGGGGCGGCCGCGCTCGCTGCCTCCTCACCTCGGGGCTCGTCCTTGGGCTCGAGGCCGGCGCCTGGGCCGGGGCCGGGGCCGGGGCCAGGGACGGGCGCGGGCGCGGCGAGGTCGTAGGGCGCGTAGGGCCGGTAGGGCCGGTAGAGGGCGGGCGGCAGGGCGCGGTAGGGCGGCAGCGGCAGGTGCAGGGCCAGGGCGCGCGCCTCGTCGCGGGCGCGCTGCTCCTTCTCCCGCTGGGCGCGTTCCCGCTCCCGCTGCTCCTTCTCCCGCTGCTCGCGTTCCCTTTCCCGCTCCCTGGAAGGAAAACAGAAGACCTGTAGCATCGTTTTCATTAGGGACCACGGGGCTCTTAAAAAGTTGCTTAGTTTTAGCTACATCAAAATTGGCATCATGTAACCGAGTGAAATAAATTTTTATGTATTGCAATCGACATCCACTTTCTTCTAGTTTCAATATTTTTGAAAAATACATAGAAGACACTCAAAATCTCAGAGAATAACAACGTAAAAAATCGACTTTAATTCAATTATTAAAATTAAATAAAATGTAGACCTCTCTCTTTCTCGCTCCCGTTGCATCTCGCGTTCTCGTTCCCGCTCCCGCTGCGCCGCGATCTCTTTCTCGCGGTCGTCGCGGTCGCGCTCGTGTGCATGCGCATGCGCGTGCGCGGCGTGAGCGTGCGCAGCGTGCGCGTGCGCATGATGCGCGTGGGCCGCGTGCGCGTGCGCGTGAGGCACCAGCGGCAGCGGCGGCGGGTAGAAGGGGTACGGCGGCAACCAACCCACGCCCACGCCCACGCCTACGCCACTACGGAACACTCGTTCAAGGTACATCTGCTCCTCCGCCGCTAACCTGCGAGGACATAATATTTTGATCTACTATTGTATCGCCACATAAGCATCACTCTATTAACTGACTTCATTAGGCTCTCGTTGAGTAACCCAAAAATCCTTAGCAATATTGTTTTAAAATTTTAAATAACAACATTTAAACACATTTTCATTAATGCATTGAAAATCAGAAGCAAATTAGATAAAAGTTTGTAAAACCCGAAAAAGCTGTGTCAACACAATGTTACAACATTTCGTTTAGAAATAAGCCTCACCTATTGTGATATTTTTCTTGTTTATGTGTACACATTAAATTTGTTGAATAAGTAATAAATAAATGTATCTGACCTGTACTGCAAAGCCGCGCTGGAGTAGATTCCAGGATGCGCGTACGGCGCGTAGGCAGGCGGCTCCAATAGCGGGAACGACGCTGCTGGGTGCGTCAGTCTGCCGAGACATCGGGACGACATTTTACTATTATCGACGGCACTGATACAAACCCACTACCCAAATGGAGATTTGGCTTCAGAGACAATGACGGCTAAGCTAAGCCGATTGATGATTAAGTAAAGCCTGCATATATAGTAAGCCTTCCAGTTTCCAATCTAGTCCACAAATAGTAATCAAGTCCACCTGAGTAGCTTCCACCATTAAGTTAAGTCTGCCGCCATAACAATCATGTTAACAGTATCGTTGTGTCTGGCATCTCATCCGTTGAAGAGAAGATAGCCAGTTCTTCTTGGTTGAAGAAACCGAGTGTATTTCACTTACATCTTCGGCCTTATCTTCACTTACCATCATGTGAGACGAGGGCCAAGATCTATCCCGTAAGGAATAAAATATCATAAATCTACAACAAAGACGTATTTTAATGTAAAGACATTACATTCTACTTGTACATTCTACTTGTAGTCGTAAGACAAGTACATTGAAGTTCACGAAGATGTGATACTAATCAGGCACTGACAAAGCCACGATAACTGTCAGGACTTTACGAATTAATTTGGGTCGAACATTTTTACGTGATGCTAGGATATCCGCAGCAAAATAAACTTATCCTTTTCTCGCATTTAACTCTCAAAAATGACGGTTACTTTCAAGGACTATGAGAATAAAAAGCAAATTCTTATAAAGGCAAAAGTGTTCCCCTTTGATCCTCGTGATGCAGGGCATATATTTTTTAAAATATATAACGTCTGGTTGACATTTGCTCTCTCAGATGTAGTAGTCAAGTGTGCTAATGATAATAAAATTACTGTTACTTTTTTACTAAAACTCGAGGATTTGTATTTTGTGTCGGAGAGTGTGTGATGGCAGAGAAACGGTATAGTAAATATCAAAAAATAATATATATACAAATTCATTCATCACCCTTTTTTATGTTTACAAACCTGTATCACTGAGGAAGCATGGAGGATATTATTGTGTAGTCAAAGTCAAAAATTCTACTTTGCATAGAAAAATTTCGAACTGTCATTTTTGATAGACAACAACTCTTTTTTATGGAACTTAACTGAAGTGAGATTTATTGTTATTTACATTGAGGTATGGTTATACATACCATTTCATACCGAATACAGAATAAATATTCAAAAGTTATACTTTTTCTTGTTTTAATTGGACTTTTGTCTTTGTAAGAATTTGCCCTTTGAAGGGATTTTAAACTTGTAAAGTTGCCATTGTACTTTTAAGGGTCCTCGAGCTCGCTCTGATCTCCTCTATAGATAAAAAACTTTTAAGGCCACGTTAAAAGGCAGCATCTGTAGGAAATGAACACACGACGCGCTTGACAATAGGTTGGAGACTTGGGTAAAATTCGGTACTGACCTGTCGTCTGGTCTGTACGGCTGGAATCCACTAGTGGGCAGATGGTGTGGCGAGGCTCGCTTGGCGGCGGCGGGCTTGTCCTTATGCTCACGTTCGCCGGCCGCGCTCGACACGCCTACGCCTGCACACTCCGATGTCAGACACAACAGACACACACACAGAGACACCGACCAAACTCCTTAAAACCTTATAACATATCACTAGACTAGCAATAAAAAAATAGTGATCCTTCGAGCCGGACTAATACTTGATTATTTACATATTAGTGTTACATGTACTTTACACGGTTATAACATTGTAATTTATAATTATAAATTATTATGTAATACATTACAATCGGTCGTTGCTGTATGTCAAGCAGCCATTTTTCTTTTTAGGGCTATTTTCTATTTGGTTTTTGGCTTAAAAGGAGTTTAATGAGTGCTATGTCTATTGAATACAATCACAAGAATATATAAGTTTTTTATTAACATTTTTGAACAAATGTGGCTTCTACACAATTTGATAGTAAAATTACTTAAACACTATTAATTATCAATAATTTACAGATACACAATAAGATTGACTAAAGCGAGTGTCACTTTCATCATTACGCACTTTGGTCAACCATCACAAGTCACTTTTCAAAGCTAAGACAACAATTGGAATTTTCCGTTAACTTATGGACTTTCAAACCCAACAAGTGTTGGTGGTAAAATAAAAATAAAAAGGAATTTAGGATAGATTCGGCAGTAGATAACAGATTGTACTCTTCTATAGTTATTACATAACTTCCAAATGTCGCAGACAAAGAGAGAAAGAAATTCGCTTTGCAATAAATAGTCACCAGCCAATTGCAAATATTATTTACGAATTTTTTAAATTCTAAATTACCAGAAATAAAATATTTCAAATATTCAAACGAACTTCGTGATACTATAGATATTGCAACTGTAACTTTAAAACGCTTTATGTGAATTGTACCATATACAATATTGCGCATTCAGTGGCAGCATAACGTTCATAATAAAATCATGGACTTTGTAAAGACATCGTTGGAACCAAATCACTTTAGTTGTATTCCAATTCTGAGAATACTGACAAATTCTAGATTTGCAATTCAGCGCGTATATAAGGAATTCAAATTTGGTCCTTCGAACCGGATAGGCTATGTTTTTCCATTATTGCAACCAGTTTGACATATTTCGAAATTTTATATTCAGAGATACAATTAATATTTCACTGAAAGGTATATAGCCACTGAATATTGTTAAGTTTGTTTGGTCTACGTCTACGACATTGTATAGTAGGTTGTATCAATCTGCTATCTTCGCCTGGCCGTGGGAGCAGAGTAGCGTGTCCACTCACCGTCTTTGGCCTCTGGGCCCGCGTTCTTGGCGAGCGTGCGGAGTGCCGCGGCGAAAGGCCCGCCCTTATTCGGCGCAAGCTCTGTCCGTTTGGCGATCTTGTTCGCGCTCACACCTGTAAAGATGGAGAAAACGCGTGTAATTTTTGAATAGAAGTTATTGAAATTAAACGACATTAGACAGGGACAGAGTAACAAAATTCTTCATTACTTTTTATCGAGAATAGCAAAGCAATATATATGCCTGTAATTTTGTTTTTCTCACTAAAAATAACTAACCTAGCATAAGCGTAGCATTTCGTAGCTTCCCAATAAAACTATTACAATCAAATGATAGAGATTACTTTACTTTACAAGACCTACCACATTCAAAGAATTGAACGTAACATTCGGAAAAATAAATTGAATTTTCTATCTCCATGAACTTGATAAATACATGATTTAGGAAGCGTGAGACAGGGGGGTTGCTTATTAATGTCAGAATAACAAACAAGCAGATAGGCCACCTGATGGTTAGTAGTAACCACCGCCTATTCATTACAGTGTGAGACCAGAGATATTGATGTCTCGTATGCGAGACATCAATATCACACAAACTTTTTAGGACTGTGTGACTTATTTTCAGAAACATATAAAAGCTTGGTCGGTCTTTAAAAGTCTTAGCAGCAATTCGCCTTTAAAGTATTTCTAATCGATTGGCATTATCAATATAGGCAATGTTATTTAGGAAGCAACTCATAAAATTATGAAACCTTTGAGGGACATGACTTATTACACAATGTACATGATTTTAATATTTTTATTTTAAAAACGTAATGAACCACCTGCGAGTAAGTCTCGCAGTAAAAGTGAGAACAGTTGGTTTAATTATATAATGACAGGATAGGCAACACAGTTGAGTGGTAAAACGAGGGGTGCACTTCTATTTATGAAGAGATCAGTGCGGAGATATGGGACTCCACGACAACCAAAAATGTCCTCCGACATGAGAAGCAGGATATTTTCAACTCTATATGTAGAAAAATATACAAACTAAAAAAATTGTCTTGATGCGGGAATGGTATCTTCGACCGTGAACAATCTGACTTGAGCAAAACCGTATCAATTTCTAATAATAATAGTCTAAAGTCTATATCGCGATGTCAAAGTTATTGTATTGCAACATCTATTACATTATATCGAATATGCCTACTATCAGTCTTTATGTCATATATGTATGGCTAATTTTCTTCTGAGTTTTTTTGTTTTATTTTAGCAGACAAAACAGAACATATCCATTAAGAGTGGCCAGTCTGGCGACGCGGGCGCCATTAGCTATGTGCGCCGCTCGGCGGAGGTTTTCTCTCACTACCAACCATAGTAACAGCTATGATTGGTAGTCAGATGGTATGGGAGGCTGTCGCCTCGTCGAGAAATCAGTCTCACAGGAGGCAGCGGACAGGAAGCGGGACAGGAAGGAAGATTTTCTAGCCATTAAATCAGAATATTATGTCCAAACTAAATCGACTTCGAATGCTGTTTTTGTGGTTATACTAGCGAAGGTGATATATTTCATACAAAAAATGTGTGTATTTTGGAATCAGTCAATTGGAAAAGATCAATTAGTGGTACCAGACTATATTAAAAACTATTATCTGCCACCTGGGACTTTCATCCCCCTGACCACCCTACAATTATGTTCACACTTCGTTAAACAAAACCCGCAACGACACGCCATCCACTAGTGAAGCATGTGCGCTAATCATGTTACGGTAGCAAATGACTGGTGGTATATGTGAGTGTTATTAATATTGGAAGTAGCCGTACACGCATGCAGCTGTTGGATAGTAACTAAAAGACTGATTATCACCATGAGTAATAAGTTCCTGGTGTATGGAATATAACATTGAGGTCTGTCAAATAAGTGATAAACCTGGTATAGAGATCAGGGACTTTAAACCCTTTTTCTTCTGCCGATAAAATGTTATTATTATTATAGACGCCTATCACACCAACACCTCTGAAGCAGGAAGCAAGCGCAGAAGAAGTTAGATCGACGACAGCAAATTTTCGCTCAATCGCTTGGACAACTCCTTTTAAATTCAACTTAAAGGTTTGACACCAACAAAAAATACATACCTCTCACAGTCCGCAAATTCCAATTATCAGAGAAGTTCACAACAGCCTCAGCGTCTAACAATAGACAATCTATTGCTACATATGCCATAATTAATGCACTTTTAGTACAGCTGTCTACACATAAGTATTTTAACCGACCGTCAAAGAGATACCGTGATGATTGAAAAATAATTTAATGTCAGCCTATTGCAATCCAACTGGACCTAAGTCTCAAAGCTCAACGCTGCGCCACAAAACAAGGTCTGCTTTTCTAATGCAGCTTATTCAGATCGTCAGTCCATTTTTTTTTGTCGAGGAGGAATCCGTTTACGGACCTATCCACTACTAGAACACCCGGTAACTCCGCTGCCCTTCACCGGAGTGACCTGGGTTCTGCCACAGCAATCACCAACCACTCCCAAGGTCATTAGTCCATCTAGCCATAGAACTCACTGGACTACAATCTCTAATTCAGAACCTCAACTAAACTTCCCTACTATCAGTCCTGCCACATCAGAATCCGAATGCCACTTTTAACAAATAAAAAATAACTGAAACGCTGCTCCAAGATTCTTATCATCACGCAATTATCACACTACCCCCAACGGCCGGCTCCCATGTGACCTAGTGAAGCGATTAATAACAGGGCCGTATCGAGGGTCGTGACCGGTGATTAATTTGAACAGCTGACAAATCGTCGTTTCCGGCCGAACGTTAAAAACGCACCCAAATGGGACCCAGTGTTTCATTTTAACTGTCATATTTTTTTAGGATTTTCCGTGCATAGAAATATAATAGGAATCAGTAGATTGTGGGGATTCTTCAGATCAAAGTGTAATTTCTTGAATACTCTCAAGAAAGCATAGGAGAAATACTGGAGAGTTTGGGTTATGACATTACTACGCTGGCCCACTACGGGTTACAAGTTAGAAAACTTAAGATAATTGTATCTAGTCCAAAGTTTATAGTTGTAAAGTTTGTAGCTTATATTAACATTCGAAATTTGATTTTAAAGATTAAGCTTAAAGTGAGTGAAGTCTTCCTCCGCATATCATATTTTTAGATTAATAGTATTTAAACATAATTTAACGTTTTAGAAGTAATTAGCATTTCAACCCCAATTGCGCGAACTCGCCTGGCACATACCATATATTTCGTGTGGCGCTTTTATGGTTCTGGTCAGCCGCATAGCGTGGGTCCTGTACGCAATTACATGGGTTTTATTAAAATGTTTCTTTGCGTATACAATTATAAAAAGGGTGCTACGGACGTCGCAGCTGCGTGTGGTGAAGGGAACTCAAATAAATATTTGATCACGTAGTAACATGTCCTGCATTTTAACGTTGATTACCGGCAAAGTTTAGTAGATATATTCGGGTAGCATATAAATGGAACATTTGAACATACCAAAGAATTGGTTGATGAACTGGTTTAAGTCAAAGTCAAAATACATTTACATACTCTTATGAAAGTCTAGATTGAAGAATATATTTATAATACCAAAAAATATTGAGTTATTAATTTAATATTAATTAAAATGGTTAAAATCAAACAAAACCAAAACTTCCAGCAAATTGCACGATAATACATACACGTCAATAAATTTCATTGTATACACCTATACTATTAATATTAAAACGGACATTTTTACAGCCATGTAGTAGATTTATTTTATTTGATACTGTGTCATACAGCAGTTCATTATAACTATAATAAAGTGATATTAAAATAAGTGCTCTGCTTCTGCGGCCCTTTAATGCACCAACAAAGCATTTATCTAGGAAGCACACAGTGCACCTAGAGGAGGTACAACTTATGCTCTGAGAATATGGAAATTTCTGGAATCAACGGAGCTAAGCAATGTAACTGTAGAGGGCTGCCACAAAATATTAATTACTGATCGCAGTGGCTTATAAGTCCCAAAAACAACAAGAATAACAATAGAATATTAATATAAGACTAAATATTTTGATTAAGGCATAAAGAAAACATGTGTGGACCAGAACCTGTTAGCGGCACCTGGACATGACGCATGAATCAGCCACTGCTTCGTTCAAACATATAACACCGCAGGTGTAAGTACTGTTTGATTTTGGAAAAAACAACTAGTTGAACAATATCAAGTTTTGGGTTGGGTAGTGGTGATATTATGTTGCCATCAAATCATCGTATCCAATTTAGCCTGTGGCAAACAACTAGACGTATTCAGATTGATGACGACAAGTTGGATATAATAAACAGATAAATTAATATGGACAATATTGTAAAGAAGACTAGGTTGTTGGTCAATTGCCTGCGGTTATAGAATCACAAAACAACGGATTCAAGTAGTGACCACATTTATAAAAGGGAAATCTAAACCAGGTTTCAAAATGACCACTTGGGAATATTAAATTCAAGAGTGTACTCTTCCTTCTTTGACTAAGCGATATTAAAACATCATTAGTATGCATTATATATACATCGGGATATACTCGCACAAAAACATCCTCAATAATACGTTTTTCGTTGTGTCATCAACTCACAAGTTTCTACACACTCGAAGGAGTCACTGATCTCAACCACTAATCAAATCCATTAACTCAACTTTCAAATTATCTATGCACATTGAGAACTTGAGAAAACTTGCAAGATGCTATAGCTACATATGATCATTTTATATATAGGTAATCAACTCTGGTAAATTTCCATGTTCAGATAATTAGTTAAGTCTTTGATGTATTGAAACGAAAACTAATAGAATATCTTACGATTACAAGATCACATAGCATCACTTATGGACAGGAGGTAACAGAAGCAGAGCTGCGATCGTCGCGACCTGTGACCGCCAGTTGACCTAAGCGATGGATCTGACCCAACAATTTACTCTGACTTATTACGCTTCATCAGTGAATATGTCGATAAATATAACAATAGCAGAAGATAAGGAGAACTTGTTTTAACTGACACCATATTTATCATTGTAGACAACTTAATGATGCCTTCCCATCGGAGAACCTATTTTCATCGACCTCTGTTAGCATAAAACTATTCCATTACACTCCCAATCCCACGTTAGCCAAGTGTGTTGAGTGTCCTGTGTGTTTTTCGTATAAAGAATCTCACGTCTTTCGAACAAAATGGTCTGCTCAATTCTGCATCTGATTTTAAATTAAACTGACAACTTTAAGTTATAACTAGTTTTCTTTGTGCCTAAGGGGGATATGGCGCACGGGCGCGTGCCCGCAACCTGCGTAGGAAACACATACATAACCTATTAACATATCAATCAAAGAATTCTCCCTTACAATAAGACCTGTGTCCAGTAGTAGGTTATTGGTTGATTTGATGACTCATAGACTCTTGATATGTTATGTCACTTATGACCCCCTCATGCGTGTCTCCCAATATATCAAGTGTACCCCTTTGTATATGCAGTTAATATTGATCATGATACAATCATAAACTGCTGTAACTCAATGAATGCTAAATTGAACAAGAAACCGTAAACAATTAACATTTGACTTATCAATTGAATGATACTCAACAGTGACGCAACACCAGTGACGAGAACGGCGTGTCAATTGAGTGGAATTATAAAAATAAATACAGGCCCATGGCACTTTACCGGCTTCAATTGACTCCAGTTGTGAGCCCCCGGGACTGTGTGACCCCGGCCAAGTACAATGCATGTAGCACGCTCTAAAGTGGCGTAGGTTGTTACAGGGTAAACTAGCAATATTGATGGATAGTCTTAGCAATGACGCCACAGTTTAGTGTTATTACACGTCATAGAAGGCATAAACTTTTTGTCTCGTGAATGTCATCATTATATCAGCCAAGAGACGCCTACAGTTAAGATATAGGGATCCAAGGATCTCCAAAATTATCCCAATTTCCCACTAAACGAGACACAGCCCACAGTACCATGCTATGATTGGATCGCGACCGCTTCCCAGTGTGGCTCCGACTGCGAGCGATCACTCGGGTCGTAAGTTCGAGACCCTATTAACCCCACTCAACGACTTGAGCGAGACGGCCGTTCATAAACATAGTTCTGGGTAATTATACATATTAAACGTACCTCTTAGCTTAAAAGTACATTACCGTTGTAAAACCTAACCTATTTTATTAGCTAGCTTAAATTAAGCATCATATAAAGTTGTGTTATGGGTACTAGATAAAAGTATAGTAATATGTATATAAATACCAGAAATATACTAAATGAACATACAAACATCCATGGTAAACAAATATCTGTTCATACCGGGATTCGAACTCTCGGGTTCCTCTTTATATTTCAACTATTAGGAAAAGAAATTCATGCAAGACTATACCGATTCAATCTGCCAGCTTAAACTTGATTGATTAGAGAAGGTATCATTCCACAAATGCAGTTTTTCGAGTTTTCTTGTTTTTAATTTATTTTCAATAGCAACAACGTCAGAGTACTTAGCAGTGTCGTTCACAAAGCGCCTCAAATCTGAGTTCTACGTCAAACTTACGTTCAACTACCATGTTTACCAGCCAAGAATAAAAATAGACTACAAAAGTCTCTTTCCATTAACCAGTGTTATTTACCTGTAAGAAAATAAAATATTGGTTAGAAAGTTAATATTTTTACAAATAACACGAGGGCGGCAGCCCTAATAACTCCCCTACGAACTCTTAAACAACATCGTCGAGCCGTATCAAAGTGCTCCGAGTAGGATAAGCTCAACTCCATCGTGCCGTCATACAAAAATTCCAGCCAGCAACACACGTTTTGAAAGTTTCCTTACGTATGCACTTCACGACTCGTAATCACCGTCTGAGGAAATTGTTTAGTTAGAGATTGTATCATAAAAGAATCTGACCAAGGGTATCAATGACAAGCCTATATAAGTCTCACTGCTCAGCATGGGTAGAAACTTAAAAAACAGGCGAGGGCCTTAGGTATTCATCGCCAATCGCCAATACCAATACGCTGTCTCAACGGGAATTGGTTGATGACAGCTGCCCGACATACAACCAGGACCAATTTCTTAACGTGCCATCCGAAGCACGGCTGAGTGACAGACTGGAACCATTATCAACTGTTGCTTTCCATCATGATGGAAACCAAAACATCTCTCCAATGAGTTTCAAGGAGACAGTGACGATGTGTTCAGAGCATACGAAGAGTGAAGAGAAGGGGAAGCTCAAGAGCCCTGATGAATCAATTTTTGTTTCAAATTTTCGGGAATAATAGATTGAAAATGTTCATACTATGAAGTACTGAGTTGTTAGCAAAAGTCAATTTGACACATCTCGCGATGGGGTACTCCTTTAAGAAAGCATTAGATTTCAGTCAGCGTCGACGGTAAGACACGGGCGTCAGAATATAAGTGTCGTCATGTATTGCAGGGCCATATTTTCAAGGCCAAAAAAACAACAATGTTGTCGCGATGTTCGGGCGGCTCCCTTTAGGGTTCCCGCAACACCCCAATATGTATGTCCATTACAATTACAAATTCAATTGCGAGCCACCGTGGTCGAGTCGGGACATGCGTGTTTCAATTTCCGCTGCCACGGCGCTATTGTGAACTCTATTTGAAGTTGCGATTACAGTTTGTTTGAGTGGAAATAAATGTCATGGGGCTGATTTACTTTTTGTGAGGGTCGACTATTTTTAGAAGACTTTAAAAATTGACACTATATTTAATTTTTGTGTTATCAATTATTCAATACAGAAAACTCGTGAGATGGTTCAATTGTCACCAAGACAGGATTTGATTGGAATCCCAGTGAATTAGAGGGTATACTTAATTTTTTTAGGCATGTATTACTTATTTCATATTTTGTTCTAAAGCTATTCAAGTATTAATTTTTTTACCAACGACAAACAGACAGACAAATCGATCATACTGACGGTTACCCATCTAACTTTGGCCTTTGAAACTTACCATTCAAAACAAGTGAAAAAATTCAAGAGTTTATATTTCCTAATATCATATAACAAACAACCAAATAACGTATCTACACGTATAATGATGGCTCCTTTAAAAGTGGTGCGAAAAGTTACATATTGGCTAGCAAGGTGGCTGTAATAATAATCATCTCTCATTCCTACCATCACACAAAGATTAGAGAACATTTATTTCGGATTCGGATTAAACGAACTGAGGTCAAACAGAGTCGTCTTTTCGAATTTAAACCGAATTAATATTGTTGTCTACTCTACTAGTTGCAGCCCTAAAAGCGGACGAGGGTTGTCACCGAAGCGGCGAACGGTAATTAATTCAGTCTAAAGCGTTAATTTGAGTCACAAGTAGTCCCCGCGCCGGGAGTACAAAGAACAGAGACATCATAGACGCGATAGTTCACATTTCATCGAGGCTTAAGCCTCTTAAGAGAGACATTTAATATAATAAGACATCTATATTAACTTAAGGGGCTTATCTTGAGCTATTTTCATAGACTAATAATTTAGATTGAATTTGTTTTAAAGCGATGTTTGCACGAAACGTTAAGCGATTTACAAAGCTAAAACTGATAAAGGTGCAAGAAAACTAAAACATTTTTATAAATTCTGTTGTAATTAAGAGGTGTTAGTGGGTTGAAGCCCAGAGGGGCTGCAAATAATTAGTATTATCTATTATACTTCATATTATTGTGTTACATAAGAAATGAACGATATAGAATTTCACTTGAGAAGTCATTTACAGACTCGATGACGCCCACTCACTCAATAACATCTATTATCTGATATAAATTTACGAAAATAATCATTATTCGATATTTGAAACGTATATACTTTATACGAAATCTATTCGGTGTTTCAATGCCCTTTGCATCTCCATGTTCAGTGTCCTTGGTTATGGTTATACAGATCACCCCGCCATTACAGTTACAGTTACATATATGGGAGAACTGCGCGGCTAATTGGCTGATAGGCGACTTGGCGGCGTACCGTATCTGTAGTGCAATTTGTACTAATATGCTAATGAGTTTCCGAGAAATGAATCTTATGAAATGTATCATTCTGTCTCTGTTACTTGGACGTTTGTTCATGCATATATCAAATCGGATACTCTCTTTGTACATCTGGTAAAAGTAAATCTATTCAGAGCAGTTAATGATATCTAAAGAGTTTCTCGTTGCTAGTTTCTGGTAGAGGGTGTTGATTTCACCAGGTATTCCCTGGTTGGGCATGAGAATGAATAGTGTTTTAAATTCCTCATCAGCACACTATACAATCAAATTTATTACGATGTAAAATATCGCCAAGAGAATATTTCATAAGCAAACTTCGTTATTTTATTCGTATCTAATAAGGACCGTGTATTTCCAACACGTCGCTCGCATTTACAGTCTACTTCAAAACTATCTCCATTTAGTTTTAATATTTTCCAAAGCTGAGCCGCACATGTTTTCAGTCACGCGTGATATAATCTTTTTTATACATTTTTAATGTTTTTTTTACATTAAAAAGAGACGTTTAGGGTGCCGTTCTAAATATAATGTAACGGGCGTTCGTTCCGTGGCAGCGCGGATCAAATTGAGTGTTACCAAATGTGTTAAAACATCATGTTACTAAGAATAGAAGCAAAATACCACCAACTATAGAAAATACCGCTAAAAGAATTCGAAAATAAAGAATCAATTAAAATCCTAAAACAAAGAGAACATTGAGGAAAAATTGGACTTCTTATAAATTAGATTTTCAATTAACTTTGGGTTGCTCACTAATCTATTGTTTCCAGAAAATCAGATCCCTTTTGAAAGAGCTTCCAAGGCAGAGAATGAAATTAAAAGGAAATCATTCTATAGCGGAATATTCATTTTACATAATACAGTGAAGGTTTTTTTGTTGCGTGCCAAAATTGAGTCGTTCTTAATAAACATTGACATCAAACATCGGTCTGCTTGGAACTGCTTTTGTTATATGCTATCGTCGTACAATACATTCCTAAATCTACGAATATTACATAGTAGAGACACTTTTATAGCACTACACACTAAGCAATGCTACAAAAGCCTCGCTGAATACGATAATTTTAATATTGCAATGTAAAGCTTAGTACTCTACTTATTGGACTGATGTAACTCTGCATTCTATGCATTCAATCCCGTTCCGTTCCAATCTATCCCATTGACTCTAACAAAACAAATTAAATGCGTCAACTGTCTTAATTTTTATTCCTTCCATTGTTTCCATTACACATGGAACAAATTGATAAATCATGAATTGTTAATGGCAGCAGCGGGTCTCGTCAGAATCGAGCCGCATCAATTATGTAAGTGTATCGTTAATATAACGGCGGGTCGGCTCACTCGGTATCGATTATTTAATTGACCGCCGTCCGCTACAGAAATCACACAGCGTCAGCCGCTTTCAATTATTTAAAAAGTTTCGGAGGGAGTGTTCTGTTTGTTTTCTGTGGGAGCACGAATAAAAGATCGATTTTATTACTGGCAATATTGATTATCAATATATTGCTAGCGACTATGTTTTCATTTCCAAATATATTTCACAGCTCCTGCCCACGTCTCTAGACGAGTTTTTTTTGGAAATCAGGTATTCGAACTGGATAATGATAAAAACTTTCTAAATATAGATCATAGAATGTTTGAAACTACTTCCTACACACCAACTTTACTTCTTTGTAACATGAATGTAGTTACATTGTCCACAGAAAGTATTATAATTAATGATATTCTTAATAATAGTTATATTGAAGTATATGGAACCAAAACCAATAATTATATTAGTCAAGTGGCAAGTTTTCTAGCAATTTACACCTTAAAATTCAAAAAACAAGTGGCAAGTTATTAGACGAATGGAACTAAAAATCTTTCAAATTTTGCTTTCCTGTATGCTGATGTGAATAATACAGTAAAGTCATTACTTCTTTAAATGAAAACACAGCATTTACTGTACGATTTAGTGGAATAAGGAGGGAAACGAATTGCATAGTTATAGCCGAGTGGTTACCTAAAAGTGCTCAAATATCGGGGAGTCGGGTCACGGAGCAAAACTTGACATCGGGGTTGATAGAAGCAAAATCACGATAACGTCTACTCTGGTATTTTAAATATTTTGAAAATCAGTTCTGATTTTCAAAATCCTTTATCACGTATACGTTCACGTACACGTTGTATCATGATAGAAATATCGTGATACTTTCCAATCGGGGTAAAGTGTTTCCAGTTGTTATTGCAATTGTTGTCACCTTAATAACGGTGATACCCTTTTTTACTTAAAATCCTCCTGTTTTTCTGATGCAAGCCAATTATTGCCGATGGGCTTCGATTGGGTTCGATTGCGGGTCATTAAAACTTCCAGATATTTTTAATTATTTTGTACCAGACGCATTGGGGACCAATCATTCTTTTTAAAACAAGACATTGGACTCATACATAGGATCATGCATGTGGTATTCGAGCCACCAAGAGTGTAAGTGGATACAGTATCAATGGAGTATCTAACTTATTTACAGACTCCGATTTAAAAAATACTACAGGGGAAACTAAACTCAAGAATGAAAGAGACATATTTTCTGTAAATCCGGCAATTTCCTGTCAAAGTTGTTTTTTGGCAACCCTACCGGGTAGCGCTAACTGGGGGCATACGGATTTACCTGTTGTAGTATAGGCAACCTGTTATGGAAGTCAGGGGTTGGGGTGACGGCACGTGCGCCGCGTTTGCGCACTGGGGACGCTCCATTCGGGACACCGAATAAGCTATGGTCGTCAAGCGATTGGAGACAAGTATAAAAAACCTTCTCATATCTGTAGCTACTACTAAAGTTGTTAAAGTATAGCAATCAAAAATTTGCAATTACTGACGTAGTTTTCGAGTACAAAGATGGATGGACAATTTCGTTAAAAGTGATAGTTTGACCATTAAAAAAATCATTTATTTAAATCATTTTTTAAGGAACAATCAGTTCTCACTGCGTTGGAAATACTCAGTAAAACTCCTCGGTAACCACACTACCCATCGCGGTAGTGATAAGGGTTCTGGCTAAGACGTTCCTTGACGACGACATTTCCGCTTCGTTCTATCGACATGTTTTGACATGTGCGTTAATATAATGCTCTATTGCTTTGTAATGGACATTTTGGCAACGACAAATGTCGTCAATGGTCGTCTATCCTTTTCTGATCGAATTATTATTAATAGGTTGCATTGCATTCATTTCGCGCACAACAAAATCGAGGTTATTGTTCGATTTACTATTGTATATCAAAGAGACAAATTGACGTCTCTCGGAGTAAGTGTCCTGTGAATACATCTCAGGCGTTGACGTTCAGCTTTGAAAGTAAAATAATGTTACTTTTTTGAGGTGAGAGGGCATATGTAACGAATTTAAATCGTTGCCTTAAACCAGGATTACGAAATTCTTTCATACGATATTCACTCCGCGCATAATGCTATGCACGCTCAAAATGTTCCGCGCGTGACATGGACCACGCGCATTATACAGCGTCTGCGGATTTCCATTACAATCCAACGGCACGCCACCCCCAGCCCGCTGACGGCACAGAGCGGCACGCCCGGCCACATTGAGTATTTTGCCTACATAACACAACACCCAGGACTCTCACATTCCCTCTCTAATACTTTCTGTTATATACAATCTTTATTAATATAAGCATGAGGATTTGATTGGTGGACAAGTCTAAATTTGGTTATCTGGCAGTTTAAACAACCGAGGACTGAGATCTTTATCTAATAAGCAGTAAATCTGCGTGGGAGTAAATCGAGTGTTGGGCATCAACAACTGCGCTAAAGAAAAATTATGGGCCTCCATCGTATTAACGTAAATATTCGTTACGGTGTCACGTTATTCAACGGCGCATAATAAAACGGCATAGCACGCAGAGTAAACACCTCCAAATTAGGCAATAAATCACAATAAACGTCTGAGCCCTCTGCGGTTATTACGGCGCCTGCTCTAGGGCGCGCCACTCTGTTACCAACTTCATTGGGATCAAGGCGATTACTGTTCGTAATCGTACACCCTCGCCACTCCGGGACCTCCACTGCTCACTACTACAACGGAACATGTTTTCCACAAAACGAACAATCACCAGCAAAACAAGACCTTCCCTGGACCCCTCTTCCCAAATGTTTGTAGAGCAAAGCGGGTGTGATCGCCATAGCTAGACAGCTCCAGTTAAACTGGACAAATCGCTCGCTACTTGGGACCTTACGATTCGCAGTGAATCAATTTCCATTTGGGCGCCTCACGATCCTAGCCCCGAACACCCGCGGAGAGGAAAAGTGGCTTTTCCACGCTTTAATATAAAGCGTAATTTACTCCGACACGGATTTCTTGGAGATACCGCCTGTTGTTTGTTGAAGTAATACGTGATTTGCGGCGCTGATGGTAAAGTCGATTTTAGTAAGCGCTGCAGTGGGTTGTATTCTTAGGGCAATAAGGCGTATTTTGATACGTTTCCCGGGATCAATTTGGGAGAGGATTTGGAACGATAATCCTAGCGACAGCCGGCGTTGTCTCGTCAACTTTTAATTAAAGTTTCACGTTGGCGAGGCGCTCACCGTCCTTGTTATAATACAATTATGACTGCGAATACGCGCTGCTTGTTTGCCAAAGCTAACTTTGTGTTGATGAGTTTAGATACATGAAATGTAATTATGTTGGTGCTTACTTCAAACTTTGTCATATAGCTACAGTAAGAACAAACTTTAACGAGGAACAAGTTATTATAATGCATCATAATGTTAGGTCCAGAGGAATCATTCATGATAAGATGACAGAGACAGAATATAGTAGACGGTGGAAACTGCGGCAACAGGATATCTACTATTTTATTAATTCTTAAAGGGATAGCTTGTGACCTTTCAGATATTTGCATTTAAGATTTTCTGATGGTAACGAATGAAAAGAACAAAAATAGCAAGCTAGCAACACCAGGATTCCTCAACAACAGAGAAACTACAGTCTTACTTCCAAACTCAAATTCATTTCATGAATAATGACGTTGAAAAGGAAAAGCAACGCTCACCGTCTCATCGCTGATATAGAGCACCTATTATAACCGTTAAGTGGTCGTACCTTTGTTTGCCGCCCTTCTAAAGCACAACAAAAAAATAAATCTCCCTTAATAGCAGTCAAACTCAATTAACTAATCTAACAAAACTTTCAGCGAGCAAATTATTTATTTGCTTTTCGCAAACGCGATAATGCGGGAGAGAGAGACAAAGAATCCAGAGCTGTGACTAACAAGCCCGCGTCGCAACTTCTGTCAGATCTAACGATAGGGACGTGCAGAATAAATATCTATAGTTTAGTAAAAAAAGAACGAAATAAGTACACTCTTTTTACTGCACTTTGAAATAACCAAAGACAACAGTCTAACAATAATTTATCTCTATAAATCCCTGAATATGTATTTAGAATACATTGCGTAGAAACAATTGCTTTTGAAGCGATTTGATGTCTGAAAGCTTTTCTATCTTTGTACATACAGTCACATAAAACATGGTGTCATCACAAGGATAATTTAAAAATAATTAAATATGTCGTATGTAAGCAAACTGCGTCCAATTAGATTGCACACTTCGGTACCTTTCGAACGTGATTCGTTGAGACTTGAATGACTAATATAACATCTCAATTGTTCTGTACACGAATTTGCACCTAAGTGGTATTCATGATCTATTAAAATGCGAAAGGTATCTTATTAATGTTAAGTCCTCAATCGATGCAGCTACTGTTTCACAAACTGGAAGCCAGAAACGCATACCAGCACGTAAGGAGATCTTGTTAATACAAAAACATGAAAGGTATGTATGGTATACGAAAAATTGGTAAATATTGGTACTAGTGATTTATGAAATATTGATAAATGTAGCAAGAACAATATTGTATGGTACTTTCAATAATAGGTATTTTTTATCGACAATACATTTATCGACTTATCCAAACACTAATCGGTTCACTGCCGCTTATTTTGTGCGCACCCTCATCTGTGAGTGAGGGTTGAGGCTGGGGATGTTGGGAGGTAATTTTTTTTATATCGCCGACGACGATCCGCGGGATAAGGACATCCGTGCTATTTTATACGGCTATCCGGACGTGGGTGCTGGAGACCACACGACTGGAGCGGAAATGGGACAAATATTATTGAATGTATATATAAATATATAGAAAACCACAGGGATTACTCCCTGGACAGGATAGTAGTAGATTGGTTAAAGATAGATTTTAATTAGCTTCGAGTTCGCTATAGAAGAACGTTATTTGGATTCCTGGATATTGGATTATATATATGCATATTTTGTATTTAATTATATTCTATAAACCACGATATAACTATGTAGGACTTTTCAATCGTAAAACTTAACGTTAGTCATTCGCCTAGTAAAATTCTTGCGTCTCAAGAAATAATAAAACAATAACTCTCAGTGCTTTCAAATTAACTATATTTTACTTTATGATCACAAGTAGGACTTTTAGAAGATTTCTTAATTCCTTAATTCAGCATAAAGTACAATACGTGTTCTTTAACCATAACAAGTTACAGTGGTTAAAGGAATCTTATTAGGCAAAAACTTCACTTATCCCAGAACATTTCCAATAAAGTCCGGTCAGTTGCCAACGTGTGGGAGCCTCAGTGACCCCATCTGTCGACATTACCGGGATCATTTCCCGGCGGCCGCCACTCGACACTTTATTACCTTCCCGCATTATCCGCTATTACATATGAACTCACTACTCTTCGCGTCCTCGTGAAAGCGGGAAATGGAGAATATGCGTTAGCATTTAATACTCTATATAGCACGCGTCAATATATAAGCCTACTTAGGGTTTGTATTTATCTGAAGGAAAATCAAGTTTGTCATGGTTCGGATTCAGATGAGTGACCATTTCGTAAAATGAATGTTGAACATCAACTCGTATAGCACCTCCTTAATCCTTGAACATTGTATGCAAAGAAAACTTCAAACAAAAAGAACTGTGGCTAAGATATAACTAAGCATTGATACAGTATTTTCAAACAAAACTAATAACTATTATGGTAAGTGCAAAGGCCAGCTATCTCCAACAAAACAACGCTCCAGATAGGAAGACTAACTTCACCAATAATAAATCAAAAGAACAAACAAGAACAGTTTTTTCTCCCTCTTTCATAACTCGTTTGATAAATCTCTGCGCATTGTGAGGGTAGCGTTAGTCATTCGTATCTTGGAAGGACGGCAATTTAACCTCAGGGCCTCGTTTTACGATAAATAGTAATGAAACATATGAATTACGAGATACCTTCGAATATTGATAATGTCACTAGCAGACTGGCAAGTATTTTAAAACCTTTGTTAGAAGTATGTTCCTCTGGAGTTAATGAGCTGAGGTATATGGCCTAATAGATTAAGAAATGTAATTTTACAATGGAAAACATTGTTGCTGCCCAAATTTGATTTTTAATTGTCAGATCTCAAATCTCAAAATATCAAGTCGGTGTAGAATTAATGTTATTTCTTTGTAAATCTACCACCATCATCAATTTGTCATTATGACAATGCCAAACAACAATTATTTCCTCATCAGATGTAAAAATTACTTTATTAATCAATAATTGACGAGAACACATTAAAAATATCATAGCGAAATAATCACAATTCTTCACTTTACCAAATAGCTGAGACATTATTTAAAACCTCCCGAATTTGATAAGAATCTTTCCTTTCGTGAACTGAGCAGTACGCGGTGTTATCGGAATGAATGCGAACCGTCATTTGACAGAATAGAAAAAAAAATGCTCAAAGGGTACGCCTGTAACACGATCAATCGTCAACAAATTCACCCGGACTCCTGGGACGCCTTATAAAATATTCAAAGGCTTATATACAAAATAGAAATATACAGAAGGCTCACTCCACACTCGGAAATGTCAGATCAACCCAGAAGCCTTCGATAGCGAGCGTTATGTGTATTTGTTGCCTTAGCTTTTTTAATTATCCTTCTTTTTGGCACTAAATTTTATTCATATATTCTATAATTCTGTTAAAGCTTGTTTTATCAAAATCGAAGCGGCTAAGTGCACTAAAGTTTGTAACCTATCTGAATAGAAAGATTAAAATTCACAGGCAGACCTTCTGTGCTCTTCTATGTAACGTTCAAGCCCTTAGAGTGTCACCGCCCTTGGAGTTATACGGAAGTGTCGACCGAACGAGCCATCTCCAGATCGACATCGATTGTCACGACTAATTTTATAGCTTCCAGTGAATTGTGTCGCAATATGTAGGACGATAAATTACTTTCAACAGTAGACGGAGATTCTGTGAATTGGACATGCGAAATGTCAAGCGGTGTATGGGCGGCTAATCGATTTGCTAAACTAAACTTAAATATTATGTAGATAGATAGATAGTCTTTATTTCCATTTCTACATCACACACCATCCAGACAGAACATAGGTTAAAAGACAAACATAATAGAAGATATCAAAGACCTTTGTGTGCGCTGCAGCAGTGCAACACGGTCGCAACTCAGTGACTAATTTATGTGTTGTTTAAATGTTGCCAAATCTTTTGAATATTCCCCAATCAGCATTTGGTCATCAACTTTTATTTTTTTGTATTTATTACCAGCGTCTATTAGGTGTACTACTCATAAGAAGTGCTTAATGTTAGGTGTCCTTACAATGACCTGGTGAATTGCTCGTGCAGAACCCAGGTTACCCCCGTGAAGGGCAATGGAGTTACCGGGGAGTTTTAGTGGGTATTCTCAGTGCCTCTCTATTGAGGTACTGAGTGAGCCCCACACACGCCCGTCGCTTAGCCAGTGGCGGGTAGGTCCGTAAATGGATTCCTCTTCGTAAAAAAAAAGAGGTGTCCTTACAAAATGTTTATATTCACAAAGCTAAGCAAGCAGGTTTTGAATGGTAACACACTATTTACTGATTTTGTCTGTTTACTGACACAAAGTTTTATTCCACGTCATTTCCTAATAATATTTTCACAATTTAGATATAAAACATAGTAATCAAATATCTTTATCCGCTAATCTCAAACACGAAACGAGATATAAAGTTGCGCGCGCACTTCGATAGGGTGACTACAGAATCCACCGAGTCAGGACAATCCCGAGAGGTAACAGCGAATACAAAACCCTCATTGTTATTCCGGTATCGACATGATTAGTACGGCGTAAAAGGTACTCCAAATGACATTGGTGTTTGTGTCGTCGAGGGTAGGCGATCGTAATTATTGAGTAGGGAGAGGAAACCCGGTGAATGACAATAGGACGCAGTAGGGCAATATTGTTAATTATTCAATATTTATAAACAAATTAGCTTACGGCAAGCAGTTTTAGGCAGATTGAGAGTAGGTACTGAACTGTAACACTCGTCATCAAAAAGACGTTTTAAGAGTTTACGGAGAATGGTGGAATCAAGAATCCTCTGTCAACATCTACCAAAGCAGCATAAATATCCCAATATTTCTGTGACATAAAATAATCCATTTATCCCTCAATTCCGTAATGATTACGTGACGGATCAAGAGAAAAAATCTTGAACCGTTAGCTAATCAAGACAAATGGGACATATCTCCGATCCTCGACGTTTCATTAACCATAGCCCTCCAACTAATGCTGGAAGCTAAATGGTGCGAAGCGAGCGGCTTCCTCGTCACGCTATCCATCACCGCGTCGACGTCACGGCGTCGTCGCGTCCCCGTGCCGCCCGCGCCTCGCTCAATTAACCCAGCCTACGGGGAGGTGTTAACACGCTCGCGACATTACCTGCCACAACCATTGATCATACTTTAGACTTTACGACTACCCGTTTACCGTTATACCGTTACCGAGCACATTTCAGTGAGATTTCCAGTCATAAAAGTTGGATGTACAAAGTACTAGAGCTGACAATTTGACTCCTAAGTATATTTGATCAGCGGGCAGGATGAATTTGTACATCTTACTCTGTTCAAAACATTTTTCAACAGAGTAAGCTGTACAAAGTTTTAACAAAGAATTTTAAATGTCTAAAAGGTTCTATTTATATTAAGAGCGAAGGAAAAAAGTTGTATTATCATATTTATCATTCATAAGCTTCCATTATTGAAATCATTCTAATCTAACGTACAAAGAAAAGTTGAAATAAGATAATGGATTACATTGCTGCTATGATAGGGGCTTTCTTGTTACAAATCTTTCACGTTTGACTTCTTGTATTAAACTAAATATGTGTAATGCAAAAACAACGTCTAGACTAGAAGAAATGCACGTCCTACGCGACGCGAACTAACAACTTATTTCTTCTAGTTTCTCTGTTTCACATACGAGTCTACTTTAAAAATAACGAAATTGTTACTTTTACTTTTAAATTACCCTGTAACAATTATTCTAGTTTCGACATTTTACTAAATATTTTGGAATCCAGTAGTTTCCAGCTAATAGTTACCTGTGTTAGACACGTATGGCGCCCCGACGCTCGCCATCGGGTGCGGCCCGCGATACTCCATGGCACTACACTGAACAACTCTCACTGCACATCCCTGCACAACTTTCCGCACAACTGCACAACACTGCGCGCAACTGTATCTTTTAGCATTTTCAGTTCACTGACTGTTGGACTGTGTTGAATTTATTTCGAATTTGATTTAGACTGTTGGCTTTTTACGCGTCACTTATTTGAAACGTGGCAAAACATCGCGCATTTTTATAAACATACATGTTTCGGTTTGATCTCGTCATAATTGATCGTGATGTGTTGTTTTAATTAAACTAAAAACGAGTTTGCATGAGCATTTCTCGCATTCTCTTTTTATATTGCATAAAAACAGTTTTGCATAGATAGACTAAGCGGCTGTCGGCTGTGAAGGTATTATGCATCGACTTCAGTGTCCACTGACGTGATTTAGCACGCCTGTCGACCAGCCAC